>CM070109.1:10560069-11164653 GCA_036178185.1 Liparis tanakae
GCAGAGGCCGGCTGCAGTCTATCATCTGCTCTGCTGAGAGGGTGATTGGCTGCAATCTGCAATCCCTTCAGGACTTGTTTGCTTCAAGGACCCTGAAGCGAGCAATACAGATTGTGGCCAATCACTCTCACCCTGGACACAAACTGTTTGAGTCCCTTCCATCTGGCAGGAGGCTGCGGTCCATCAGGACCAGGACCTCACGCCACACACACAGTTTCTTTATTACCAGAGCTTGGGTACCACACTCACTGACTGTCATCCTCAAAAAATCTTCTACCGGTCACTCTCCTGCATATCGCTTAACACTTTAAATAAGCTTGTCATTTGAAACTTACACTTACACTACACTGTTTAAATGACTGTTACCTGTTGGTCTCTGCCTTTTATTTTGTAAGTTATATTCTGCTTTACATTCAATATGTTTCTATTCTTGCACTGTGTTGATTGTTGTTGATTGTTCAATGTCATTGTCCAATGTTGCACCACTCGCCATGACAAATTATTTATGTTAGAATAAACATACTTGGCAATAAAAGGTTATAATTCTGCTTCTGCTTCTGATTTGTGTACTTTTCCTAACTGACCTCAGATAAAATGTCTCATAAAAAAAAAAAAGAAAAAAAAAAAGAGGATTGAAAAGCTATTGGCAGAAAAAAGTGTCCGCCTTCCGGTTCCATCTCAGGCAAACACTGTTAGCTCAGTCAGCATTGTTGCCATTGTTGGTACTGGTATGACAGTTGGCCTAATCTCATGTATCGCATCTAGATGTACAATTCAAGGTTGTCAGACATTATCTAATGCATTAATGATTATAATAATAATAATAATAACTTTATTTTTATAGCACTTTTAAAAACAAAGTTTACAAAGTGCTCTACAGATAAACAAAGCATAAACACAACTTAAATGGTGGCAAACAAAAAAGACCATACCATAAAAGCATTGAATACAAGTAAAACCAAACAAATAGGCAATTCAAATACAAATTTAAAAGGACGACATCACTTAAAAGCAGTTCTATAAAAGTGGGTTTTAAGAAGTGATTTAAAAGAAGTTATTGATTCTGCCAGCCTTATTTCCTCCGGTAGGTTGTTCCAAAGTCGAGGGGCCCTGGTGGAAAAAGCACGGTCACCCTTTGATTTAAGCCTCGACTTTGGAACGGCCAGGAGGGCCCCACCGGAGGATCTAAGGCTGCGAGGTGGCTTATATGGCGTTAACATTTCGATAACGTAATCCGGGGCAAGACCCAGACGGGCCTTAAAAGTGATCAATAAAATCTTAAAATCAATTCTAAAACTAACTGGGAGCCAGTGGAGTGATTCATACCTCACACCACAGCCCCTCTAATGTCTGCTCGTATGAACAACACACACACTTTTTTTGCTTTGAGTTGTCCATTGAGGCCGATGATGACGTCCACTTCTGACTCAGCGGTGAGTTCTTTGGTGGCTGTAGAGCCCTATCCTGGATCCACAGGTCATGTCACAGGTGGGACATGTGTATGTGGTCGTGGTGAAACTGCTGTAAGCCTTCACAGCTGCATCCAGGACAGCCTGGAGGTCTTGTGGAGTGTGAGCCACAGGAGCACAGTCATCTGCACACTGCAGCTCAAAGACCCTCACTCTGTGCAGCTTGGTGGTTGCTTGCAGCCTCCTGATGTTAAAGAGGTTGCCATCTAGCCTGTAGACGACTGTCACCCCGCTGCTGTCCTCAATGTCCCTATGCAGAAGCTGGGTGGCGCATAGGAGGAGGATGTTAAAGAGCACTGGTGCTAGTACACACCCCTGCCTGGCCCCTGTGCACACAGGGAAGGAGGCAGACTCTTGTCCTCCTATTGTCACCCTAGCATTCATACCATCGTGAAACTGTCGGAGGATGTTAACAAACTTGCTAGGGCATCCAAACCGGAGCAGGATGTCCCACAGCAGGTCTCTCTGCACAGTGTCGAAGGCTTTGGAGAGGTCGACAAAAGCCATAAACAGGTCTTGATGTTGCTCCCTGCACTTTTCCTGAAGCTGCCGGGCTGTGAAGACCATGTCAACAGTACTCCTGTTCTTTCTAAAGCCACACTGTGATTCTGGGAGCAATGACTCTGTGGTGTTGCTGAGTAGCCTCTGCAGCAACACCTTGGCCAGGACCTTACCAGCAACAGCAAGGAGGGATATCCCCCTGTGGTTGCCACAGATGGTCTTGTCACCTTTGTTCTTATACATGGTGACAATTGTGGCATCTCTCCATTGCTGTGGGATGTTTTCATCAGCCCATACTTTAGTGATGTGTTGATGTAGTGCTCTTGTACACAGGTAACCACCCTGTTTAAACAGTTCCGCAGGGATATTGTCCATGCCAGGAGACTTGTTGTTCTTCAGAGAGCGGACGGCTGACAGAACCTCCAGGAAGGTCGGGGGTTGGTTAAGCTTGTCAATCGGTGGAAGTTCAGGCAGTTGTTCCAGGATGGTGTGGTCTGCTTCAGAGTCCTGATTGAGCAGGGTATTAAAATGTTCAGCCCACCTCGTCAGTATACTGCTCTGGTCTTTTAGGACTCTGAGACCATCTGCGGTTTGTGATGCATCGGTTTGTTGGACCGTAGATAGATTTGACTGCATTGTAAAAGTTATGGATATCATTTCTATCAGCGAAAGACTGGATTTCCTGTGCCTTCTCTGTCCACCACTTGTTTTGCATTGCCCGTAGGGTCTTTTGCACTTCAAGCCTCGCCCTTTGCCAATGCTGTCTGGCGGTGCTCAGTGAGGGTTTTTTCAGGGTTGCCTGGTGTGCTTTGTGCATGGTGTTCAGTGAGTTACGGATGGTGTCTGAGTTATGGTCAAACCAGTCCTGGTGGTTTTTGGTCTTCTAGCCGATTGAGTGGACTGCTGCTTCATGAAGGGCTGAGCTGATAGCGGTCCACTGCTGGTCTGTGTCATTCCCTCCACTCAAGATGTACACGCACACACACACACACACACACACACACACACACACACACACACACACACACACACACACACACACACACACACACACACACACACACACACCGTGTTGTACATAAAGTTGCATACTGTGTGGCAGCAAATTCCCCCCCCCCCTCAGGCATTGGCCCCCTGCTGTTGTGGCAACAGCTAATTTGTAAGATGTGGTCATAACAAGGATAGGATGGGTAGGATATTACTTTATTCATCCCTGAGGGGTTATTTAGTGAAGCAGCAGGAAACTTGTTTGCTATATACAATACAATAAAATAGCAGGGCAGGACATATTGCATTTACATTCAATAATAACAAATAAAGGAAATGAAAGTGTAAAGATAAAATGAAAATGTATACAGTGTATCTAAAGTATGAAGTGATAGCAGTGCAAGGCTTAGTGATGTACATTTGAGGAGGATCTGGCCCGAGGTGATTTATCATACAACAAACAGACTATGGCATGTTATGTGAACTCTTTGCCAAGAAGGTATCGGTTATGAAACCATGACATCAGCTTATGAGAAAAGTTTGGATTTTTATTAGCTACTAATGAATACCCTCATGAGATGATATTCAACGGGACATTTCATTAAGTTCAAAAGAGGGAATACTTGGAAAAACTTTCATTAATACTGTCTCTGCTTCAATTTCTGGTTCCTCTCACATCAGAGTTGGGTAATCATTCGAAGCCCTCAGAATCAGAATCAGAATCAGAATCGGTCTTATTTGCCAAGTAAGTTTGCACAAACAAGGACTTTTTCTTGGTAAAGTGACTCAGTGTGTTACATAGATTGTACTTTACAACACAAAACAAGACAAAACATGACACAACACACAACAACACAAAAAACAACAACAACAAGAACAGTGCAGTACAAAACAAACAGTGCAATGACAGTGCAACGGTTTAAGAGGTATTTTTCTTTTTCTTGTGGCTATAACACTGCGGCCTTTCGTCAACATGTGGCACTTTGTTATAGTAATCGTAGTAAGTAACTCTCTTCTCTATCTGTTATACAATCTCATGCAGACTTTTCCCAAAAATATTGACCAAATGAAAAGTAGCAGGAAAACTTGTCTTTACATTCCCACACATATTCATTTCATTGGGGATTTTGAGGAGATCCCCTTCAATGCAAATTATTTTACATCTATAACTAACTGTTGACTCCCCCGGCCTCCCCCGGGTCTATCCGATTTGCAACACATGATACACAGTGACACAGAGTATGCAGGAAATGCTTTGTTGGCTTCAGCACAATAACACATACACATTCTTTACTTGTTTTGTAAGAAACCTCCCAGAGCAGCACAGCTACATTACACTCTATGACATTACACTCTATGACATAGAACTGGAACATATATGGTCCATAATATCTGGTTTCATACAAATGCCTAGACATGAAATAGAAGAGTGACACAATGAAGGCTCCTCAGCATTGAGACTGGCATGTAAATAGACCGAGACAGGACCCCGACCACACGTACACTCTGCCTGAGATCTATTCAACTGCACTCGGCATCTATAAACTTAAACTCTTCGTCAGTACACTTTAAGACCCAGTTGGCGTGTTGTGACAGTCGTTTGACTTGATGATGTAAGCGTAGAGGCCTCCTGCTGTGGGAATGCCGCCTGAGCACATGAGGGCCGTGAAGGATAACAGAGCGCCGTGTTGGTACAGCTGCCCTGTGGTTTCTGTGCACTCACACTCAGGTATAAACCAGCAGTCACTCTCTTGTTCATAACCTAAAGCATGTGTGTGTGAGGGTCAGAAGTCATGCAGAACTAAATAATGTTCGCGTGACTAACACAAAGTTTGTTTGAACGCTGCAAATCAAAAGAACCGTTTTCTCTGAAAGACTATTCTTTTTCTCTTAAATGTGTCTGTTATTTATTAAATACTTAAGGACCGGTGGAAACTTATTTCTCTTAGGTGTATGCTTTTTTTACCTGAAAGAATAAACCTGTAAATGTTAATAAAAAGAGAATACACTTTTGTTGTAATATTGGCAACTGACATGAGTTTCTAGTTAACATGAAATGTCAATATACTTTCACTCTTTCAAGTTACAATTCTTGGGATTTAAGTCCTTGGTGATTTGGCTACACCTGGTAAGACTTATGATAACATGGGATGCTGAATTATATTTGAAATAACCCCGACATTGCCCACTGGACGCCGCAAACATGCCTTGAGCAGCTACTCTGTCAGATATCCAACGTAAGAAGAGCAAAGAGGATCAATTACTTAAAATAATAAAAAAGCACACAAAAAGAAGTTTGTAATACTGTAATACACAGTAATAATGCACTCAAATGTTGTTTAAACATTGCATGATATTCCTGCTATGCATTGCTTCTTGTAAATGGTCAGTAGCAATCAGAATCACTATATAGAAAAGAATTGCATAAGTAGAATATGTAATTGCTATTGCTGAGTGGGAATGAACATGGCATGGTAATATCTTCAGTTCCTGTTTGTCTCCCTGATGCTTTTGCGTTTGGGTCCATACGCCTGAATAACTGTGGCAAAACAACTGCAACCTCAACATAAATCATGATGACCTTTTTATTGTTGCAACAGACAATAATAGCAATAGCCTATTAAGAAATACATCATCCTTGATAGTTAATATCACTAATGACGCTGCTGCAGGGTGCCCCAGTGAGCCCTGCTAGTGAGGCATCATGCACAGAAGGCGAAGGCCAAGGAACTGACATCTAAATGTTAATGTTATGCATGCTATGAAATGTCAATATTTTCAAGCCAATTACACTTTTCATATTTTCAGTGTTGTTGGTTTTAATACACTGTAATCAAATGACAATTCATAAGAAAGGGCCGCTTTCATTATGTTCTTAATCCTGGTGCAGAGGTTGTTTGTGGTGGGTTTTGTCTGTTACAGTCATTTCGGATAATTTTCAACATTCATGATTTCCTAATTCATGAGAACTAAAGAAATGATAAGAGTACTGAAAGATATTTACACTAAAAACATTGTATTACTCTTACAAAGTTTGAGGGCTAAAAATAGTTATTTGTTTCATTGTTTCATTTATTTAAACAACAGCTCCATCATATGGACATCATGTAAAGATAATATATAACACAGCAGTGTAAGCCACTATCCTTGGGCTTTATTCTTAGAGGATAGCACTCTCTGCAGCTGAGCTCAAGTAATGGAAAAACATTGACATGCAAGCAAAGGGTTTGGAGGGAGAATTAATTAGCCACTGCTTGATTTGACGACCTTGTGTCACCTACGGTGCAATACTTTATTATTTTCAATTTAGACTTTGATGATCCCATTTCAACAAATTAAAAACAAATTTGCAACATAAAACCTGATAATCTAATTCTACCACCTCCCTTCATACCAACTTTAGTCCTGCCTGAATGAATGCAGCCCTCTCATTTATTTGACTGACGCCAGTTCAGAGGGCTCCAACAAGTAGTTACAAAAATACATAACATAGTTATCACAATGATAACCTTTGTAAGAGTTTAAAAAATATGTCCTATTATTATAAATCCTTATGTTGTATTTTGCTGTCTGATAAACGCCCAAATCCACGATTTCTTCACTCCAGCTGAACTTCCTGGATTATATGTCATGTCTCACCATTATCTTAATATTTCCCCTCTGTTGTTCCAACTCAGGGCTGACTTTAAACTTGCTTAGGAAAGTTATATCTCACAGAAACTTTTCACTATTTCTATCCCTACAGTACTTGATAAAACACTATTTAAGTTAAATATTGATTGTATAAGATTTTATAAAATAATGAAATCAGCATAAGAGAAGGGCAGAGCGAAACAATGTCCAGTATAAAGTCAAACATTGCCTAATATACACCCATTACATTATACCAGATGGGGCTGATCCAGGATAATATGTGTTGAAGGTGCAGAGAGGAATGGGGTACTGTAGCCTCCTCCATGAAATGTGGTAAGTACAGTGCATGAAGAATGGCCCTGGTCAGCCAACAACTGCAAGAGTGGGGTTGTGCTGTGATGAAACTCCAAATAAATCGTAATAAAGTGTGGTTATTAAGTTTAAGATGAATCCACACCTTGTTAAAGGACACACTATTTTTATTGTTAATAAATTCTCTAATGAAATAATGCATTTTATTGCAAAATACATAAAAGGAATAAAGATGGTTTACTTGTTATCCTGTGGAAGGAAACTAGAAAAGCTATGACTTCAAATAATTATGTTTTTTTCATAAATGAGGAGTTTATCCCTAAAAAATATTAATTTGTAAATCAATATTCATGTTGTGCTCAGCCTATGTGGGGTAGCACAATATTTTATTTAGTCAATGCTATGTACTGCTGCATGTATGTAATATTTTAAAGGCAGAAACCAGATTTCTTAGCAAAATATCAGTGAAAAGTGTATTAGGATTTGATGTCCTTCATAACAAGAGAAAAATATTGTGCAGTTGATCAGATTTTGTATTACAACAACATTTCTGGAATCTGGCTTCATATTAAGTGCATTTCATTACACAATAATTAAAACCTGATTTATTCAGTTTAGTGGGGGCATACTTTACTACTGTCACATTCAGCAGTGCACATCATTGAGACCTTTCTTGGCTGCTCACTTGTTTCAGTAACATTTGTTTATTGTACTAAGGAAAGAGGATATTGTGTTTACATATCACACAGGGTTCATGTAAAATGGAAACAAGAGCACTGCGTTTGAATTCTGAAAGAAATCCCCGGGCACTAAGTGTGAAAGGAGAAATTTCCTTTTGCAATGGAGATCTATGAGCGTTTGACTGAGCTGACCAGGAATTTGAGTGAGAGACTTTGGTCTGCAAGTTAATCTTCATCCATAATATTTTTATACCATTTAGCACCTGATTCACATTTGGAAACCATAGAGGAGCAGTGAATAATTATACTCACAGCCTTTTCCTAAATAACTTATTAAATCTGAATTATTCTGGAACTATTTACCAATCAGTATTTGCAATTTCATACATTAAAATACCCACAAAGAGAGGGCAAGCGGTAGATAGAAAGATCTTAAGCAACCACGCACAGCACCGACACTGTCAAACTCTTTATTTGTAATAATGACTTTTAAAACTGTAGTTAAATCAAAAGTATAGTGTGATGACCCCTCCCTTCCACTAGGGGTCTGGGTGCTGCTTGCTTTGTGTTTTGTCTTTCAGTCTGTTCATCAGCTTACGAGACACACCTGAGTCTGGAGGCTGCTGTAAAGACTGGTTGCATGCTCTCCTGTGGGCGACACTGCATTTGTTTAAGTTAGTTGTGTTATCCTTTCAATGAACTTCTATTTATCGCCTTGAACTCATTTGGTCTCCCATCCACTTTGCAGTCTCTGAGGCGGATAGGAGCTCGTCCGGGGTGGATTGGCCAGAGTTAGATTTGTAGTTAAGAGCATGTATGAATGTACGGCAGTGTGGACACAGAAATAAAACACAAGCGACAGCAACTGTGTCATGCCAGTAACACAAAGGATCTCCTCCTTCAGAGAGCCAGGCTGCCAAATGAAGAAGGTTGTTAAGGCCAGGCCACACGGCTCAGGTGTGGCTCATCCAGCTAACGACGCTCCAATCAGAGCACCTGCAGCAGAGAAGCGAAACAACAGGGACACCTATAGGGCATGGGAGGAGGTGGGTCGACACAGGAAATCCCCCCACCCCCCTAAAAAATCACTCAAAACTCTGCACTTTAATCACTTGTATTCACTTTTTTTAAATTGTATTACGTATTTATAGTATTTATATATATATATATATATATATATATATAGTATTTCTATATAGTATTATAACAACTGTACGTGAATCTTTATGTTTACTTAGTGTTTGGAAATGTCTTGTCTTATCTGTCGTGCGTGTGCACTTTTTATATGTTTCGCCGTGAGAGAGTGGGAAACGTCCTATCGATTCCTTTGTATGTCTTAACATGTGAAGAAATTGACGATAAAGCTACTTTGACTTTGACAGACGTTCAATAGAAACAATAGATATTATATATCAATATTTTAAGTGAACATATGACTTAAGATGTCTTTTCTAAAGCATTGGATTGAAAAGTTAAGCATATCAAAGAAACATCCTTTTGTGATTTTCTCAACATTCTTCAGTTGTTATGCACTCCATTTACTAAAAGGAACAGTACTAGATATTAGTTCCTGGCATTATATTTTTCACGTAGTCTTTTCCCAGCAGATTGCTGTCAACTGGTGGTCATCTCTATAAATAAACAAATATAATCAGTTTCTCCAGTTCTGCGCAAACGAATGTAGACACGAAACAGCATCCCAAAGCTCTCGGGCATATCACAACCACAAGAGTTGAGTCCAAATTTGATCCTCTCTCCATCGGGCGACTGTGGGTCAGTGGATAGCACGTCCGCCCTTCAATCAGGGGATTGGCAGTTCACTCCCCACCTAGTCATATGACCTTGAGTAAGACACTTAAACCTGAATTGTTCCCTGGAGCTGTTCTATAGTGTATTAATGTAACATCAGCGAAATGTAATATAATATAATTGAAGATAGCCGAGAGAGACAAAGACCATTAAAAGAATTATCTCAGAACCCTAAGCAGTTTCAGTGCGTCCTGTCACATTCTAAGCCCTAAACCGCACAATCCTGGCGAGAAGTAGTGAGAACTCAAAACATGTCCTTTGAGCAGTATGACACAGTTTTATAAATACAAAAAAGACACAAACAGAAGAAATGTTGATAATTTGTTTAGCAATAATGAGAAAACAATGGAATCCATACAACATTGTTTGAAGTACTCACACACACGTATTACCGTACATATTTAACTATTTACATTTTTACAACCTATATATACAACCTCTCCTCTCCTCAGTACACTCAATGTTCAACAGCCTAGCTGTAAAGTTTTTCTCACGTGACTCAGAGGGGTCAATCATGACTTCCGAGTTGCACTGAACAGCGCATCATTTAATGTATAATTAGGAAAGCTGAACCTTCAATTCCTGGCAACAGATTCTAAATATAATCTGGGAAGGACAGAGTGTTCTATGTAGAAATGATAGATAGATACATTATTAATCACCAAGGGGAAATTTGTCGTCACAGTAGCAGCACCAATAAACTAAACACACAAGAATAAAATATAAAATATAGAAAACAGGGATGAAAGATATAGATGTATACAAGTAAAATATAAAATACAAAATGAAGTGTATATATATATATATATATATATATATATATATATATATATATATATATATATATACACACACAAACAAATATAATACAATGACTGTACAAAGTATACAAAGTAAAATTAAAAAGAATATATATATATATATATATATATATATACAACATATATGCATACACAAATAGAATACTAATGACTGCAGTGTAAAATTAAATAAAGTGTGTAAAATGCAAAGTGTGTGTATGTGTGTAGTGTAAATGAAATGTGTGAAGTGCAGATCAACATAGGGTAAATAAATATGAATGTGTCCAGTGATAATTATTATTATAATCAATGCTATAATTTGATGTTTATTTCTGATCCATCCTCAAGTGAAGGGCTCTACGCTTATTTTCTAACCACTAAATGAGGTTGGACATGATCTGTATTGGCCATCATGATTAAGGTACCCTCATTTTTGCTTGACCACTTCACCTTTTTGAGTTATCCACGTATTTACCGTATGGACTTTTTCAATACAAGGACTGTAGACTCAATGACACACATGAGTCTGCACTCATGCTCGCTAACGACAGCATGCTAACACGCTCACAATGATGATGTTTAGCAGGCAAGTTTAACAAGTTCATCATCTTAGTTGAGTGTGTTAGTATGCTAGCATTAGCTAATTACCACTGAGGAGAGTTGAAAGAGGAACGGTCACGAGTCGTATCCTCGGGGTACAACACTTGCGCAATATAATCTGGTCTGCACATGCCGAAAGGCTCGCTAGCTGGAGCACAATTCTACAACATTAGGATGATTGATTTGTTTCACTGAGGCGTCTGCAGGGACGGTGTCATCGTAGCCTGGGGGGAGAATTACAATTCTGCAATTAGTGAAACAAACTATAATAACAGAGCATAAACAACGTCTTTGTCTGAAAATTATACTTCGGCCATCATCCATTCGAGCATACCCAAAACTTGTCAGCGCACAAGAGCACCTGTAGAGACTTAACCGAATGCCATGGCAATTAGTTTAATAGTTGTTGATAATTCAGTGGAGACCTAAATTATGGAATGAGTAACCAACTGACGCACGGATGATGCCCAGAAAATATCATGCACAGCTGAGCTAGTTATTCAAACTTTAAACAAGAAAGAGCAACATGGAATCAACATCTGAGAATGTTATCTTCCTTAAGTATCCTAAGACAAGGTCAGGAAAACAAAGTAAACAGTGGTAGCGTGTGTGGATGTTTAGGAACATTCCCTCATCCCATGAAGCTTTTTAGCTTTCAAAACGTTTCTGACTGTCCACTGTGGCTGCCCACTTCTTGCCCACAGGAAGAGAAGAGGCTAACCAAATAAACAATCCCCTGCTGCAGTATTTCATGTATAAGATATATTAAATGTGGGAAAGAGATCCCACATCTGTATCTCATATTAGACAGTAACAGGGGATATCCATGAAATTGACATGGGAGAATCTTTCAGTGTAATGTATGAGAAAAAGGCTTCAAGCTATTTATAAATACATTATCAATTTCAAAATCTCAATGCTCCTGGTCATTTACACAACAGACGTATTGAACATTTTATTTGATGGACAGAAATTCCACTGAGATGTTCAACAGATGACATGTAGGTCAAAGGAGAGCACTGAGATAATACCAGTTTATTCCATTTCAAAATGTGTAAACACACTGTTTGCATGCATGTTGAAATGGAGACTGATTCCTACCCCTGACCAAGTGTTGTCTTCTGAGATAACCGCATATCCCTGAACAATCAAAAAGGGAGTATCACATTGAGTCCCTTTGACACGTGACCTTTGCCTTACAGTATGTGGTAGCACACAGTAGATTCATCAGGGCTACTAAAATGATAGTGGTAATGAGTTGGTATCGAGACAAACAACAGAGCTAGAAAGTGAATAGCACACTTACATTGGCCGGGTGGCCAGAAACACAACTCTAAAGGAATGACACTGTAACACACGCTGGATTTGTATATAAGCAACAGTTTTGCAGTTTACAGTATCAAATTGTATAATGTTAATGTTGTGTTTACAACTGCCGCCAAGAAATCAGTCGTTGCAGTTTTAGTATATAAATATTGATGAGTGCAGTATTTATATATTTTGAGGTTTTACTCCATAGAAACGGCCTGCTGTGCCCTCTGCGAGAGTGTATTCTTACATAACATCTTTCTCAAGCACAAGGACATAGAATTCAGTTCAAA
The DNA here is from genome assembly GCA_036178185.1 of Liparis tanakae. Classification (NCBI taxonomy): domain Eukaryota; kingdom Metazoa; phylum Chordata; class Actinopteri; order Perciformes; family Liparidae; genus Liparis; species Liparis tanakae. The sequence continues at coordinate 10,572,462 of CM070109.1, forward strand.
AAACACTTTTTTAAATTTGACACAGAGAGGAGAGTTTTGTTTTTTTATCTAAATCTACCCCTCTCACCTCCTAGGATACAGATGTCCTGCATTCTTTTCATAAGCATATTAGTTCTGCCATTTATGAATTCATTATTATTTCTCTCCTTCTTCCTCTTGGGTCAAAATTCCTGTTTTCTGAGAGCTTTTGTTGATCAGACCCATACATTTCCTGACAGTTACCTCAGCACCTTACAGTTGTTGGGGTGATATCATATATCCCCACACCGTGTCCCTCTGATTGGAAACAGACACCTGGATGTTTGCACTTCTCACAGCACAGAGGCTGCAGGGCCACAGGTTGCATGGCAGGAATAATTTCATCCACATTTAATGTCCAACTTGTTATTGGAACACTATTCCCACACACAAACACGCTCAAACATGTTTAACTCACACACTTGTAGTAGTTCGGTGCTCTGTAAATATGTCATCAGAGCGAAAACACGTTTCTGTCTTAGCCATGTTGTTATTTTATTGAATGATAAGAGAAGGATTTTACCGCCACTTGACCTTGCATTTCCCTCTAAAATTCACTTTTGGCAAGTAAGCCAAGTGCTTCCATTTCCCAAACTGTTTGTACAAGTCTCAACATTCAGAAGACAGTGTGCGCTATAATTTGTGTGAACAGGACATGTTGCTTTCACAAAGTGTGCGCCTCTACTGCAGAACTCAAAGCACCACTTAAAGGCGGGTATGAAACCATTTTACCTTCATGCATCATTTATTGGTAAAAATCGATTTATTCTATTCTCAAATGATTTACAGGTAATGACAGAAACATTTTTACATTTACATTTTGTAATACACCATTCTTCTTTTTGAGAACATTTTAGCTGTTAGCCTAGCTAGCATTAAGCCTTGAAACAGGGGGAAACAGCTTGCCTGTCTATCTAAAAAAAAAATATATATATTAACAAATTAAAGCTCATTAATTCAAGCATATGTAAAGTCACCAATTCGTTGTGGATTAATGGGGAGTTACTGTAGGCATTGGAACTATATCCATATGCAGAAAAGCAGGGCATAGCAAAGTCCCAGAGTGTGGCCTTCACTGTGACGCTGTGGGTCAAGACGTACTGGATATGTGAGAAAACAAGGTTTAATGGCGCTCCTAGCGATTGTGTCACTGGATCTCTGTTTCAACGGATATATTGTGATTCAATTTGTAATTGTGTTTGCTGTAGTTTTTATACAAATCATTTTTTATTGTGACTGTCACCTCATGGACCTCATGGCAGAGAAAACTCTCCTCGGGGAAAGGCTGTTCATTTCCTAACAGATACAATGTTGTTTATCAAGAGATAGTTCAAGTACACAACTCCACAGAAACATGAAATACAGCATGTTGATGAGTGAGCTTTAGAAGTATTAGTAGGCGGAGGCGGGCTGTTTCACTCTCCTTTTAATCATTATGCTAAGCTAGGCTAACTGGCTTCGGACTCTAGCTCCATACAAGATGATATTATTTTGATCTTATCATGAAATTCTCGGAAGGAAAGTGTATACGTATATTTCATAAACTAAATGTTCCTTTAAAATGGACAAGTTACAACTTTGCACTGACAAGGGGATATTAATGCCGCTGTACTGGACTTTTCCACATTCCTCATATGTAGCCTAACAAGTAAATAATGTTTTAGACATTTATACTGGCCCAAAAAGAATTCAAACAAATCAAGGTAATTTAATGAAAACAGATTAATATGACCTCAACAGGGGAACTAAGAAGGACCTACTTGTAATACTCTTTAATCCGTGGGTCAGTGCTCAGAGCATCGCCGGCTGAGCTAGCCCTAGTCAATGTGTCCTTGAGCAGGAGACTTAACCATAAATAGCTCCCTGTAGCTGTGTCTAGAATGTATTTTTCAATATGACGCATTTCCATCCCAATAAGTCACATTTAACTTTTATGTCTGAAGTTTCCTCACTTAGTGAATCCTTTCTGGAAATATCTCTTTTGTTTGTTCGACGTGCTGAACTGTGTCAGCTGGATCCTCTTTTACATTCCACCTAGTCTCTGTCTTGCTGAACCGGTGGTTGAACCACTTGTGTTTTTCTGCCTCATCGCTCCTGTAAAAGTGAGATAGGAACGTTATCTTGCTTTAAAGTTTGCATTCCACTTTCAGTTTATTCTTACTCATATTCTCCATTTTGCAACTTTTCCAGAAAAAATCCCCCAAATTGTAATACTGGCATGGGTTTTGTACCAGAAACATATAAATTACGTACACCGTTTTGTTAATAGCTGTAAATTAAACAGGCCTTGGAGTCTAATGAATTCCAGAAGCTATCTCATCAATTCATCTGAATTATGAATTATTTTCTAAAATATAAGTAAAGTTACCTAATCTTTCTAATGAGTCAGCGTGAAGAATGAACAAGAAACAAGGGACCGTTTTGTAGCTAAATATTATGTAATTCAAATCTGCTGACTTTGTTGTTTCTTGCCTTGTGTTGATGTCATATCGTGGTATCCTGATATGCAGCAGACATAAACCGTGCCACGGATACACACTGCTGATGTTGCTGTTTTGATGTTTGAGTGTAAGGCCGATGAAGCGTAACTGTGGGAAAACAGGAAATATACATTTCATTGGTTCACATTGTTTAAAATATAGTTTAATTCTGTATAGTTTAGAGGGAACTTAATCATTTTGATTACTGTCAACTTGGATGTGTGAACTTGTTAAAAATGCACTGATCAAACACAAAGATGGAGTTAATCCCATTTATGACACTGTGCTGACTTTGGGTTATTTGCACCAGTGAGTGAACCAACTTGGACGGTAAGAGGGAATTAAAACTAGAGCCATGTAATATGAAGTTACATTGTATTACAAAACATTAGATGCATAACATACAACGTGACTTATTTACTTTATATGACTTCTCACTCACATTCAAGCATCATATTCTATTCTTGTAACTTATTATTTTACAGGAAAATAGTTTATTTAACTTGAGCTATCTTTGATTTATGTTTCAGTCAGATGTTTTAAATTATGAAAAACTTATATGAGGTATAGATACATTTTTGTATTAGAGCATTATGTCTACTTCATAATGCTATAAATGATGAATAAACCCATTTACCCTCATATGTTTTCTACTAAAAAACATATTATTGAATATTCCAACCAAAAAGGTTATTGTAAGTCTGTCAATATGAATATGCATATTATCAGTTATTTGTATTTAACAATGCAAATGCTACAACAAACACATCAATCTTTGAGTAACACACAAACACACCCGATTAAAACAGACAGATGTGTTGTAAATGGAGGAAATGAGTCTGCCTTAGCTGTGTTTACAAATGGCATGGCTAAATAACGAGGGTTATTTATCGTGATCTTATGTTAAAGATAAATTAAACATCTGGATTTGAAATCATCGTCACGCGATTAATCTAATCACTCACAACATACGTACATGGACATTATGATGAGGGGGCTCCAAGTAAACAATGCTTTTCAATAAAGCAAATATGATCTATATGTTATATTCACAATGGATTAGTTAAATTATTGTATGTGAACTGAATTGATCCTTGTGAAGAACCCACAGATTATCTTCTTTCAGCATCCTTGAGGTCATTGTTTTAACCTTATTGGTTTCCAACCTAAATCTCTTGTTTCAGCAGAAAACAAGCGGCTGGAAGCTCCGTCAGCGCTCTCCGTGTTGTTAATACTGTTCGCTGCAAGCGGTCAACTCAGTTGTTGCCATGTTGAGAGCCGTGGGAGGGCGATAGATATTCTCTGAAATCCATTTAGAGAACCATTAAAAGACAGTATGCTGGAAACTACAAGCTTAGACAAATTCAAACCTTGTTCTGTGTTACAGTATCAGGATTCAGGAAGCCTTCTGAAGGATGGTTTACTGCTTTACAGAACATGGGACGTATCTAGAGGTCATACTAATTATACCACAGCATCAACGAAAAGGCCTTTTGAACTAGCAGCTGGAAACTGGGTGTTAGTCCACGGGCGGTCCGTTTCCTTTTGGCAGCCTCAGTCCTCGGGAAAGATTAGAATCCGATTATATTCTCGCTTTAATCTCAATAAACACACCTACAGGAATTAAATCTGGCTCTGAATGCTGACCGTGGAAGAAATCAAACTAGAATTACCTTTGGACAGGAAAGACAAAACAAAAGCAGTGAAGAATGAGTGTGTCTCTTTTATATATTCACATTCATCTCTAATCAACTAGTAATAATTTCTTTCAGGGCAGGATTTTCTCTCAGGGCCTTGACCTCAAAGTCATCCAGTTGAAATGATCAAAACATGTGTGGCTGAGCTTGGGGTTGGGGTGAGGATGGCGGGCTGTAGGTATTCTTCACAAGCTTTACAGATTAATAAAATGCATACAAGCATGGACTTGTTGAAAGAACTTTCAAAGGTGGGAAGGGAGAGAGTTATTAGCACAGGCACGATGACTCAAAAGAGCTTGTATACCCATTCCCGAGATTGAACAAAACATAAACATGCATTTTTCATAATTGTGAAGATGATGGGCATAACAACAATCTATTATGCATAATACAACAACAATTAATGGAATTGATTAATATATTATAAAATAAAACCACTGCGACATGAATTTCAACATGTTTTCAGTATAAACTAGAGCCGGAAGGCTTTATTATTGACAACATGATTACAGGCCTACTGTGTGACTGAAAGGTTCAAGCAATGTTACTCTGAATAAACAATAATATTATTATAGCAATGTAATAAATATAAGATTTATTCAATGGTCTTTTTGAATAGAGTGTTTAGTATACAATGTTAATAAGTAAGACCCAATGTTAACTTTTCTTAACATTTGCACCTGTTGTGTACAAGTACTCCTAATGACTCCTGAAAAAAGGTCATAATCCCTTTTTGGATAGTATGTATAAATACCTGGGAGGGGCTATAAGCTGACAAATATAACCTCTTTGAATTAAAGTAATTTCCGGACGTCTGTAATGTCTTTCCCCATCAACTGTTTAGTCAGTACATTCGGCTGCACTCTGGCCTTTGGTTGGCTGTAAAGCTGCCAGTAAACGGTGTCGAAGAACTAGAGCTTAAGACTCTATTTATTCTTCGAGAACACCTAAAGGTAGAGCCCCACGTTTTGCCTTTAAAATCTAACCGTGTAACTCTGGCAGCTCTTTGCAGCTCCTTCACACACCGACTGCTTCACGCCGCAGTGTGTGAAGGAGAGGTACCAGAGGTCCTCCCTCCCTGCTGCTGCCAGGCTGCACACTCAGCTCTGCTCCAACAAAACAACAACAACTAATAACAATAATCGGTGCAATATTAATATACAACACGCCGTGCAATATTAGCAGTTTAGTTATTGTGGATTTTTAAAACCCTTCTTTACTTAATATTCTTTACTGTTTATTACTTTTTAATAATACATGTTTTGATTGCTCTTACTATGTCTCTTGTTTGTACTTTGCTGTAATGCTGTACATCTGCCCGCTGCTGGACCTGTCCTGCTCTGATTTGGTTTGCCAATTTACTAATTCCTATTCAGATACAGATTTTACATTTAAAGATATGATAACACATTTTTAAAAGAGCAACACTGGATTTAAAGATTTAAAGATCAAAGTGTAACTACTTACAAAAGAGTAGAGGGAACCCCTGTCGTGAATGAGTTTTTAGAAGTTCCTTTCACGAAACATTTATCTTCTAAACTACTGAGACTAAAGTCCAGAATGTAGCCAAAGACTAGAGTCGGCGTTCTCATTTCATGGTAAACATGGTCTCTTCTGTTCATTGTTTGAGGATGAGAATGGCTCCACCCACAGGGTTTAAGTGGTAACTGCATGTAAAATGCAAAAGACACTGCGATTGGTGATAGAAAAAGTACTAGTTTTTTTGTAAAATATATTTAGTGTCTAAAGTGAAAGTTCTTTGAATGCAGATCAGCCTCTTTCAGAGTGATATTGTTCCACTTAACACATCCAATTATTTGTGTTAATATGTATTAATCAATATGATGCAACTTTAGTACCTTTTAACTACTTCGAAATGCATTGCAATAACTAGCAAATTACAAGATTTCCCACTGAATACTTTAAATATAGTCAAAGTACAATAAAACCAGATATACTTGAGTATGTTACTTAATGTACATGTATGCCTTGTATGCAGGTTTTCTTCATAAGAAAGTATTCTGTCAGAAAGTAACATTTAAAATGCCACATCCATGGATCAATCAGCAATACACATGAAACCTGGCCAAACACCTGGTTGCTTGATTGAGAACTCATCAATCAGGATGTGCACACGAAGAAGGACATCCTTCTCTGCATTCAACCTACCCTTGGTTATTAAGGAGCAGTGGGCTGCAGTAAAGCGCCCATGAGCAACGGAAGGGGGGGGGGGTCTTGCTCAAGAACACTTCGCATTTTGCCGGGTACCTTGTGGTTATGGGATGACGCTCATCCCCACAGAGCTACAGTATGTTTTGTTTGGATTTTCAGTGCAAAATGCAACAATTGTAAATACATGCATGTATTGATGGATTTTTACGATATGAAGAGAAATACATATTTTGTTCTACACTGGTCACATTATTCAAGTAAAGTACTTGGAAAAAATCAAACCGAGAATAAGATGTTAAAGATGTTTTGGATTGAGCACAGCAGTGTCACTGGTTCAAACAGATCCAGATTGTATGAACCATGTGTAAAGTGACATGATTTGGTTTTATAAATTAGTTAATAGATTAGTTAATTTAGCAAAATAACTGAGGGGTTTTGCTGTTATGTTTGGTTGTGTGAATTGTGTGTAGTTTACCCTTTCTTCAAAATTGTCCTTCAGCAAAGGTTACAAATTTAAGTAATACCTGATGTCTTTTAAGAGGTAGAACATACAATATTTACTGACCAGTAGATGGCAATGCAAAACCACTTTAGTCAGTACACGTATGAGTTGTGCTGTTTTGTGTAAAGAGGACTATGGATATGATGCACCCATAACTATCACTGGTGAATGTTCTTCTTCAGCCATGTCCATTAAACCCTTTTTCATTGATCGTCACAAGACAATAAAACAAGAAGTTTCCGTAAGGTTTCACTGATTTATTGTTTTGTTAATGTTTGTGCAAGGATAAGAGTAACAAAAATCTACAGACTAGACATGATAATATATCCTGTTCCTATCATACAATGTTATTTATACAAGTATCCTTTAACAGTATGTATATATTCAATCAAATGTATCTTCTACAGTTTAAGATATATTGATTATCCTTTTAAGACAGACAAAAAACATCAACAGTAAGTAAATTCATCTAAACACCCACACAGCCTCAACTGACCAAATGCAATCTAGACATAATGTAAGCTTCAATGATATCGATGTGCTATATCATGTTTCTAGTACAGCGTCATCCAGACGAACACACAGAACCTACGAATGCAGCGCAGTTCCTTGTAGTGATTCTAAGTGCAGTATTCACTTGAATTGTAGGGGAACATGCCCCTTGTTCATTGAGGTAACACATCTAATCTTTTTATGTCGAGATTACTAACATGTTTCTGATTGTATTCTTTATTTCTGTGTATTAGTTATAAGGATGGCATGTCTATAAATTCCACGATAGCTGTCAATGTTTTATGTGTAACTGTGGAGCCCTGCAGCCTGGTCTACTTCTGTCGCTCTCTGACCTGTTATGAGATAAATCAAAAATATAGTTTGGGCTGAAATAAATGTAATTTTTGGAACAGCTTGCATGCAGCATTTATTATCAAATATCAGAGTCAGTAAGAGCTTGTATTAGTCCTGGTCCACTGCCTTGAAAATGCAACAAAGAGAGGCAGAGTCTCAGGTTGTTGATGATTGTACTGCTGGAATGCTACCAGTTAGCCTGGTCGTTCCCAGGCTATCGGCTCGTGATGACATCACTGCCCCTGCTGGTCAGACTGGTCCCTACGTGACCAGACTGCTGCAGCGCCACTTGTTCTGATGGCAAAGTAAGTTGCTGCTTGCTAAGTTGTACTGGGACGGTTTCTTCGGAACGGTCTTGTGGAAAAAAAATATAATCAAGCATTTCAAGAGAAAAGTTTGGGGGTATTTTAATTTATTTTAAAGCCATTACTGTATGTCAAATTTTTTTGTATAATGTAGTACTTTTGGAAATAATCAAATAAAAAAATATATTTTGGAGAACAATCAAATCCCCTTCATAGTTGGTGTTGTCTAAGAGTTGCTTTTAGACGTTTGTACCCACTATCCTTAGGTTGGATTTGTGTTGGGGTGCAGCAAGCACTGCACCTGACACAATTAGTTTTTTAATACTTTGATTCCCATAGAAAAAGAAATGTCTCTAATAAGGACGTAATTTCCTCAGAGACAGCATTAACTGGCCATTAGAAGAACTTTGACTACCCTGGTTTTACTAAACATTCATGGCTGTGTCTAAAATCATCCTCTCTCACATCCCCCATGAAACTCTGTAATGAACAATAAATGTGTCCCACACAATCATCATCAGTTTGTTATCACTAACAGATGTAGTGTAAAACTCAAATGTTCTCATCGATAAAAAGTGACATATTGCATTGTGGGATTGTTGGAAGAAAATACTTAACATGCCATGCACACTTATTTCTTTCATTCCATTATTATATATTTTTTAAGGGCACTCCATACAGTAGATGAACATTTACCACGCAGAGTTTAGACGCTGAAATAAAATGTGGATCAGTTATTATAGTACTCGACATAGTAAATGGAGAGTGATTTTAGACACAGCCATCGCATCTGCCAGTTGTTAAAGTTGTTTCTTGCTCGTTGGTATATATTGCCACCGTGTGACAGGCTCTCCAAGGAAAGTAGAGTTTAGTAGTTTAATAGAAAACATCAACCAGCAGCACAAACTGGATGTCTAGATAATCAGTGGTGTAATATCACCAGAAGTGTCCCCTTATAATGGAACATTAAACCAGACATAATCCAAGCTCACAGCATTTTTGTAACCTCATAAAATGAGATTTTCAATGTCAGATTTCAGTAAACAGAAGCATCTTCCAGTGCATCCCTTTTTTATACAGCATGGCTGTTTAGCACGTTAACATTCTATACAATTATTCTAGTAGATGTATATGCTATTTCTGTGTAATATTGTAATGCAGTACATATACTCGTTCACCAACAAGGTAATGTGTGGGAGCACAGTGGTCAGAAACCAGAAGTAGCCCTCCTACACCTCAGAAGATTATACTGACCAGGTGTCGATATGTGTTTTGTGGTCGGAAAGAGGTGCAGGGGCATGAAGGTAATCACAACCACCTGATTACCCACAGTGTTCTTCAACCTCTACATGTTACCTTGTTTGTCTGAGGATGAGGAGGAGGTGGACGGTGATGGGGAAGGGGGTTTGGGAAAGACCCTGTCGGTGGGTGTGATGCCGGGGCTGCCCAGACCAGAGGAGCTGGAGCTGCTGGAGCGGTGTGGTCCCTGGCCCTGTCCAATCACAGGAGCGGGCCGGACAGGTCTGACAGGGGGGGGCCTAAGCGGGGCGCTCGGCCGACGTGCTGATATAGCAGGTTTAAAAGTGCTCATGGTCTCGGAGGAGCTGCTGCTGCTGCGTCGCTGGACTGCGTCCGGATCCCGGATCACCATGGTGTGGAGGGGGCTGCCAGGCGGCTCCTGGGCTCCACTGGGGTGTTTGAGGGGCTCCAAAGTGTCCAGGACAACATCGGGGGTATGCTTGGCTACATTCTGCCGCTCCAGCTCACGCAACTCGTGGAGAGCTGTATTCATGGTTTTCTCTATGTCCTGAGAAGAAGGAACATATTAAACAATCAGGCAACAAGTAACTAAAACCAGGTTTAGGGAGACATGTCCCCACATTTTTAAAGTTCCACTTTAATGTTACTTCTCTAAATGACTGTCCCACCTCCAGAATCCAAACTGTAAAGTGCTTTAGACCATTTTAGATAGATAAAGAGCCGTCAAGTTAGGGAGCAGCAGCAAGTGATGAGCTTCTTGGCCCTGCCCACGGCTTTGCCTCTTAAGCTACATACAGTCTGACTGTCTGAGGCAAAACAAAACAAAAAACAATGCAACCTCCTCCGCAGTTTAAAAAAAAATCATATAATCTCTAATGTATCTACAATCAATATCCTCTTAAAAAGTTGGTAGATATGAATCAAATGTGAAATAATAGGCTAAGTAAGACAGAAAAGGACAGTGTTTTTTTTAATCAAGGATTTGCATACGAAACTTATCTAGGAACGTAAAAGGTCTCTTTCAACCACAATTAGGGTAGGGTTAGTGAATACATTTTATGATAAATATTATTGAGAGTATATTCCAATTCAAACACTCACTTCAGCGAGAGCTTCAGCCTCAAGAGTTTTGTGATCTCCTAAACTTGCGTGCCGGGTGGTGCTGGGTGAAGATCGCTGAGAGTGGCTCTCCACGAAGGCCTTTCTGTCCGAGTGGTTGATGCAGCCGGCACTGCCAAACGCAGCCAGACGCCGTTTCTCCGGACTGTCTGCTGGGCCCCGACTAACGGCGACTTTGTGAGGGCTGCAGGGCCGAGGCAGAACCCGGGGGGGCTGGTCCGCCCCCCTGGTGGGGCTGTGACTGTCGGCGCCGTTCCTGTGGCGCGGAGCCGCAGCTCCATCTGATCGCACCCTCAACCTAAGAAAAATCACAATTTGATACTTTATCAGTGTGAATCTCTCGACTCAGAATACTTGCACAGGAAATTAAAATGATAAATGTTTCTTTTGGTTCATAGAAATAAGCAAATACGACTTCTATCTACATTATGTAGTGACAGATGTGTATCTCTACCTTCCCAGTGCTGCTCCAAATTGGCGTTCAGGTGTGTGTTCACATGGAGATCGGCGATCGTTTCTGGAGGACGCTCTTTCATCGTGGTGGGGTCCACTGCTGGCCGCACTCTCAGTCCTGCTATCTGAGAATGCATCGTCCCTGATACGGGGAGGCAGAAGAGATTGATCTCGATTAATGGCTTTTGCCCTCGGGAAATGTTAATATTGGCTTTTCATTTGAGAGATTGCACATGGAAGTGTAATGACTCAAACAGCACATGAGAATCCATAACAATTATATTTGTGCCACAAAAACAACACCAAAATGTCAACAGCACAGTGAGCATAATTACTTTTACGGAATGAATCACGTATCAGTCCTTTGAAAGCCGTGTTGCCTATACATCGCTTTACTAATTGGCCTCAGATGGCTTTTATTTACAATCTGTACACACACACACACACACACACACACACACTCACTGCACACTGCAACTAGTTGTCAATAAAACAAGAAAAACACGAAGGAACATAGAATCATTATTCACACTGATCCTCGATGAGTGCGCAGGTTTTATACGGCCATGCTCGAGAGGATGGTAAGAATAGAAACAGGCATTCTGATAAACTAGAGGACCATAAATAATGGCCAAGCCCAAAGTATCTGTTGCCCAGCAGTATAACCAGGGTACTGACTTCTTGACCAGGTCAATATACTAACATCGGTTTGATATAACACAAGTGTTATCGTGGGCTCCACAGTGACACTGCATCTTACTCACATGTCTTGTACCACTATGTACTGATGTGGGATCAGCCCGTCCACGCCGTTGTGTCGGCCCTCCCACCAGTCCTCAGAAGCTCGCATGTAGAGTAGCAGAGAGGCTCCCTTCTTGAAGGAAAGCTCTCTCGGACTTCGGCCCACGTAGTCGAACTTTGCGATGGCCTCGATCTGCTCCAACTCTGCAATACAGAGAACACACACACATGAATGGGACGGAGGTTTCACAGCTCTGACCGGTGCGGCTGCAGCCTTTGCAGCGGACGGACTGTGTTTGGGGACTCACCTTCGTCGCTGGTGTTGGGTCCAGTGCCGTTGTCTACCTCGTCAAGAGTTCCTGGCTCACTGTGGGGGCTTTCACTGAATGGAGAAATAGGGAGAAAGACGTTCCCAAAATAATTTAATATTTATATTTGTGTAAGAGAAAGGCAAATAACAATTCTGATGCACTATGGTTTGGGGCTTTTCTCAGTTGTTGAACCATTCATATATTTTTATTTTCATTTATAAAAAAAAACTCAATATAGGAAACCAATTGAAAACCAAAATGACCAGTCAAATTAAATGTGAGATAATATTTTATTTTATTCCAAAAAATACATGCACGGTAGCATACATCTTTGCAAGACCTAAACTAAATTCCTAAAAGGTATAAATATGCTTATGGTTATAACATGGTTATTGTTTCCTTAAACATAAAGCTAACAAACATATAATAACATGCTGCTTAATTGTGTTAGAATAAACGATAGTAACCAGGACTGTGTATTGGGCCATACGCCTACATCCTGTCTTGGGTTCATGTCAGCAGTGGTAAAGTAGCAGCTCAGTTTTACCAGATGCACTTTCCACATAATCAATATACATTTCACCATTGAGGACTGTGCAAATTGTATAGAATAAAATAGGCTGCCGAAGAAATAAATGAATGATAATAATAATAATAATAATACTTTTTATTTATATAGTGCTTTTCATATTACTCAAAGACACTTTAATATTCTTTAAAATCATCACAAAAAAGCTATAAAAACATAAATGTAGGGGAACAAGAATAAGAGGTTTCGATAATGGGATGAAAAAAGTAGAACATGATTTTCTGTCAAACTGTTATGAATCGAAACAAATTGATTGTTAATGGCTGCATATAAATAGCAGCTTTTATCTAAAGTGCTCCTCAATGTTCCCTCCATGTACTCATTCAAACACACACTCCTAAGCAACAGCTGTCCTTTAAGTAACACATAGTGGACATCTTTTCTTACACTTATTTATTTATTTATTTATTTATTCGCACAAAATAAAGTAACAAATTGTCACACTGCGGTGAAGTTTTTGGGTTGTTTTATGGTGCTGCATGTTGTTGTTCTGTCATTTCCTGTTTTATTTTGAAATAGTAACTCTCCTCTCGTTTCAGGTCACTTCCCTTTCCTCATGTGTCACCTGTCTGATTGTCTCCCCTAATTCCTGATTGTCTCCACCTGTTCCCCATTACCCTCATGTGCTTATAGTCTGTGTCTTCCCTCTGTCCTGTGCCAGTGTGTTTTTTTCCGCCTATCAGATCATGCCATCACTCTAGCTTTGCCACGTCAACCACGCCTTGTAAACCAAGCCTTTGTTTATTTGTTTCAATGGATTCCTCCTAGAGAGCGATTATGATTTTGTAAGTTTTTGTAGCGTGGATTTAGTTTATTAGATACGTTTTTAGTTAGTCTTTTTTTCAAATAAAGAGACCGTTATCCCTGGTACCCCCTGCGCCTGTGTCCTGTTCTCTGCCTGGGCGTGACAGTACACACTGGCCAGTATGGACGCAACAGGGGCGCAGCATCTTGCTAATGCTCTAGCCTCTCAGGTAGAGCGCCTCTCCCTACAGGAGGAGCAGATGACTGCGCTTAGCCAGGGAGTCAAGGGTCTGGCCGGCCAGGAGGACTTCAAGGTTAACATGATGGCCCAGATGGGGGGCCTTGTGGATCGGGTACAGCAGCTTCTCAGTACTCCGGAGAGGAGGGACCCAGTACCTCTCGCACCTGAACCGTCACCCCCTTCCGCCTACGCCGGAGATGGAGTCCGGTTGGCACCGCCCGAGCGATATTCAGGAGATCTGGGAGGATGTAGGTCATTCCTCATAGACTGTGACATGCATTTTGAACTTTCGTCTCGACACTTTCCCACAGACCGAGCCAAGGTAGCCTACATCATATCGCACCTGTCGGGACGGGCAAAGGTGTGGGCCGTGGGAGAGTGGATCCATCCTCTGCAATTCCATCAAGGATTTTAAAGAGGGACTTCGAAAGACTTTTGACCCGGTCTCAACGGACCGAGAAAGGGCAAGAGAGCTGAGTGGTCTGAAACAAGGACGTGAATCTGTTTGTGATTACGCCATTCGCTTCCGTACCTTGGCGGTGCAGAGTGGGTGGAACCCCACTGCACTTTATGACGTTTTTCTAAAAGGTTTGGGTGCGTCTCTTCAGGAGCGACTGCTTCCTCTGGACCTACCCCAGGACTTGGATTCCCTCATCGCCCTCGCTATTCGCACGGATAACCGTCTTCGGGATTTGAGGGTTCTCCAGGAAGGACGCCAGCAGTCGCCAGATTCCCCACAGCGCTTCTCTGCCGCCCCCGGATCGGCTCACGGCTGGTCGGCACCAGACCAGCGTCGTTCTTCTCTTCCGGATGGCGGAGAGGAACCTATGGAGTTGGGCGGTACTCGGCTTTCCCAGGAGGAACGGCAGCGCCGTTTTAGGGAGGGTCTGTGCTTCTACTGTGGGGAGCACGGCCACCGGGTAGCAGCATGCACGGCCAAGACCGCTCGGCTTGACAACCGACCCACAGCTTCAGGTTCTTCAGCACGTGTTTTGACGTCTATTAAGATACAGCACGACACCACAACCTTAACATTGGATGTTTTGATTGACTCAGGGGCCGATGAGAGCTTAATGGACTGGGAATTAGCTAAGAGACTGGGGTTAAAGACCAAGGTTCTTGCACGCCCCATCAAGGCGAGTGCCTTGAATGGGGATGCACTGTTCACCGTAACCCATGTCACAGAGCCTGCGATACTCTCCATAGACCAGCACACTGAACTGATGAACTTTTTTCTGTTCCATTCACCGACACGCGCACTAGTACTGGGACTTCCATGGCTTGTCAGACACAATCCCCACATAGACTGGCCTACGGGCAAGATCGTGGGATGGGGAGGATCCTGTGAAGGAGAGTGCCTGAGAGAGACTCCTCACAGATCTGCCAGCGCTGTAATAAACACTGTTTCCGCTCATGTTGTCACAGAGTCCCAGTACCCGGATCTGACCTCTGTTCCCACCTGTTACCACCATCTGAAGGAGGTTTTCAACAAGACCAAGGCGATGTCTCTTCCACCGCATCGATCCTACGACTGCGCCATCGAGCTCATCCCCAGCTCCACCATTCCGAAGGGTCGTTTGTACTCTGTGTCCAGACCCGAACGTCAGGCGATGACGGATTACATCGAGGCATCTCTGAGGACGGGGCTCATCCGTCCGTCATCTTCGCCTGCGGGAGCCGGGTTCTTTTTTGTCAAGAAGAAAGATGGGTCATTGAGACCATGTATAGACTATAGTCCACTCAACGACATTACGGTAAAGAATCGCTACCCACTTCCCTTAATGACCTCTGTCTTTGATCAGCTCCAGCAGGCCACAGTTTTTACTAAACTGGACTTGCGCAACGCCTATCATCTGGTCCGAATCAGAGAGGGGGACGAGTGGAAGACGGGGTTTAATACACCTCGTGGCCATTATGAATATTTGGTCATGCCTTTTGGACTCACGAACGCTCCTGCCGTATTTCAGGCCATGATAAATGACGTCCTTAGAGACTTTCTTGATCACTTTGTTTATGTTTACCTTGACGACATTTTGATTTATTCACCAGATCTTGACACACACAAACACCATGTAAGCCAAGTCCTCAAACGCCTTCTCGACAATCACCTGTATGTTAAAGCCGAAAAGAGTGAGTTTCATGCCAACACCGTCACCTTCCTGGGCTTTATCGTAGCCCCTGGAAGAGTCCAGATGGATCCGGCTAAAGTAAGCGCTGTGGCCTACGCCTGATAGCCGCAAAAAGGTTCAGCAATTCCTGGGGTTTGCGAACTTTTACAGGCGGTTTATCAGAGGTTTTAGCGCAATAGCTGGTCCCCTCCATGCTCTGACATCTCCCCAGGTTGGGTTCCACTGGTCCCCGGAGGCAGAGGGGGCGTTCCAGAACCTCAAGCGCCGCTTCACCTCTGCGCCCATCCTCGCTCTGCCAGAACCACAGCGTCAATTCGTAGTGGCGGTTGATGCGTCTAATGAGGGTATCGGGGCCGTCTTGTCTCAACGGTCTGAGAAGGATGGCAAGATGCACCCCTGCGCCTTCCTGTCCCGGCGACTAAGCTCTGCGGAGAGAAACTACGACGTGGGCAACCGGGAGTTGCTAGCGGTCAAAGTCGCCTTGGAGGAGACACTGGCTGGAGGGGGCACAACATCCGTTCATTGTGTGGACAGACCATAAGAACCTCGAGTACATCAAACAAGCTAAGAGACTAAATTCACGCCAGGCCAGGTGGGCATTGTTTTTTAACCGTTTTTGCTTCACTTTGTCCTACAGGCCGGGGTCCCGGAATGTCAAGCCAGATGCCTTGTCGCGCATTTATGACCCCGAACCTGTTGCCAAGGAACCAGAACCCATCCTTCCACTGAACTGTGTGGTTGGAGCGGTCTCCTGGCAGATAGAACGAAAGGTGACGCAAGCCAATGGTGGGGCACTTCCACCTCGTGGGTGTCCAGAGCATCGGTTGTTTGTTCCGGCCGAATTGCGCCCACAGGTGATTCATTGGGCCCACACCTCGCTGCTTACCTGTCATCCGGGAGTCCGGAGAACCATGTTTGCCATCTCTCAGCGTTTCTGGTGGCCGTCCATGGAGTCGGGGGTACGGGAGTACATCGAGGCATGTTCGGTCTGTGCTCGGAACAAGACATCCTCCGGGTCGCGCATGGGCCTGTTGCAACCTTTACCCATTCCCTTCAGACCGTGGTCGGACATTTCGTTGGATTTCGTCACGGGGCTCCCGCTCTCAAGAGGTAACACCACGGTCTTGACCGTGGTGGATCGGTTTTCGAAAATGACACATTTCATTGCCCTGCCGAAGCTACCCTCAGCTAAGGAGACTGCACAAGTCATGATGCAGGATGTTTTCAGAATTCATGGATTTCCCAAGGACATCGTGTCCGACGGGGCCCCAGTTTATCTCCCGGTTTTGGAGGGAGTTCTGTCGGCTCATCGGTGCCACAGCCAGCCTGACTTCAGGTTACCACCCGGAGGCCAACGGCCAGACCGAACGCCTCAATCAGCAGCTGGAGACCGGCCTCCGATGCCTGGTGTCACAGAACCCGACATCATGGAGCACCCACCTGGTCTGGGTGGAATATGCCCACAACTCTCTGCCCACCTCTGCCACAGGTCTCTCACCCTTCAAGTGTGTCTATGGTTACCAGCCTCCTGTATTTTCTGACTCTGAGCATGAAGTTTCAGTTCCCTCTGCCCATGCCATGGTTCGTCGCTGTCACCGCATCTGGGCGGCCGCCCGTCAAGTGCTCATCAGACAGGGGGACAGAGTAAAGAAGGCAGCTGACCGGCGACGCCGTCCCGCGCCAGAGTACAAGCCTGGACAACGAGTGTGGTTGTCTGCCAAGGATCTTCACCTCAAGGTTCCCTCCAAGAAGCTGGCACCGCGGTTCGTTGGGCCGTTTCCCATTTCCAAGACAGTCGGTCCAGCTGCCGTTCGTCTCCGTCTGCCAAGGTCACTTCGAGTTCATCCCACATTCCACGTCAGTCAAGTGAAGCCAACCAAGGAAAGCCCCATGGTTCCACTCACCAAGCCCCCGCCGCCACTGGAAGCAGTCGATGGGGGCCTACTCTACAGGGTCAAGAGACTGTTAGCTGTACGCAACAGAGGCAGGGGCAAACAGTTTCTGGTGGACTGGGAGGGTTATGGGCCCGAGGAAAGACAGTGGGTCCCACGGAGCTATATCGATGACCCTTCATTGATTCAGGACTTTTATAGAGACCACCCTGAGTTGCCTGGACCGTCAGCTGTCGGTTCTAGAAGGGGGGGTTCTGTCACACTGCGGTGAAGTTGTTGGGTTGTTTTATGGTGCTGCATGTTGTTGTTCTGTCATTTCCTGTTTTATTTTGAAATAGTAACTCTCCTCTCGTTTCAGGTCACTTCCCTTTCCTCATGTGTCACCTGTCTGATTGTCTCCCCTAATTCCTGATTGTCTCCACCTGTTCCCCATTACCCTCATGTGCTTATAGTCTGTGTCTTCCCTCTGTCCTGTGCCAGTGTGTTTTTTTTTCCGCCTATCAGATCATGCCATCACTCTAGCTTTGCCACGTCAACCACGCCTTGTAAACCAAGCCTTTGTTTATTTGTTTCAATGGATTCCTCCTAGAGAGCGATTATGTTTTTGTAGCGTGGATTTAGTTTATTAGATACGTTTTTAGTTAGTCTTTTTTCAAATAAAGAGACCGTTATCCCTGGTACCCCCTGCGCCTGTGTCCTGTTCTCTGCCTGGGCGTGACACAAATGTAACATTATTAAAAAACACAGAAATGAGTGCAGGTAAGAAAAGAAACCCAAAGGGCTTATGCAATGTTCTCACCTAAAGTAATGAATAACTAGAATGGGCACTCGGTAGAGCGCATACCTTCGCATATCACAAGATTGAATTATGAACAATTTGTCACTAGTTTCACGCAAATCGGATGCCAATTAACCGAGATATCGCAAATTTACGTTTTTCACCTTTTCTTGACCTTGACCTTTGACCCAATCACTCCCAGAAAACTAATCGATTGTTCCTTGGGTCATGACCAATCATCCCACCAAGTTTCATAAGAATCGGCTCAGATTTGTCTGATTTAGACGAATAACGGACGGACGGACGGACAAACAGACGGACAAACATATTCACAAATAAATACACGCCGGCCAAAACATTACCTTCTGCATTTTCAATGCAAAGGTAATAAACAAGAATAACATTTAACTTACCAGTACTCTTCCCCACCAGCCATGCACTTTTCATACACAGGTCCGTCCAACTCCCGCTGGGCCGGGAAGATGAGCTCGTGGTGGACGATAACGGTCTTAATGATCTCGTTCACATGCGCCTGGCAAGCCACGGGGTCTTGGTCATCTGGTATTGGCATCAACGTGGGGCCAAAGCAAATAGCCAGGTTGTAGGGGTCCATCATGTTCTCGTCACTGTACTGAGAAACACTGGGAAGCCAGAAGCAGTCAGTATCACTTTCTGAAGGTCAGACGAGAGGGATGTGTTGCGGCAGGACTTACTGATTTAGAAATGCAAATAGGTATCTCATGACGATGATCACGGACCGCTGGAGGGTCACAATTATCTGCTGAAGGTGATGAGCCCTTTCTGCGCCCGAGTCAAGCTCTGGAACGATGGAAACAAAGAAAAAGTGGAACATTACAGAAATCTACACTAAATAGAAAGCTGACACGTATCAGATGTTTTACTGGAATGTGCACTCACTGGTTGTGGATATGAGGTCGAGGTAACGCTCTTTAGGAAAGAGTGCGTTTTCCAGCCCCCTGAAGTAGAGCTTGAGGACGCCTGCCACAGAGTTGATGTCATGGTCGGACTGGTCATCCACCAGTGGATCCTCTCCTATAGATGGAGCATACATTTCATCCCCTCATTAATCATTCATGTATATCAATGGTAATATATCACAGCACTGATGCAGTTTAAAAAGAAAGCAGATTTCAAGTTGGGAGGTTAATATAAACATTGAGAGTGCAGTCATGTTTTCTCATTTATTATTACTTCACGATGCTGATCATATGTATTATGCATCTAAATTGGTTTACATGTCCATCATGACGTTACAAGTGACACATGGGCTCTTTATTTGCACTTTAGAGGCCTGTGGAACACACCGTGGCTTTTGAGGTGCACAAAAAACAATTCAAAACCAATCAAGAGAAGATGGCCAATCGCACTGGGACTAACCTCTTTCAAATGCATTTTTTATATCGTTGACTTCGACATGGGAGCCAGGAACTCGGAATATACCTTGCTGCTGAAGACCTGTGGACAGATGGACCCGATATTGTAAAATGTATCGTGTCTATGAATTTCTCTGCACATTTAGCACATGAAGCCTAAAGGTTAATTCACAAAAACATTTTTTTTATAAAAAGACTAAAACCAATAACAAAGTTCAGGTTAAATTGTGAGTATATTTTCTATGAGCTGGTGCACATTAGAGCATTAATACAAATAAAATATAAAAATAAAACACAATAACAATACTAAATACTAATCCTAAAATACTAAATACACAGAGTAAACAAATATATACACAAGGCAGTGACCTAAGTGAATTTCCATTTAGTTCATTTCAATTAAAATCGGTCATTGAGGTTCTGGTCAACAGTATTCAGATTATTATTATGTTTTTGACCTTTTCATTGGTGAATAGGAAATAATAATCACATCTCTATCGCCACTAGAATATTAAAAAAACACACCTTCGTCATTTCTA
Organism: Liparis tanakae; assembly: GCA_036178185.1. Lineage (NCBI taxonomy): Eukaryota > Metazoa > Chordata > Actinopteri > Perciformes > Liparidae > Liparis > Liparis tanakae. The sequence goes on from CM070109.1 coordinate 10,592,672, forward strand.
AATGGTTGATTTTTATGAAATACTTAAGCCTGACTGTATTTCGCTGCAAAGGGACAATAACACAGAATTTAACTTTACAGATTTTATTCAGCAAACCTATTAACCTAATCTATTATTCAGGCTAATTTCAACCCAATAGTTCCCAGAACTGTGTAGCCACAGGAACTAAAACATGAACTAAATGTCGAATTGGCATTTTTTGTTGTTGTTGTTTCTGTGTTTCTACTGCATTTTAAAACCATGTAGATTAAGCAAATAAATCAGTAACAGATAAAACAATTAAAAAAGCTTGTAAAAGACACAGATTAATTCTGTCCACTCTTTGTCTTAATATTGATACAAGGGGCTTCCCGTGCCCAGCACTGCAAACTCGGCCACAACAGGTCCTCGGCTATTAGCAATGACAACCTTCAGGGTCTAAACCTTCTTTTTTTTTAAGCACCAGGGACTATGACGAGGTCATAATTTAGACTGGTTGGTGAGAAAAGTTTTGTGGTAAAAAAAAGAGGCTATTTATAGGCTCAAGACTTATTTTTCAGTCGTGGACATTCCTATAGAAAACATGTTTGATTGTATTGCTTTAAGACATATTTAAGACATATGCTGGGCAACTGATGTTGATTTTTTTCATAACAAAATGTTTTTCTAAAATGAGGGATATTGACAGAATATGTGAAAGAACTTTTTGTTTGTGGAAAGAAACATGGATGTTACATAGGAACCCACCGTATAGGTTGATGTATCGAACGCAGCTCTCAACCACCGCTGGTATGGACTGCCCTGAGTCCTACCAGACAGATGAAAAAGATGTTATTGTAAGCACAAAAACAGAACATTATAGAAAATAAGTGTCATGTCTGAAGGGTGTTATCATCAGAGATGTATAGAGGCAGTCCCTTAAAAAAATAATTTACTTAAAGTACATTGTTAATCATTTGATGTTTTTTTTCTAAACTGATGTTAAAGCCCCACTATGTAACTTTTCCACCTTAAAATAACTTGAAAAAATAGCTTGAAAAAAAACTGTGCCGCTACAATGACTTTTAATATGTTGATTTGCGCCTCCGCCACTGCCATCGGGGGTCTGTGGCCAGAATACTGCTGAATGTAAGATGGTTGGGACCGGCCCGGTACTTCCGGCGGAAGTAGTTCAACTTGCTGTCTGGCAGCTTTACGTAATGTCTTATAGTGCCAGTCCACGCTCGCAGGTGACTTTTTATTTGCTCCGCTACGCGACTCGTAGAGACGAGTGACATGCTGCTGCGTTGAACACCGGGCTGCCGCTGATCAGCGGCAGCGAGTCGCGTTCAGTCGCAGCCCGGTTGCGCCGGAAGAGCCATATATGGCTCGAGACCAGACGTTAAATACCTGAAGGGGGCGCTACAGGGGAAAAGTTACATAGTGTCGCTTTAAAGTGTACACAAAGAAAATACACAGAACAAAGTCGTGTGCACCAATATATGTAACTATCGCTACAGCATTTTCACAGGAATGTCAACAGCACAGAGGCACAGAAATGTTGGTTAGCACCCTGAACACAGTGTGATCATCCCGCCCTGTTATTAGCTATTAGTGTACCTGACTCCTGGCACGGACATTCCGTCTTCCCCTGGGCAGAGAGCAGAAAGGCCCGTAGACAGAGGAGGAGAGGCAACAAGAACCACAACAGGTTAGTGAGAGAGACAGACCGTACAGAGGCAGAGAAAAAGAGGAGGCCTGGCCTGGAAGAATAGCCAAAGCAACAAACAGTGCCTTGTGGGCTTTGAAACGTGGCTCAACAGTGTGTGGGGCAGAGGGTGCTGCCTGAGAGGATGGGGGCAAGGGCTGCATAAAGTTTATTATTATTATTATTATTTATTTATTTATTTATATCCGATGTGAGGTTTTGGGACAGGGATGTCTATGTGTACAGATTGTAAAGCACTCTGAGGCAAATTTGTAATTTGTGAAAATGGGCTATACAAATAAACTGAATTGGATTAAATTTGAATGATCAGGCTGCAACTAAGTACTTATTGTCAATATTCATTAATGTAACTATTCCTTTCTGTAAAAGGTGGTTTAATCCTTTTGTTTTGTAAGATGTCAGAATATAGTGACAAACAACCTCCCGAAGCCAGAAGTGACGTCGCTTTTAGTCCAGCCAACACTCCATAAGCTAAATATATTGAGTTTATTGCCATCTTAGCAGAAACCTGGAACAATTGAACATTTGGAATTTGAGCTTGAAAAATCACTTCAATGATTAATGACTTTTTCACGTCTGCCAATCGACTGATTGTTTTAGCTGTAGTGCTCCTCTGCTGTTGATGCACTCGGTCTTGCCTGCTCCTGTTTGTTTGAGCATTAGAGTGGATGTGGCCTTTTGTTTATCGCATAGTGTGACATTGCTGGTACATGGCCAACTGACTCAAGGCCAACTATTGTCAGTGTCTGAAGGCTGTGGATCATAGGAGAGAGGATGTTAAAAGCAGACCCAGCACCAGTGCAGTGCTTAAGGAAGCAAAACCATCTCCATAATTAGTTTGATTGTTTTGTTTTACCTCACCCTGTCTTTCAAGACTGCGAAAACAAGGCAATGAGCAAGAAGAAAATCCGTGCACGAGTGAGCCAACATTTGGGTAAAAGAGTGGTCAAAGGCAAGAGAACCCCCGAGGACCGCTAGCGAGACAGCTGAGCTCACGGAGAGACAAAGAGCCCAGATGGGCTAATACCTGAATGAAGGCCTCCATATTGCCGTTAAACAGCTTACGGGTAAAAACCGAGCGAGGTCTAGACTTCCGCATTCTCTGGGGTTTAGTGGGAAGAATGGGGGGCCTGGGGAGATGGTGGGGGGTGTACGATTGGTACAGGGTAAATATGAATGCTAATACAATTGATATACACATATATATATATATATATATATATATATATATATATATAAATATATTTTTTCTCTAAAATGTGTTTGTAGTCATGTCTTTGCCAACATAATTTGTACCTTTCAAAAACATAATATTTAAATGAGATGAGCAGATATCACTCTCATTTCGTATCGACACACTCGATGTGGAGACACCAGCCGGTTGGCTTGGCTCGTTTTTTTCCTCCGTACAAAAGGTGACAACATGACATGTTTTAAGAGGTACTTCAGGCCAGCTGTTTCCCCTGCCTCCAATCATTAGGCTTACAGTCTGTAGCTTACTATTTTGTGAAAATCATGACAACGATATAGATCTTCAAATATAACTCTTGGCAAAAAGCATATTTTCCTAAATGTCAACATATTTCTCTGAAGGGACCTTTAATGAAGCTGCTGTAGCAAACGTAGTCAAAGTCAAAGATAATGACTACAGGTAATCATCACACATACAATTCAATAAAGATTTTCATTGCATTCAATAAAACGTGGTTAGATTCAAGATAGGTAAAAGCCAAAGACTATTCAATCAGTCATGAGCTTGGCTTGTCAATATTTCTTCATTTTCTGCTCACAGAATAGTTTATAATCAGAACAGCAGCAAGGCATTATCCACATCCTTGTCATTTAATTTATTTATTTTATATTTTATAGATTAAAACTGTGAAGAACAACTCGGAGCACAGCCTTCTCTGATTAGGATTAAACTCTGTGTTCAACAAGCGGGAGAGAACTTGAGACAACTCTCATCCTCCCACACTGCGATCTCATTTCTGCCACATCCAGAGACACAGGAAGAATTCTACACGCCATTGCCTATGTTATTCATTCTCTTGTCATTGGACGTCTTACCTTGTTGTTCCATATCCAGCCCTCTCCCCTGGAAGGAAAAACAACAGAGAATGAGCCAAAATTAGTATACACTAGTTTTACCATCACAGAAGTTAGCTGTACGGTTGATTGCTGGCCGACTATACAAGGCTGGCAGATGGAGACGGAAAGGGGTGTTATGAGAAAACGGGCATCTATTCAGGCAGCCTCAATGGGGTGAGCGCCACGGCCGCATTTGACTCACCGCCAGGCAGCAGTCATTCAGCGGTTGCCATAGAAACGGCACAAGAGCCCCAGAAGGGGAGAACTTGTCTACTCACTCTGCAAAGTGAAAATGTATCCAGGGGCAACACGAGTGGGAGGTTTGTGGGAGCCGATTCGTACAGTGTGATGATTTTATGATATTTTACCACTCTCGCACACATGTCTCTCCGTACTAAACTAATTAGGGCCTCACTTTGATCAGTCAATCAGAAATGTTTGTTCAAGGATCACGTCATGCGTAAAGCAGCTTTCAGCACAATCCTACTTGTCAAACACACATAACTCCACCCAAAAGCAGATGTTTGAGTCTGAAGTAGAAACTAAATAACACACAATATATTGATTTTCATTTACTCTTTTTGTGTAGGTTAATGCATATTGTATATGGAATAAATGAACAAAGGAATAACCTTCAGGTACAGTACTTCTTTACTGTCTTTTTTACCTTTTAAACATCCACCAATTGTTAAGCTGTCAATTGATATATGGAATATGTTTAGTAATAACACATTTCTGGATTCAATTTCAATCAAAGTCCACCATATATATGCTTGTGTGTTCACAACAATTAGTACCATTGCCAATATGTGCTGTGCTATATAATGTGTATTGTATCCATAGTCCATATATATATATATATATATATATATATATATATATATATATATATATATATATATATATATATATATATACATCCATATCCATATCCAATCCATAAAAAAGTAACCGAGTAAATAATAGCCAAAAGCAGATTCTGAAGTGGCAACTCATTGACCTGACACTAAACTGCACGCGTCCATATTCTTTTGGCTCAGGTAATTGTGCATTAAATACAGAAACAAACTATGGCATGTCATAGCCTTCAGTCAACGTGCATCTCATCATGAAATGTGGGGGCTTCTTTTGAGCCAGTGACCAATTTAGGTTAAAAAACGGTCAAAATCTCAAGTAGATGACAAACTAATTCAAAATAATTGGAACACATTTTCAAAAAGATTAATGGTACCCACTTAATAACAAACTTGATGTAAAGGACAGACCCCCAACTATTACCATCACGTCCCACTAATGTAGAGCCCAATAAGTCTCACCTTCTCCGAGCGTCTGCTTCAGAAGGTCATGCTTGGCTTGCAGTTTGATAATGAGATTGCTGCCATTCAAGTACTCCTTGTATTTCTGGAGAGGAAATACATAAAGGGACAATTAGCGACAAGGTTATCTCTGGTTATAATGTATGTGCTCCGTACTGCTGTACTGCAGTACTGCCGTCTGGGAACTCACAGTAAAGTAGAAGCCCTCAGTCTCATGCTGATTGGCTCGTCTCTTCACGATGTTGGCCTTGCTTATGTAGGAGTCAGAGGAAGCCGATTTGACCGACTCTGTGGAGTGGCTGTGCTGGAAGGCCTCGGAAACATCAAAGTCCTCCAGTGTGAGCATGTCCTGAAGGGTCTGCATGGTGGCGTCAAGAGTCTTCCTCACCTGACACACACACAGCATACAGGCCTGTGACTTCAATTCAGTAGCTACAATTCATCTGTTTTGTTTTATCTTCAATCAATAGGGAATTACGTACACACAAAAACACAACAAATAATATAAACTACACTCAATTGAAATACTTCCAATACAACTTCTCAGTGTCACAAAGGAGCTCGGTGGTGTAAACAAAGCCAGACGGACATGTTTGCAGCAGATTGACTGACGTGACGTAAGCAACAGAGTCATTAGCTACCAAGCATGAATCATCATGACATGAAAGATAATCTATGTTCCCTCCATGTGAGTCAGACAGGAAGGCAGTGTGCACCTCCATATTCATAACAGAGCAGAGTGACACACATACACGCCCAGGTAACCTTTCAACATGTCTATGCTAGTGACACTGGCTTCAGGCCAGCAGGCTAGGGTGCATGCTGATGCTGGGTGACCCCCCAGTTAGAGGCAGGAGGCTGGATGAGAGGTGATTAATGATCAACGATGAACATAAATACAGGGTGTGACAGAAGTTTGGGTGTTGGCTGGCAATCCAAGTATAAAAATGATTGTAGCAAAGCCAAACAGGTATCGAAATGCTCCAGTTGCTTCAAGGAAGACAAGGAAGACAAATGGCTCTTTGATGAGTTGTCAGAGTGTTAATTCTTAACATGGCAGACATATTCTGACAGATCTTTGAGGATCCTCTAACTGAAGCAGCTATTCAGATTCAGTAGTTTGACTTTTTGGCAAATGCAGAAAAAGCCTGTAAACTGTATTGTGCTATAGACTATCCTACGCTAGAGCAGCGGATTTCTTTTAGACATTACCCTGTTCTGCTCCCTTGGGTCTCACTTTATTGATAGTTTAAACGATAAGACATTCATTTCCTGCCACAATATATTGCAAGGGGAAAGCCACACACACACATACACACACACACACACACACACACACGCGCACACACTATATTATATTGAGATAAAACAAAGGTGTCATTTCACACAGAAAAAGCTAATAAGTGTGGCTTTTGATTAGGTCATTATCTACTGACTAAATAAATCACAGGATGACGTGTGAAGATGTGTGTACAGTTTCTTGGAGGAAATCCTGTGTTTATTGTATATGAGTACATAAGACTCAGTGCATTTGGCCATGTCTCTTCAGAGTCAGTAGAAAAGAGCATCACTGTGTACAGCAGACTTAATGTGAGCTTGCTAGATTTTGAAATGAAACATTGACACTCGCGGCCTTCAGCCGGTGAGCCTTGTGTGCACTATCACCTCTTCATTTTCTATCCTCAGCGTGGCCAGGCGAGACTGCAGCTGGTGGTAGCGCATCAGGAGCTCGGTCTGGACAGGCTGCTGTGCACTCACCTGACACACCTGGGATTAAGAAAGAAAGGGAGGGTTAACATTGAGAACGTCAAACATAATAAAATGCATTTTGTATGAAGAACTAAAACCTATACAAACAAACTCTTCTTCCAGCCCTTTTTCCAAAGTGCCTCACCTCATCCCCCATGTGTGGCTGACAGTCAAAGCGTGCCGGAGGACAGAAGATCTGGCTGTGTGCGTCCATAAACTTCAGCTTGTCTCCTCTGACGTCCATGGCATCTACCGATCCCTCCAGCAAGTCCAAACCCTCGTGGCGAGAAGTCTCCAGACTGTACTCTGCTGACAGGTAGGTTCTCAAGGTGCGTGCCAGGCTCGCATGGAAGCCTAAGTCGCAACACTGAGGACAAGAAGGCAAACATTTTGAAACCACTAAAATGCAGAGAACGTATGCAAGAAAGGACAACAAGGTGGTTCTTTCAACATTGTTGGCTCAGGCAGTGGTTACTTACATCAATAAAGTCTGAGACATCATGGATGTAGTATTTGGCAACCAGGGCATTGGATGCTGCCAGATTGAGAAGATAGTCGTTCCGGGCTTTTGTGCATTTCAGCTTGTTTTCAGAGTACTTGGCTTGTCTCTAGGGAGAAAGAGGAAGAGAGAGTCCCATCAATGCCAGGATGTAAAATGGATTTCTAATTTACTCCAATAATGCAATCAAAAATAATCTGATATAATATAATATAATCTGTCAATATATGTAACAATTTGCACAATGTAGAGACAGGCTCCTCGTAGTGTCAACTGCTTTTTCTCGTGTCATTTGTACAAAGGGTTCATACGGTTCATAACAAATGCATTTGTACTGGAGTGCAGCTATTACGCTTGTAATGCACAACACATTACATCACATCACAATATCCCAGTCGACTAAAACAGACCTTCTCCTTCATTTTCTCCATCTTCTTGACGGAGCTCCGTCGCTGTGGCCGTTCGTCATGACCGTACCGCAGCAGGCTGGAGCCGATGTCATTGGCCTTGCCGATGTGCTTCTCTTCCTGTTTCTCTGCCTCCTTCAGCTTGCTCTCAGCACTGAGACTCTCAGTATGGTACATGTGGTATGTCTTCATCACCTGTCAACAACAACAACAACAGTCAAACTACTCATTACAAAGGGCATCATAGTCAAACTTAAGAGGGATGTGACTTTGAGGAGGAATATAAGATATATGCAGAATTTTAAGATGACATGTTATATAGATATCAGCCACATTTAACTGCCGAGAAAGAGGCAGATTTTTTAGTCACATTACCGGAAACTGACTGGTAAAAATGTTTAAAAAATATGGATTATTGGTAGTGGCCAATACAATACACTGACTATTTATTTTACTTCAGTCATAAAGCCATCTCTAAAAAAGCAACAAAGTACTTTCTACAAAGGGGTGTGAAAAAGAAAAAAGATGTAGATATATAATGTATAAATATATAAAACATTACCATGTATTCTCCCATGTCCTCCAAAGAAGTTAACATTATTCAGGCATATTAAATAAAATGTTACATTATCTGGCCACATATTCATGATATGGTTCACTAATGTTTTCCAGGCCTACGTCTATATTGCAAATGGCCTCATGTAATCCTAGACTATATATGTTTGTAACATTTTAAGAAGACATTGGGGAGCGTATCTCACTCAATCTGCTCAAGTAAGCGTCACAATTTGAATGACATTTCCCGGCTGAGCTGGAGGTGCTACATCATGGCGCATGTTTGTCTTCCTAGAGAGTAGTTGGCTTAAAAAGGTAATTGTAGTGTAAAGCAGTGTGACTTGTACTAATCCAGGTTCATCACTATTCCAAATACAATCTACAGTTCAAATGGTCCGATTGCTTTAGAGGAATTTCTCATGAATTGTCATGAACATATTCATGTTTAACAGCATTATTAAAGAGATCCCGTATACACGTTTGACTAAATACCCAGATCTTTTCAGGGTATCTAATACAATTAAACAACATCTGGTCCTCCATCGCTCACTCTCAAGTTCTGGTTTCCTAGCAACCCTGACTGAAGCAGACGTGCAAAGGACAGCAAGATTTATCAGCAGGGGATGAAGGCGGTTACAAGGAGACAGAGAGTAACCTTCCCTGCTGCCGGTGAAACAAGAAACTACTTGATTTCCACAACAATCCAGCAGCAGATCAATAGTGGAGTGCAGCAGGCGGAAAAAAATGAATCCACCGAATAGCTAATTTGACATTTAACTCATAACTGATATCACAAACTAATTATAAAAGTTAATTTTAACTTTATCTAGCCCAAATCTTAACAGACTACTGCAATTTCCTATGCTGTGCTCAGTAGCTACAGAGAGACATTTAATAATGTATGAATTCAAGAGAGGAAAAATCAATATCAGCTAAGCAGTGAAGTGCTGTATCATGTTACACCTAAGAATATTGGTATCAGCGATTCGGAGCATTTTCACTTGAAACCTCCTTTTAAAATGAGTGGGACTACTCGTCAACAATCACTAAAATTGCACTGCAATTAAACTATTTCCAGTAATATTGTGAAAATTAAATCTTTTAATGTAGCTGTTAATGTAAATAAACACAAACCATGTTATACAATGCTTCATTCTGCAAAAGATAATATAAGCACTGTTAATGTTGGTGCAGTTATAGTATCGGTCAAAATCAACTTTAAGTAAAAGACTTAACCTTTACTCAAATAATGACCTTCAGTATTTATTCAATAACATGCGAGATGTAATGCAGATGATTGGCTGTGCAGGAAAATAATGAATTGGGCAGAAAGATTCTACAACAAATATTTTAAATAATATTTTCTTATTTACTTGTATAGAATTAAATTATATCAAAAGAATCACATTACAATGCATCTGAGAACAAAAACTACGCAAGACCATTGAAGGACTAGATGTGCCTCAGGAACTAACGAACATGATATCACTGAGAAATAAGATCTTTGTTGCACTTTGTCCCAAACACAGCCGATGATATCACGACATCAGTTGATTTTCTTCTTTAATGTGGAGGCATCATCACTGAGCACAGCGGATGTTCATCTTCACCATTGTGTGTTAGATTCCACTGTTTCCACATGGGGTGTCTGCTCTATATACAGTTAGACATTAACATTAGACACAAGCAGCTGTGCGTGATTACATGTAACTGTAGCTGAAACTACTCCAGCAGATCGGGTTTGCTGTGAGCAGAGCGCCCTTCTGCAGCACAGACTGCTGAGTCGGCTTAAAGCACTTCCAGGAGAAAAAAAATCTCCCCTTCAACTGATGTAGAAATTCCCAGTGAGAGGAAGAATGCAAATGTTCTCCTTACGCGACCCCAGGAGAGGTAAGACATGACCTGTTAGAGGCTGTTTTGCTGATAAGGCATATCTGCCATGTGCAGTGTCAGGCCAGCTGTTTCACAGGTTACAGGTCTGAAAAAAGCTCTGACTCAGGAGTGACGACACACAGGTCAACAGAGGGGAAAGGCAAACAGGCAGGGTGCTGTGGGCAAAGAAAGTTTAGGCATGAAGGGGCGATGACAACTTTTCAACTCACAGTGTAGAGCTCATTAGTGACTTTCACTAACTCCTCGTGCATCTGCACCCCGATGTCTTTGCTCTGGAAAAGAGAAAAACAGTTGATAGTTTCATTTTAAGGACAAATGAAGGCAGATATTCAAACAACCAAGACTGGGAAAACTAAAGCGCTGTGTGCCGGTTATATTTTGTGTGTGAGAGATGTCAGCAGGCATTGAAATGCTGTCATTACTCTGCACCAGAAGAGATCTAATACAATGCCCAAAGTGCACATGCAGATAAAAATAGAACAGTGCAGTAGCTGCAGAATATTTCCCAAGGAGTTGTGTCACCGTTTCAGCTCAGTTACAGGGGTTACGAGCCTCTGATAAATTGGCAATGTTCCAAATCAGGGCTTATAAACCCAAGAGGAGAAATGAGGCCACCGGAGAGTGACTCTGGAAATCCCGTTGAGGGGATATGGAGCGACGCTGAGTCCAATCAACCCCGTTTTTTGACGCCTCTCAGGGACCACTAATCAAAAACAGCAACCTTGCATTTTTACATGTGATAAGAATTTAATTTTCACCACATTCAGTTCAACTTTGACTTGGCAAAATGTCAACGTTTATTCATCCCCGCTGCCACATGTGTAATTCGTCAGGAGTGAGACGGAACCAAATGCTACAGTGATGCTATTGTCTTGGAAAACTTTGTAACAATTTGAGTTAAGTTCTTACAGAAGGAAACAGTTTTTCTGCAGATACCTATTGGTCTTCCACTTTATGCTAGTTGCAAGCCATCTTAGTCGCATAAAGGCTCCCATCGTGACAGTGCAGAGCCCCCTAGAGGGCATCCATTACTGGAGACTGCTGCCGCTGTCAAACGATACTGATCTAGAATCACAGGTTGTTCATCCCGGCCTCTAAATCCAAGGTACTCTTCTACTCTCCCACGTACCATACATTATACACTTGACACCAGCCTGATGCGATGGACAAGTCAGACAAATGCATTCTGACATTTGAAATAAAAGACAAACATTGCATAATCCTCTTTCTCTCTGCAGATTGCTGACTGAGTCCTAGTTAATGTGTATTTGGTGAGAAATGGAATGAGTGGGATGATGGGCGACAAGAGTGATGAGTTGCAAAGAGCATCAACAAAAGGTTAGTGATCTAAATAGGGAGCAAACAGAGCATGCCATTGAAAATGACAATACACATGATGAATGGGGGAGGTTAAAAAGAGAAAGAAAATATCTTGCCAACCGTGTGAAGCTCATTGTGGACACATGATACTCTCAGAGTAGCCAGAGTCTACTGTAAGGCTGAAGTGCACGATGCAAATTAAGGTAATAAAAACCTCAGCGATGAGTAGATTCAATAACCCAATATCATAGATACAAAGTTAAAACTTTGAAACATATTGTCTTTAAGATATGCTTTTATTTTGAAATTCACATTGTATGTCTGTGCCACTAATTATGATCCAAGTGCCCCTCCATCCCTCAGAGCCCAGTAATAACATTGTCAAATAATATTTTACCTGTTCATGTGCGTATGAATGTGTAATGTATAATATTGTCTGTATAATGATCGCAGTTCCTTCAATTCAATCGAAATCGTATTGTGGCAAACTTTTTGATGTTATCAAATATGTATCATTGTCTAAAGAATCAATATAATATTGTATTGTGATGAAACTTGAGTATCTATTGGGAATAGACAACCCGATGGACATTACGGTATTTGAAACCAGACTGTAAAGCAACCTGAACGAACCTTAAATGCAAACAATGTAGTTTCATTGAAGTACTGATTCAATATTATTATTCACGACAATAGACAATGACACAGCAAAGCGCGTCATTAGTCTGAATTTCCCTCAGAGGGATTATGGAGAACCATAGAGCATGAAATATACTGTACTTACTGATAATTCTCAGCATATTTTTACATAGTTTTGCTGGTGTGGCGTCAAGTTCCCAGCTGGGGGCTTTAGTCGTGCGATCTGTGACTGTGTGCGTTACGGTCAGGGTTACGTGCCCTCATCATTTCATTCACATTCTGACCTTTTTGAAGAGTCTGATGACATCCTCGCCCACGTGTGCGAGGCGGACAATGACGTTGTTGTTGTAGATGTCGCTGAGGGTAGCATGGTCTCTGCTCTCCCGCCTAGTCTGGTCCAAGACCAAATACCAGCAGTTAACAGTGGAAAGGAGATTCTGGTCCTTTCTGAAACAGAGAAGGAAAGACGTTGGTCCATTTCAGTAACCGATGTCTATAAAGCTGCCTGACATAGTTTAATACAACTAGAATATTAAGACCATACCCTATGGTGCCCAGAAGTACAAACATTTGGTTGACATCTCAAACACTAATAAACATGGCAATTGTTGCACACTTAATTTAACTCTGTAAATATGATGAAGACTGTCTAACAAACGGCACAGCTCTTACATTTGACCCATTGGTACAAAGGGGAAAGCTGTACATACACACACACACAAACACTCACACACACACACACACACACACACACACACACACACACACACACATACACACATACACACAGACATGCTGACTGCACTCGGCTCCTTGCTCAAGGGAGCATGTGAGTTCAATTATCCTCACACCGAAGAGTTTTTCTTCCTCTTTGGTCTTTAGAGAGCTTTTAACTGTTTGTTTTTTATACCTCGAACAATTGTGACTGTAATTTAAAAATGCTGAATCATACATTTTGCATATTGCCTGCTTAAAAGCTGTGTATAATAAAAAAATAATGTTGCTCTTGGCCGATAGGTGACCTATGCTGGGATCTAATCCGAATCCAACTTAATTTTTCCCTCAATGACTGGTGAGAGGAAAAGAGGAAAGATTTATTTTTAATCATAGATATGAGGACATTCACATTTTACACATTGATACCCATCTCTGCTGATTAGCTTTGATTTGATCACAGTAGCTATGGAAAGAGTGACGAATCGCTGAAGTTTGTATCACAAGGTAATCGCTTTATGAGAAGTTGATTCAACAAAATAAATTCAAAATATTTATTCAACTCACTTCAATGCTCATGTGGGCAATGAAAGAGAAGCCCGGCGGGGGTGATTTTGAGGAGCGGCTTGAACGATCTGAACCCGAGTGACGTCTCGCTGTTGGACTTCTGTGCTAGCCACGGCTTGTCCATAACAAACACCATGTTCGAACATAAGGTGGCTCACAAGTGTGCCTGGTATCAGAACACCGTAGGCTGGAGATCAATGATCAACTTTGTAATTGTATCTGATCTCCGGCCATATGTTTTGGACACTCGGGTGAAGAGAAGAGCAAAGTTGAGTAGGATCAAATGTCGGGGGAGCCGGCTGGAAAGACCTGGCAAGCCCAAACGTGTAGTGAGGGTGAACTCGGAACGTTTGGCGGAGGATCCTTTCCGGGAGGTTTTCAACTCCCACCTCCAGATGAACTTCTTACACATCCCGAGGATGGGAACATGGAATCTGGGTGGAACATGTTCAAAGCCTCTTTTGTGGACCCGGCTACTAGGAGCTGTGTTTGGAAGGTCATCGGTGCCTGTCGTGGCGGCAACCCAAGGACACTGGGGGATTTGGGAAGCCGTCAAGCTGAAGAAGGAGGCCTTACGGGCCTGGTTGGCCCAGGGGTCTCCTGAAGCAGCTGACAGGTACCGGCAGGCCAGAAGGGCTGCAGCGGCGGTGGTCGCGGATGCTAAAACTCGGGCAAGGGAGGAGTTCGGGGAGGCCATGGAGAAGGACTTTTGGTTGGCCTCAGGGAGGTTCTGGCATACCATCCAACAGCTCAGGAAGGGAAAGCAAAGCCTACCCCAGGCTTTTCTTCGTGGGGGTAGATCTTGGGGGGGGGGGGGGGGGAGCACTTTGAAGAACTCCTAAACCAACATGTCTCCTGAAGAGAGGTCAGAGAGAGGGGCGAACTAGGAGTTAAGCCGCTACTTCTTTGTGTCGAAAGGAGTCAGCTGAGGTTTCCACACAACCAACTGCTAGGAGAGCCAGGAGAAGACCCTGAACACACTTGAGGGATTATATCTCTGAGCTGGCCTGGGAACGCTTCTGGATCCCCCAGAATAAGATGGAAAATGTTGCGGGTAAGAGGGAAGCCCGGGCTGGCCTGCTGCCACCATGACCCGACCCAGGATAAGTGGCTGATAATGGATGAATGAATGGAAAACATATATATTCTCTGACATGTCATACTGAATAACATTACGTTGCTTGTGACTTGTAATTATACATTTAAAAAAAGGAATTCTTATTTATTCTAAAGGAATAAATATACTATATGTCTACCCAGTAAACATATAGTATATTTATTCTGTTTTTCACATGGCTGGTACCTTTCGCAATTTAATTTGAGGAATCTTTTGTTTAATTGCTTGCTTATCTTGCATATTTATCTTTCCATTAAACCAAATAATTGTACGTTCTCCATTTCTAATTTCAGGCGCAGAACACCACAGTTATATTCTGGGTCCTTAATTATAATTTTTCTGCATCTACTGGCCAAATAATACATTATCACTTCATTTTTTTCTATCAATATAGTAACACTTTTATGTGGCTGAATAATCGTATACCATTGAGAATATGAATCCTCTTGGAAACTATATGCTACAGTATCAAATGCTGTCACGAAAGCAATTTCTCAGCAAATATTTATATTAATTTGTTAGACTCTGCAAATCATTGTTAAAAACCAAAGCATCTTTGACTGTAGCTTGAGTCAGAAACACATCAGTTATTTTGTACTCATATTGAAAGAATGGTCCTGACTTGTTTTCTGTTAACTTCCTCAATACATTGGAGAGGATTTCATGCTTTGCATTATGTATTCCTCTCTTGGTGAAGTTCACTCTGATCTTCAGCTATGCAAGCTTCCACATGATTACAAAAGTCCACATTGTAGCTCCCTTCATGTATCCAAAACAACACTCAAAAATAATCTCAAACTGGCCTAAATACCAGTTAAATAATTTCATTGGTATTATATTTTCAAAGTTAAAACCACATTCAGATACTGGATCTGTTATTTGTTCCAGGCTTGAATGCAACATTGGTAATCTATATTATCTGTAATTACTGTTAGAATCTAATCAACTCTCTAGTTCAGTGAATGACGCTCTCCTTAAAGCAGTCACAAGCGTTGACTGCAAGTTTAAAGAGTTGTGAGTGTGATGATCAAGGTAAATCAAAGTGCTGAACATTAGCATATCCTATCCTTTCATCCTTTAACACTTTGATAACAAAAGGTAGAACAGATGTTTGATCATGGACATCTGGTACCAGGAACCTTACTGTAACTCGTTGGCTGTTGGCTGCTTTTGAATAAGAAGTTGACTGAATTATTCAGGACACAAAGGAGTCGATGCAGGTTGTCATGAAAAATAACCGAAGAAGCTTTTCTACGTTAGCCGACGGAAAGTACAACAATAACAGTTTCACAACAAAGTGTATGCATCTTAAAGTAGCACCAGCCAGCTGACCTACAGTGAACTGACAAGACAAACACTTTCTGCATATTGGATATAAATTGTCTTTTCCAAATGATCACGTTCTCTTATAATCCAATTTTTGATGCAGACGTTCTATTACAGACAGTTATAAAAATGTTTCTTGACAATCTCCTGCCAGTTATTTAATTAGATGTGACATCAGAAATGAAAATCTGGATGAGAAAGAAGGGCACTGAGGCTTTGCAGATGAAGGAAAAATAGTTGGAATTAAATGAGAGAGATCGCAGAGCCAGAAAACTACTTGGGATTATTAATTGTCCATTGTATTCTGACCTTTGACAGATATAATGATGACCATTTAATGTGACGGGGGATGAATCTGGGACAGCGGGGTGTAGAGCGAAGTCATGCAATGCGAGTCTTCCAGGGGTCTCATTTAGAGGGAACTCTCAAATTTATCACTGTGCCAGTGACGGGAGCTCTTCACCACGATTACTCTTTATAATAATAATAATAATAATGTATACTTTATTGATCCCACAATGGGGAAATACGTGTCTGCAATTGACCCATCCTTCGTTATGAAGGAGCAGTGGGCTGCAGTGAAGCACCGCGCCCGGAGAGCAGCTGGGGGGTTCAGTGTCTTGCTCAATGACACTTCGGGCTGCAACTAATGGGGAGAGCGGGGATCGAACCTGCTACCTTGCGGTCACGGGACGACCACTCTCCCCACTGAGCTAAACCGCCCCCCAAAACACTGTGAGCAGGGTCTGAACCTACGGGGGGAGACACCATTGGATTTCAAGTCCAACGCCTTAACCACTCGGCCATCACAGCTGTTAAAAGCTGTTCCAATTGGCCAGAAAGACTTGAAGAGGAATGGAAAGTCCTAAGAAAACAACGTGTTTTTTGAGTGTCACGGCCATGAGTGTCACAGCCATGTCACATAAAAGGCTGTGCAGTCGAACAAGTATCAATTATACTATCTTTACTACTTTACTACTTTAAGGTACATTTAATTTCCTGCTCTGTTCATTCAATACTCCTACATTGGGTATTAGAGAAGGGCATATTCTTTAAACAGAGGCTGTTTAGACCTATTAATTTTAACTCAATGTCCAACTATTGGCTTTCAGGATGTTTCCACCACACTTAGCAGCCTATTGGTCCATTTCCAAGGCTAAACAATGTAATGTAATTCAATTTTGATCATGTATTTCCTCTTATTTATGACCACTGACCACATGGCCATGGGCAGTGTATACAGTTAGAACATTATCTGAAAGTCACAGCCAGCTTCAGGCTGGTCAGAGCAGCTAAGCAGCTAATTCCATACCTCAGCATGCTGTGGGGTACGTTTGTTTCATGACCACAAACATTTAAACAACAAGTAAAAGAACCCATATTGTTGCTTTCAGACTCCTTCCTGAAGCCTCTAATTAATTTTCTATTTCCATTGATAAAATATGAGTATTTGGGTAGCCGTCCTGCGTGAAGTGTAGTGTGAGGATGGAAATGAAATGACAGCCACAAAGAAAAGACTGGGGGGAGGGAAGGTCTGACCTAGTTGGGAGGAACACAGCAGCCTGAGGCCACAAGCTTCCTTGGCCTTGGCTTCATTTCAGGTCATTTCTCCTCCTTTAACCCTTGTTTCCTCTTTATTGTGCATGTCTTCTTCATTCTCTTTTTCCATCTCTCTGTGCCGTGCCAGTGACCAGTCTGAAATATGTAACAGTTGTTTGTCGTTCGAACCCACGCGATACAGACGTTCCAGTGCTTAGGACTCACTTGAAGTGATGGTGCTCTCTTGAGGTACGGATCTTAGCAGAGTAGCGCTCGGCCAGTTTGTCCAGGCCTCTGGAGTACTCGAGTTGGAGCTCGGCCTTTCGACGGAAGAACTCCTGCAGGTCCTGCAGCAGTTGCAGCCGGGACTCCGACTGCTGCTCCAGACAACGGAACTGCTCCACCAGCTGGTTACGGATCTCTGAATACCAACAAAGGGAGAGACCACCTTCAGAATAAATAGAGCTCTCTGGGGGAGTGGGCTTACCGTACTTCTGCATTCAGCATTTAACCCACAGTCCTTTGGAAGTGGATGAAGTAAAGACAAATATGCAATGTATAAGCACTAATAAAAAACAAAGTTATCATAATTGGATAAAACTAGATGTCAAAGTGCATTTGTTTGCTGTGCGTATGTGTGAGTGCATGTGTGCGTGCATGTGCGTGTGGTGGGAGGAAGTGTGGGGATGTCTAAATGCTGGGGTAGCACGAGCACATGAGATGCATGTCTGATGATTGCAGCAGACAGGATGGAAAATATAAAATAGGTCAGCTTCTCAAAATGCATTGTGCCAAATAAGCCTTTGGAGAAGTGTGTGTTGAAAAAACTAATTGCGGGTTTTCTTTTGATTATAAGATTGCTCTGGTTTTCATGTTTGGAAACTCACTGCTCATATTCATAGTCTGAGCATGAGGAACGATTATGTTTTGGAAATGTGGTTGATATGGCATCTACAAATAGAATGTTTATATTACTTAAATAATATTTAATTGTCTATGTGTATTGTTCAATTTCAAGTGAGATAGGCTTCATGAATTACCTTGAAACTATTTTTGTGTATTTATAATATAGTTAATTTATCTAGGTTTAAAAAAATTACGGGAATAAATATCTCCAGACTCCCTACTGGGCAGCTTGTGCTGGTAGCTGGCTGTTCCCATTGACCTCTGGGATATTAGGTGATAAAAACATCCAGTGAGGTAATAACGGCTCATTTACGGTTTTACATTAACACTGAGAATGAATACAAATAACATTTTTATTTCCTCCATATACTGTTTATTGCAAGGCTGTCATAAATCCAGTGGCTAAGTGGCTGCTGAATGTGTTGCTGCACACAAACCATAAATCAGATCAGAGCTTGGAGCTGAGCTATATGGTTGACCTCACTATCAGGATATTGATGAGGATATGTTCATGCAGTTGACTCCAGTCATACCTGTACATCATCAAAGCACACTCAGGTCCACATGTGGTTCTTAGCTTTATTCTATTTTATATTTCTCTTTTTTCCCCAGTATATGGAATTTTCAATGCATTCCAATCTCTTTTTATATAACTTAAATAATTAATTCAGTTTGTTTATATTTACAATATTTATAATTTGGTGAACAGAAATGTGTAGGTCAATAACACCACTAGATTCAACTGTCACAACATAATTTGGAGCTCACATCTGTGGAATATAAACACAATCACACACGCAGGGGCGGAAACACACAGCTCACTCTTCAAGACAATGAGAAGCAGTTAAACAACATTGAGATTGTCGAAGACTCCATTATGACAGCTTGTTTCAACCAAGCACATGATTGCTGCACACTGAAAGAAACTCAGTAGACATGCATTAATGGAAAAGATGGTGCAGCAGAAGAAAAGTCCCCTTGTTCACTGTTAAATGCTGTTTCTGTGTGTCTCCCCCATCGTCTGCAAGTGTGTGAGCGAAAATGTGAATGAAAGAGCGAGAGCAAGAAAGACAGAGTAAATATGTAGTCCCTTGCTCATGGTCCCCATAGTTTCCCAGTTGCCTAGTTACGCCTCTGGAGGCATCTAAATGAGAGCTGGCCAGTTCCCTGTTCTGACAGTCACAGCAGTAAGTCTGTTTAGCATAATGGCCAAGGACAAGGCAACTTTCTCTGCTTTGAAATACTCAATAAACTGCCTGTGCTGATGAACGAGGCAGCAATCAAGTTTAAAATAGAAAGATATGTCACTGCAATGTACTCCTGTGCTAAAATTGGCCAATACAATTTGCTGACCTGTGTGACTTTAAAATGTCTTAATCATACAGTGGCAGTGTAAAAGAACGAGCAGAACATATAATGAGCAAATCATATGGATTTAACTGCATAATTGTATCAACGAGACATAAAATAAACTCATGATATTTGCATTTGCTCACCGGTGAGCATGTTATTTTTAGAACTTAAACTGTTACTAAGGACTGTGCAATACTGCGCTTCATTCGATGAATGATTCAAGGCTTTGCAGAGTAATGCATAATTACGAGGAAGCTGGCAAGGAGTTCATGTGAATAGTATGCAGAGACGTAAGCCTCAGAATATAAATGAAATACAGTCGTATGCTACATCAGGTTCTCTGCCTTGGAACAGTGCAGCCAAAATTAATCAAAGGCTCAACGCCCAAAGGCTTGTGGAAATGTCACTAATAGGATGCTGCCCATTTGTAATGTGTATTATTCTCATAACACATATGGTTAACATCCTGTTATGTTCTGGTGAATTTAGCAAGCCTTTTAAGGAACATCACATATTTACCTGAGACTTGTCTCTTCACATATGTTGTGTGTATATATACATATTTGCATATATTTTATTTTATTTTGTATTTTATATCTCACTTGTATAGTTTATGCACACTTGTTCTTCTTTCTTATATGTATATTTTATTATTGTGTTTTAGTTTAATGTTTATTGGTGCTACTTTGTCCGCAAATTTCCCCTTGGGGATTAATAAAGTATAATTCTATTCTATTCTATTCTTGAGGGTAACGCTGAAGCAAATAAAAAACACTTCTCAAGATGCATAATCTGGTAGTAATAGAGCTTTGATATATTTTTTGAATACATAAAACTAGACTCAAGCCCCCCAAATCCTGTACAGGAACATTGTTCACATCCCCTGCATTATTTAGTCACATCAGAAGGTTGAAAAGGAAGGTTCCTGCCTGACCTCGGCTGTTACGATGCCTTGAGCTCCTCTTTTACCCTGCACATTCAAAACGACAAACTACATCCGCCCGCCAAGTTCAATCACAGCCTGTGTGTGGAGGCAGCATGCATGAAACTCTGATGTAATGAAATAGGGGGAAACTATTGGTAACTGTTGCCTTTCAGGGTTGCCAGTTAGGCCCCTGCACTGCAACAGAGAGCACCAACTATCACACAGTGAGGAGTCCGTGTCACCGTGCTAGCTCAAATTAGCCTAGCACAGCCATTGCACAGGCCGGCAGCAGTGTCTGTCTGGAGTTAGCCATGCGTGGCTAGTCACATGTGACCTAACCCAGACTGACACGTTGACATCATTTGGTACAAATCAAGTCTGTGTTCTGTGAATACTTGTCTTCTGAATGCAGTAATGGCTATGGTATGCCTTTACTGCTGGAGTTCACATTTCTTCCCGTCTCTCGCTCTGCATACAAATATCTGGAACAAGAAAAGGCATCGCTCTTTGTGCAACTACACGGCAGGAATATGCAGAATGTAGTGAGCAGAATTCAAAGCAGCTACCTCTTTAAATATCAAGTTGCTCAACTCTTGGTATGTATACCTGTCATGAGAACTAGAGTACCAAGACACGGAGACAAAAGATATTGTTTCACTGTCACAACCCTGAAATTACAAGACAGTATCAGTCCAGGCCTTCTTTCCCTATGATGAACACAGAGAGGGCTGTGTCTACATCCTGCTTGTGGAATGCATCTCCACAGTGAACATGGTGGCAGTAGGAGTGAGATGTTGGACTGTCACCAAGCCAGTACAACCAAATCTCACAATCAGACAAGCTAAACAAAACAGTACAAATTTAACACGTATCTCATGCTTCCTTATTGCAATCCTTTTTTTGTTTTTCAATAATATCTTTAAGACAGATGTCCATGTAAAGTCAATGTTACGTAACTTCCACATTTCTACATGTTCCCATAGCAACAGCAAATCTTACAATAAAAGTATAGTATGAGGAATGATATCTCTAATTTACTTTACTTGGTTTTCAGGGTCAGCAGGATACTAAGAGATGTATCAGGATGGTTAATTCCTTAGAGGAGAAATATTACCAATCTGCATTCTGTGCAATTCAGTAGTGAAAATCATGTGTTGGTCACAAACAAGAAAAACAAGTTCAGCTTCTGGTAATGACTAAATAATGACATCGATGATCAATCTTGTGATACAGAGCAACTGGCTATTCACTCATCATGCGACTGCGATCCCGCTGTTTTCTAAAATGTGGAAAGTTGAAAAATATTGCAAAGTGCATTGAGTTGGTGTGCCTGATTGAACTGCCGTGCAGTCAGCACCTCAGCATTATTGGAGGCTCGTGTCAGTGTTAGAGTAAAGCCCCCGCAGCGCCAAACTGATCTCAGCCCAGTTTGCAAATGACCTTAAGATGTCAGCTTAAAAGCTTTTCCTGTAACTGATACGAGAGACTGTGATGGCTCTCTTACAGCCACAACGCTGGTGTGGAGACCAGACAGAGACAGAGAGAGAGAGAGACAGAGAGACAGAGAGACAGAGAGAGACAGAGAGAGAGAAGTCTAACAAATAAACAAACAAAGAGGAGACAGTGAGAACACAGGCCACACCTCTGTCTACAAAATGCTAATCATACTCTTCATTCCAAACAACTGCTGACAATGTTTTGTAATTTCTGCTCAATAAAGTCTTCAACAGCAATAAAGTCTAAATAAAGTCTGAAAAAGAGTTGGACTATGATACAACTTTTACATATATTTGCACCAATACTCTATCTATCACGACTTCTCCACCTTCATAGTTGTATTCATCCTGCCTGCTTAATTAACTCTCCTGTCATCCTCACCTGATTGGCTCTCATTCCCTTCACCTGGTCCTCACGCCCTTCTCACCTGCAGCCCATCCCCTCATTAGCCCCTCGCAATTTAGCTCCCTCCCTTCCACCTGTCCTCTGCCAGATTGTCTTGTGTGTCATTGACAAGCTCTCAATTATATTCAAAATATGAATTCTGATCTGCCTGTTCTAATTCTGTTTGGCTGTTGACCTGATTTTTGCCCGCCCCTTTTTGATTTGTTTTTGCCCTATTGGACGGACCACCCGGTTTTGACTCTGCCTGAATTAACAAGTAAAGATCGTCCTCCTACATTCTTGTTTCCGAGTCGTGCTTTTGGGTTCAAGTACCTGTAGCCCTTAAACTATCGACTTCATCCGTAACAATATTTCCTTCACTGGTATCACCGTTTCCAAAATTCCTACATGCTCTAATAGATTTTTAAATACTAACTGTATTTACAAGATTGATACACTGTCTTTGTTCTTCTTCTTCAAGAGCTGTACAATTAGGTAGTGTTATTTGTGTATTTGGATGTAATATACTGTTTATAACAACATCTTATTTTAGTTTGAAGAAAATAATCATTGTAGCAGCAACATTTCATACAAACTAAGACGTTTTTTTCTTCTTTTTCTGTCTTGGTATTCAGTATGTATTCACTCGTATCACTTGATTGTGTAAAAAGTGCTTGATGCCACTCTCGTTTCTGGAAGTGCCAGCCAGCTTCCAGTTAGCTTAGCATAACAACTGGATACAGCTAGCATGGCTCTGTTCAAAGATAACTAAACGATATGCCTTCAAGCACCTCTTCAACTCACTAATCAACATATTAGATATTCTTTATTTAGTCTGTAAACAAAATTAAATTAGTTTCACTGTATATATGTGCTACATAGTGTTGTGCCTTAAACTGTCTGCAAGAAAGCAAATAGGCCTAAAGAAAAAAGTCAAGCTATTCCTTCAATTACATTTCAATCTGATATATAGATGCAGCACATGAGCTACATGTCCACATTGCATGCAGTCAATAGAAAATATGTCAACTCTGCTACAGGTTTTGGACCGCAGCAGGAATTTGGACCACAATGATTGACACTTTGAGATGGCACCAACCTATAGAGTGAACTATTAGGCCCGACCACACACACACCAGGGGTTCCCAGTGGACGTTTTAATTGGTGTTTTTTTCCAATGCCAGAGTCAACCTTTGTGTTTGGGTGTTTTAGAGTACTGCGGTGATGTTGTGTGATTTTGAACCAAAGTGTGAGCACAGGCTGTTTTTCACTCTGTGACTATACAGCCTAGTGTATGATGGTCTGTTTTATACTGAAACAATTAGCTTCATTAAATACAATAATTACCCCAGTCAACACACTACAATGTACAGCAGTTATCCTGGTTCAAAATGTTAGAACAAAGCCTGCCTGTATCTTGTGAATAAAACCTGATACATAATACTGAGCAAAACCACAACTGTGGTCACACAGCCTGAAGTTGTCTCAAAGAGGCTGAGAGGACAACCCACCTCTACACATCCTGCACTGTCTGTCCCATACAGTGTCACTGTTCTGGACTATCTTCTCTCTCTGGGTGGTTCATCTAGTCACATATTTAGCAGCAGACAGTAAAATCCTTTCATGGTTCATAATTCATACAGACGGCATACATTATTTATGGTCTTTCTGAACTGTTCACTGTGTGATCTTCTCAAGCATTCGCTTTTCCTTCTGATACTAGTAACATTGTCCTGGAATGTCAGGAAAATACAGCCATTCAGTGCTCGTATTGTCCTTTTTAAAAGACTGCCATAATACCATTTATTGTATTGTTCAACCTTCATTTCTAGGAACAAGTTGTAAAATGTACCCTGATGTCTCCAAATAAGCTGTCTGAGTACCTGAGGTGCATGACCTCCAATGCACTGGGAAGATTGGGCAAGGTGAATTGGAACATTCCCTTGTCGGGTGTGCAGCATGAGATCAGTCTCACTGAAATATCAGCTACACTTTGAAACAAATCATCCATGTAAGCTACATGGCCACACATGTAGGGCTTGGCATGTCAATGAGCATCACCCAAACCAGACAAACCAGTTCAGCCAAGTTCCACTTAAATCAATACATCTCTGGATTCAGGTAATACCCTTATGCCAAAATTACAGTTTCTGACATGAATTTATGAGACATTTGAAAGAGATATGTAAAAAAAAAATGGCTGTCATCTATAACTATGCAATCTGTCCCGCCCCACAGCACTGCACACTGAAAGCCATATAAAGCCTGTGGTAAAGTTACGCAATAGCGCCTCGACACACAGAATAACAATACGACCAAGCCCGCACGTTACCGACCTTTCACTTGTGTCTCATACTCGGCAATAATCTCTTTGTCCTTCTTGACTTTCGCATGAGATGACATTTTGGGGAGAGCGGATTGCGCAATCCTCGGGCAGGAATCAGCGTCTCGGTTGCCACAATGCAGCGCGCGCCCGTCTGCAGTCCTCTCCGGATAGTTAGGCAACGATCAGACGCGAATCATCGCCCGCTGGACACAAACTTCGGGAATCAACCGCACGAGAGGCTCTGCGATGTTGCTGCGCTGCGTAGGCGACGTCGAATCTAAAAGTGCATAATGATCCGCGTCCCTGACCACTCCTCTTCACCAGGACTCTTCAGCAGACCAGGAGACCAGCTCACGTTTGATGTACATTTCATGAAGCATGCAGGAAGCTCTGAAAGAAAGAGCTATGGCAGCCTCGGTGGTCACCGCACCGAGCTCCTTCTGCAGTCCAGTCTGCCCTTTTCTCTCTCTCTCTCTCTCTCTCTCTCTCTCTCTCTCTCTCTCTCTCTCTCTCTCTCTCTCTCTCTCTCTCTCTCTCTCTCTCTGTCTCTCTCTCTCTCTGTTAGTTCAATGCTGCTGCTGCAAAAAGGCTGAATGGATGTGCAAGTCAATCTGAGACTCCTCCCCCAACCCCCTCCCTCCTTAACCACTTTTCTCCTCATGGATGATTTCAGATTTGTTTGAGTGGACTGATGTGCATGTTACTCCACAGCTGAAGGAATGCATCAGTTGTTATAGCCTATATGAAACTAACAGCAGAACTCATGATGTATAGTTATTAAAGTCAATTCAGTCACTTTTGTATTAAAATTCAAATGTTTGGCATATGTTATATATGTATAATATATCAGGTCATTCATAACAGTTTTGAGACATAGAACATGGATGAAATACTGGCGTCATCAAACTGCAAAGCAAAGATAGAGGCAAATATTTTTGAAGACAAATGTCCTCATTTGTTAATGGAACACATATCAATTAAGACACTGTATCATTATGAAAAACGACAAGATGTATGTCTCATAATTATAAGTACTGTTTCCAAATGTGTTACAACTGACCGAACAGTTTCAGGCATCATAACACTGGTGTAGCGACCAAGAATTATTCGTAAACGTGTCTGGTATTCTGAAAATTATTTTACTCAGATAATTCATTTGTTTTGGAGATAAAATGTCAGAAAAAAGTGGGACAAAAATTATGTTATGGTTTTTGGACTGCAGAATGGAGCCATCTACATATATGTCTTGTTTAATCCCAAAGATATTCACTTCCCTGTCAAAGAAAATCATAAAATCCTCACATTTGAGAATCTGTAATCACTGGCATTGTCACTTAAGGAATGACTAAATTGATTATTAAGATAGTTGCAGGGTGCCGATTGACTAATTGATTACTGGGCTTCTCATTGTATCTCCGGATGAAAAGATTGTTTGGACCACTAAAGATCTGCGCTTCTATCAATGTTGAGCTGTGATTTAATCACAATATCTTTGATGATACTCGATCAGTTTCCTATCACATAATCACACAATTATAAAATAAATAATAATCCAAAACATCAATTTAGTCTTTAAAATCAGCAAAACTGGAATTGTTTGTTTTTTCTTGTGTGTGAACAAGAAAACTAAAACAGATTTATGAGAGGAAGAAACTGAGACACTACAAAGGACCGACTGAAGCCATTCTCAACTCCAACACTTTGATAAAGATGACGGGTAATCTCTCCAGAGAAAGTCCTGATGGCTCAATGTCTCACTGTGTTTGTCCCTCTCAGTGCTCTTCACTGTTGCAGTTTTCTCACATATTGGTGTCAAACCACTTCCTGTGGCTTCCCAAGTGCAAACTGTGTGCTAAGTCCTCCCTCCTACCACTACACCAAATGTGCTTTTGTCTCAAAACGACGTAAACTGGTTATAAGGCAGGAATAATTGAGCGCTCTCGTTTTCAGACTGCAATTTGAATTGTGTCAAGAGAACTTGCTTTTGCACCCGCGTTCTCAGTTCATCTGTGGGCTAGAGTCACCCTGTGACATCTGTCACAGCTGGCAGAGAGCCCAGGAGAAGTCTGCAGGAGAACCCTTCAGTTGTCACGATTCAATCTCAGGGTAAGCCTGATAAAAGTCGGTTTGAAAATAATGTGAAAAGGCTGTATCTAACTAGGCCATGGAAACTATAACACCATCCACTTTTAGGTCTTTACGGGAGGAATGATTATTACGTTATCCACCAAGAAAGGTTTAGTTTCTTTCAGGAGGCTAATAAAGATTCCTCGCAGTGTAAATGGAGAAATTACAGCAGTCTATGTGGAGGTATTCAGGAATATATATGGCTATGTGGAATGAAGGAATTATAATTTTATTTTTTCTATTTAATGATTTTAAACTATTATTACTTTAGTTGAGGCTAATGTTTTGTACAAACTCATTGACACTTTAGGGATGTTTTACTGGATAGCATCAAATTACACAGCTTATAAATGCTGTTGATGCTCTGCCCACTCCTCCTCTCTGCCTCCATCTGCCTGATGGATCATGGAGTTCTGGATCGTGGTCCATGACTACTACCAAGTACCAACCATTCATACACTCTGTCATATTCATTGAATGTGTTGTTACTCTGTATGCTTCCTACACATGACATATATTGCACCTGTCCATCCTGGGGAGGGATCCTCCTCTGTTGCTTTCTTAAAGCGTTCTTCCCATTTTTTCCCATGTTAGTGTTTTTCCTATCTCTGGGGAGTTTTTCCTGATCCGATATGAGGCTCTGGCGTATGTGTACAGATTCTAAAGCCCTCTGAGGCACATTTTTATTTTGTGATAATGGGCTGTACAAAACAAATTTAATTTTATTGAATTTAATAAATTCAAGTGCTCATTTAAAAAACTTTGACAAATTGGAAATGATTAAATGTTATATTATATTTGTTTAATATGATGTATGCCAAGAATGAAAATACTATCATAAAATACTATAAATGTAATCTTTATTTTACACGTTTATGTTTCAGTTTAATCAGTATTTTAATGTAAAAGTAAATGTACTCAAGTTGGCTCAACCAATGCGATGAACTTTGTACTATACTTGAGTATTTCCATTCTATGCAACTTTATACTTCTACTCCACTAGAACTAATTAGACTGAAGAGTTTTATTATTATTTGTTAGACTTCACTGCATTTGTCTGACTACTTTTCCTTTTCTCTTTACAGTGATAGGTGATAAATGACCATCTATAGGGTGCAATTCCAGTGTGGAAAATGTCCTACAAAACCTTTGGTACGCTGGTGCCAACAATTGCTCAGTTTTACTGACACAGAGAAATATTAATAACTGACTTAAAAGTGCCCCCCTAATGCATTAACAATTGGTTTTAAAAGATAATTAGTGTATGTCTTGGTTCAAAGATGGGTTTAATGTTTTAAGGAAAAATATTACGTAGAACACTTTCTTGTATGTTAAATTGTATGACCAGAGGCTATATGTTTAAAGTTGATTGTATTCCAGTGCACCACACCCCTCTTTTATGAATCAGCCAGCTGTGGCTCATTAACATAATAACACCATTATCCCTGAGACGCCATGGCTTTATTGGCTGATAGTATCCCTGGTTCCTTCCAATCTCATAGGAGATGTCTTAAGACGACATGCGTCTGATATAGACAAATAGAAAGCAGTAGACAGTGTATATGTATACATTTTTTTCAGATAAAAAACACAGTATTTCATTAATACATTCTGAGATTATTATATGTTGAATTTAAAATGTTTTTTCATTAAGGGCTTTGTGTGTCTCGGGAAGGTGACAAATGGTGTTTGAGTAATGCTTTTTTAGATCATATTTGCTCAATGTGGCTTATTATGTGTGATTTAAATGTACTGCACTAATAATATACATCCAATATAAATCAATAGTATTAAAAACATATTTTTTAAAGTACCATTATTAAATGAGTTTTATTTTACCTTTTCTGATTATTTTTTAGCTTACAGTAGATGTTGGTATGTATTTATATTCATCTTTTGAAAATTGGTGCACATTGTCCGCGTAAATGTCTGCTGTAGGAACAGAAGTGCGAGGTCGTTGTTTCTGGTACGGTCGGTTAGCGAAGAGCACACTTGAGGTTAACACACTAGCAGTACGAGGTTTTTTTGTGTGTTGAAAAACTACCAAATTAAAGATTGAATGTCTCCGACGTAATAACGTGACGTGTTCTCCTTATTTCTCCGTAATCTTTGGGGTTCGCCGTTACTACGGTGCTGCTGTAATAGCAATGGACTTTCCTTGCATATTATACGGAATAATATAATGGTTGAGCTCTCAATTTATTCGTATTTAACCATAATAATAATTTAAAAAAAGGTTAGCACTGAAAGTCAAACTCCACCACATTGACGTTAACGTTACTTGTAACTTTCCGGTGGTGTTCACCTCTACGCTTTTCACCTGAAATAACAAATGTCCTGACATCCCTTCAGTATCCATTGCTTGACTTCTCTCAGGCTGCAGAACGCTGCCGCTGTCAGTGCATGACTGCCCTCTATCGGCCAGGTAGGGGACTTGTACCGTTCCTCTCGTTGCTCTATATCACATGACAATGAATGCTGTGTTACATCTAGCAAAGTATGACTCATTGATCATTGCTTCATTTACCAGTAACAATATAAATAATCTCACATTATCACACAAACCAATCTGGTGAACGTTTGTAGTCAGCATTATGGAAATGAATCATGGGTTTTTATTTGAAGACAGCGTCATCAGTAGACACTTGTCCTTGTGACTGTGAGTCTCCTTAAGGGAGGAACAAATATGCATTTCACAATGTTAAAGGGAATCGGATGTAGACAGAACTTGACTTAATGACGACCTCCATGAAATGTGTCCTGACATCACCTTTTACAAAGTGTAACACGAGTCTCTTTACTTTGCTGATGTCACTGGTGGGAAATGTTCGGTTGTTTTTTTACTGGCTTTTTACTGGCTTTTTTGTGTGTGAACAAAGTATTTTGTGCATGATGTTAAACCTTCTTCTAGAAAGTGTTGAACTCTAGTTAGACATAGTTTAGTGTCATTTTGTGTCACTCAGAATGTGGTGCATGTTTCTGTGTGTGAGTCTGTGAGATAGGACACTGAGTTTTGTCAAGTGTTGTGTAACACTTTGGGTTGCAAGCCACACCTTTCCACACCTCCTCATACGTAGGTGCAGTTGAGCCGGGCTCAAACATAAAAGCAGGTTGCCAGCAGCTATGGAATAAATTGTCAACGGGACAGAAAAGGCATAAGACTCTATTGAAATATGTTGTGGACGATATTCTTACTACTTAATGGACTGCTTATACTAGTGCTCCTGTACTCCTCTCGCACAAGGTAAAGACTTGTATTAATACTTTGATATTTGCAGATCATTGATTGTTTACAAAGGTGCATTTCAGAGATTGCGATAGATTCTAAAGGTCTGCAAAATGCTGCAAAAACAAACAGTTTACTCTACTTTGGAAAAGCTTTACTTTTGCTAGTTTCTAAAGTAAAGTATTTTTATTATTAATTAAAGACAATGAATAGTAATTGTATTAGAATACCTCGTATCTAATTCTCTGCAATTAGTTGTCTCAAAACCAGATCAGAGAAAAACAAAACACATATTTTCATCTTTAACACGGTGGCCTTTGTTTCAACCTCATGGGAGAAAGCTCTCGTGACATGACTTCATGTTGCCTCCAAACCTGTTAGTTAAGATTCATAAATGAATTAGAGCTACATAAACTTCTCACACTTACAGTGATGACCTAAAGGTCAGAGAAACGACCTCCAGAACAAACCTGTGAGGGGGAAAGCATCGCTCGCTCGCCTCAAGCAAAACCCCAAACATCCACCGCTCCAGTGAATCATGGCATTCCGAGAAAAACTTTTGAAACTTTCTACTGTTGTCATTTTAATGAGTTTCTTTCAACTTTCACAGAAAGGATAATGAGCCTCCCCTGGACAAAGGCTTATTTCCGTGGTTGGGGCACGCTCTTGAGTTTGGAAAAGATGCCGCAAAGTTTTTGGCCCGGATGAAAGAGAGACATGGGGATATTTTCACAGTACGTTCTGATAAAGAAAAAACTGTGGGAACAACACATTCATGTCATGGTTTGAGAGAAAATGTTGAAAGCTGTTTTTCCATACAGGAGCAGGAAGTGTGGCAGCTAATCAGATTTAGGATCTGAAATGCAAATCAGGTTTTCACATGACAGCAATAAACTATTCATTTTAACAATACTTCATTATTCATGTGTTGTGAAAGCAAGTTCAGTAGTCCCCATGTATATTTTTTATCTGAATATAATGGAAATTATCCCTGCAGAGGCCGTTCAACTCGTTTTTATTCCAATGTAGAACATCACTGACCATTCCACCTAACCTCAGATTAAAGACAAAAAAACATGTTTGCATAGAAAAAGCCTTATTAAGGTATTGTGTAAAATATTGTAATTTAAAATAATAGATATCAGACTAACTAAAATGATGTCTTCCCAGGTCTGTGTTGCTGGTAATTACGTGACGGTGCTGTTGGATCCAAACTCTTTCGATGCCGTCATAAAGGACACGGTCTTCTTTGACTTCACCCGCAACAGAAACCAGCTCCTAAAAAAGGTCTTCAGCCTGCAGCTCCCGAGTATCACCCCGAGAGCCGAGAGGAACTGGATGGAACAGTAATTAATGCTTCTTTCCAACATACAGTGTATGAGGAATTCTGCTTTAAATGCAGATTGCAAATCTCAACATCTTTTTATTATTTCCTTAGCCATTTTCAAGATGTCCATCTCTCCAAGCTTAGCAGCTCCATGAACACTCATCTCCAGAGCCTGCTGCTGAGTGACCACAACGACTGCAGCCCTTCCGGGTGGAGACAGGATGGACTCTTCAGCCTTTGTTACAGCCTCTTGTTCAGGTAACGCACGGTGTCTGAAACCCTGCAGCATTCTGTGAATCAAATGTTGTCCTCGTTTGTATTACCGGGAGAGAGAAATACAGGAAGATATTCAACGTTATTGTTGTACCACAGGGCCGGATATCTGACATTGTTTGAAAGGAGAGACAACGCATCTGCAGTCTACAAAGAGTTTCGCAAGTTTGACGATCTTCTCACCAAACTGGCTCGAGGCTCAACTAAGCGAGGTTAGCTGCACAATAGCGAATGACAGTCAAGTTGTTTTACTTTTGCTTTCCCTTCTGACTTCATGTGTGTAGAGTACAGTACGTATGAAATGATGTTGGGTCTTCACCAGGGGAAACCAAAACAGCCGACTCATGCCGGGTTCGACTGTGGCAGCTGCTGACCCCAAACTGTCTGAACGCGGGGTCAGGGTCAGGGTCAAACTCGTGGCAGCAGAGCTACTACGGCTTCCTGCAGGAGGAGGGAGTAGATGCAGAAATGCAGAAAAGAGCTTTGCTTTTGCAGCTGTGGACCACACAGGTGAGAAATGCTTCCCTCTCCCACACACAAACACACACACACATCTCAAACACACACAAGGCCGCCCATTGATGCCAAAACATACACATGTTCCACGCCCATACTTCATGGTTTAGATCTCCTCTGCACGCTGAGCCTGCAGTTACTCAGAGAGGACCTGCCTCAACCTGCCACTCCGAGTCTAGTTATGGCTATGTGGATCAGTTTCCATGAAAACTTATCTTGTTTGATGTTTTGTAATTACACAGGAGGACAGTGAGTAAGAGAACTGCTTTAGTCAGCTGAAGTTACTTCCTCTTCTTTCTGAATGGAAACAGAGTTTCAGGCCTTGCACTCAACCAGGTTTTCTACTTAGGTTAACTCGAGTCTCACACCTTCACACCTCACCCAGTCATAAATCCTCTTGTCAAATATGATTAACCTCTATTAACAACAGGTGTGAATACAGCATTGTTGCTTCCTCAACCTCACCAGTCCAGCAACATGGTGTAATTGCTGTGTGTTGCCAGATGGGGGAGATAGCGAGCTGCGGGATCGTCCCTGTGTCTGTTGTTCTGCTTCATTTGAGCTGTAATAGCTGCAGCCCTCTATTTACCTGGCAGTCTCACTGGATCAATACTTGTTCATCCAGTAACAAAGAGAAACCTTTGCCAGTCCACCCACTACATGCTCCTGAAGATGCTCTGCCGCTTTGGTAAACACTGCTATTCCCCCAGCTTGTGTATTTGTACTTTATCATGTCTGCTGGTATATATTTGAGCACACACTCTCAGTCTGGGAAGGAAACTGGAGCACCACTGCAAAGAATAGAGTTACTAGGTGTGAGTCCAGTGACCCGGG
This sequence comes from Liparis tanakae, assembly GCA_036178185.1. Taxonomy (NCBI): domain Eukaryota; kingdom Metazoa; phylum Chordata; class Actinopteri; order Perciformes; family Liparidae; genus Liparis; species Liparis tanakae. The sequence goes on from CM070109.1 coordinate 10,625,782, forward strand.
CCAGAGTGAATGTGGCTTATACATGTGCTACGGGCAAGGCTGGGATTTGACCAAAGACACCTACTCGCTCAGTCCCACACAGGCTGGCAGTAGATTTTTTATTTTTTCATCATTGTTATTGACTGAAACATTTATCGACTGAAAATAATGTATTAGTTACTTTATTTTTTGAGGAGATGGTGATTTAATGAGTTGAGGTGTCTGTACATTCTCCCACCCACACATATAAATGTATGTAAACACAATTAATTAGTTTTAGTGAGTCATATACTCCCAACTTGTGTTAGTATACAGCTGCCAGCAAATCAAGTTACACACTAAAAGAATAGTTTGACAATATAGGAAATAAGCCTATCAATAGTAGCTAAATGTTCGATGAGGAAATGTAACCCTCTCTCATGTCTATGCAATAAATATGAAACCGGAGCCAGCAGCTGGCTCGCTGAGTTTAGCATTTAAACTAAAAACAGGGGAAACAGCTAGCCTGGTTCAACATAACAAAAACTGCCTTCCAGCACTTCCAAGCACTAACATCTGTACACAAAGTGTTACAACTGCAACTACACTAACTACATATTAGATCTACAGAAATGGAAGTGTTATTTCCTCTAACTCTCAAAGCCAAAATGCTGAACTATTCCTTTCAAAATCCCCACCATAGTTTTATGTTATCGGGCTCATATCATTATCTGAGGTATTAAATAGTTGACCTGAAGATCTAAGAGGGCAGAAAGTCGCCGTGCTGCCCCTTAAGTCGCTTTTAGGCCTTTGCCCTGGCTGTCAATGGGGAGCTGCCCTGAGATGTGCAGAGGTGACGCAGCTCCCTTAACCCATAACAATTACTGTCTGACAGGCTCAGGTGTCTCTTCTCCAGAGGCTGACAGCAGTGTGTGGACTGATTCAACATCTACTCCTCACATCCATCTTGTTCAGACAGCAGCATTAGGAAGAGCTTCCATGTGGAGTATCTTCATATTTAATGCATTGTTTGTCCACGGATACAAAGTTTTTCATAAAAGCGTATATCAAGAACTCAGTTTGTGCTAAGTTGAGTGTTTTCCTTTTAGTGTAATGCTGGACCGGCTGCCTTTTGGCTCCTTGGCTTCCTGCTCACTCACCCTGAGGCCATGGAGGCTGTTGAATCTGAGATCAGAGGCCTTGCTCGCCCCGACACCACCCTGCAGCCCTCTCCCATCGCCCTGCTGGACGCACACAGCACACCAGTGCTCGGTACGCAGCGGCTGCTCGCAGCTACTTTTCACTTCTGACTAGAGGCTTAGCCAATCCATTAAATTGAAATCAAGTTATTTGACTTGTTGATATGAACACGATTAGTGCAGCGAACTGAAACCATTACAGTGACAATAACAGTTTGACCTTTGATTCGATTAGACTGTGATCGTCTTTTTCATGTATTCAATTTCAGTGCAAATGTTTGGACCTCTCCTAATTCCGCCCGAGGGCTGATTTAACTCACACTGACACCATCCTCTCTGCTGTCCTCTCCATTCTGCAGATAGCGTTCTGAGCGAGACCCTTCGGCTCACCGCTGCGGTAATGATCAGCAGAGAGGTGATGCAGGACAAGGTTCTGCTCACGGCCAGCGGAAAGAGCTACCACCTCCGAAAGGGGGACCGAGTTTGTCTGTTCCCCTTCCTCAGCCCTCAAATGGATCCACATATACATCAAGAACCACAGGTACTTTACTTGTATGTGTACTAAGAGCATTAATGTCATGCATATGACAAACTGTGTGTGACGAGCACGAGATGATGTTATCGCTTAACATGAAGTGGTATTCGAGGCATCCACTGTCATAGTACAAATAGTTGTTGTGCATCCATTGTGGTATTTCAGAGCCATATTGTAGAGCACAAAGCAATCTGGAGGAGCCAGAATTAAGCAATGTGATTTAAATTACTAACAGAATATACATCCTTTGGGATGAGCTGCCAAATGGCTACAAATGAAACAAGTAGGAGTTGACGAGGGCGAGATCAATTCCCAATGTTCATTCGGTTTATTTGTCTCCAATGGTTAGAGGTGATAATTACATATTAGGTAAGTATGTGTGCAATTCTTTTGTATTCTTAAAAGGTGATAATTTCACATTATTTTGAACCAGAAATAGAGCAAGAGTGGCTCTTAAATAGCTCTTATTGTGGTACTTTTGTAGTTGGACTATGTTAAGGAAATGTTACTTTCTGTATTCTTGTTGTTCTTAGTTTGTACTCTAGGTTGAAATGCACTTATTGAATAGCGCTTTGGATAAAAGCGTCTGCTAAATGACATGTTATTCTAATGTAATGTAACGCAAGAAACATAGGATCAAAGCTATTTGCAAGATCTGTTAATGTACACATGTTCTTGTCTCCTAATAGATTTTCAAGTATGACCGCTTTCTAAATGAGGTGGGGTCTTCACCCAGGGAAAATAGGACAGTGAAGGATAAATTCTACAAAGATGGAAACACAGTGAAGTACTGCACCATGCCCTGGGGTGCAGGGAGAAGCATGTGTGTGGGGAAAGACTTTGCTGTTACAGCCATAAAACAGTGAGTATAAAAATCCACCGCTTATCAATCTCTTCATCTTTCAATGATGCATCGATGGTTTTAAAATGATGCAATATGCAATTAAGCATTTCCTGCCATTTCAACCCAATTATGGGAGCAGCAAGGTATATCTCCGAATAACATTACTCAATTAATCAATTTTATTTTCAGTCTTGCTTCATTATTTGCAACAAGCTGTAATATAATAATCGGTTATACTCCGTAATGAACTGCAGGGTTCAACATAAGGTTGGCCTGCTTGCCCTGGGCAAGTAAAATGACACATCAGGCTAGTAAATCTTGCAAGTTTTTTTTCACCACTGATGGAGCGAGTGTTGAAAATGATTTAAGTATGGAGCTGGTGATGGAAGTAGCTAAGAAGAGAGCCACCTTCTCCTCTCTGGTGAGAAAATGGCGGCCAGTTAAGACATTTTATGAACTGAAATGTGTTGGGAAAATCATATAATCTAGTTTGAACTCCTTAGAGTTAGCCAGCATAAACAATGATGTACCTTGCTATGATCGTTGGTTATCTAACAGATGTTTCCTGAAAGCGGATTAAGATCCCTGGTTATGAATGTTGCCATGTGCTCATTAAAACACTTGCTGCTGGGTTGCTTCGCCTAATCAATGTCTCTCGTGAGTAGTTCAAGTAAAATAGAATAACTTGTATCTAGAGGGGCAAGTGTGGATTGACAAAAAGTTGACCTGTAGGAAAATTGATAAGGGTAGTGGACAGTCATTTGGGAGAGCGTGTCTTTTTCAGACATCAGATCCAGTAGCAAAGGTTAAAGGTCAATTCTTGTAATGCACAACACACACACGCTATATATTTCAGATTGGTCGATTTACTTAATTTGATTTTCACATAATTTATGCATTTAAGTGAATGAGTGAAAAGCTAATACTATTATTGGCTTATACATTGTGTTTATCAGTAGGCAGTCTATCGATGTCCTAAACTGCTTTTGCTTCCTGTTTCTGTAGATTTGTGTTCTTGCTCTTGACCTATCTCGACCTGGAGAAGTGTGACCCAGAGGCTAAACTGCCACCAGTTAATCCCAATCGCTACGGCTTTGGGGTGCTCCAGCCGGACGGAGATCTGCAGGTCCGATTCAGACTGAAGAAGACACTGTTTTAAATGTGACTCAATAATTTGAATCACTGTACATATTTGTAAAATTGTTCATTGATGAAGCATTTGTCTTATGTATTGCAGTACTGTTTACCATTTTATATGTACTCTGTCTGAATATATATATATATATATATATATATATATATATATATATATATATATATCATATTTAACTTGTTTATTCATATTTTTTCATAATAAAGAATTAAAAAGATACTAACATAATCTACTTGTTTATGTTTGTTTCCGTACTTTGGGCAACACCCAGCTGAACATTCGTAGGCTTTTAATAGCCCCTTCACTCAGAAAACGTACTTTAAATGTGGTGAAGGGCTTTGACGTGAAGACCAATGTTGGTAGTTGATCAGCTGGGAAACAGGAAGCCAGGGGAGGTTTTTGAGGAGGGATCAGAGTGGGTTAGAAGTCTGGCGGATGCTTTCTGGACCAATTGGAGTCTGTTGATGGAGCGAGCACGGATTCCATAGAGGAGCGTGTTGCAATAATCAAGACTGGTGATAATGACAACGTGGATCAATGTTTCAGAGGCTGGAGGTGCGAGAGAGAGACGGATCATAGCAATATTACAAAGGTGGTAGAAGGAGGACTTGATAATTACAAATACACTGACAATTGATTATATAATATATACATATATACATATATATATATATTATATATAGTATACATATTATATATATATACATATATACATATATATATATATATTATATATAGTATACATATTATATATATATATATATATATATATTATATATATATATATATACACATAACATTCACAAAGGCCATTTTCAGCTATATTAGTACATTTATTATTGGTACATATACAGGACTGTCTCAGAAAATTAGAAATATTGTGATAAAGTTATTTATTTTCTGTAATGCAATTAAAAGAACAAAAAGGTCATGCATTCTGGATTCATTACAAATTAACTGAAATATTGCAAGCCTCTTATTATTTTAATATTGCTGATTATGGTTTACAGCTTAAGAAAATTCAAATATCCTATTTCTAAATATTAGAATATTTCCTCAGACCAAGTAAAAAAAAGATTTATAACAGCAAAACAAAATCAAACATTTGAAAATGTCCATTAATGCACTCGGTACTTGGTTAGGAATCCTTTTGAACCGATTACTGCATCAATGCCGCGTGGCATGGAGGCAATCAGCCTGTGGCATTGCTGAGGTGTTATGGATGCCCAGGATGCTTCAATAGCGGCCTTTAGCTCATTTGCATTAGCAAAATCCAAGTTGCTTGAAATCCAGTGTGAAGTTCCCACAGTCAGTGATGGTTTGGGGAGCCATGTCAGCTGCTGGTGTCGGTCCACTGTGTTTCATCAAGTCCAGAGTAAATGCAGCTGTGTACCAAGAGATTTTAGAGCGCTACATGCTTCCGTCTGCTGAAAATCTCTATGGAGATGAGGATTTCATTTTCCAGCATGATCTGGCACCTGCCCACAATGCCAGAACCACCAGTAACTGGTGTACTGACCATGGCATTACTGTCCTCCATTGGCCTGCCAATTCCCCTGACCTGAACCCCAGAGAGAATTTGTGGGGTATTGTGAAGATGAAGCTGAAAGACACCAGACCCAACAATGCTATTGAAGCATCCTGGGCATCCATAACACCTCAGCAATGCCACAGGCTGATTGCCTCTATGCCACGCCGCATTGATGCAGTAATCCGTGCAAAAGGATTCCCAACCAAGTACTGAGTGCATTAATGGACATTTTCAAATGTTTGATTTTGTTTTGCTGTTATAAATCTTTTTTTTACTTGGTCTGAGGAAATATTCTAATATTTAGAGATAGGATATTTGAGTTTTCTTAAGCTGTAAGCCATAATCAGCAATATTAAAATAATAAGAGGCTTGCAATATTTCAGTTGATTTGTAATGAATCCAGAATGCATGACATTTTTGTTTTTTAATTGCATTACAGAAAATAAAGAACTTTATCACAATATTCTAAATTTCTGAGACAGTCCTGTATACTTTTCACTTATTATTTTGAATGCAGAGTATTTTCCCTTCTACCGCTGCATACATTTGGGAATAAGAGCAGCGTAAACCCATAGCTTCAGCTATCCTCATCAGTCATCATATTAACCAGCATTCAATCCTTTCCTTTAAACGCGACCCATGTTGGCTCTGTGCCTTCAGACCGTATACGATCATACATTTACTCATTCATCTTTTATGTGCTCGTCACGTGACGCTCCCATCTCGCAGCACACCCCGGCCTGTGCCCGTTCGTGTTTGTATTGATACACGCAGACGCGGTCCTGAAACAGTTAACCCGATGTGGAAGACAGCGCCGAGCTGCCATGGATCCACTTCCAGAGAGATGCGGCGCCTTCTCACACAGCTGACTGGGAAACACAGGTAGTCGGACGGAGCGGGCTCTGGTGAGACTTGTTGATCTTCGAGGCGAACGGGTGCGATATGCGGAGCAGGAAACCCGCCGGGAGGCAGAGCATCGTGCTGAGGATCTCTCTGCCATGTCCGAGGCAAAGGAGGGGGAAATGGATTGGGTGAGACCATGGCAATAGTAAACCAATAACGTCGCCTGCTTTTTTTTTTTTTTTAATGCTACTGCTTCACCTTTGCTTGTGCCAGCGGGTTGATGGTTCACACAGCGGCGCGTGCTGGTTTGATTCCGTGCAGGATGACAACAACTCACTACGGTATTTCAAATATTATTTCATGTTGAATCATATGCAACCTATCAATTGTAATCAATGGCATACAGGAATACTGTGCATTGAAGCTGCACCAATATGGAGCAGGCAGCCTTTGACGAACAGGGAAATGCCTCACGAAGGAGGATTTGTATTCACAACATTTACATTGTAGATGGTCAAACATCACAATGAGCTTATTCTCACTCACAATGTAGCTGCGCACAACAGTACAGTGTGAAGACAGGGATGAATAATGTCAATAGGCTTGATGATAAATTGTTGTATCGAAGCATTGACTTCAGGAGAAACCCGGAGGGTGGAGGCTTCTTCAAATTAACATTTATTTGTACTGCTTCCCCGCAGCCTGTTAGTGCATGTGCAAAAACCGGTTTAACACATGTCTGCATCCACCATTATGTTTTTTTAATCTTCAAAATGCTTTGTAATGTATGTTGACGTAATGCTCTGCGCTAATTGTGTTTGCAAAGTGTTAGAAACTTTGTGACAGCAATCACAATAATGCGTGTCACATTGCGCACCTCTTGACACGTCTATAGTCAGAGATGGAGGAGTACACGTTTGGCATCTTCTGTCAGGAGATGATGGATGCTGTAGGTCTATTCTTCTTCTCAGTGTCAGTCTGCCTTCCCCGAGGGGGCTCGCCGTGATGTAGGGAGTGAACAGCGCTTCCTGATGTTTCAGCACCATCAGGGTGGACAGCGCTCAGGCTGTTCTGCGTCCCCACCCACAGGGCTGCATGGGCGTCCCATGAGCAGTGATCAAACAATTACTATTCATATTTTATTAATGATAATAATATTGTGTCAGTCATCATAGCGATGTCTCCAGAAAATTGGTCAGTGCAAGTTCGTTCTGAAGTTCTACAGCGGGAAGTATTCAACAAGGTGTTATTCACGTGTATATTGTTCTTGTTCGCTTTAAATATAAATGTGTGAATCTGCAAACTGTTGGTCTAAGTCATCTTAAGAACCCACATTTTAGGGTATGTTTATCTTTAAAACAGTATTTAAAAAAAGATATATGCCCCAACATAACAATATGATTGATATGTGTCTCTGCCCTCAGTCGATTTAAAACTTTTGGGGGGAAATTACGATAAATTATCCTTGTTTCTATAATTATTTCGCTAATTATAACAATATTCAGTAAATATAATGTTAAAACTTTTTCTTAGCTCCTAGGAGACGTGAGCCATCTGAAGAATCATATTTTTCTATGTCAGTAGAAAAAATAAAATGTCCAGACTCAACTTTACTCTGGAAAGACACACAAACATATTCAAGGAATGCGATTATAGAAATAGAATAGAAGTAGAACACACTTTCAACTCTATCTATCATAAAATAATGGTAATACATTTAATCTGTCTTTTATTTCACTGCCCTGGATCCTAAGAAACACATATTTTCAAATGTAAAAATAGTCTCAAGAACCCCCATCGAGGTTTAGATTTACTGTTGAGGAATTTGATTACAAATAATTCAAGCAAGATGATACTGCAGATGTGGGGATAATAACAAGTGAAATGTCTTGAAATGATACTCGAGCTATATTTATTTCACTTCAGCCCTTTAAACCAGCAATTTTGAAATCTGGTCTTGAGGACCTTGCAGTATACTTGCCAATATTCAATACATCAATCTAATCAGGAACAAGCGTGTAAAACCAGATAGTACCAGATTAAAAAAGATCACAGCTCGAAACCAGCGGTGTTCGCTTGTGATGTGAACTTGAGCTGTGAGCCGTTGAACCAAAAATAGATTTTGCTCCTTTGGATTGTTTCAGAGGTGAAAGCATACGTCGCAATAAAAAGCCAACAATTAGGATTCCAATTGGTCATATATTTAAATTGTTTTGCTTTCTTTAAAATCTTCTTGTAACCTGTCAAATAAATGTATACCCCATGACTCCTGACCAACGCGTTATCAAGAACCACTGCTATAAACGACCCATAGGACTCAGGCCCAACTATTGTATCACCAAGTTAGATGATTAAAGTGTGTGTCTTGAAATTTGGGGCCTAGAATACTTATGATTTTCTAATGTTGTTTTTGTGTTTGATGATTTTCTTGTTTTTTGATCCTTTAGATACAATTATGAAAGAAAACAGGACCAACTGTAGTCCATAGCCCTGGATGTTTGCCTGATTCTTCAATTTAAAGTCATCATGGAGAAATCCTTGCCAGAGTTAAATAAAGCCGGCTCCCACTCAACATCATCGCTGCCCCCTGAAACGGTGGATATCGTTCGCAGCAAGTCATGTTTCCGAAGAGTCCGGCTGAATGTTGGGGGTCTCCCACATGAGGTTTTGTGGCGAACATTAGATAGGCTACCACGAACACGTTTGGGAAAGTTAAGAGATTGCAACATCCATGAATCTCTGATGGAAGTGTGTGATGACTACAACCTTGAGGAGAATGAGTACTTTTTTGATCGACATCCAGGGGCGTTTACGTCAATTCTGAACTTCTACCGCACGGGTAAGCTGCACATGATGGAAGAAATGTGCGCACTGTCGTTCAGTCAAGAACTCGACTACTGGGGCATCGACGAAATCTACCTGGAGTCGTGTTGCCAGGCGAGGTACCACCAGAAGAAGGAGCAAATGAACGAGGAGCTCAAACGAGAGGCCGACAACATGAAGGACAGAGAGGGAGAAGAATTTGACAACACTTGCTGTGCTGAAAAACGAAAAAAGCTCTGGGACCTTTTGGAAAAGCCCAGCTCATCTGTTGCAGCGAAGGTAACCGTCTTTGGGTGATGGGTGTAGGAGATGAGGTGGAGATTGGCAAACACACAAAACTAAAATGATGAACATGATTATTATTATACCTGCTCACATCTGCATTTTAGCACTGTGAGCATATTAGCATGCAGACATTAGCAATTAGTTTAAGGCCCCAACTAAATACAGCCTCACATAGTTGCTAGCATGGCTGCAGACTTGTATAGTGTGTCATAATTGTACATACTTATACACGATTATGTCTTTGCGAAGTAAGTAATTGTGTTTGGGGTCGATCACACCGAGACGCCAGAAAAGAGAAAATCAATCAAGAGCACCTACAACATTTTTTCTAGTTTTCAGACCTTTACAGTTCCACACAATTAGTCAATTAGGAGTTGTGCTTTGGTGTTTACGCATGTTTTGACATTATAGCGAAAAGCCAGCCGGTGGATGTGATTTAACAGTGTGGTTGTGTGCGCTATTATCTGCCATTATTGTTGTTCAAGAACTAGGAATAAAACACGTCTCACGGTGAAAGCATCTCTTTGGGTGCATCTTTAAGTTATAACACAATATTCCTTCCTGTTATACTCTTATTACCAGACTTGTAACAAAAGGTCATTGAATAAATTCATTAACTCGCTTCTGGAAACATGTGATCATCGACACACTCATTAAAAACAAACACACAGATATTCACACAGATAAAACCAGCATCCAGACATGCACACACACACACACACACACACACACACACACACACACACACATGCTTACGCTTTGTCTCTTGAATTGGTCGTCCAGTGAATTCAGTAAATCATTCAAATATCATTTAGATGCTTTGCTTACAAGTTACAACATGAAATACATACAAGTAAATAATTTAGTTTGTAGTCTGGATGTTGTTTGTTTGTAAGAACCCCGGCAATTTAATTTGAGATATACTGCTGGAGGCTTGGATATTGAATTAGATCTTTATACACATAAACAACATACCAGAAGTTATTTACAATAGTTTGAAATTATTTGCATTAATCAATGCATTGAAGGAGCATTTCCTTATCAATAGATGGTGGTTGTGACGTGGAGTTATTGTAAATATTTCAATATACACAATGTTACCCACTCAGAAAAAGTTAGTTTGTAACTGTTTAGTTTATCTCATAATGATGTCAGTTAAAGTTGTAACATTGTCACACTTTACTGAAGCAATACTTGTCAGTATAAATGAGGAACTCTGCATTTTCCTTTTAACATCTCTATTTTGAATGTCATATTTGGATATCAAGGTGATCATCCTTCTGCACAACATTCCTTATCTTTAAGGTGTGCCATAGCGTGCTGACTTCCATCAGGTGTGCTCACCTTTAGTCTTTGCAAAAAGAGTCGGCCCGCGGCGATAACCTGGGAGACCACAGCAGTGTTAACATGAGCAGCCTTTGATCACCCTCCTCTCCATTGGCTGGGCGGGGTCAGGGAGGGTGCCGTCTCTTTTCCACTCAGTGTTTAAAGGAAGAGGGGCCTTGTTTGGGAAATGTGCAGCAATTGAAACTATTAGCAGGTTGTGCTGCTGATGCTTTGCGGTGAGGATTGGCTGAGAACTGTCAGCGCTCCCCCACAGAAAGACAGAGAGCAAGATGAGTGCTGCGAGTCTGTCAGTAAAACGTCTTCTTCATAGGAATTAAAGAGGTGTAAAATCAATGTTTATTGTGTTCAAGCTAAGGAAGTGCAGTAGCCTAGAAAAACGAGATGAACGCTCCGAGTCGGCCATACGCTGCTGTCTCCATTACAGCGCCGTGATATCTGCACTGGATCAAAGCATCACCGGAGGAGAGTTCTGAAGTGCTTCAACGAGAAGATGCGTGATCTTCTCGTTGAATAATGACACGGCAAAGTGCTTGTGCATATTGTTTCCTGTTAATGTGCAGCTCTCAATAACAACCAATTGATGAGTCGGTGCAGTGCTTGCTTACCATAAAAAAAAAATCTTCATCATCTCTTGTCTTGACATCATTATGAATCTGTAGCGAAAGATGGCGTGCCAGAAAAAAAGCAACCTTGACACAGCAAGAGGCAGAGTTTACTAATTCCTAATTAGCTTAAAAGGAAACCACAGACCAAACTACAAAAAAGCATTGCTAGGGATTGATGTACTGTCTTAGTCTTTTTTACAGACTGGACCACGCTGTGGGCTTGTCGAGCGGTCCAGCTCCGACCGCAGACAGTCAGCTGTGTGCTCCTATCTTGGGTCATAGGTGGAAATGTGTGTCCTACAGCTCGTAAACAGAGTTGATCACAACATAAATGGTTACCAAGCAAAGAAAGTATACTTTTATCATCACTGAAGGAGTTGTTATTGAACATTAGCATAAGTCTATTTATGTTTCTGTGTGTGTAAGTGCACCTCTGCTTAGTTTCTATATTTTAATGTCAGCACAGAGCAACAAAAGAAAGCACATAGTATCTGAATTATTTGTTAAAACATGCACTGAAAAATCCTTTTTTTATTCTGCCCTGTCATCCTTCCTCTCTCTAATACCTCACTGGCTCATATCTCGGCTTCCTTCCTCCCCTCTTGAGGCTACTCCACTATACCTACAACTAAATGTCAGGGAAATGTCACGTTAATTATTCTCCAGGAGACTCCCGACCCAATTTGAAGCTTCCTTCTCCGTTTACATTCTTTGTAGGCCACAGCGTTGTCTGTCTCTTTTAAATCAGATTTGAGTCACCTTACAATACGATTGTGTCTGTCTGCTGGGAAAGCAGCGCGTGGCTGTCAGATTGAAAGAAAATCCCTTTTCCCCCTGTAGTGGCATTTATGTAATGCCATGTCTGATTTGGGTGCTTTCTTCTCAGTAATAATACTAAATATTACCTGGACTATTGGACATCACTATTATTAGGTGCTGGGAATATGACTTTACAAGCGCATATTCGTTCTTCACTTCCAAAACAAAAATATTAACTAAGTGAGTGATTAAAGTATTGATGAGTCTACATTTATTCATAAATGATTAGGCGACCAAAGAGTACAAATTGGAATTTGAAAATCGTTCAAAATACTTCCCTCTCTCTTACCTTATTTAAGTATTTAACATATTGCCTTTGAGATATTTTTAGCGAACATATTTTTAAAGATTCTGTAAGGCTTTTAACTAATTTAAAGAAGAAACCAAACATGAATGTTTCTGTTATTTCGTCCTACATGAATCCAAACATTGTAATGACCAGTTCCTGTTCTCTCTGTGGGGATTGTGCACCTGATGGCAGGCAACACATTTAAATGATGCTCCAATCATGTCACACTTAAGATGTCATATACATGTGGTTGTGCCACATTCCTACTCATAAATCAGTCTGCAGCAGCATCCCAGACACAAAGCAACCAGACTGGAATCAATCACTATTCCTGACAGCTGGAAAGGCTCAGTCCATCAAATGGATGTTTATGTACTGTACGATATAGGAATTCATGTACAAACATAACTAGAATGCTGTTTCCCAATTTAGGGACTGGGTCATCTAGAGTCATGAAAGGAATCGACACCCAAACCATGAAGTCGTTTTGGTGTCCGAAACGAACTGCGACCGTTTTGAGGGCTTCTCGTAGTCGGCGTGTCGTGGAGAACTGTGGACCCGAAGCAGATAGAACAACAATTCCCTTTTTGAAAAAATCCAATAAATCATTTTGCTGAGGTCAGAGAGGCAGTCCTCATCAACTTCTTCTGGTGTCTGGCAAACCTGACGGCTTCACCTGGGGAAAGGGTCCAGGTTCAGCCCTGAACGGTTTTACAGCCCATGCAAAGTGACAGCCTTGTCAATGTCGCTCATGACCGTCTTTTGACAGGTAGTCTAATTGTATTTATTTTGAGAGACGTATCGCTCTGCTTCCCCACATCACCTGGAAAATTGAGTCAGTTGTAATGGTATGACCTAACTTCATACCTCCATAACATAAACGTCTCTGTTGTCACAGCAGATTCTTACTCTGCTTTCTTAGCACACTGATTTTTTCTGGTTAAATACTTTCCTTCTCTCAGGTGATCCAACAAAACCGTTATGTGTGCAATCCAATATCTCTAGCCATCAAACTAATCGTCTTGCTTGCCTTCATGACATCAAATTCCCCAATGTATTGACAAATGTGTCCAAAAAGAAGCTTGGTCAGTGCTCCTAAGCTTCATACTATGATGCTTTATGTCACCAACGCCAGTTGTGTATGTCAATGACAGCTTGCCAATAAACACTACATGCATAGTGTCTTTTCAAAATAAAGGTCTGGCTTCACAGAGAGTTTAGGCAACAAAACCTCTGAGTTAGGAACATGTTAACTTGACCAACTGCCGTCCCTAGAGGGACAAACAAATCACATGACTATCTACTGAAGTTTCAAAAGGTTAATTTTACTGAACGTTTCCCAGAGTCCACACCAACACGACGTGGCTGCAGGCAGCCCGGTCATATTGCTCATGGGCACTCCGGCAGGAAGTTACAGAGTAACCGTGCAATACTGTTATCACACATTTGAGCTTGATAGGGGATTTGCCATGAAATAGCCTATCATACTTCATATTGCAGGTTATTTGTCAATGTTGTCTGTGTTTGTGTGGTGGTGAGATACAAGTTGGGAACATGGAGACTTTCATCATGCGTAGATTGAGTGCCTCAACGATTGCTTTCATGCAAGTCGCTCTGTCTGCCTGTCAGGGAAGAGCAAAGGAATTGATTAACAGCTCTCACCTATGACCAGTTTGGTTGTACACAACATGCACTCACTCACACAAACACAAACACACCTTTACTTGTGAAAATGGTATCATAGCTAATGTAGGGAAACACAGTTTATGGTTGATTCTTACAATAAAGAACCCCTCCCTCTACTGAGACTGAAAACCACAGGAGATGTTGCCTGACATTCAGGTTAGACCATTTTTTTAGGAATTAATGTTGCTTTTTACTGCTATGTATATAAAAATGTTTCACAAAAAACTGTGACATTAAAATATGAGAGCCAAGACAAAAGGGCTGACGTGTAGGAATCTGAGCTGTTGTTTTTACACTCATAACAGAGGACATTTAAACCAAACCCGTATTAGTTGATTTTACCAGCTGAAATTGACAAGAAGACATTCTTGGACTTATTTTATATACTCAGTATTTATTTTTCACTGTTTTTTGCTTTTTGCTGTGTTAATAAAAATATCCCCATGGTAAATTGAAATGAGATAAAAAGTCACAATTGTGAAATAAAAAGTAATTGTTATGAGATAGAAAGTCGAAACGATGAGAAAAGAAAGTCATAATTATGAGATAGAAAGCCGACTAGATGGTACAATTTTGACCTTTTATCTCATAATTATGACTTACCGTGGGAATATTTTTATTATCACAGCAACATTTTCATTGTTATTATTTTTCTTTTACTGCGTAAATTGGCTTCCTAAATTATGAGCTGGAACAGGACTTAAGTTTTAACCAGACTGTTGATAGTTCTGTGTACCTGTTGAGCAATTATGATCATGATCTTAAAAGCTGGCTGCCTTCCGTGTCCGGCATCCTCATTCAACACTTTGGAGAACCACAGTTTTATCTTCCATAATGGAGGCTAATCAAGAGTAGTATTTTCTTCACATACGGTGAAGATTGGATCATCTTTGTGGGCGAATCAATAAGGGTTTGACAGGTGGTACCCAAAGACCTTTGGTGAAATTTGACAATTTTATCTCAGAAACGTAAACACGCATTTCTTTTTGGCCACTGAGTGGTAGTGGAACCATCTGTAAACATAAGATTACAGTATCATCAGTGTATGCATTTGATATTGTGAACGTGTTAGCAAACAGTTTACTCTTTACACATCCAGCAAAGAGCAAAGGGAAAACAGAGTTGATGGATTATTTACACAATATTAAGTGTATTAAGGCTAGGGTTGGTAATCTTGAGAAACTAACAAGATTGTACTAGATTTAAAAAATCATCCGACTGAAAAACCCAGCTCAGTGTTGCCAACTCTTTTCCAATAATAATAAGTAGGTAGCAGCACTTGATTCAACAGTAGATAAATAATAAATTGCCAAGTCTCTAACACTGGCAGTCGTCCCTTTCGGTCTGTCTCCAAAGCCACTCCCCCCAAGTCATCATTATGAACGTGAACACATCATAATGAGCACAAACTACGAACATGGCCTTTCTTAGCACTAACAGCTGTAGCTCAGTGGGGAGGCTGGTCATCCCCTAACCGCTCACCCCATTCGTTGCTCGTCGAAGTGTCCACTGAACCCCCAGCTGCTCCCCGGGTGCTTCACTGCCGCCCACGGCTCAGTGATAACTAATAACTTAAGGATGGGTCAAATGCAGAGAAGAATGTCCCCCACGGGGATAAATACCAGTGTATAATTCTTATTTCTTTCTTTCTAACCACTGTTAATCTAGCAGCTTGTTGAAGACTCTCGTGACAATTATGAGTACAGGGGCGGGCCTGTAGGTAGGTTCTCAGTCACATTTGGGCTAAATTAAATGATTGTAAGGTCTTTTTACATCCCTGCAGATAACAGATAACAGATTAATTTCCCCAATTTTTCAAATAAAATCAAAAATTCTTTTTAAGAAGATCACCAATACTTCCTTTAATCAGATATCAATATATTTAGTTGTTGGAATATCACGATTATTGTCTATAGCGGTATATCATGTATAGAAATACTTAAAAAAATGAATAATGTTATGTTTTAGTACATTATATACATCTTTCTCAACAGACTCTCAAACTACTACAAACAATTAATGCAACAAAGTAATTGCACACTACACTCAGATATATAATTATGCAAAATACCCTTTGGTGACAAGAATTTATCAAATCTATTTAAAACGAGTTAACTGAAGAAGCCTGCACTCCAGTGTTCCTTCTTTTGAAAAAAGAAATCACTGTTATTTCATCACATAAACAAATAACCAAATAAGGAAACAGAGTTGATTATACATCTACATTGACAGTTGGGAATATCATTTGATGCGTTTGGGGTACATCAGTGCAGACCCAATTATTGGGAGACCAAGCCAGGATTGTCAAGTTGATCATCAGTAATGCCATCGGTTCAGTTTCTTTGATTGATATTTATTAATAGAATTAGGT
This sequence comes from Liparis tanakae, assembly GCA_036178185.1. NCBI lineage: Eukaryota > Metazoa > Chordata > Actinopteri > Perciformes > Liparidae > Liparis > Liparis tanakae. The sequence goes on from CM070109.1 coordinate 10,642,070, forward strand.
TTTGTTGGATGGATGTTTTGGAAAGAGTTGGGGATTACTTGGCATCTGTTTTAATGTTGGGTTAAATATTTCAACGCTCATCCACTGTTAAGGTGCAGAGGTCTGATTCTCTAGTTCTGGAGTTGTGCTTGTGAATATTTTACCAGTCGTGGCATGCATTTTGTATTAGATAGTTCAGGATTTGAAATGGCATCGCAGGTTTTCTGACCTTCACTGGACACAGATTTGGAATGTTTCTCCTGCAGAAGAGGTTTAGTAAGGACAGCTCCTTTGTTCGTTCAATTTAGAGTTGAGCTTTATTTGAGTGAAAGACACTGAGGCTGTGGAGCAGAGACTGTAAGGGAGATACAACTGCAATAGATCAGGAGATCTGGCAAGCTGGGGACTGTCCATTGTCACAGTGAAATTTAAGTCATGCTGTTTTGGACTTTTGTCACATACAGAAAGAAGTATTGCTGCATTATGAAAAAGAACATTTGTGATCACAAAACCAGAAACATTTAGCATTCTACTGCCTTATTATTCTGATTGTATACACAGAGCTATACAATGCATGTTTTAATATATTAATAAAATATTAAATTGTTCTGACTACTAATTTATTATTAGTTGGATATTATGTATTCAATAACATGACAATGTACAATATGAAAATAGTACAACTCCTACCATCTTGGAAAAGGTAGTTATTGGTTAACTAGTAGTTACTGGTTGTCCGTGGCGGCGGCTCGGGGTCACTTCAGATCATCACCTCTCTCTCCACCCTTCCCTGTCATTCTCCTGCTGCTCTAATATAGGCCACATAGCCCTATAAATTATATATTATTTAAAGAAAACTATTTAGTGATTGGAAGGAGAAACTTTGATAATCACTTTCACGGGGAGCATCAGCTATTTGAGTTTGTAGTTGCCTTCGGACCAGATTATATTCTAAAGAACGAAGCTATGTGACATCCCACATTCCCAAAGACAAAAAGAACAAAAGCATCCATTTAGCATTTTGTTTCTGCCACGGGAACAGAACCAAAAGTTCAACATTGAAGGCCCATCTTTTCTCAATTCGTTTTCATCCTGTCTGACATGCTTGTCTCGATAGACGCATGTTTTGCAACAAAGTCACACTGATGTTCCCCTTTTCATAGGAAAGAAATGCATGAGCACCTACTGTTAAATAATCAGAAATGAATTCAGCATTTACCTTTAAAGCAATTTGAGCATGATGTGTTGCACAGGAAAAATGCATCATAATAAAAAACAACAGTGAAGCACTTACGCCTCCTCAATGTGAACCGTATTATTTGTGCTTCCTCTATGAAAAGGAGAGACCTGGCAGTTAGAGTTTAGTAGTAGTATTAGTCATAGTAGTAATAATATGTTTTAGTCAGTTAGTCAGTCTCGCTCATATACTTACATGTATGAGCTATTAAATCATACATATAATTACGAATACTTTTACGATACTTTTCAACATGGAAAAAATATCCAAACTAAAAATATTTTTAGACAACTCTGGAAGGTTAACATGGCTAAACAATAAATGTATATTAAACAAGCACAATGCTAATATCTTTTGCCAAAACCGTACTCCCATTGAGAATAGAGCATATAAGAAAAGTGCAATTTGACCCAAAAAATAAAATGTACATTTAATAGTTGTTGTTTTTAGCCTTTACACTTCTAACTATACATACTATCTGCCAGCTATCAGTCAGTACAATGTGACAATCACCTACTCAGTCAGGCCCATCAGGGGCTCAGTTGGTGAAGAGGCACACTGCTGTATACGTATATGATCCGACATGAAGTAGAAAATGACCACTTCAGTCAGTTAACCCTCATGGAATATATACTCTGAGTGGAGGTCTGGCGTCCTCTGAGGAGTATATCATGACCTTTAATGCCTGGGCTATGCAATGCATTGGACATATAGTACCAGATATATGTGATTTCTTCCTTTTTTGTTTCACCATTTCTTCCACACACAAAACAGCAGATTGGCCCTGAGGCAGCTTCTGGTGGCCGTGCAGACATGTAGCCGCGTATCCATTACTGTGATATGAAACCCATAACGGGGTCTATAAATCAGTACTCTCCGGTCCACAGGCTGCTCCACTCGTAGCTTTCCTCACTGGAGGGTTTCACTCCGCTGCGCAGGTTGTGCAGTGAGGTGAAGGAATGACTTTGAGGGAAGTGTGAAGGACGGGGGCAAAAATAGAATCCACTAAAGTGAAGGAGAAACCTTCATCAAGCCCACGGGTGATTCTGAGAGTGGTGAGAGCACTTGACTACTGGGGTAAGACGTCTTTCACCTAGATGAGCACTTTTATCTGGTCTGAGACTACGACACCTCCGACGACTACTATGACGACTACTACGACTACTACTATGACGACTATGACTACTCCGATGACTACTACGACGACTACGACGACTACTATGTCGACTATGACTACTACAACGACTATGACGACTACTACGACTACTACGACGACTACGACGCCTACGACGCCTACGACGCCTACGACGACTACGACGACTACGACGACTACGACTACTATGTCGACTACGACTACTACGACGACTATGACGACTGGTATGTCGACTATGACTACTACGACGACTGCGACGACTACTAGTACTACTACTATGACGACTACGACAACTATGACGACTACTATGTCGACTATGACTACTACTACTACTATGTCGACTACGACTACTACGACGACTGCGACGACTACTACTACTACTACTATGACGACTACGACGACTACAACTATGACGACTACTATGTCGACTACGACGACTACGACGACTACTACGACTACTATGTCGACTATGACTACTACTACTACTATGACGACTACGACTACTATGTCGACTACTATGCGACTACTACGACTACTATGTCGACTACGACGACTACGACTACTACGATGACTACGACTACTACGTTGAGACGACTACGACTACTACTATGACAACTATGACTACTATGACGACTACGACTACTATGACGACTACGACTACTACTATGACGACTACGACTACTACGACGACTACTACGACTACTACGAGGACTACTACGACTACTACGAGGACTACGACTACTATGACGACTACTACTATTACTACTACTACTACTACTACTACTACTACTACTACTACTACTACTACTACTACTACTACTACTATTACTACTACTACTATTACTACTACTACTACTACTACTACTACTACTACTACTACTACTACTACTACTACTACCACGACTACTAAAGGCACACACACTTGAACATACAAATCATGACACAATTTCATTTTTTTAATGTTGTTTCAAATTGTTTGCGACATTTAAAAAAACATGTTCTTATTTTTAGTTATGTTAAAAGTAAAACATACCATTTAAAAATGTAAAACAATAATATAACCTCTGTCTTGCTACACCAAGTAATCTCGACAGCTGAACAGTATCATGTTAGAACTCATTATAATACGGGTAGATGAAATCAAGCTATGCTTCGGGCCTAACTACACTCTTGAACAGTACATTATTAATGATACAGTACTGCCTCTCGTACCTTAATACTTAAATAACAATATAGTCAAAAATGTTTATCATTTTGATGTCTTCAACAATATTCATCTCCTGGTGAGGATGATAACTTTTTGCGTTGGACATGCAGAGGCAGTTCACATGCCAGACGAATGAAACACTACTGTGAGAGATTTACAGTGCCTATGTATCTATTTATCTTTGTTTTGACTTTATTTAGTTTAGTCAGTAAGGCTTACTAGTAAATTACAGCAACTTCATCCCCATTGTTACCATTGTCTAATGTTACGCCATTAGTTAGAATATCTGCAGAAAGCATGTGTTTGACTTTAAGATGAAGAGTCATTTTGCTTTGTATTGCTCTTGCTCTGTGAATACAATATGCTAAATTCATATATTCCAGTCAACGTAATTTCTCTCTCCATTTCTCAATGCCGTCACTAAAATGTTTAAAAGTTCACTGTCACTATCACCATGGCAACTGTCATTTCTGTGATGCTGAGAATTGCAGCTGCCTTCTATTCAGGCATCGTTGTTGATTGACTGTGCGTACGTGTGTGTCTATAGACGGGTGGTGTGTGCCTTTCTCTGTCTGCATCTCTCTTTGCGTTTCAAATCAATGCCTCGCTCATGTTTACATTCTCCTTCTGTGCTGCTGTCTCCACGGCAGACTGTGGTGTTCGCTGGTTTCTGTAATAAATAAACTATTATAGACTGCGAAACTGCGTCATACATGAATTATTAGAGAATAGCTCACATCCCTGAACAATCTGGTAGACCTGCTTATATAACAGTTTTTTATTTATTTACTGAGCCATACACAAGATCCTTGGGATTTCTTTGTTAGGGTGTGCAACATTCACCATTGCTAAGGACATGTAATGTTATGAGGTGGGGAGACTATATGTGGGATTGATGGTAAGATATTTAATGCAAAAGCAGGTTTTGCCACACATTCCTTACCAACCATAACTGCTCTATGATATTTCCTCGATCCAGAAAAACAACACTGACTAAGCAGTCTTTCATCTCTTTCCAATAAATGCTGCATACTTTGAGGTAAAATGCCAGATGAAAAAATCACCCTTTGGTGTGCCAGACCAAACCCTATACTGTTTCTATTTATACAGCCACCATGGACCAGTAGGAGTTTAAATATAGCTGCTGAGTCTGGATTCTCTTCTTCATCTGAAGTACATGAATAATTGAGTGGGAAAGGAGATGAGGTGTGCTCCATTCAGAAGATAGATGGTCCAGGCATAGATGTCCTACCTACATTAGAGTTTACTGAATGGGGTTGTGGTGCACTTTGTGCATGCAAGCACTGCCGGAGTTAGGGAAAAGTTTTGACGAAGGCCCCACAAATGGATTGCTTTTTATATGACTCAAAGTATGTAGTCCTTTAAGGGGAAGCAGTGACACAAATAGGAGCTTACAACATGTAGAGGCTTGCAGATATTATTAAATTTCAAGGATACTTTAAATACCACCTATACATCCAATCCAATGAAAAAACATCTCAAATGAATATAGCAAATATATGGAACATACTTAATAATCTATCATGCTTATTTGACTTGCAGACTTACTTTGCAATACATGTGCAGATTAGGTCAGCAAATAAATCTTAAATATCACATTTACAGTAATAGCTGCAGCCGCCCTAATGTTAGAGCGTTGCATTTTTATAAAAAGCTAAGCTGGCAGTACGCCCCTTGAAGAACAACAATAACAATGTATGCATGTTTTGTAAGATGTGGGAGGTTCAGATTAATGAGGCTCTGCTTTTCAAAGTTACAAGCAGAAGTGATGGAGGGTGGGGACTACAGCTGAGCCACAGCAAATCTGTGTGTGTGTGTGTGTGTGTGTGTGTGTGTGTGTGTGTGTGTGTGTCTGTGTGTGTGTGAGTGTGTGTGCATGTGTGTGTGTGTGTGCCTGTGTGTGTTTTAAGCTATCATGCTGGGGGAAATGTGGAAGACACCGTCTCATCCCGTCTCCATGGAAACCCCATCTCTTTCACAGGCAGTGAGGCAGAGCCCTCTACATTCAGAACCAGAGGTGTGAATTATTACGCGTTATTTAACACTCATATTATTGACCACTGACAATAATATTTCAATGAAGATCAATTCTATGATTCTGTGGAGCCTGTTAATCAATTCTAATTATATAACAGCTGGAGTGTGGCATACAATTTAAACATCTGCTCCTGAAGATGGAAATTGGTAATTGAAGAAGACAATGTTAAAAATGACAAGAGGGCAGCGCATCACCTGAAATACACACAGCAATCTGACACAAGTAAGTGGAAACGCTTCGAGATAGAACAACGACGTGCGGTGCAGATGGTTCAAAGCTAGGTGAGCTTTGAATAAGGTACAAAGCAGGGAGAGTAGGAAGGAGAGAGGGAGAGAAGGAGACTCTGTCAGACTTGCTTTTCACAAGCAGGTCTACTTAGCCACCTCCTGTCGTGCTTCAAGGGGGTTGTCATGGTGACAGTGGCTGGCAGTCGAGGCGGGGAGAGTGTGGCATGGTATCCCTATGGCCTCCGATGTGGCTTACGGGATGATGGGAAAGCAAGTCAGCTAGTCACAGGAACTTAGGGAACAAGCAAGACCTGGATGTACTCACCCAAAAAATAAATACACCCTTTTCATGCCCATCTAAGTGTTAAGTGGAAGTTTAAGAGTATTATTTGTCATTTTTAGGAGTATCTAATGTGTTTCCCCTGGGCGAGTGCTTGCAGAGTTAACACACAACGGTCTTGGGAATCACAGGAACAGGAGTTTCCACAACTCCTGTTGCTGCTAATGAGAAAGGTGCCAGTGGAAGCACTGGGAGTTCCTGAACTGTCACTTGGGAGGAAACCACTGAACGTAATACAATATGAAAACACTAACCTGAGCTGCACCTAAGCAGAGGAGGCTGAACCAAATAAACAACTAAATACAAGGCTAAGCCGAATAAGCAACCATAGATAGTGCAGAGACTTTTGAAAGCAGAAAGTTCAAACGTTGAACTCCGAAGCAATAGATTGCACTTTACTCAATTTGAGACACTTGGGGTCTTGTGCTGGTCACACCAGACTCGTAGCTTATGGTGTTAAAGCTAACTTTATTTCTATGTTCCTGCATCAGGCATGATACCATCATCGTTCCATGTGGTCTTAGTGGCTGCTGTGTGAAAGTTACATTATCTCACTTTAAAGCTGAGCTAATCAATATGCTGATCCTAAAAAGGAATCAGAGGACGAGGTGCCATATGAAAGGAAACCCACGGAAAATACCTCAATATCGATATTGTGACGATATGGTTGAATATTGATGCATTTATTAAATACTTACAGAGTGACATTTTGTAAAATTATTACCATATTATAATATCCAAAATCTTAGACGGTCCTAGTTGATTTAATGTCGAGACCTTATTCAGTATAACACATACAGCATTATATATTTTATTCTTTAGTAGCTGAAGCCTAGTCAGGCTGACCCACTACTGTCATTCCCCTCAGCCTTGTGCTCACATCACATCAGTGGTTTGATGGTTAAAATCTGACTGATAAGTATGAAAATGTGTTAAAGTCTATATAAAAAGTGTGAAGGTTTAAGGTTTCTTCCTGTTTGGACAAGTGAGGATATGAATAGACCAAACCCTGACAAAACCCAATGTAGCACAAAGGAAATTAATCACAGCTGCTGGGACTCAACATAAAACCAGGCCGTCGTATTTGAGCGAGAGCTGGAGAGAGCAAACAGCAAGAACAACTACATTATACGGACAAATTGTAAATTAATACCTTGTCCTTCTCTCTGAGCCTCAAGTGTGCTTCTGGAGAGCAGAACGTGTTTATGTGTATATGTATAGTGTATGAGCCAATATTCCCTGTCCCTTATATAAAAAAAAAATGTGTTTGTGAGGTTTTTGAGGGTGTCCTTCACACCCATTGTGTCCCAGATATCTTTTCAAAAAGCCTAATGGCTGCTGTCACCTTGTCCTATAAAAGACGGGGATGTGTCACAAGACCGAAAACACTGTGAACTGGCTTTGTTTAGAGTCACAGTGGGATTCAGTGGGATTCTCTCTCTCTTTTCTCTCTCTCTCTCTCTTGTCGTAGGCCACCAAGGAGCATTTACTGGGAGTCACTCACTTTTTGTGTCCGTATAATCTAGTTGCAATAATGGAGTATTCATCAAACCTAACGAGGCACACATAACGCGCATACGTCCACTGAGAGTCTATAAATAGCCTGTAATTGCGTTGATACCATTTCAATCATGTATGGGGCTCTATTCAACCATTTTCTACACTTGTGTTTGTAGTCTTTCTTTTTTTATGTAGACTGATACATCTTCATCTCACATTTACAGTGTAATAGTTTGATGAAATTAGCGCCCTGTGACATTAAACAACCCAGGATAGAAGCAGAGAAAGACGAGTGAGGCGATGTGAGTGAGAGCTGGATGTGTGGAGGCAGTGGCAACAGGGACATTGGCCAGTGGAAAATGAGCAGGGTTTCCCTGTGGAACTTGACCTCATAACCATAATGTTACACGGTAGCACCAGTGTGCCTTCATTAGCGACCTTTTTATAGCTTCTCAATCCTGTTACTTCTGCCCTTTTGTTCTCCGGCTATTATGTAGCTATACGATATCCCATCGTTTCAAGGATTTGTTATCAACATCCTTTTTCTGATGTTTTGATGTTAACAAAATATACCCTGAATCAACCTTCGTCTGAAACGGTCCATTTTATAGTGTTTCAATGGAATTGTGTTGCTAGGCAACAGTTTAGGTCCCTGTCTACTTCCTGTTAGCTGGTGTCATTGTCATAAACTGCAGCTGGAAATAAACTGGCAATCCACCCTGTTATTTACTTAGTAGAAATATTTTTCTCTTTAACAAAATCATTTTGTTTCTCCACCGCGCTGCCGCTGCACACTCACTAGCCATTCAGTATTCTACGGCACTCGTCAGCTCCACTTTCGGTCTCCGGTCCCAGCAACTCTCTGATCTTGAAGTGTTTGATTAAACTAGATTTTTTTTTCCAGGGCAGGAGGAGATGAGCACGGAGGGGGAGAAAATAAACAGATAGGGTCATTATTCATGCTGCCGTGACGCTATGGCAACAGTGTCCTCCATCTCTGATTGGTCGGAGATAAGGTTGCCTTTTTAGCCATCACTTTTCTCTTGGGAGTTGACTGTTCCATTATTTTGCCGTTCTCAAGGCCTGTGCTGTCAATCACTTCCTAACCTTTACTAACCGTTACTATTCCTGCTGCTGTGCTTTACTTCCCTTTCGGATGATATGAAACCCTGCATCAAGTGCTCTATGCTGGCCTTTGGTTGGTTTGTTTACACAAGTGACTGTGTTTAACCAGTAGATCCAGTTAATAGATGAGGTTTGGATAAAGCTTCCTAAGTCTAGGGAGGAGGAAAGTATAATTGTGTATGCAAATTAAAAGCGCACCAAAATAATTAATGTCATACTCACCTATTGATGTTAGATGGTGTATTGTGAATATGTATATTGCCTACGCTGCATTGTGGTCTAAGCTGCATGAATTATTTTTCAAGAATATTCTTTTACTTTTCGCAAATCACATAACATCGTATATAACCTTATCCATGTGGGCTATTGCCAAACAGGCTACAATCTCATCATGCACGGTAATAAAACAAGTGCAGACGATAGTTCATGAAGTAATTCTGTCCCTGGTCCCCGAGGAACAGATGCTCGCTTTCCACATTACTCTCGCTGAGATCACTGCTCTATAGCAGTTTTGAATCCTCCCACAAAGGTGCATTTAGCATTAATTATGGAGGAGCAGTTCCACAAGTCATCTGAAGTTGACTAGGCAGTAATAAAGGATATGATGCTTTGCTGTGTAATGTCTGTGTAAATCATACAAATTAGCTATTTTATATGAGCATATGTTAGTTTATACATACATACATACACACACAAATAAATTGAAATATATACACACAAATATATACACACACATAAATATACAAATACATATACAGTACATACACATACATATGTGTGTATACATATATATACACGTATATATAAACACATATACATACATATATATGTATTTATATACATATATATACATAAATAAATATGCATACACATATGACACACATATATATATATATATATATATATATATATATATATATATATATATATATATATATATATATGCAATTAAAAAAACAAAAAGGTCATGCATTCTGGATTCATTACAAATCAACTGAAATATTGCAAGCCTTTTATTCTTTTAACATTGCTGATTATGGCTTACAGCTTAAGAAAACTCAAATATCCTATCTCTAAATAGAATATTTCCTCAGACCAAGTAAAAAAAAAGATTTATAACAGCAAAACAAAATCAAACATTTGAAAATGTCCATTAATGCACTCAGTACTTGGTTGGGAATCCTTTTGCACGGATTACTGCATCAATGCGGCGTGGCATGGAGGCAATCAGCCTGTGGCATTGCTGAGGTGTTATGGATGCCCAGGATGCTTCAATAGCGGCCTATAGCTCATTTGCATTGTTGGGTCTGGTGTCTTTCAGCTTCCTCTTCACAATACCCCACACATTCTCTATGGGGTTCAGGTCAGGGGAATTGGCAGGCCAATGGAGGACAGTAATGCCATGGTCAGTACACCAGTAACTGGTGGTTCTGGCACTGTGGGCAGGTGCCAGATCATGCTGGAAAATGAAATCCTCATCTCCATAGAGATTTTCAGCAGACGGAAGCATGTAGTGCTCTAAAATCTTTTGGTACACAGCTGCATTTACTCTGGACTTGATGAAACACAGTGGACCAACACCAGCAGCTGACATGGCTCCCCAAACCATCACTGACTGGGAACTTCACACTGGATTTCAAGCAACTTGGATTTTGCTCCTCTCCAGCCTTTCTCCAGACTCTGGCGCCTTGACTTCCACATGAAATACAACACTTGCTTTCGTCTGAAAAGAGGACTTTGGACCACTCTGCAACTGTCCGGTGTTTTCCAAGGCTCAGGAAACCCTTGCAGGTGTTTCGAGTAAATTAGACGATTCAAGTGATTAGTTGAATACCCTACTAGTATACGTTTTCATGATATTCTAATATTTAGAGATAGGATATATTTGACTTTTCTTAAGCTGTAAGCCATAATCAGCAATATTAAAAGAATAAAAGCCTTGCAATATTTCAGTTGATTTGTAATGAATCCAGAATGCATGACATTTTTGTTTTTTTAATTGCATTACAGAAAATAAAGAACTTTATCACAATATTCTAATTTTCTGAGACAGTCCTGTATATATATACATCATATACAAGGATTTAAACTAAAAGACTTATCCTTAATAGCTCGCCATCTGTTATTCCTACCAAATATAGTGATTTTTTTGTTTACACTATGAATGCTAGTTGAGCTGGGAGCTGTCATACAGTGCTAAAAGAAATGTAGTCTACCACCACATATTTGCTTGTTAGCATGATCGGTGAAGTGTAGGCGGGGTAGTATGTGTGTGTGCGTGTGTTTCAGGGTGTTATTTTCTGATAAACTTCACAGTTTACTGTGTAATATAAATCTGGCATCATCGTGCTATGGATTCTGGGGACATTCTGCTCCTACGTCACTACAGTATTGCATGTTCATTTTCGTGTTTTGGAGTTGCCACAGCAGGTGATGGAAGTGACAGACCAAAAGAAGCTTTTAGGGTAAATCTATGGGACCAATAGAGGGAGGAATGAGCATGAAACAGGGCGAGGATACTGTTTTGAATCAGTTATGATCACAGACAGAGCCCTGAAGCCTTTTCACCATGCTATGCTATATTATTCATCATGACACTGATTTGGTGAATACTAGGGAGGCATCAACCTCATGGTTTAAGTCCCTATATGATACCTGGGCTTTGGGTATTGGCCGATAGAGTCCTGATCCGATAATAGTGTCTAATTAGGAAGCTGTATGCGTCGATGTGCAGAAGTGATGCTACCGTTTTTTTTCCGTGAAACAAAATGTAAAACATAAATAGGGCCTACAGATCATTTTCATAACTGAATTGTTTTTAAAACAATTCGTACACAAACTACTTGGTAAAAAAAGTAATTAAAATTTAAGTGGAAACTGAATCAACAGCTATTCTAAATAATGCCGTGGTATTTACATTAGCTTTGTTAAAGTACAATATAGCTGGAGACTTTATTTAAATACGAACACATCCAAACTTCTTCACATTTTAATTCCAAAAATGTTAATCTGCCTAAAAAGAAGATGTATATGTAATTTGCTCAAAAACAGACAATTGGAGACATTGGAGGAGATTTTCCAACAAAGCTACAATGCCTTCTGTGATGCTCTTGCTTTTGTTTATTGGTTAGTTGTTTAGCACTTATGAGTGAGTTTTCCTTGAGTGGAAAACTCACTCATAAGTGAGTCATGTATAAATAAGTAATCAGAGTAACCATCCAATCCATAAGCTGCCAGCCAATCACACACTTTACAATCAGGGATTTATTATACTTTTATTAGACTGCAAGATTATTGTTATTATTGTTATTATTGTTGTTGTTGTTATTATTATTATTATTATTAACACCTTCTTACTGTATTCAACATTTTAAATATAATAAAGGTTTATTTATTGTATTTTGAGCTGTCAGAATATGGAATGTATGCTTAAATACATAGGATATTTGGTTTTAGTGTGTAATTCCCTGATCCTGCAAGCCTTACTAATATAATGTGTATACATCTTTCCTTTAGATCCTGGCCATTATATCCATCCTCTTCATTGTGCTATCCACAATTGCCTTGTCTCTGAACACCCTTCCAGAGCTGCAGGACACGGATGAGTTTGGCCAGTCTTCAGACAACCCACAACTGGCGCATGTGGAAGCTGTGTGTATTGCCTGGTTTACCATGGAGTATCTGCTTCGCTTCCTCTCCTCCCCCAACAAGTGGAAGTTCTTCAAGGGTCCTCTGAATGTCATTGACCTGTTGGCCATCCTGCCATACTATGTGACCATCTTCTTGACAGAATCCAACAAGAGTGTACTGCAATTTCAGAACGTCCGCCGCGTGGTTCAGATCTTTCGGATCATGCGTATCCTACGTATTCTGAAGCTGGCTCGTCACTCCACAGGTCTTCAGTCTCTAGGCTTCACTCTTAAGAGGAGTTACAATGAGCTGGGCCTGCTTATTCTTTTCCTGGCCATGGGCATAATGATCTTCTCCAGCCTTGTGTTCTTTGCTGAAAAGGATGAGGAGGATACAAAGTTTAAAAGCATCCCAGCTTCTTTCTGGTGGGCTACTATTACTATGACCACAGTAGGTTATGGAGATATTTACCCAAAAACTCTACTGGGAAAGATAGTGGGGGGGTTATGCTGCATAGCTGGAGTGCTTGTGATTGCCCTACCAATTCCCATTATTGTCAATAACTTCTCTGAATTCTACAAGGAGCAGAAGCGGCAGGAAAAAGCACTTAAACGAAGAGAGGCCCTAGAGAGGGCAAAGAGAAATGGTAGCATTGTCTCGATGAACTTGAAAGAAGCATTTGCTCGTAGTGCAGAACTGATGGATGTGGTGGTAGAGAAGAGTGAGAGGCCTCATGAAAACCATCTCTCTCCAAGCCATTGGAAATGGACACCCAAGAGAGCTGCATCAGAGACAAGCTCAAACCATTCCTTCAATGCCCAGGAGCTAGGCTCTCCCAGCAAGTCCCGAGCCACCAGTCCCCAAAGGCTAAATGTTCTGAAGCTTGAGGAGATGTACAACCAGATGGCCAAGACACAATCCCAGCCAAACCTCAATGCTAAAGATAGGGGCTCCAAAATTAGCCAACAGAGAGATGAGATAGAGCTAGGGGCCATCCAAGATCACAGGCCACCTGTGACAGGAGCCAGAGAAGGAGTGGGCGACATGAAAAGCCTGTCCAGCATAGACAGCTACATCAGTTGTGCTACAGACTTCCAGGAGAATCCACGCTACCCTCACAGTCAGGCAATGGAACGTGCTCTCCAGGAAAGCAACCGGTTCTCCCACAGTCCGGCTACAGCTTTCTCCCAGCACGGCAGTACAAAATCAGGCCAAAAGAACATCGGGGAGCGTGAGCCTATTCTGACTCCTGTGTCTATCACAAAGCCCCCATGCACGGAGAATAAACGGAGATTCTTCTTTTCTGGCAACTCCTCAAAAAATCATACCCCCAAAGGAGGCTGTCACGGTGAGGGGGGTCCAGGCCTGTCCCCTCTCTCAGACAGCTCATTCATGTCAGACCACTCTCTATTAAGCCCTGAAGTCTCTGTCTACACCACTGCCAGCAGCAGAACTCCACCAAAGTCCCCAGAGAGCACTACCCTGGCCGCAACTGTCTTCACCTTTCACGACTCCTCCATCAGCAAATACATCGATGCTGATACAGATGACGACGAGCACCTCCGCGACCTCTCTGATATCAGTCCCTCTGAATGTCTTTTGGCTGGTTCAAGCCCAAAACGGAGCATCGGCACCAATTATCAGAAAGGCTACAACCATTTAGAAGCAGCACATAAAATGCTCGGCCAGAACTGTCTATTCCCCATGGAAGGGATTCGTGGAGTGGCTCATGAGAATAATGTAGGACCCGACATGACACAAAGACCAAAGTTTGATAGAGGCCGTCAAAATACGTTGGATAAAAGCCTCTGAAGTACAAGTGCAGCAGAAATAAACAGGAAAATAGGGCCAGAGGGGTTGTGAAGGAGACACCACAAACTTGAACTGCTCTATAAAGACAAAGAAAAAGGAATCGCGAGACAAAAGGTTGCACCGAGACATTTCACAAAATACCCGAGCATGCCATTGGGCAATAAGCTCAGGGTCAACATGTGTGGTGAATACTCTGGGAGAAAAACACGACTAATTTGGAGAATGTCACTGCCCCTCCTTCACCTCATTCCTATTAGTGGTATTACACAAAACAAAAGCACTCCCAGGTAGCCAACGGGTCTGTTCACAGATCCACGTGGGAGCAGAGGCATCAGACAAATACGTGGTTATAACTTGTGTAACCAGACTGAATGATGGTTTTAGCGGAAGGGGGATTTCTCCCAACTCTCTAGGAAAGAAAATCCCTGCTGCTCACTATCCAAACACTGAGTCTCAATTAATGTTGTAGTCATGGAGATACAGGAGAGGACCTAGAAGTCTATAAGCTACTTACTTGTGCCCTCCATTCCCAAAACTGGCCTTAGTCATTTACATTTGTAGGAGTTTGCATATATGCATATACTGTAAGCGTGTGTGTGTGTGTGTTTGTTTGTGTGTCTGTGTGCGCGTGCGTGTGTGAATGTTGATGGGTGATTGATCTAATGTTAATTCATACACACTCTTGAGATGGTCTTACCTGATTTATTTTTATATAGCATAGATAAGAGAAAGTTAATTATTGAAATGTGTGACATGCTAGTCTGCTGTGTGATATGTGAAGAATAATCCTGTGTAAGGTTCAATGTCGCGGCACAGAGGCTGCTGTTAGTAGAGGCTCTGGCCCATCATCCACTGTAAGGAGTGCTATCCCCCGTCTCGTCATGTCATGGTCAGAATGGCCAATACTTTCAAATCTTGACCAGTTAATATTGTCTTTGCACCTCAGTATAATTTTCTAAGGGATAGTAGTGGACTAATATTTTTTTTATATGGGGTAACATAAGAACCAGAAGTAATAAGCTTGATGGCTAAATAAAGCACACATTTATGAAGCATGCATGCACCCAACCGGTCAACATACAAAAACAAGAGACGGTTTTACAAATTAAACTGAAAATCCTCTAATATAATTTGTTTATTTACCATATATGTTTACTGACATATCTAAAGTTTAGATTTCAATAACACATGTTTAACACGCCTCCCTTTGATCAACACAAAAGCGTCCAAAGGGACCACACTCAGTTAATGGAATATACATGTATTCAGAGCAGGGGTTTCCATCTCGTCCTTGCTCCTTTAATCCTCAAAACTTTAATGACACTAAATATACACCGCCAGATTAACTCTACCAGAAGTCAGTTGTAAATGCCTGTCCTGATGAAACTCATGCATGAGCGTGCATACACCCACTGAAGAAACATTGTGGTATGAGAGACACTTTTCAAGATACATAGATACACTTAGTTTCCATGGTGACAGAAGCCATTGTCAAAGGCTGGCAGCAACTCAGCAACGATTTGTTAATTGGGGCGGGAAGGTCTGATTGCATGTAACGTATGTTCAACACATATACAAGAACACACACGTAGGCATGTACCCATTAAGTAACAGTATGCAGTCACATGTTAGCAGAGCCACTCCTCACTGTGCATATTTATGAGTACTGTGTAAAAGAAACATTATGATGTAAGGTCCTTGTACGTTGTTATGTTTATGTCTAAAATCTCTGTAGCATTTCATAAATACTACAATTTCCCTGAATGTATTCTCTATTATCTGTTTATATTTTGACAAAGAAAAGAGAAATGATAATTGAACATAATATGTGAATTACCATACACAAAACATAGATGGACAAAAGGGCTGTATTTTAACCATAAACTCAACCTTAAAAACGTGAAATAAATAATATATATATATAGAGAGAGAGAGTGCCAATATGAGAAGAGTTAGTATAATATATTAATAACCTGCTGTTCCTCCCTCAACCCTCAAATCCAATTTTGAATGTGGAACTACAACATTTTTGTAATACCTTTAGGAAAAGCTCAGGAGCAGGTGTGTCTTAAGTCATAATAACGTTCTCTAATGTTAAAAAGACCTGCAGCGAAGAAGAACATCACTGCCAACTAAACACATTCTCAAAGAAATTCAACCAAATGTAAAAGCTTTGTGACACAAGTATTATGGTGAGATAAATAAATAATAGAATTCAATGCACTAGTATATAGGTGTTGAGTAAAATGTTAGCCAGAAGTCAAAAGAAGATGATCACATCATGTTTTAATCACCGAGTTGAACCATCTCATATTGCTCTCCCATAGTGAGAGGAGCTGAGGTGTGAAATGAATAGCAATGACTGTGAGAGGCAGAGGGAGCCGCGTGTGAGACCGCAGTGAAGCCGGGGCATAAGAGCAGTGGTGCTGCCGCCTAATAGAAAGGAATACGGGGGGAGGTGTGTGTGTGTGGGGGGGGGGGGGGAGACCTGCTTCAGTTTTCCTCATAATCTGCAGTTCTGACTACCGTGCAACTGTTACACAAATTGCAGAGATTACTTTATTTTTAAAGTGCAAATTTATTCACTGCAGAGAATCTTTTTATTTTAAAAGAAATATGTAATCAAATATTTAATTTTTAAAAATGGTCACTCTCAAAGAGATCTTAAACTTAGATAGTTTATCAAATAATTTATTTTATGAAATGAGAACGTTCCCTCCACAAACGTTGACTGCAGTTTAAAAGAAAATATCCGATGACTTCTGGTGAAATTTAGAATGCAACCTTTTTAAATCTTGGTTATAATCATACATTAATTAATTCCTCAAATAATCATCTTCATGTCACATTAGAGGGCGGAGTGGCAGAGGTTCAATTAATAGACAAAGAATATGATGTACATGCAAACTTTTTTTACTTCATTAAATTGTTTGGGGGTTAGATGAGGCAAGTCTCAAGAAGAGAAACATTTGGTTGAAGAGCTGGATGTTAGTTCCTTATTAAGTTTTCAGTGCATATTTATCATTTTCTTGTGAAAGGTCAAGGCCAATCATCTTTTACCCTGTCACACCTGCATGTCCATGGAGATTTCCAAAGTTTTTCTTTGTTTGTAAAGAAACACAATTCAGTCAGATGTGTCTTTCTGAGTACATTTCAGTCGGAAAAATTAAATTAATTACATTTTAGATACAATAAAATTCAGATCACACAACCGCTCAAGAATCAACATTCTGTCCCATCATTTAGGTTTTCTATATTACACACGGAGAATACTAGAATTGTACTCAAGTAAAAGTACTGGTTCTATAAATACATTTTAAACATGTTAAGGCTAGACATTACAGCGTTTACACACCAACAAGCGCCCGCACACACAACCACATCCACCGTTCTCGTCTGGAGGGTTCAGCATTGTCTTGCGATACTTACCTGTCACATGTTAAGATTGATCAAGATAGATGCAACAATGTCTAAACTATGCCTAGGTACTGTTACAATGCTCGTGTGTCCGGCCCGTGAACACAGACGTGTATATGGTCATCATATCCGGGGTGAAGAGTGTCTCCTCTAGGGGCGCCGCCCTCCTGCGGACACAGACTCACCTGCAGCTTCCCCTCTGCTGCATGTTTCTGGTTTCTTCTGTTCCATTCTCACACAGTTCGTCAGGTCTTTATTATGTGACTTTATGTGTTTGTTTTTTTATGTCAAGCGACTTGAAATGTAGTATAATACTTGTGATACATATGAGGCTAGACTACTTAGGTGAAACTAAAATTACAGATCAAAAAAATTAAAATAACAAAAAACAGTAACAAGAGTAAATGTATTTCATGACTTCCACCCCCCAAGGACCATGTTTGATTAAAATAATTTAAATAATGACAATCAATATTCCATAAACAGATATCAAGTATTATTTGAGATAACTGAAATTTCTTCTGGGCAAATTCTGTGCAGACTGGTATTAGTAAGCTATTAGACAAGGTATTGAAAAATAACCATCAAACTTGATGTTGTGATTTCATACATGACTGTGATACTGTGACATGGTACCACCATAATTAAAAACTAAATATTAGTTTTTTTAAGTCATCCTTGCTTTTATTTAATTTGGGCATTTCACTACCCGCAATTTCCAAGCGAGCCAATCGAGTAGTCTTTAAGACATTTTATTTCCCTAAGATCCTTGTGGAATAAGACTAAACCATCATGCTTTATGAAGAAAACACAATCAAGTATCTTGTTTTATTTCTTATTTATTGATACAAACTATGAGGAACAGCACAGATTCTCAAACCTTTCAATAACAAGGCTCGCCATTGTACTGTAAATGGATTTTTGTTGTAACTTATAATAGAACTTGGTTGTCACGTTACTTGAGAAAACTAACTGTTAAAAGGTTCAGGTATTTTTAATGTTCTGTTAGAACCCCATATGGCCCTTTTCAAGGATGTGGTACTTTCCTATTTCAGTGTGAAGCGCTGTAAGCATAGCCCAATTCCACATACTCTGAATCTAATACTGTATTACAGGGTTGGGGTCGATGCAGGATGCCTTGATGGAGTAAAAACACACAGCACACACAAAAAAGGAACCAGTATTACAGAATCAGACTAAATACAACCTAGTACAAATTAAAAACACAAACTATATTTTTTTCTATGTTTTAAGCTCTCAGTGAAATTGACCCCAACCTTGCCTAAGCCATCAGTCTTTAAAAGTACACTGTTTCCAGGGATTTGAAAAAGATATTTGAACGACCTTAGCCAGCTCTTATATAATGTTGTTTGTAGGTCCCGAGGCTGTCTGTTTTGTAAAAAAAAACAACTCATTTTTACCTGTTGACTTTTTATGCTGTTGTTTCTGTATAAATGTTCTGTTGTTCAGTGCATGTTGTAACTTTGGCGTTGTGACTGGTTGTGATTCACACAGAGCCGGTACTTGTCACGTAAAAAAGTGTCTCAATGTCCGAAGATATTTCTATTTCTTAAGACAAGCAACATTTCCCTTGGATGACTAAAATGAAATAAATCAAATCACTTTACATTTTGATTAGGGATTTCTGACTTTCATTTTACTGGTAATTTGCAGTCGTTGATACAAACCGAAAAAAGGAATATGTAATATGAAAACTTTTGTTGAGCAGTAAGGACAATACATGTATTATATTATGACTAATAGATAGGATTGTCACTGACACAAATTCAGCTACATTAATCAAATGTTTACATGCACTGATCTGGAGAAGACGGTACAACGGAGCATTGTGTTTGGCCAGTATTTCATTTTCTGGCAGATTGTTCTTCGAACACAAGTCGACACATGTAGGGGAGGAGGTTAGATGAAGAGGAAGCTGTGGGCTGTCGGGCAGGAACAGGCCTCCAGCCTCCCCACACGCCTCCACACACCCCTGCATCGAGGGTTTCCCACCGCCTGCCACTGGAGAGACTGTCTTCTGTAGGAATCATGGAGGGAGGAAGGGGTTAGTGGTCACCAGATTTCTCTTTAAAGCCAAGAGATAAACAACGTTGCCCTCTAGTGGTCGTCCTCATTGTTACCAACCAGATCTAGGAGATCCATCACAACAGATCCACGTATCGGTAATCTATCCATAATTGCACCTCTTAAAATGCAGACACAGGTAGAACCAGTGTTGTGCAAGCAAGAAGTGTGAAAATACTGAGACGTTCTGTCTACCAGGTGCCACAATGTGTGTCCTTTAGATCTGGGTTCACGTTAGGTTGGATTTGATTTGGAATTAAATGTTCCCTGTGGAGTGTTTGACCTCCAGTAACGCTACGGAGCAGGTGAGTATTTATCACATCACACATGCACTCCATACACATTAATTCCAATGGTGTCCCATGAACTAATCTATCCATCACAAATCTACTGGTGGTGGTAATGCTGCAATATATGCAGCGATGCTGAAATAAAATAATAAAACAAGAAGACTTCCTCCTGGGATACATGGGTTTAAACAATGGAAAATCAGCTTTGCAAATGTTTTATGAGGAAGGAAGTGCATTTCTCACTTTTGTGACACGTAATGTGTATTGGTGACACACTGAATGTAAACAGAACCTTTGTTCGGTTACAAGAAAACGCCACAAAATAATTTCTTATGGTGTAATCATTGTTTCCGTAGCGATGCAAATACAGAAAATGTGCACTTTTTTAGTTTAGCATTTTACTGGCTAGTTATCCTACGACGAGCTTATCCTTAAGATTTCAACATTCTAGGATGAGTTGTTTAGTTTGTGGAGAGTTATGGGAGAAGATCTAATTTCATCGTTAAATAATCCTTCGGATGGGCTTTAAAAACAAATCTCTTCTGGTCATTAACATTTCCTGAAGAAACAAAATTAAATTTGTGAGGCTTTATGAATCACAAAATGTTAGCTGACATTTTTTAATTAGAATTTAAATTGCCTTATTCTTTAATTGTTTAATCATGGTGGAACAAAATGTGTGACAATGTTTTCTTGCCGGTAACATTCTCATAAGCTTCGGCGTTCCCAGTCCTTTACCTGCCCTCATCATTTTCCTCTCCGTCTCCGGCACAATACATCTGTCCAGCAGCGAGAGCTGGCGGCTGGCACTCCACACACACGAGGTGCCCCTCCCTCAGGTGCTGCATCCACTGGGTGTGTCGGCCCGGACTCTGCTGGCATCCTTCAGTCAGAGAGGTCAACTGAAACTGGACACAATACCTATTTTACAGAAACACACACAAGCGAAATTCTGAATAAATACATATTGACAATATGAGAACATACAAAGGCCAAAACACACTATGAACTTGTTACCCTATAATGTTGCTGCGGTCGGGGATGTCTCTTTTCTTCCTGGCGTTGCCATAGCCACCCGTGATAATCAGGGCTGGGACTGCAGAGGGAGATACTATAATGAGAACATCACATGCGACCATATGCTGCAATACTAATACATTTAAAATGAGCATGGGGGTAAGATTATCTGGTGTGAAACAGCCTGGGAAGCTGAACGAAACAGATTTACTCATGTGCTTCATCAGATGGTGTTACGTGATACTGCTTGTACTACTACAGATGTCTTAAGACCCCATGCATCCATATCCCCATCACTCTTTTACATCAACACAGCCATCATAACAACATGTGCTGTACAGTTCCTTGTCAATAGAATAGGTATTATAATATAATGGGTTGTCCAAATCTGAGTCTTACTAAGTGGTACCACTGCAGCATAAATTATTGTGACACAATTAAATGACTCCACATGTAGAATTATCAGTATGTTTGTATTCCCTGAGGGTATGTTTCTACAATAACACTGCTGAGAGATATCTGGCAACAAGGCAGTGATATATACAAAATGTCCCTTTTTTTTGCATGTGAATACCAGAATCAGATGTGTAATACTCTGTCTTCCTAATTATTAGTGTGTGTATGGTTTTCAGGATGATTACATGTTCATTAATGTGTCGTTTACAGGTCAGTTAACAAGTAAGAGGGACTTTCTTACATCGCAGTCTGTTCCAGCTATTAACTTCAGATGGGATATGGCTTAATGTCGTGGCGGGCCGAGCATCTTCTAGCTAAGCCTTCAATGCTGTCTTACTACAGCTGAACAACCTAATGTAAGATTAGCTCACCATGTATTTATGTATGTACATGTGTATATATCAGAGAACCCCCCCTTCTGTGCGATTCACAAATCCCCCACCAGTTGTATTCCTAAAAGTATCTAGAGTACACATCCTGGTCCCCAGGACTCTCCCAGATCCTCAAGTAGGCCTCAGAACAGTGCTTGAGTCTGCTCTATATATACACACCATACATATATATATATATATATATATATATATATATATATATATATATATATATATATATATATATATATATATATATATATATCATACCTGCAAACTCATGAGGGGTGAAAAAGGTGACAACGGGGGTACAGTGTTTTTGTTGTCTCCACATCCACGTTGTTTGATGACACCTCAAAGCTTTTATAACTACAGTCTTTTGATTGTTCTGACCGCAAATCTAAATAATAATAACAAACATTTTAAGAAAAAAGGTCCTCTGAATAATTCAGTGATCAGGCCCTAATAATAGTAATAACAACTTTATATTATCATATAATATGGTTAAAGTCATTCATGAACCAACTTCCTTTTTTTAACTTGTGTGCTCTGCTGAGCTTTGAGTCTGTTCCATGATTCTGTTCCATGATTCTGTTCCATGATTCTGTTCCATGATTCTGTTCTATGACTCTGTTCCTTCGACGAGTCCCATCAAAGATGTTTTATTGCGAAGATCACCACATTGCATGTTCTCCGTGTTTCACTCCAATCTCATAAATGCCGGTGTTCTGTCATTTAATGCTGCTTGTCAAAAAACGCTCCTTGTGGTATTGCGCATGCGCCGAGTCGATTTTTCCGAGTTTTTTCGAGTTTTTTCCGACACGCCCATCATGTTTAGCTAACCCTGTCTTTGCAACGGTGAGTGACGTCACCTTGTGGTATTGCGCCAAGTCGATTTTCCGAGTTGTACGTCATGCACGGCTGATAACGGTGAGTGACACTTTTTATAATTAGACTCATGACAGAAAAAAACACTTACTTTATGCCTTTATTTGATGTACAGATGTATAAAACCATAAAGTAGCATTTTTTATAGGGTAGCATGAATCGATACACCCCTATCAGTTTATGCAGCGGGTAGCAATTTTTTACAAGGCAGCAAAAAATGACAGAACACCGGCCCTCCATATTCTGCATATACCTGTCCAGAGGACCCGCCTCTCAATATTGGTAATCCAATCAAAAGACGTGCTCGCACTCCGCCTGCTAGCTGGCTCCTGTGCTGGTTCCGGGGCTAGCAGGCCTACAGGAGACAACTCTAAAGCTGATTGGTTGACACTACATTTTCATTTCCATTCACTTTAAGCTACCAGCGAACGCAATGTTGATTCTGCAGGCATGAAGGCAGATTGTAGACCCTTGGCAACACATGATGGCTGAATATGATTGGATAAAAGATCTAACATGAAGACCAGACCTCCACATCTCAACCTGGGGCTGGAAGCAGTGCAACCAAGAGGAAAGCTGTGAAATTAAGAGAATAACTCTTACTCTGTGGAATAATTGAATACATATTTGTGGGGAAATATATATATATATATATATATATATATATATATATATATATATATATATATATATATATATATATATATATATATATTAAATAGATTCTGATGATGTTTAGGCCAGCAGAGAAGGCCTTGCTGGCCCTGACAGGCCACCACTGCTTAATGACCCTTTTGAATAACCTTACCAAACAAAGCCATACGTAGTGTGTCAGAGAACAATGTGATGATCATACAGATGTGCGGAAGGATCCAAGTCGATTGTTGCTCACCAAGTGGGTTGTGGCAGTTCCCTTGCTGGGACCAGTACTCTGCACAGCCGGCCTGCTCCTCCAGATTGGGACAGCGTCTCCCTGCGTTGAGTGGCTCCTGCAGGATCGTCCTGCTCCTCCTGCGGACTGTGGCCCTGCAGGGCTCAGCACAGCCTGACCACTCGGTCCACTCACTCACCACGCAGGCCAGCGCTGAAGCGGAACCAATCAGAACATTTCAGCTACATTGGAGAACTCTAGTAGGCTAAATATGACAGTCTCAAAATGAACATTGTTCAAAGCCTCACAGAGTCCCACAGTAAATTTGGCTAAAATATTAATATAATTTAAAAACTTCTGTATCAGTTTGGTTAGAGCTATGTTTCTCCTGGTAGGCTAAATGATGAAGACTATGTTATTGAGAATTCAAAACGAATATCATCATCACACTGTTCTGTAATATATTTACATTAAATGTAATATTTGATAAAGATAAGTTTTCTTTTCAGCACAAACCCACCTGGGCAGGCCGTCTCATAGTCGTGGCAGCAGTCCAGGGTGGAGACGCAGGCTTGGTCGCAGTAGCAGGGGCCGTAGAACCGGTCAGACCTCCATCCTTTGCTCATGCATGAGGGGTCCCGGCCCGTGCAGCACAGACCGGTTTCCCGACAGCCCGACTGACACAGACCGGCAAGGAAGAAAGAGACCCCGAGACAAAGCAAGGCGACGGAGCTGCTCCTCCCCACTGTCATCATGCACCACAGGCACTCCAACTCCTTTAATGGGCTCTGTTATAACAATGTAATGGATGGAGCAGTGATCCCAATCTGAAGTTATTCACCAGTAGAGTATTTAAGGTCCTGTCCTGTTGGAGTGCTTACAAGTGTTAATATTAACTCACGCCTGTCATTTGTGATCGGTCCGGTCAGTAATGCGACCAACAGGAGGTGGTGAGGTGGTGATCGATGAGTTGGAAGTTATTCTTGTGCCAACTCTGTGTCTCTTAAAGGAACAGTTCACCGCTGTAGCACAAGTTAAGTGTTAGACTGGACTAGAAACAGATTAAAAGGCAAGCTTTAGTTTGCACATGACTTAATTATGATCTAAATTATGAGTATTACAATTACAGGATTGTATGGTTAATGTGCTGTACCTAACCAAATGCATTGCATGCTCTTGTCAAAGCATCCAACATGATCATTGTTCACTCTATTTTAATTTCCAGTATAGTTGTCGTGCAGTACAAGATATTAAGCTGCCTGCTTACATTAAAATAAGAAAACACACCTAATTACTGGGACTGAGTGACAGGAACAGAGTAAAATCCCCAACCACCCACACACACACACACACACACACACACACACACACACACACGCACACACACACCGGGAGGCATTTGCATGTTATTTCATATGTTTCTAAAGAAAGCATCAGTAAAATATATAGAAATATCTACCGTTACTTGAAAAACCACAGAAAATATGTTTGTCTGCTTAAAGTCTCTCTCTCTCTCTCTCTCTCTCTCTCTCTCTCTCTCTCTGTCTGTTGGCGGTGCAGTCATGCAGCTTCCCAGGACAACGTGTGCCTCAACATGTGAAAACAGTGGATTAATGAAACTCCTGTGGCCGAGGTTATTCATGCAAAAAGAATAACAATGTGGACAGTGCAGGCTTGCACTGGAACTATAAGATTACCAGTAGCCGTCTACTGTGTGTGTCCAGGGAGAAGATGGGAACAGAAAGAGGGGTGAGCTGAAGTTTAGGACTTGAAGGGAACATATAGGACAGTTAGACACAGTGAAAAAGCGTTACCAGGACAGTTGTGGAGCCGTTTCCCGATGTATGGCCCTATCTTACAAAACAGTAGAAAATGCAGTCAAACATTGTCATGGCATATGCAAAAGGAAAACTGTGATTGGATCTTTGCTGCTGTCTCCAAGTGTTGCTAAACACCCCATAATAGGGCAACATTCTTGGCACAGTATAAACTAAAATCATTTTGCAGCCCTGGCCTATTTCTGTATATAAATTCTGCTCTCTCCACAAAAAAAACCAATACATATATATGGAGGTGGTCATTGTGTTGTATTAGCTCTCTCAAGTGGAGCAAATGGATCACGTGACAACACCGGGACTAAACAAGGCTGGCAGTGTTCACCAAAAATAAAAGCAGCATTCTTAGGACATAAGTAACAATGCAGATATTTCCAGTTCACATTTACATAATCTCCTTATGTGCTTATTGAATATGATTGTGGGGCAGGAATAGAGCTGGGACTAAAGTGTGTCCTTGTATGGCGGACCAAAGATATAATCTTTATCTGACAGCTCGACTATAACTTTGCTGTGAAGCAGCAGTGCTAACATCTGAGCCACTGCACACAAGAGGTCTGGAAACCAATAAGGCACTACATTTAACACATGGTCATTCTCATGTTCTTACTTATCTAGTATTACTTAAATACCAATATGTAAATACATAACACATTTAGGGAAATTATATAACATATGCATTAGTTCTACAGTTGAGGCTGGATTGGTAAACTGTATTGAGATCCTCCCACAATGTGTGTTAACTTGTGGTTGCAGTAATAAATAGTAATGGGGTCTTGAATTAATAGATACATCTGAAACATCACCAAATTGTCCCATTTAATATGAACCCCTCAATGTGAGCGCGCACAGTTTCTGTCTTCTGTTTAAACTGAGAAGCCAGAGAGATGACCTAAGGGGTTTGCGTACACATGCAGATATTTTGCACGTTTTTCACATAGTTAAGTGTCTTAGTATTTAGAAATGTTGAATTTCACGTGTACAGTATGTGCAAGCCGTAAACTTTTTATTAATAATGTGCTTTAGGAATCTTTAACTCTTTAAGTAAAGCTTAAAAAAACATACATTCACAACTGGGATCAACAGTGATTTCATCAGGAGCTCAAGGTATTTCCTCTAATCCGAGAGGAGAGTGTTTAAATAAACCATGGATGGAGCCTGAGGGTCACAGAAGAAGGGAAACACCAGCTTGGCAGTTGACATATTTTCCCCTCACACAATCTAACTTGAGTCAGGCCTGAGGAAACACACCTCCACCGATAACAGCTGTGCAGTGTACTCCCCGCTAGGCTGCTGACCATCAGCAGGAAAGTAGTCCAACATGATTTTCCTAATGGACCTCCAGATGATGCTGCTGGATGTGATCTACTTCATCCTGCGCAACTCTGTTCGCGTCTTCCTGCGCCCGCGCACCAAGCCCATTGACGGCGAGCTGGTGCTGATCACCGGCTCAGGTGGCGGCCTGGGTCGTCTCTTTGCTCAGGAATTCACCAAACACGGGGCCGAGGTGGTGCTGTGGGACGTCAACAGCAGTCCCAACGAGCAGACAGCCACGCTGGTGCGTGCGCTGGGCGGTAAGGCGCACACCTACACGGTGGATGTGACCAACAGGGCTGACGTGTATCGCAGTGCAGAGCTTGTGCGAAAGGACTTGGGCCGGGACGTCACGATGCTGGTGAACAACGCCGGAGTGGTGGCCGGGGAGCGCATGTTGGACTGTCCTGATGAACTGATCGAGAGGACCATGAAAGTCAACTGCCATGCCCTCTTCTGGGTGAGAACTCTCTAGTCACACCTGAAGGGCTGAGGCCCCTCGGACAACATTACGTTTCATTTAGCTTATAACCATGTTATAAACATGCGCCGTAGAGTCTAGCTACAGGGAGCAGTTCACGGTTAAGTGCCTTGACACATCGACTAGGGCGGTGGTTGAACCGCCAACCTCCTGGTTGAAATACGGACCTGCTTAACGCTGACCCACAGTCGTCCTCCACCCACAATGCAAAATCCTTATTATGATTTTTATGTTAGCTCGGAATAGGGATTCAGGATGAAACTACTTATTAATCTGCTCATCTATAATAATAATTGCTTCTCTAGTTTTGGTAAGGGAGAACATTGTGTTTGAATTTCCCAATCAGTCTATTGTGTTGTAAATGACATGAATGAAATATTGATAACAATTCAGACTTTTTTTTTGTTGTACGTGAACTGACATTGTGATGATTGTGTGCCGGTATTATTCAATATGATATAAACAAAAGAACAACTTTAAAAACTAAGTCAGTTGTTTAAAAAGGTGGCCACCAAAACAGTTTGTATATGCAGCATTATGTATTATTAAAATGTAATTCTGAGGCCATCCTCAGTGGATATTTAGCAGCACATCCAATAAACATTATAAAGTCAAGACCATGACCAGTTTTGGGTTGAATTTAGTCATCGTTATTTAACTTAATTTATTAAACTCAAATCTGGCCGGTTTTGCAGAAGGCAAAAAAGGAACAGACAGAATTTTTTTAAGTTGGAAATTAAGCTTTTGATTTTCTCAGCGTACAAACTTTTCAGCATCAGCTGCTATACAGAGCAGCTTATTATGCATAGTCCGACACATGACGTGTAACATATTATTGCCTTAATAGCTTCATCCCCTTCACACTATACAGGATCCCCGTATAAATCCTCTTTATATGAAGCTGCTTGAAAACATAAGCTTCCTTCACATTGTGCAACATTTAAGAACACTGCATGGTTTGTTGCCTCATAATAACGTGCTGCAGCTAACAATGTACGTGTGTATTCCTGTGTGCGTGTGTGTGTGTGTGTGCATGCCTGCCTCAGACAGTGAAGGCCTTCCTCCCTCAGATGAAGGCCCAGAATCATGGACACATCGTCACCATTGCCAGCGTCCTCGGCCTCTTCAGCACACCCTTTGTGGAGGTGAACCAGCGAGGAAACACACCACGACTTTCTCACACACTTTGTCTGAGTCAGCAAATGAAGAACCCAATTAAATTGCGTATCACAAATACAGCTGCCTGAGCAGGTCTGAGATATTATAAATAATTGTGCAAATGCTGAATTCTTCAATGGGAGTTTTGATTCTTGTTTGAGACAGGATTACTGTGCCAGTAAGTTTGCTGCAGTGGGCTTCCACGAGTCTCTGGCACACGAGCTGCTGGCTGAGGAGGTTGAAGGAGTGAAGACTACCCTTGTGTGTCCTTACATTGTAGACACAGGCATGTTCGAAGGCTGCAAGATACGGTATGTAAACACAACGTATACATACATATATATATATATATATATATATCAGAATCAGAATTAGAATCAGAAACCTTTTATTGCCAGGAATGTTTACACAAACAAGGAATTTCTTTTGGTGGAAGGTGCAAAATTTGACATGATAAACAACAATCAACATAAACTTAAGTATAAGATAAGATAAAGATGAAGTGCTTGAACAACAAATAACGTTAAAAGTGTCTAAGTGTATGTTTCTAGTGACATGTGTGTTTAAGTTAAAGTGTATGTTACATGTGACATGTGTTTAAGTTAAAGTGCATATTAAAGTGTGTGTGAAGGAGGAGGAGGAGGAGGAGGAGGAGAGATGAATGAGGAGGAGCCTGAAGAAGGAGAAGGAAGAGGAGGATATAGTGCCAAATTCAATAACATACTTTCATTGAATGCTATTTCCTAGAATGTGAATGTGGTGGTTTCAACACAGCCAACACACACGCAACAGATCCGCCATTCTGTTGTTGTGTTTGCTTTATTAACTCTATTATTCAAGACTTCCTGGCTTGCTTCTGTTCCTCTAGATTTAGGTCTACAATGTATTTTCTTGCAGTAATGGTTCTAAAACGATTGAAGTTCATAATGCTAAACTAAATTTGTGTTGACTGCTGTACCGATTGCAGTAGAGGAATAAGGCTGGAAGGACTTGGCATTCTAGTGGTTGTGGCTACTCCTGTTTGGGTTTGCTGTCAAAATGCTAAACACCAATTCATCGCTAATGACTTGCTGCTTGTCCTTTGTTGCCCCCACTAGGGAGGAAGTGGAAATGCTCCTACCTCCTCTGGAGCCCCAGTACTGTGTGGAGCAGGCCATGAACGCCATCCTGATAGACCAACCATTAGTGTGCATCCCCCGCCTCACATACCTGCCTTTCCTCTCCAGAGCGTAAGAGCAGAGCCACACCTGCATGTTAACCAGAGACCGTCTGCAAGTCTCAGCCGCTGATGTTCAGTATTTTCTGTTCCTTTTCAGATTGTTGCCATGGGAATCCAACGTGGTCACATACCGTTTCATGGGGTCCGACAAGTGCATGCTCCCTTTCATTGAGAGCAAGAAGAAACAGATGGCTAACGGCCCTGTTAAGGTTGTATAGTTATACCCAGGTACAGTTAAGACAACCTTTGGGAGTCAAAACCTCCAAATGTTCTCAAACAAATACAAATGTAAATCTGTCTGCTTGTGTGGACAGCAGGTCAAACTGCCCAGCCAGGAGTCAACAATGAATGATCAGAATGATGCAGGCGGCAAATGGATGTGATCAGTATCTGCTGGATGACCGCTCAGCCAAGAGGGCGTCAGCATCCGAAGACACATTTCAATGTTCAGATGAAGATTAACGTCTCCATTCATCCATTCAAACTGATTCAACAACACAATACTGTACAGTGACTGAATCCTGGATTAGCCAAAAGGGGAATAGGAGTCACTTTAATATCTGTAATTTAATAAAGTACCAGAGTATTGTGCCGTCCTATGTTTACGTCAAATAAAATGATTGAACACCACTATTCTGAACACAGGGTGTGATGAGAGCAAGTAGTTTGTGTGCTTGTGTTCTTTTACGTTTCACAAGGCTTAACAATAAGCATAAAGAGTAATAACGTTGATGGAGGTAGAAATGTAAGGATGTTAGCAGTAAGTAAGTGGTGTTACAAGTGAACCTAATATCAAAAGACAGCAGGGAAATTATAACAATTAATGACAGTGCAAAACTAATTTAATATAAGACAGCAAGTATGACTAATGATGAAGCATTTCCTGCAGCACGATGCAAGAGCGAACCTTTTAAAATGTCTCATCAGTCATTACATCCCAGAATTATATGGGAAATAATACCATCATAAGAATCAGAACCTGATGTACTTAGGTCAGACTGGTGATGTGCCAATGTGGTACTCACTATGGTTTTTCTAATTAGTTTTAAACTATTTTTCTGGGTCTGTTTCTTGTGGTTCTTTACCCTTTTATTTCTCCTTTCCCTTTGTATTGAATCATTAAAGTCCTGTCTACTTAATTTGTAAAATTAAAATTATATAGAAAATAGAATAAAATACATACAGAATCACAAGTTAAAAAAAAGAAATTAAAACAAAAAAGAATTAGAACTTAGATTTGATAGCAAGAATCACCATCATCAAACTTAAATGATACACAGGCCTGCGTTGCACCCGAGGGCTGAGCCCTAATTGAGCAAAATCTAAGATTTATATATATTAATAGATTTCACAATATGGCAAATGCATGATAAAAAACATCTTAAATCAAATTGTTGTTCAATGAAATCAAATTGTGTTCAACATTCCTGCCACAAGTAAAGGTTGATAAATAAGAAAATATTATTCAACGCCTACGACGCCAGACAACTTCTCAGTTATTGGCAGATGAAGGAAAAGACAACCACCGTGTTTGGTTTGTGCACGTATGCACGGAAGTTTAATTACCGCGGAGAGAAGGGAGGTTGACATCAGGGAGGGAAGTGGAGTATCGGAGAAACTAATGCAACAGGGACGTGTCCCCGTTGACACGCGGCAGAGACAACCTCACATGACATCACACGCTACATTTAGTCACAAATGATTCCCAGCCCGACACGGAAATGTCAATAACCCTTCCCTTGTGGTGGTTGTCATAAAGCACTCTAAGAAAATCCACAGAGGTTCATTAGATGCACCGCAGAAGAAGAAGAAGAAGAAGAAGAGGTCCAGACCTTGACAACAGCTTGTTTAATAAACAGCGGGGGATGACATGTAAAAATACTTAAAAACAAGAATTAGAAGATCATACAGGAGGAAAACAGAACGTAATTCACAGTTAACTGCTTCTTCTTTTCTCCACACGGTAACCCCTCCCCCACAACTCATTGACTAGGATGCAGCTACTTCTTCTACAAAGCAACACAAATAAATAATGTTTACAATTAAACAAAATCAAGCTGAGGAAGCTATTTCTTCCTATCAATCTTGTTTAACTGTGACCGTTTGGGAACGATGAATATGAAGATGATGGTTTAGAGTCTACACCGCCCGGAGCTTCCTGTAGTCGTCTAAAACTAATAACAGTGTCTGAGTTTTCTCTCGTGCTTTTGCAGACCACCAAACGGGATCATCTAAACGGTGCCGTCCAGGGTCTGTGGCAGTGTGCTCGAGTTCGCTTGTTTGAGGTGCAGCTCACCCTCCATTTCCTGCTTGCCACATCTGTAGAAAATAAGACACAAGCTGTGTCACTGTTACCAGATCATCAGTCCCAAAAGATTCCCTTCATGGATGTGCACCAGTGTTCATTCCTCTCTATGTATCCAATTTAATTCATAAATTCCAATGCATTTATACGTGTGCTGAAGTAAATGATCTGATAAAACTGTCCTGTTCACACGACAAACAACCAGACACAGAACAAACATGCAAAAGAACAACTCCATCCTCGATCAGGGGCTTTAAACTGGTACTGACTGAAGGCGGAGCCTTTTCTTTTCATGCACCGACACTACAACCAGAATTATCCAACAAAGCTTTTGTTTTATATTCAGAAAATGAGTAAATCATCTCCCAAGGTTTCCTGGGAAACATGCAGCACTTGAACAATTAGTAGAGCAGGAACAACGCCTCCATGTTCTGCTGATTGAAGTGTTTACGCGAGGCGTCTTCATTCTGATTCCTCACAATGGTGATTAGCAGAAGGAAAGGCGTATCGTCAACACAGCCAGAGACGTGTGGGTCACAGCTTACCGAGACACCGGTCCATTTCCTGTCCTCTCACTTGACTGTTGATCCAACTCTGACAGCAGCTTCAATATATTCAATGCGGCCTGACGAGAGAAGAACAGCACCAGTTAGTTACTGCAGTGGCTGGAAGACGGATTACAAGAAACACCTTGCTCGATCGGCTGTGACGTTAAACGTTTATTTATGTATTATAAGCTGCTTAGCACCAGAAAGTTAAACATGTCATAATTTTGTCTCTTAGCATCTATTTTATATCGTGAAGACATCGCAACTGTATATACTCACGTTTGGCTAAAAAACTGATTTTACAAGTTTACATATGAACACATCTTGATAATATTTTTGTTTTACCGTAGCTCTCAATAGTAATTTTAACAGAATAGAAATTGAACGCATCGTAATGCAACTCTGTTTTAGTAATTTAAGTTTCTTGAGGAATTGATTCAGCCCACGTAGGTTGTGTGTTGTCTTACAGGCCAGTGCAAAGAATACATTTCCATTTTTTTTATCAATTGGATAATAAAGTAGTCTGCACAATGTGTATTTTTTGCAGAAAGTGGAGTTTTAAATACTCCTTCCTGCTCTGTTATCATTGGATGATGTTGTGATTGACAACATGATGCAATGTCCACATTTCATGAAGCATCTTGTCAACAAGCTAAACATGTTTCAGCTTTGATTTAACTAAACATTGTCACACAAGAACTGAAACTGGAGAAGGTTACAAACCGTTTGTATGTTTTCAACATTTTATCCCTTTTGGTTTTCATCAAACAATGCCGGAATCTTCCTGAGGCAACCACATACTCTCATATTTACAATTGTGGCTATAAAGTCGTCCCCTCTTTGATAGCTAATAGAGTTCCCACACAATATTATTCCTTGCAGGTTGTTAATGTAGCTAAAATAGTATTAAAGCAGAACAATACATTTGATGTTTTTGTAAACTCACCATATCATGACAGGATTCTACATCTTTCCCGATCCCGTGACTGATGAGCGGTGGATAGGAGGAGCAGTTAATGAGTGATACAAACTCATTTTTATTGTTTTTGGGAAAATCTTTGTATTCCACCTGCAATTAAATACAAAATTGTCAATGAATATTTACCTTTTTTTTTGTCCAAATCAATCACATGCATGTGGCAGTGGGCTGGGTCTAAGTGCAGCTGCAGAGTGGATTGAGTAGGGGGGGTTCAGGGAAAAGTGCAGAGACGAGGTCTAATCGGCACCAGCTGATCAAACAATTTATTTACAGCTGGAGCTGATTAATCATCAGTTGATGCCCCAGCTGTAAATAATCTAAAAATAATGTGTTTGTGCCCCTCTCTTCCCTATAAAGAGGGTAGGAACCGAGACGTGGGAGAGGAAGCTTGAGCGTGAGGTCTCACCCGACCGCCAGGGATATAACGCTTTGTGAAATAAAAGGTTTTGTTAAACAATCTGTGTTGCTGCCTCCATATTCAGTCCGTTACTCACGGGGTAACACAGAAAGCTGTTGCGTGCACACAAAGGGCCTTATTGAAGTCACCGAAGAACATGCGGACCGTTACCTGCAGGCTTTGCACCGATGCAAGAAAGCCGAGCTGTTCTGAAGGCCTGGGGAGGGGTCCGTGGGGAAGTTGGTTCAGATTATTTTTGTTCTTTAGGATAGTCTCGGCAGTTAGTGATGTCCCTGTGTAGAGCAGCTCGTTGGCAATCATGGCAGTGATTGTGGCGTTGCCTGGGTTGGGTACGGCTCGACTGTAGTCCTTAGTCTGGGATGTGTGGAAGGCCCCGAGTGCTTGAGCCACTTCAGGGACCATGGGCAGGATACCTGCAGGCAGCTGCTGGTGACTCATGTAAGGCAGGCGGAAGTCCTCCTCCTTGGAACCTTCAAATGAAAAGCACACTTGTAAAAGGAGCATAAGCAGGACAGAAATTGTAATTTGAGTTCAGTAGATCTCCGATGACTTACTCAATGCCACCTCCTCCACAGAGCCAGGCTCAAAAAAGGTCACTTTGCGCCCATCACCAGGTTTTTTCACTGGGGTCTAAATATTACAAAACCGTTATAGAAGGAATGAATCACAGATATAAAATATTTCTTGTCGGCCATGTTTTACTGGACATTCTTGACGAATGGGGTAGCCGTACCTTTTCATCTGTTTTGAGTGCCGGTTTCGGAGGCTGAGGCTGAGGCACTTTATATCCCAAGAGCTCCAGCATCTTCTCTGCTGCGTTCCTCTTGGCCACTTTCTTACTAGGTCCCATTCCTTCGGCAGTCTGGTCGCACACTGTCACCTGTGCCACGGGAAATCGAGCGATCGCAGAGGAGAGATCAGAATGGGTGAGAAATCAACAAGGAAAGGCAAATCAAACATGACCGAGTCGTGTTAGCGGCCGGCCTCCCTTGCTGCTGAATCACCTGCATGACGAACTCCCTGCGCCGAGGTAGACCTCTCTCTGTCACCATGCTGTACTCGGGCTCCTTCTCCTTCTTGGCCTGCTGGATCTGAGCCAGGCGGCTGATGGGATTCATTCCCTGGCCATATTCTGGGCTCGTCTGCAGCTGTTGGTGTGACAAATGAATCATCACGTAATGAGGAGTCTTTAGGTCTTTGCTGATTACACTTGTTGCAGCTCATGGGTTACCTTAATGATGGATTTTGTTTTCTTTTTGATGCGTGGCAGTGTCTTTTCCACACTGGGTATATGGGGTAGCCTCCTCAACTCGTCCAGCACTGCAGCTGCTGCGAGCTTCTTGGCAATCTTTTTACTCTTTCCTTCGCCCTCTCCAGGAAACTCCCCCACTGTAACGCGCACTACAAAACTCTTCATATGGGGAGGGCCTTCTTCTTTTAAAACCTGGAAACCAACAGTAACAAATTAATAAACTGGCCTAAGTCATACCATGTTTTACTATATATCACTGAATACGTACGTATTGCTATAAACATTGACAAAAGGAAATATATAAATCACCTCAAAGTTGACCGGTAAGTTGCGTTTTAGTGCAATTTCAAACACTTGACTAATTTCTGATTTGTTGAGGTTCTCCTCCTCGGGCTCTCCGTTCATCTGTCAACGGGAGAACAATATTAAAGAAAAAAATGCCTGAACAAAATTGCACAATGGCTTTCTCGCATTATTTCATGCCGAGTGTGCACTTTTCTCACCACTGGCAACTGTTGCAATATTGGCTCCTTATGAAGCACCTTCAGGGCCTTGGACGCAGCTTCGTGTTTGGCCAACTGCCGCGTGCGCCCCTTCCCTGTAAACTGCTGGCCTCCGATGGAAAGCTCCATATGGTATATCATTGGCCCCACAGGAGGAAATGGGTAATAGTACCTGGATGCAAAAAAAAAAAAATCAAATACAACCGTTTCCATTCAAAAATCACAAAATAATCTATAATCAGAATAGAAATGGAAGAATGTCCTCTTTTCTAAAGAAACTCACTGTTGCATAGAGCGCTGGTAAGGTCCTGGAGCCCGGACGTCGTAATTGAAGTTTGGTGGTCTCATCCCCGGATATGGGTCGATGGGTTTATACATAGGCTTTTTACCAAGCTTCATACATAGTGCATTTAACTCCATGGTGTGTGTCATGCCATCTGCTGTAAGGTCAGCACAAAGAAAGACACAAAACAATACATGAGAAAACTCTTTTCTGCTAAGTGGTAACTCAGATTAGAAAGAGACTGCAACAGGGCCGGTGGGATGAGCCCACCTGGGTTCTTGCCTGTGTTGCGGGGCGTTCTCACGGTGGGTTTGGGAAGTGTCGTCTCAGTAAGGGCAGAATCAGCTGCAGAATGCTGGGCTTTCTTGATGCTTGTCCCTTCTGCCTCCCAGTGCTGATCTCCCAGTGTGAGCCTAACTGAGAAAATCTGACAGACACAGTACACAGCAAATACAATTGATTGGCCTTCACTGTGGCAAAAACTTGGGACACAACAACATGGTTTCTCTGTAAAAAGTGACTGAAAGTACCTTGGAGTGAGCTGGTCCTTGCTCACACAGCAGCTTATACTCCGGTTGGATCTTGTTGAAACGGGCTAACTCATTCACCAAACACATGGGGGTCTTCTCTTTAGGGTTTGCCATGTTGGATACTGTGACAAAGCCAAAATAAGATAACAAATACTCACAATTAAGCAACTAGACATGATCATGAATACTAAAATGAAGATTTGCTTGTCGTTCCAAGTCTGACAAATACACAAAGACTCTTAAAAAGACGCACAGAGCTTCATGAACCTTTTGAAAAAAGAAGCATACCAGCCTAAATATTCTAAATACAATGACGGTGACGTACAAAGAGCCGTCCAAATGTTAGTGGCTTGACAAAAGTTACTTTACTTTGGCGCCGATGAAGAATGTTCAGCAAATGCATAAAACCAACCTGTGGTGGTATTATAGGGAGTGGCTGAGCCTGCAGGGAGAGCCGAGCTCCTGATGGGCTGGCTGGCGCTCTCCGAGGGCAGAGTGCCTGAAGGACAAGGGATGCTGTAGCAAGACTGAGGCTGCCCCAGCTGCAGTGGGCCACAGGCAGCAGGCATGGGGCTGGCCGGACACTGAAACTGGAGCTGGGACATCTTCGTTGGTATAGATTAGTCTATCTTAGGCAGAGGTCGAGGTGAGAGCTTTGTAGTGCAGCAATGGTGAATGGCGAGGAGCTGTTGACTGAGGACGTCTGAATGTAAGCTCTGCCTGGAAAGAAAAGATATAAGATTAGTAACTGAGAAGCGCCTATTTCTACATATGAAAAAAGTATTCATCATATTCTATTCATTTGAAAAAATGCACTGTCCCAGACACTCAAGCCTCCAGCAAGTTGCCTGACAAACATAAACAACCACATGCACATCAATTGAGAATTTAGTTTCTAAAGTGAACTGATTTTGGATGTGTCTGGATTGTGGGAGGGAATCAGCGAAGAGATGGAAACAGCATGCAACATATTCAGAGACAGGCCAGACGGCTTGTTGTTGTGAAGGAACACCGCTAACCAGTTTCTCAGGTAGCTTTTGCACCCTCAAACTGAACGTTACACCTTGAAAGATACGTGTTGCACCTTTATTCGTTACGATTGTTAATCTGAAAATAGGCCCTGTGCTAAATTGACATGTGCTAAGAATATGTCTATCATTGAAGAATATGTTACAGTAATCCAGACGATAGACAACAGTAAACAGCTCAATGCAGACCAGAACCAGGTGGAGCAGTTCTCTCATCATGTGATGATAAGTAGAAGGAGCCACCTAACATTCAAATGAATGTGTGTTGTGCTCTGTTGACATTAATTAGAATGTGTCCATGCTTTAAGATTTCTTTAACATATTCAGATATTTCATCGGTGCCAATAGTGAGAGAATATATGATGTACATTATGAGTTCATATTCTGTTCCACTGTGACTTTTGAATAATACTTAACTTACAAGTTAACAAATAATATAACAGCAGTGCAATACCATGTGACAGCTAGCTGCCCTTTACAAATGTGTATTGACTTAGTTATTAACAATATGCAGGTCTCATACTGTACATTCATTCATGCATCATCGGTATGGATCTGTGTGCAGGGTCCGGACACAGGACGATGCCCCTCCAACGTGAGAGAGGCGTCTTCATCCATAGCCAACAACAACCACACGATGTAATAGTGCGACGTGTTGACAACAACAACACCAACACGCTCACCCCACCACTGTGATCCCCACTGTCTACACAACACGCTACACTACGTCCCCCTGGCTGTCAACACACACACACACACACACACACACACACACACACACACACACACACACACACACACACACACACACACACAGTGTGATCGTGTGCTCATCACAGGTGCGCGGCTGGGAGGTGTCTATCACAGTCTGGGTGTTGTGTGGCCCTCGACTCTTCAGCTCACAGAGATTTAATTAAAAAGCCAATTTACTGACTTTAACACGTACCTCGTGCTACGAAATATTCCCATTGTAAAAAACCCGTCTATATTAGTTTAAAGTCACCTTCAACATGCCATTGTGTTTAAAGATTAACCGGCATGCTAGCTAGCTACTACAAAGTGGAGCTTCGTTATTCTCTCATCTTCGGGCTCGGACGGTCCTCAGTGAGTTGACCGGGCGTGTGAACGAGTCTCTGCAGCAGCTTCAGAGAGGAGGACATCAACACGCGCTCAATGGAAGTATGTCGGCCGACAGGAAGCTTTGCAGACTTCCCCAGAGGACCACGTTAGCCAACTAGCTCACTGGGTGCAGGGGTGGACATGATGGGACACTCTCCACTCAACGTTAGCTACACGGCTGCAACAATGGTGTCCTCGAGAAGAAGCTCTCGCGCCCCGTTAGCAGCAGCACTTGACACGACTTCATTGACTTCATTCAGGCTCGTAATATCTCCCAGAGTCTGGGAAGAGCCGGCGAAATGCCTCGTTAGCTAACGTTAGCCCACCCCGACAAGTCGCTGCCAAAAAATAAACCTCACCTCGTCGTTCCTTTTGTTCGGCTTTTAAAGTTACTCCATTCTACACGTTGGTTCACTATCGTTTGCTCTCGCTAACCTTCAGTTTGGAGAGTCAGTCTGTGTGATTTATATATCAAAACGCGGGCGGTGAGGAGGTGGACATTGGGAGAACAGGGCAAACACCAAAGAG
Source organism: Liparis tanakae (assembly GCA_036178185.1). NCBI lineage: Eukaryota > Metazoa > Chordata > Actinopteri > Perciformes > Liparidae > Liparis > Liparis tanakae. Next base: position 10,681,234 of record CM070109.1, read on the forward strand.
AATGGCTCGGTCTTGGGTCTCTCTTCGGGAAGTGACATCAACAGAGAGGAAGTACTTCCAACATAATGCCGGATTAACTGGTGATGGGATGGTGATGGGATATTCCGGTGCACACACGCACACGCACACGCACGCACGCGCACACACACACACACACACTGGGGACAAACAGTATACATACACAGAGTATTGATAATTTTATTTTGATAGTTTCAATAAGCGAAACACAACAACGCAGGTTTTGCAGCACAATTAAACGACCTGTGGTGTAGAAAAGGAAATGCACACACAAATATCTATGAAGCTCATTATAATAGCTAATAAATATAAAATTGATCCATGATTCACTATAAAATATTGCTTCTATTGCCTATCATCCTTTCTAAACTCATAGCTTGAGGATAAGAGCAGTGGGTGAGCTGGCTCTAGTGGTTACTCCTACGAGTTACAGGTTGTATCCCTGACAGATGTTCAGAGAGTCTCTCAGCATCAGGTCACGCAGGCGCCACAGTGCATCTGCCATGGTGGTGTGGGCTCCTTTGCTCTTCAGCCAGTGTGCTGGCAGCCGACTCTCCTGCTCTTTGGTCAGGTGAGCGTCACGTCTTTGAGCTGCAATGGAAACACTGGGTTTAAAGCACTTCTTTAACGAGCACATTATGCTTATTCGGGGGAGAAGGAGGATGTTTCTCTTTTTGTTGAAGCACACAAAGTCCAGAGGCGGAAGAGCTGATTAGGCTACCTTTTTTTAATAAATGCATCACTTTCCAGATTTATCTTTTAACAAAGTAATCTTCCTGATTTACATGTAAACAATATTCCATTAATAGCTAATATTTCTACATCAACATATTTGTCTCGACTGTCTCATATGGCGACTTTAGCATCTCAGTAATGAAGACCGTTCACAGTAGTAGATCATTCAAACATTCATCATGTGGTATAACATAAAGTGTCAGTGCTGTCAATATTGTGTCCACATTAAATTTTCCACCCACACACCCACTAGATAAAAAGAAGAATTAAGGAACCCCACCTCTGAGCGTTTGGTCCCACTTGCTGATGGTGTTAGAATCTGAATTCAAGCCCTCAATGTACTTCAGGTAGGCCTCTGAGTGGAGCACCCTCTGGGTTTTTGGTGGTGGAGCCACAAACATGGGAGAGGTGGGCTGCAGGTGTGAAGGCGTGCCTTGTCCTGGATAAGGTGGGGGAGCATGCGGTCCTGGGCTGAACATCCCAGGCTAAAATCAAACAAGGAAAATGTTATTTTTTAAGATTCAATATTACACAATATGTGAACTTTCAAATCTTACAATAATTTGCTCTATACAACAAATGTGTGTTACACAGCCATCAACAAGGCTTTTCTTTGTAATTTACACATTTTGTGTCCATCTTGTAACATTCATCATGTAGCATCCTTGATTTGAGAAAAGTATAACTCAGACTTGTCAGGACTGGAGCTCACCTGTTGCATAAAGTTTCCTTGTGTAGGACTTCCTGCCATACCATTCATACCAGCGCCCATCATACCTGTCAAATGACAATATTTAGTTTCTATGCATTGACCTACCACAATGTTTTACAATGACTTTTTGAATATCTGTTAAATATTAGTAGCGTGGTTTGTTTTCACAGGCCGTATGTCTGTAAATGAGGATCCTGTATATTCTAGGTGTGGCATTCAAGGACACTTTGAGAGAGGTTGTTGGTGACTCAGTGAGCAGCTCAGGCAGTGCAGCCTGTGGACCAGGTACACCCCTCCAGCAGGATGTGACCGAGCAGGTGTGACTAGGACAGCGAACCTTACCCTGGTGAGGCATGCCAGGGTACCCAGGCATACCATGCTGGAGATGGTGATGAGGCAGGAGGGGCCCCCCTGCAGGGTGAGGTAGCATTGTGGCCACACTCAACAAGCCCTCATGGGGGCCCTGCATGGACATGTAAGGTGGGCCGTAAGCTCCCATCATGCCTTTGGGAAGAGGGCAAGGAGAGGACAACAACATATCCATGCATAAGTGACATGCAGCTGACTCTATAATAACATGCACTACTACTGCACACTGTGGCCCCCTTTACACATGCACTGTAAGCTACACATGCTCTTGTAATGTGGAGTGGTTAGACATCGAGAAATGTGTAAGTACAACTGTAATGGAAAAAGAAGCAGCAATATCCCAGTCCAACGTTGCAAGATTCTTGCATTATCGTTTTTCATAGCCACCAAAACGACTTTTATATTTGATTTAACTCTGATATGATTTTTGACATGATTTAAATAAATCCTCTGGGTAGCGTGCACATTCAGAACGGTAACTTCTGTGATCTATTTCTCGTTTGTGTTCCAGCTGTGCTGACCAGATAAAGGATCCTTCTTATCCAGGGCAGACATGCAATGTCAGAGGTGACTCAACACAAGTATTAAAGTTAAATGAAATGTTGAAAAGTTATTCATGGTTATAAATAAATCATGCAGTCAAATGATGTCATGCATATTAAGCTAGTTATAGTTAAAAACAAACATAAAACAATGTGAAAGGATGTAGTTTTTAAATAGATAAGTTTGAAATGTTAGGAAATGAAGTGGATTACAGTCCAGTCTCATTTCTCTGCTGCCGCTGAGAGGGGTTACCTGACACAGGTGTCATGGTCTGGTTTATCATTCCCATAGCGCTAGGTGAAGGTACCACCCCCATCAGTGACCCTACGGGGGTACCTGCTCTTGGGGACGCTTGCTTCTGAGGTGGTCTTTCACGCTCTTGTTGATCCACTATTTTGGCTGCACGTTCTGAAACAAACAAATAATTGCTGTCTTGACTTCAGTTCACACTAGCACAATTCACACACACACACACACACACACACACACACACACACACACACACACACACACACACACACACACACACACACACACACACACACACACACACACACACACACACACACACACACACACACACACACACACACACACACACACACACACACACACACACACACACACACACACACACACACTTCTCACCTTCATACTCGGCTTTCTTGGTAGCCTCGAGGTTCCTCCACTCGGTGCCCACGAGTCGACTCAGCTCCCCAAAGGAGAAGTCTGGGTGTCGCGATTTGATGACCGCTCGCATTTCACTGCTGAACAATATATAGCCGCTCATGTTGATCTTCCTCTTGGCCCCTTCTTTCTTTGATAAGCCCTTTACCTTCGGAGTGGACTTCATGAAAAACAAAGATGCAAGTTAAAAAGCAAACAGTTTGTCATCATTTAAATATTTAGGACATGAGCTTTCAAGCCGTTGGGCACTAGATGTTTGGGTTACGGTTGCTGGAGGCGTCCGGTACCTGTGGAGTGTATGGTATGGTATCCATATCGCTTGCAAGAGGAGTTTGCATCAGAGGCATAGACGGTGTCCGTGGAGCATCATCATCATCGTCCATATCTTCCATTTCGTCATCTATATCTACATCTGCCAGTTTAACCTCAAGCTCATTGATCTTCTTGTCCAGAACAGGCGATGCTTCCTTCTGTGGCACAATCACTTTCCTGCACAGGATCACCAGCCCAAGAGAAAACAAACACAGATTCAGCTCGGGCACGAAACTGTTTTGAATCAGAACCAGTGCTCTGCCTGCTTGACCGACCTGAAATAGTAGATCTCATCTTCCACCACTTTGGAAGAGAATGAGAAGCGTTTCAGACCCTTGAACTTTTTCATCTGCTTTTCTGTGTCAATGTAGCGACTCTCGCACAGCAGGATATCCTCTTCTGAAATCTCGGTAGGTCTGCATGACAGGTAGTCTTTAAATGAGGACACCATACATTTGCCTGGAGAGCAGAGGGTTAGGGGTATACATGTTAGTTAATAAAAGCACATTTGAGAAATAGCTGGGGGTAAAAAATGGCCAATAATGAATAATAGCGAGTCATTTTAGATAATGTGCTGTCTGGTGTAGCGTAGTGTCGCTGACTGGCTGCTGCCTTATATTTAACGGACAAATACGAGTGATGCCAATGTTCATATATAACTCGCTGCCGCCGGATATCTTAACTTGTTTCCCACAATGTTGAACTCTTCCTGTAAGTGCACTAACTGTGACGTGTGAACATAAGTTATCAAAGCCGGACCTGTGACGCAGTTGATGGGCAAGGTCTCCTCCAGCTGGCTCAGGAACACTTCTCTCTTGTAGAACATCTTCGTGGGCTCGTGCTCCGTTTCCTCCGGGTGAATAAAGATGGGCCCAAAGAAGAAAGTAGTTCCATTCTGCACCCACAGCTTCTCGATCCTGCAGCCCAGAGGAGAGAGCGATGTTAACAATAGTTAAGAACTGAATAATACATATAATAAAAAGGAGGCCCTCTTTCACCCACCTAGCAACGCGGGGCTTAGACAGACCATGTGACTGGATGTAAACACAGTCTCCCACTTTAAACCACACATTGTTGTAGGGTAACTGTTCGTAGTGCTGACAGCCGGGGTCACCTCCACTCATCTCAACGGGGACATCCTCTCTCTCCTGGACAAACAAACATGGACACACAGAGGATTCACAAACTTTTTACTTTTAAATAACTACTTATCTGCTACCATGCGTCTTGTCGAGACATGCCTGCCACCACTCGGAGATAATGAATCTCCTGTAGCCAGCTGACAATATTCTTGCTTGGCAACAATATATTGTTGATTTGATGTTATTTTTGTCCTTCACACTGAAGCCAACTAGAGGACTAGTGTTCTTATTCTGGGGTCCTTTTGGGATTGGGCCAAAGGTAGCTCAATACTAAAGTCTCTTATCTGTACCGATAACCCACTTTACATCAAATGTTAATCTGAAGGACTCATACACAATCATAAGTAACTCAGAGGAAGATACGGACACATTTAGTGCAATCTCTTTTCCCTTTGGGTTACTTTTTAACTAAACAACAAATGATGTATTGCCGTGTCAACTCACCTTGTCAATGAAGCTTCCGCTGCCTGCATATGCGACGGTCTGTTTGTCATGCTTGGCAAACATGGAAGCAACACGGACAACGGGCAACGGCACCTCCCGGGCGACAAGTTTCACCGAGCTCGCGGGCATGGCCCATATCTTAATCTTCTTGAAGGACTTGTTCCTGCCGGTGTAGCGGGATTCACAGATGTACACATCCTCTGCTCTGTAGCCCTCTGCTTGCATTTTGAAATAATCCTACAGATACCAGAAAAAAACACGGTAAATTGAACAGAGTCAAAACCAGAAATATTTGTGCGTGTGATTCAGGTTCTGTAGGACATCTCACCTTCACAAACAGGACCACACATTTGCCCAGAACTTTACTGATGGACACTTTGTTATAGTAGTCGCTCTTGAAGACCTCTTTTTCCAGAAACTTGCGTGTTTTCAAGTGGAAGGTTTCACTTGGCCTGTAAAACCAGCAGCCATGGATCCACTTCCCACCTAAGACATGAACAAATAAGCAAAACAAGACAGTTACAATTAGCAAGTAGTATTTATTAATAAAATAAGAAGCATATCAAATGTAATCTACGTTTTCTTTTTTAATAATCTCTCACAAAAAGGTACAAACTGAGCCATTTATGACTGCATGTTTATGATACAGTTTGCATGATATCTGAATTTTGGCCAACTAATAATGACTTTTTTGCCAAGACAGGAGACATGGATGTGCGTTACCTGCTTCATCCTCCCACAGGCGTTCAATACAGACAATGTGTGGTTTCAGGTTCGGCTCTGACGGCTCCACATAGACAAAGTCCCCCACGTGGTAGGTGATGTTCTCAAAGCTGCAGACCTGAGTGTAAACACGCTCCGACTCAGACTCTGGCTGCCATGACTCTCCTGGCAGGTCTTTGGCTTTATCCCCCTCTTTAAATGAGAAATACATAAAGATTTCAAATGAATACCACATAAACTATTTAATGCATTCGTCGTACGTGTTTAATAAAACACATGTTCATTCACACTCACTCACCTTTGTTTTTCTCCTTCTCCTCTTCCTCAGTCTTTAGCTTGTCCTCCTCCATCTCTTTGGGGATTTTCTCCCTCTTCTCCTGCTCCACGTCGCTGTGCAGGTGTTTGGACGTGTAGTTGAGTGAAGTTGACTGCAGAATCTCTCCATTCTTGCAGAGCTCATCCCTGATCTTAATGAAAAACTGTTGTAGCTCCACTGCATCCTCAAATATCTCAGAATCAGTCCTGCAAACCCAAACAAGGACAAAGCATAATCACTTTTGAACACAGTTACGCTGTTTAATAGAGATTATTACACAGTTTTAGTTGAAGTATGTGGGAAAAAATAAAATCAGTGTTTAATCCTGAACTGTATGACTTCAATACTTGGAATCTTGGAAAATCTGTTAAATGTTGACTTCAAAATGTTTACCTAACTGGACGTGATTTGACGTAATATTTGATGATGATGTAAAAAAAAATAGATATTTGTTGTTTAAATGCAAGATTATCGTTTCCTTTGTCCCTAGATAAAAACGAAACACTTGATTTGTTACTGATATAACCGCAGAAAGACTTTTAAAAAGAAGTTGCTATACCTGTGTAGTCTCCTTGCTTTCTCCATCACTTCAAACATGTGTTCCTGGAAGACATCCAGTCTTCTGTAATGACCACGGTCCACATTCACCCTGATGACATCAAAGTTTTGCGGCGTTTTTTCAGGTGCGGCTGGATCGACAGCAGGGATCTCAGCCAACGAGTCGCTGTAGCATCGGCCCTCTTCGTCCTGGTGGCCCAGCACGGACACAAACAGGTTCCTGATCAGCTCCCGCACCAGATGTCCCACATTCGGAGGTCCGGAGTCTTCGCCTCCCTCTTGCTGCTTGCGTGTCTCCAGCAGCACCCGGTGCAACACTAGAGCATCCCGATAGATGAGAGACTCTGGCTCATTGTAGATGCAGGCATTGTTGAACATGAGAGAGAAATCCTCCACCAGTGATTCAACGTCTTGGTAACGCCCGCCCGCCATGTGGCTCCGGAGGCGCTCCATGTCGATGGGCCTCTTGATAGTGGCATAGTAGTCAGGCAACTCGGCACGAGACGGCAGACGGAGAAAGATTGTGCTAAGACGCCGACCTCGGCGGTCAGTGAAGTTTCGCACAGCATCGTAGAGCTCATTCAACCTCTGCTGAAGAGGAGTGATGTATTTGGACTTCTTGGGAGAAACGCCAATCTTCCCTAGACGAAAAAATACACTTATGATTAGACAGAATTGTAAAACTGAAATTTAAATGCAATAAACAGTTGCACCAGCAGCAACACCAGGGCACTCAATTAACTGCAGACCTCGGTTAGACACAAGAGTTTGGCCGTTATTTTCACAGTTGCCGTTGTGCCAAGTGGATGGAAGTGTGTGTACTACAATACAAGCACTTAGTTGTTTCAAACCTCTGCAATATATACTTTAATAAAATGACTGAAATCATTGGTTAGAAAATTACTATATGTTGGGGTGCAGCTGATTTTGAATGGGCTTGAAAATACTAATATAATCAAACTTACTTAGTTTCAGTTTGGGAGATCCCAGATCTTCTTCCTGAGCCAAAGTTCCCAAATCCTTACGCTTGTCCTTCAGTATCTTCTCAAGAATATCAGCATCGTTATACACCTACATTGATGACACCCCCGCAAACATTTTTTTAGTTAGATGGAAAAAAGTCTCTTATGCCAAGATTGTTTGGAAAAAATAGCAAATATTAACATTGCCTTCTTTGAACTGTATACCTGAGATCCCTCTTCATTGTAATGCCGGGCATTTCGGAACATCAGCTTCATGTCTTCCATCAAAGCATCCTCGGTCGCGTAGCGTTCAATGCGGATGTTGTGCTCAATGGTCTTCAGGTCCATCGGTTCAAGGATGACTTTATAGTAGTCCGGGTAGTCCTTCTTGGATGGTTTGACCATGAACAGATCACAAAGACGGCGATTGGTGCCCGACTCCCGAGACTCAATCACCGAGGCGTAGATGTTCTTCATTCTGTTCTTTTTGACATTTTTCTTGTGGCTTAAAAAAAAAAAAAGTACAATAAGGATAAGCTTGGGTAGCAATACAGAAACAAAACAAGGCTTCAGGTGTGCTTTATTTGTATTTGTTGTTAGTAAGTCAACTACAGATTCTTCATTGTTAAGAGAAATAGCAATGGATCTACAAGTCATTAAACATCTGACGGGAGAGAGAAACCCGCATACCTTTTCCTCTTGACGCTCCCTGTGTCAGACGACAGAATGCTGTCTCCATCCTCATCATCCCTCCTCACAAGTTCCCTCTTTTTTGCCTGTACCAACAGACAGGTGGATATGTCAGTTTACAAATACACACATTTCTTCAAGATGCTTCATAATATGTTTTAAATTAGGGCCCATTTATTTCATTCTTTGCCTAATTAGAGTTAAAGCATCTTCCGCTACAAATTTAAGAGTCCGCTACAAATTTAAGAGTCCTTACCTGCAAGATCTGCTGAAGCCTAAAGGCCCGTTTGTAAATGCTTGAGTTAGGCATGTTGTAGCGCTTTGCATTCTCAAACATCTGAGTCAGGTCAGCATCCATCTGCTCCAAGTTTTCATACTCACAGTTCTTCATTTTTGCCCTTAAAAATAAACAAAGAGGTATTAAAGATTTGCTGGCAACGGTTACATTTACCAAACCACACGGATCAATGGAAAATATCAACAAATAAAACCCATTAAAACCTTTTAAACAATCTGTGATTCTGCCTCAGCATCATGATATCTACAGAGTCCTCACTCCTTACCGGATCTGGTGCAGGGCGACGGGTTGTTTGATCTGCTGATAGTAGTCAGGATATTCCTTGCGAGAGGGAAGGTGCTGGAAAGGTTCAGAGAAGACCTGGCCCTGGCTGTTCCTGGCCCCCCTCACAGCCTCGTACAGCTGGAATATCGGGTTACTCATCTCCATGCTAGAACTCTGACTCTCAGCCTCTGACTCTCCCTCGTCGTAGCAGACAGAGCCTGTAAACATTTACATAGTGAACTCTCATTTTTCCAAAACAGTACATTTCTCTGCCGCCTGAAGCGCTGGTAATTACCAGAGAGCACCGGGTCATCCTCACTCTCTGAACCGTAGTGCAGAGCTACACTGACGCCGGAAAGTTGATCGCCCTGGCCAGACCTGCGATTTCTGAAAAGTAACAGTAAATAAATGTAAACCATGTAGATGTTGTTTTCTATCTGATACAAATGTGTTGATTTGTGTGTCTGATTGTTAGAAAATACCTGATGCGAAGACTAGATTTAGTGGGTTCAGCGTGTTCAAGGTCAGTCTTTCGCTGGATGAAGACTTTCTTTATGGTATTAGCATCCTGCATCATAACAAGAGAACAATAGTTAATATATGGGATGTTACATTGTGTAAAAAAGAAAATCAAGAAAAAGAGTATACCTTAAAAACCTGAGATCCGGGTTCATTGTACGTTTTGGCATTTTTGGCCATCAGGTCCACGTCCTTGGCCATCGCATTGACACTTTTATAGTATCCAATCTATGCAAATTATATAAATTAGTTTACTGTAAAAACAAACCGGAATAAATTCTGAAATATGTGATTTTTAAGCTGAATGGTGCATGACAAACCAATCAGTCATTACCTGTATTCTTTGAGCGATTGTTCTCAGATCTATTGGCTCCTTAATAATGGCATAGTAGTCTGGGTAATGCTAGGAAAAAAAAGACATGCCTGTAAATGTCAAGAATGATCTATTTGAGGTCATAACTCGAAAGCTAAAGACTCTTCAAAGACATACCACTTTGGAGGGCAATTTCTGGAACAGTTCACTGATCAGACGCCCTGAGGGATCAGCGTGGGACACTAAAGCCTCCAAGAGTTGCTCAAACAATTCTTTCAAATTGCCAGTTGAGGTCTAGAAAATAGATTTGCATACATTGCTTCTTTAGAAATGGTTATTTGTTACAACAAACATCATTTTCCATGAAAAGCATTAATCTAATTAATAAAAACAAGTTATGTGATGCGATACATTTAAGTTGAACTAATAAGTGATGGTTATACAAGCAGACAACACAACCACACATTGAAAGAGGAAAAGAACTGACCTCATCTTCAGTTGACATTCCTGGATTATCCATCATATCATCACCATCTTCATCATCCTCATCTCCATCGCCAGGTTGCACAAACTCATTACGTGTTTGCAAATATACCTCCCACAGCTTGCATGCAGATCGATACTCCTCTGTGTCGCTCTGAGTTGCAGAACAGGAAATAAATTATGTAAATTAATGTGTTCAATTAAACTATATTACAGTGACAGGCATACTTTAACAGCACTTACCTTGTAGAATGACTTGGCATTGTTGAACATAAGCTGGAAATCGGCAGTAAGCTGCTCCACATCATTATAATCTTCTGACTTCAGTTTATACTGAATTTTTGTCATATCAATTGGCTGGGACACCGTTTCATAATAATCAGGCTGATTCCTAAAAAAGAACAAGAGAGATCAGGCTTCACTGTCATCTCTGAGACCCACACGACAGTCAGACTGTCAAATGTCATAAAGTAGAGTGTGTGATAGTTGGTTGACAGATTGACTGCAAGGGATATTATCGGACAGGTCCGCACACACATAATAAAAAAATGAAAACAAGGTTAAGCTCTACGATGGCCTTTGTGTTACTATACCTTCTCTTTGGTACCCTTTGGAAAACGTCACTGAACTGTCTCCCTTGGTCGTCCTTGTGGTCTCTGACAGCATTGAACAGCTCGTGGCAGACAGCAATCTAAAGGGAACAGGTTTGAACATCCAAAGTGTTTGATTATTCACACAAATTAAATAAGATGCGACTTCATTTGTATGTGAGCGTCAGAGTAATAATATACATCAAGTGAATTTACTGTATCTACAGGAGGAACATTTGAGATTCTTCTTCTCTTTCTGCCACTTCCCGGTGTCGAGGAGGCATCGTCCAGGTCCCCTCCTCCGCTGACACTGCTGGAGGGAGAGGTGGCCCTCCTCCTCTTCGAGCTCGCGGACATCGCGCTTGTTTAACAACAGACTAGCCCGCCTGCTGCAAACAGAGGGCACAGTTAGTGAGGATTTTAGTCCGATTGACACGCGGTTCATTCTCATTAAAGGAAACCTTGCTCGTTCATCGATGATAAAACGGGAACGGAAGCTAACTCCGCCGGCTAACGTTAGCTCCGCTTGGATGTATGAAACAAAGCGGCTGTTAGCGATCCGTGTTTCGCGTCTCGCTTGCCGCTTTCCTCACAACGCAGCCAAGTTAAATAGTACAACGTTACCAGAAAACAAGTGCAGGTTGTGGTAACTAAACATACAAACTGACTTTTGAAACAACGCTTACCCCAAAACTGAGCAAAGTGTGCCGTAGTTCCCTGAGCAAAAATGTGTAGCGGCTAGCTAGCTAGCTAGTGTTGTTTGAAAACTTCTGCTGCCCGGAAGTTGAGGTTGTTTTGCGTTTGTGTGGAGGGAATGAAAGTATCACAGGAAACAGTGCTGCCCCCTCAGTGCAGGAGAAGTACTACACCCAATGGTGTACAATAAAGAAACACTATAAACAATATTGTTTGTGTCTGTTTGGTGTGTTTTGGTGTCTATAAAGTTAGTAAGCCAAGATAAATAACTGTGTACAGTCTATACTGTGGTTCATGATTAGCACGATGAAGCAAAGAGCATACATATTATATACATGTGTTCAGAAAAACTGCATTACAGATATACAAATAGATCAACACAATGGTAAACATAATTTGTGATACATGTGTAGTTTACAGGAGAAAAATAAATAATATCTTCCCTGAGAACAGATGGAAAATAGGGTCTTCCAATTTCTTATTTGTTTTGATTTCCTAACTATTTTAGTTAAATGACATAATAACATCTTACAATTTAAACAATTTAAAATTGTGCAGCATGTCCACTGGAGTCGACCTCAGGACAATTTTCGTGTGAAAAGACAACAAAATATAGAAGATAAACTAACACATTGGCTGTAGAGTGATTATGGTGATAATAACACGTTCAACCTGACTATTAAACTAAATCATTCATCCATCTGGATTGTTTTGCTTGGGATGATAGCATTTCTTTATTAAAACTGACAATTTTATGTCCAATACTGACTTAGAACCGGTATTTTTATTTTTATTTGTATTACCTAAACTAATCTTTTCTTTCTCATTATTTGGTGTTCTTCATTTATTATTTTGCGTGTTTTATTTTTAGCTGATATTCCTGGAAATGTAGATTAATATTATGCATTTGGTTCACCTCATACATGGTTGAGTCATTAAATACATAAAGGTTGTCCCGGTGTTCACTATAATGGACATTCATAAAAAGACTATTAATTTAATAATAAAATAACTGAAATTCTTTCAGAACTAAATTTATAATTCCTGACATGTTAATAAACAAGAACATATCTGAATACAATGGTAAAAAATACAATAATTAAGCAATATTTGACTTGCCAACAAATGGACTGCCCACCCCTACACACGTGGTATAATTGGAAAGCAAATTATGTCCTCCTGAGAGTACAAAACTTGATAGGAGAATTGAAATGAGTCAAAGAAGAGATGTAAAACCAAAATGTCCACTACAGAGGATACACATTAATAGGATGGGTCTCAGGAGGATATAATAAAACTATTGGTAATGTATAGCAAAAGTCAATTTGTAAAAAAGCTATAAAACAGCATGTCAATTTATATAAAGGTGATATTTTCCATTATTCATTGAAGTTTTACTTGAACATATGGTTGATTGTGCAGGATGACTGCAGCTGGGAGAGTCTAGCTAAAAACCTTTTTACATTTTTGACACATTTTCATCTTTGTGTGCAAATGGGGTCAGAGCTCAGATGCTGTGCCTCACCTCACTATATTCACGCTGATTGTGGCGTAAACATATTTAATGTGGAGCACATTTGAATACCGTTTGTGTACAGTTCATTATTATAGTTTGTTTATGTTTTGTGTACACATTGCCAACAAATACACCTGTTTGAATTAAGCATGTGGACAAGAGGCTGGAACAATTACAAAGAACACAATAAGGTGTTGCAACAAATAATTAGCTCAGCAAAGGAAAAAACATACGTTGAACATGTTTAAGAGACATGCTGAGAATATACATTTGTGTATTCATTTTGTGCTAAATACTGTTGCGTTTCGTATTTTTTCCATACTCTGCTACCAACATTTAGGCCGGCACGCCTTTGCTGGGCCCCGTGTCCATGCCCGCCAACATCCAGGTGGTCTTGGGGAGTGAAGAGAGAGAACGAAGCTGGGCGTCGCCTCCAAATGAGGGTGAAACCCGAGGTGTACTTCTTTGCAAGTGTACACTGCCTATTTGTTTAAATCACCCTGATATTTCCAGTGGCCTATAAATGCCGCTTGGCTTGAGTGTGCTTGGTGCATGCTGAATGATGATAGGCTCACAGGCTACATTATTCACAGTGACACGTTCTGCCTGTTTCTTAAAGCCTCTACAATTGTCCGCACGCGCTGCTACAGCAGGAGCGCGAACGACTGCAGCGCGACAAGCTTTCTGAAAACTACAAGCGGAAAAAGAAGAAGAAGCAACAACAACAAAAAGAAAAAGCTGTCCACAAATGACTCTCATAAGGTGAAGATCGCGTTGTTAAGAGCGGTGAGTGTTTTTCCCCCTCCCTGCTGCACTACGTCCACAGACGCTTTTCTTGACGTCAGGAGAAGTCTGAGCCGACCAGCGCTGCGCACACGCACAGCAACCAGAACGCTCCCAGAGGGAAGGAGAGCACATCACAGCCACAGATCGCAATTTAGGTACGTCTTTTTTTTTATTTTTTTACAGTCATATATTTCCCAAAATACATCATCGATCGTGCATTTTTTCTGTTAGAAGTCAAACTTGTAAAGCGTTATGTGCGCGCCTGCATCGTCGCATGCCTGCAGCCTCCTGATGTAACCCAACGATGCTTCCTTTGACTGCCATACCCTTGAGCGCTGCAGTGGGCTACGCTTCGCACACCCACACCGCATTTAGTCTCTTACATGATCATCACCACGAAAGTGGGACTCATTTTTTTTATTGCAGACTTATCGAACAGGCAAAACGTTTTAATTCCCATTCAACCCCCTGCTCGAAATTCACGCCCTGCAGACCTGATGCAGAGCAGGTTACCACATGTGTCTTAGTGGAATACAGCTTCCATTTCATCAGAGCCCTTATTTGGTTTCGTTTCTTCTTTAGAGACCACCTAATTGTTTAAAGCTTCAGATGTTAAATATAGCTCAAGTCCCCCAGCTGGTATCTGCCTCTATGACCATGCGTTTGTTTTTGCGGCGGTGCATAGTCCCTTCCTGCTGCACTGTTTGCCCTACTTATTTTTATTTGTTTCTATTTATTGTTGTCCAGTCGAATATCGGCAAAGTAAGCTGTAGTTGTTGTGTGTTGTGGGTTTTTGGGTGGCAGCAATCATATTCTCTTTTCAGTGTGCAGGTTTATTTTTGTTCTATTCATTTTTGTTTTTCTTAATTCATTATTATCATACATGCCATCTTCCGCAGCCTTACACACATTTACTCAGGTGTGTCCTGTCTTATGCTTCTAAAACATAAGAGAATGCATTAACAGGGTGTACAGCTTCAGTGCTTTTCTTTTACTTTGATTTTACATGTTTAGCTTATTATCAGTCATCATGCATATACAAACAAAAACTGCTCAATAACAAGACCACTTAATCAGGGAAATCAATGATTCCTTAATAGCTTAAGTTGAATATTCAGTCAGCCAAACCGTAATGGGTTTATTCAAACGATACTGAAGCACAATATATCACGCAGCCTAAATACTCATAATTAAGTACCTGATATGGTGCAAGAGTTGAGTGCCCATTGATTGGATATGTCATATTTAAAATTGCGTCTATTATTTCACCACTGTGGGCTGGAATGATGTTTGTCATAGGGACATCATCATAGGGTGGTTACAATGTACTAAAGCATGTTACAAAACCATGTTGCTATTGGTGGATTTAGCTGTTTATAACACTTAATTCATTAAAAGTCACTGTTCCAAACAGGGAATTATTGGTTTGATTTAGCACAAATTCTCCTGATAAGAGATTTATCTTGATTTGATTACACGTTACACTTAATCGTGCATTCTAAGAGTATACTAATTTTGTTTTCATTCTGCTCTTTTTGCCCCATAGCTGTAGTGTGGCGAATCTGATCAGCATATTAGGATGCCTCTTGGAGAGGATGGAAATGGATGGAAAAAGAAGACATCAGACATCAAAGAACATTATGACTTCAAAGAAGTACTGGGAACGTAAGTTGTACTAGTAGTTTAGTGTTGTTGTCAGGTCAAGGCTGGCACAATACCCTTAATAGTCCCAAACACCTCAACTGTGTCAGTTGACTTGCAAGTAACAGAGTATATTTACAATTCAAAGAGAGTTTAAAAAACCAAGAGGGTCAAAGGGAGCACCACTCATTCGTTCCCCCATCTGTGCATGCTGTCAGGCTGCAGTGTTTGAGTCTGGACTCTGGCGTCTCTAGAAATTGTATTGACATTTTGAACGGGCCTGTCACTTCTGCCTATTTTGACTCAGACGTGTCTTGTTCTTGGCCGGTGTTGGATGCTGACTCAAATATTTCCCACTCAACTGATAGTATTCAAACACAGATTTATTTCCCTCAGCCAGTTTGACTTTCTTCTGAACTGTGCAGAAACATTTAACATTGATTAAACTGTTTATGGATTGTCTGTTCAAAGGCAATGCAAAGTAAACAGCAGCGTACATAATAGCACAAGCAATAACAACTTCACTTAAGCTACTTTTGGCAGTTTATATATTTCCACATTGTTTAACTTAATTTCCAAACATAACTGTGAGTAGATCTTGAGTTGAAAATAACAGCGCTCGGGCTGGAGCTGCAGTTCCATGTGTTACTCATTAATGAGCATTATGTCAGTTTAGTTATTCTTCCTACTTCGGACATTCCGATTGTATTAATAAATATGAGTATTTCAAATGTAACGCACGTTTATGTTTAAGAATACAATATGACAAAGATATTTATTTTAGCGACTTACCAAATGATCTATAATGTATTGCAGCCAGTGTAGATACTGTGTAATGTGCATAACGTGTAGTGCACATGATATTTAGGCGTTTTTGCAGGTGCTGTGTAAGATTTCTCTGAAAGACGTTTCAAAAGTTCAACTCACCTATGTAATGTTTATGATGTGGCCTGGTGGGAACTTCTTTCTGTTGCTTGAGGTCTGAAATCTACAATAGATCACATTTACATACAACTTTACAATAAATACACCTTCCTTTTCGCTATAGATGTTGTACATTGCTAAATGAATCCCCAACCAGCGGGGAAAAGGTGGCCTTGTATTAGTGAGGGCTGGACTTAAACAGACCTGGGACGGCACTTCCCAGAGGGATACGACTTAGCGCAGATGGTCAGTGGGCACATTCAGATGGTCAGGCCGCCCCCCCAGACTAAGTAGAAGTGACCTAGTACATGTCCACCTGTGATGACACCAGTGTGCCATATGGGCTGGGTTTGTTTTCTATCTTCTTGCAACCACACCTGCTTTCCCAGAAAAGTTGCACACTATCAGATTTTAATGATTGTGCAACTCTAGTTCACATCCCAAAAAAAGGGAAATAGCAGTGGGTGGACAATGAGGCTCTCTGGTTATATCGAGCGCTGTAGGAGGACATCAAAGAAGACTCCATTGGTCTCATATGTCTCGAGTCTCAGAGTCTCAGAGCTGGGAATGCGAGATGCAATGCACTTTGACTGCTGCCAAACGCTGGTAACTTCTGTTATGAATCCACTAAGACTCACAGGAACTTAAAACTATGATTGTAATTTGGAGTGAGATATGAAGAGTTATATAACACAGATTGAAATAGTGAATTGCCAGGATAGCCAGTCTTAGATTTATTTAAAAAGATGGGGGGAAAGCTGGGTTCCCTTCTGTCCCCATAGCTGAACCTGGCAGAGGGCAGAATGAATGTGTTGACAGAAAAGCTCCTTATGCTCCAAGAGAAGATTACAGAGGAGCTTTATCCAGGAATTCAGTGCATGAAGTTAATTGATTTATGTTGAAATATTATATTCAGATCCAGCTAATCCTCACACTTCTAACTCTGTTTATATTCCACCTCAGGACAAGCTGTTCTAGGTTTAGCAGATTGAAACAATTCCCCCACGCTACAGATGTCCACAGATGTCTGTCAATCTTCGGTCACACATGTTTTTTTGTTATTCTAACTATCAATTTTCTTCTGTCATTTATCTATGATATAAACAACGAGACATGCGAAGTGTATAGCTCTGATACAACTCTCTATAACTATTCTTCTGATCCCTCTTGGAGTTGTGATGTTGATAATTCAAAGTCAATATGGAGCCGTACATCTGCAACAAGTAACACACTTTATAAGATTGTAGCTAGCGTGAACGAAACGCTCCATAAAATTATTTTATGCGTTTATAGAATGTAGGGAAATGAGTTCAGCGCATGATTCCTACGGACTGAAGATGGCAGCTTGTCGGACAAAAATGAAGAGCATGGGGCCAGTTAATTCAACGATGTCAGAACACAAAACAGCAGTTTTTAAGGTCTAAGGCGCTGCGTATGAGATTGGGAGCATTTAGATTGCCTCTCAACTACTCTTAACCGATGTCTCGCAGCTACTGGTTCTCACAACGCTAACAGTGCACACTGTTAAACGCGCTGACAGGGCTAACGCATCCCTTACATGCTGTAGCTCGGCTTACAAGAGTGACTTTATACTCTGCTCAGGGAGACATTACTCTGCTACATCTTTAAATAACAAATAGTTGCTGCTACAAAAATGCTCTGAATCCAGAATATTGCACCTTTAAACATCCACAGAAGAATACTTGTTATGTAAGATATGGTCGGCCTTTGTGAACTTGTCTACCAGCTCAAAAGTAATGAGATCAAAACAACTAAACCTGCATAAAACTGCAGCATTTGGTTGGAGCAACAGTTCCTGTGCCCCCTTCTTAAAAGGCTATTGTATTGAATCGTAAAATACCCATTGTTAAATAGAGTTTTGCATTTAATTGGAAATTTAACGACAGATATTAAGCATATGATGAATAGTTGAATTTTGTACAGAAAATCAAAGCATTAGAATGGTGCCTTAAAAAGGAAACCGAGATATAAGAAGATGCATGAGGTGAGTTTTAAGAACTACTCGTGCGGTGCCGGTGGGTATCGTGTAGGAGCATAAACCACGAGTACTCAACACGGTGGGAAAGCTCTCATGATGGCTGTTTATAGAGAAGTTAAGAGGTTTGACCTACACATGACTTTAGTAGAGTAGATGGAAAAGTGAATGATCCAGTTCCAGGTATTGTTGATATGACTATATAGTTATTTTTCATACAGACGGCGATGTAATAATGAATGTGGAGATTGTTTGGAATGGGATAATACTGTATGTCCATAGCTATTCACTCTTCTCTTTGTCGGTTTCTCCTAAACCCCCACATACACACACACACAAATACGCGCACAATCCAATATGGATTAGGCTAAAAAGAGAAAGCTTTTTCGGGGCTTGAAAGCCGTACTTCCATCAGGTGAGATCGATAAGCTTCCGGATGCTCAAAGCCGCCTGCAACAGGTCCAAGGGTGCTGACCAACCTGATTGATGGGGTATCTTTAGAACAAAAAAAAGAACATTAGGAACAACATTTGACATAGCACCATGGGACACAAATGGGATTTAATTACATCACGCTCTCTTGTCAGGCGCAGCCTTTAAGACATGAAAGAGTGCAAGAAGAGCGCACTTGTCACAGTGAAACGCACGGAGAGACATTGACAGCAGTATGAGAATGTGTGAATCAATATTTTCCCATATGGACAGCTGGGATTAAAGCGTCTTCAACAACTTGTGTGTGATATGTGTGATTGTGTATTTGTGTGTCAGACAGAGTCATCTGATGTTCATCTATCCATCCATCCATCCATCCATCTATCTATCTATCTATCTATCTATCTATCTATCTATCTATCTATCTATCTATCTATCTATCTATCTATCTATCTATCTATCTCTCTCTCTCTCTCTCTTTCTCTATCTATCTATCTATCTATCTATGTATCTATGTATCTATCTATCTATCCTCAAAAATGTCTAAAAATATGTGTTGACAGTCTCATTGGTGAACACAAACACAGCAGAGCCTCAGCTATGTGTCTTGAGGCCAATGAGTCATATTGAACTTATTTATTTTAATTTGTTAACAGCAAGTTAATGTGAGCGCCAGGACTATTTGTTTGCATACAAATAGATAAAAAGATATTTTGAGAGTCTCTTGTTGCTGATTGCTGGTGGAAAAAAGAAACTGTGTGTTCTAATCTGAGATTGCAAAAAAACAAGTCTTTGATTCTGGACTATACTCATTTCACTCCTGCCTAATGTTAAGACTTACACATTAGCTGTTAACTATCTCATCCGTTGTGAATAACAGCAGTCGCTTCCTTTCTTCCTCTGACTGCCGTTCCACTTCCTGAACCCCCTGAGAGCCCACCCCTGTTACGTCTAGAAATTAGCTGGATGCTTACAGTAATTACAATCTGTCTCACGGCAACAGGAGAGACAGCTTTTGAGGAGAAGCATAGATAAAGCACGGATCTGGTCACCTACAGTATGAACGCGAGTACAATATGGAGTACAGTTCTGATTAATTTTATAATACAAGTTAAAATAATGGTGTATTGTTACAACACTGATACTGTAAACTGAATTCAAACTAATTGTAGAATATGAATGTCAAATATTATATAGTTAATAACTTCTCAATTGTGAGATGTTGCTGCTTTTCTCTGTTTTCCATCATTGTAAAGTGAATATTTTTAGGTTTTGATCTTCTGGTAAGACATAATAAGACATTTGAAGACATCGGCATTGGTTCTTCATCACCCTGATTTGCACTTTACACTAGAATTTTTTTAAATAATAATCAAAGCCTTTCTCCAAGCATATCTATAAATAGAAACATTGTGTTCAGTTCCCACTATAACCACTCAGTCAACACCTTTTGGGCCACTATATGTCTGCCTCCCTGTCCCGGCCGATTGACCCTTCTATTTTAAAGTAAACACTCAATAAGACTAAATATATTATTACACACCAATGATAGAGTTTTATCGCTCCTGATCCTCTGAGGAATCCCTCGCTCTAAATGCTGCAGACTTAAACACATTAAAATGCTTTTATGGGTCGATGAGCTTTATGCGATTTTGCTTTGAGATTATTTTCAGGACTGTTTAAAAAATGAAACCAGAGATAAGAGAATCATCTCTCCTTATGTGCAGCAGCTCCACTATGCAAACGTTTCTGCTCCGCTGGTTCGTTGAGCACAAGATGGCCACGGTACAAAGCCATCTCAAGGATTACCACGGATCCGCGCTGGGCATTTATGATGACATGGGGATGGGAGGAGGTACACCAAGAGACGGTCAGGGTTGCACAATGACTCTCGTGCTCTATAATTAATGGTTATTAACCATTAAAAGCAGAATAACCAGAATGTCAGAGGGGGTTGTTGTTGGCAACAGTCCTGTGATGTCTGCATCCTTTCATTTTAGGTTGCACTTGAGTGAACTTCATATTGCCAAACCCCTAAGGTGCTCCGCAGCGTGAAGGATGGAAGAGAAGAGGGGATATTTGCTCAAACCTGAACATTGAACTCCCATTGTGTATTGCATGACTGTGCTGTTTCACACACATGTAAAGGATCCCTGTGGTTGCTAACAATGTTTGTGCGTTCAGGCCTCCTCCTGAGCTCCCTCCCACGCGCCTTTGGGGAGACTGTGTAAATACACACTATTCTGCCTCTCCCCAGTACCGTAATACATAATGCAGGCGAGTCTCCCTCAGAAACAGCCACACCACATTTACTGTATTTATTATTGAGGAGATTAAAAATAGTCTATTTTGTTGTTGTTAAAACAAGTGTATGTATAATATAATATAAATGTCTGTATGCATTGGTTGCTGCACCTCCTGAGCATTTTCTTAGCCCTACAAAACTCTTAGTAATGTCACCATTTTTCTTTATTCGTTCAACACATAGATGACACCTTGTGGATAGTTGAGAGGCAGTTTTACTCCTAAGTAATTTTTATCTTGTGAAGAAATCAAACAAAAACACCCCATTGCACTTCTAAAATTAATCAAATTGAAATCCATCATGGCCCGTACAGCCTAAGAACAATACTCTCCCATCTTGTCCATTTCACTCCACACCCCAACACATATTCATCTTACTTTTTCTAACATTTGCATATGTGTGTGTGTCCCTGTGTTTGTGTGTGTGTGTGTGTGTGTGTGTGTGTGTCCACTGCCTGTGTTTCAGGGGAGCTTTCTCAGAAGTCGTACTAGCAGAGGAGAAGAGGACTCAGAGGCTGGTGGCCATCAAGTGCATCCCCAAGAAAGCATTGGAAGGCAAAGAGAACAACATCGAAAATGAGATTGCTGTACTACACAGGTGAGGACACCGAGGTCCTGCAATGCGTCAGCTGGTGTTTTGCATCCAACGGGACAAATTAGTCAGTGCAGTCTCTTCCAGCAATGCATGCACGGATTCATAATATATGCAAGGGGTCAATTGAATGGGTGACTAAATGCATGGTGTCAGTAGAAACAGTAGGATTGTGCTCTGGAAATGTCAGGAGTAAAGAAGATAGACCTATTTTTAGTGTCCCTGTTGCCAGGGCAACAGCACACAGAGGCGGAGATGGTGTGGAGTTCCCCGCAGCAGTGTACTGAAAAAAAAGAAGGAGACGGAGAGGATGGGGAAGTGGCGAGGGGGGTAGGGTATGAGAGAAGCAGAGAGATATGGCAGAATGTGAGGAGTGGAATTTGGTGAAATACTCAAAGTCACTATTAAATAAATGAGAGTCATGAGAGCGAGAGACTTGAAGGAAGTTAATCTGAAAAAAATGTAGCAGAAAAATCCCATGTCAGCTGCCGACGTGTTACAGCGATGCTGTGTCAACTTGACTTGAGAGCCAAGAGAGATGCTCGACTGTCTGTCGGCTGCTTCGTAACAATAAACAAACCAGTTGGTGAGATTTGTATTTATGATGGATATTCTGTCGAGCTCGACAACGACATTATCCCAAAGTGTTCTTTGCTACTGGCACCAGCTGGTCATGGCTGTTCTTAGAGGCTGTCAGTGTATCAAGAGCTTTCTGTCGGTGATCTGAGAGCCTTTTCCAACTTATATTGTGGGGCAAACACAACGTTTTGATCCCAATTAACTACATGGCCTTTCAAACTGTTTTTAATGTATGTAACGCAGCAAGAATGCCATCTGGTGACCGATTCAAAGCATCAGACATTTGTTACCATTTCTGTCCATTGAATCTTTTTCAGGATCAAGCACCCCAACATCGTTACGCTAGAGGACATCTTTGAAAGTACTTCCCACCTCTATCTTGTCATGCAGCTGTAAGTACTTATTTCGCTTTCTCTTACACAACTGATGATTATAGAATAGAAGGGGCTCGTTTAGAATGCCTATTCACTGTGAAGATTGTATTCAACAATTTACTGAAAATTGATTGGCAACATTTTTTCAAAATAAAATGTCTAGTTCAAAGTTGGCTGATTTTTTATGTTTGGAAATGGTATATTTTGGGGTTGGGGACTTTTTGTCAGACAAAACAAAACCTTTGACAATGTTGCTAGTGGATCTGAAAATGTGTGAAGGCTATTCTATTAATATTGAGTTAACATACATTATATATTCATATACATCCCATGTGCATCATATATCTATTTCAATAGTACTCAAAGTCAAAGCCATTAGACATTTTCTTTACTGCACCAACTGATGTCTTGTGTATCATTTTACTCTCTGTAAAATGATAATTGGCAATATATATATATCTAGAATTAAAACAAAATTGGATCATATTTGGCTGCACAGCATAAATGTTACTTATAGCCCACATTCAATACAAAACCGACATGATTTTCACCTGGCAGGGTATCTGGAGGCGAGTTGTTTGACAGGATTGTGGAGAAAGGTTTCTACACAGAGAGAGATGCCAGCCAACTCATCCACCAGATCTTGGACGCAGTCAAATATCTCCACGATATGGGAATCGTTCACAGAGACTTGAAGGTATCGTTGCTCAGGGAAGGCAGAAATAAAACAGCCCAATCTGGCTTTCAGTTGACGTTTTTCTTCCCGTTTGTCTTACCCTCCTTTTTGATAATTCATCTTGTCGTTTGCAGCCAGAGAATCTGCTGTATTACAGTATGGACGAAGACTCCAAAATCATGATCAGTGACTTTGGACTGTCAAAGATTGAGGGAGCAGGCAGTGTCATGTCCACAGCCTGCGGAACTCCTGGATATGTGGGTAAGGCCTTTATTTCACTGGTCTGCCGGACTCTGCTCACCCCCCCGATCTCTTTCCTGGGAACTTAGTGCTTGATGTTCAACTGATATACCCTCTGTAGTCATTGTGCTGCGATAAGCTCTTTCATCCACTACTGAGGCAATTGCAAGTGTTTCACAAGTGCTCTCCACCTGTTTAACGTGACCTAGATCACATGCTATTACAAAAAGGTCAAGATTACTTGAATTCAGCACCTCTTCAGCTCTATTTTCCACTTTTCCTGACTGTGGCTTGTGCGTGTGTTTCACAGCTCCTGAGGTGCTCGCTCAGAAGCCGTACAGCAAAGCAGTGGACTGCTGGTCCATAGGAGTGATTTCTTATATTCTGTAAGTATGAGCGCATACCTCAATGTCAAGTCAGGACTAGTATTTCCTATGTTCCAATATCGCTCCCTCAGGTTATGCGGATATCCTCCGTTCTACGATGAAAACGACTCCAAGTTATTCGAGCAGATTCTGAAAGCAGAGTATGAATTTGACTCTCCGTATTGGGATGACATCTCAGACTCAGGTACTACCGATTACACAAAACATGTACAGCAGATCCAACAGTGAAAACTAACACGTCAGAGTTGACTTACACCATGAACATTATTTTTGTTTGTAGCCAAAGATTTCATCTGTCACCTAATGGAGAAAGAGTCAATGAAGAGATATACATGTGACCAGGCCCTCCTGCACCCATGGTAAGGAAAACAAAATACTTCTATCTATCTATATCTATCTATTTGGCAATTAGTTAATTGACGGAACTGACCAATTTAACCATTTTAATGTATCAAGCATTCTTTAGCTTTAAGATGCTTTATGATTTTAAATTGATACTCTTTGAGATTTGGACTTCTGGTCGAAACACCAAAACAAGCATAATAAATACGTCACGTTGGGTTCTTGAAAATGATAATAGCCACTTTCCACTATTTTAACAGTCAAAATGAATAACTAAAAAAGAGAGAGAAACATTAATCAATACATAAAAAAAGAATCAATAGTAGGGCTGTATTTTCGTCATTATTGAATCATCTGTTCATTATTTTCTCGGTTAATTGATTAATCTCTTTGTCTATTTTCCAGAGAGAGAAGTGACATGTTCAAATATCACGTGTTTATCCAACCAACAGTGATATTCAGTTCACTATGTCAGTGGTTCAGCTGTGTGCTAGGGAGCCCCAGAAAAAGGGGAATAATTAATTGTTCCTATCATTCCACCATAACACAAGAGCAGACAGAATATAAGACTATTTAGGTCATGGGTTTCATAGACTCTCCGTATTAACACATCTAAAAGAGTGTGTGATTTGTGTTAGTTTGAGAACCATCATATACTGTATCCGTGACAGAGAAAAGTATAACATCTTTAGAGATGCTGAGACGAGTCAAAGTTTGGCACTTTGCTTAAAAGAAATACTGGAACAATTAATCAATCATCAAAATATTTGCTGATTAATTTTCTGTCAATCTACTAATTGACAAATAATAAAACGAATAAGCCTCAGCCCGGTGCCACTCCTGCCTTTATATCCGGTCATTCTTGTTGACTTTTCAGGATCTGCGGAGACACAGCTCTGGACAAGAACATCCACGAATCTGTCAGCGCTCAAATCAAGAAGAACTTTGCCAAAAGTAAATGGAAGGTCAGTGTGGTGGAGGAATCCTCGTGCAGCCTACTCAACGAGCAGTATTGAGGCTAGCAGATGCACATGTTGTTTCTCACTTCGCTGTCAGTCACAGGCCGGTTTTTCCTTCCTCTCTCTCTGCCTGTGTAGCAAGCATTTAATGCCACAGCGGTGGTGCGCCACATGCGGAAGTTGCAGCTGGGTACTAGTCTCGAGGGACCGAGTCAGATTACTCCCACCAGTCCCTGCCATGGACATCTGCTCCCAGAGGAAGAGGAGGAGGAGGAGGAGGAGGAGGAGGAAGACGATCTGGGGAATGGGGAGGAAGAGAGCTGTAAGATATCAGTGAAAGAACAAACACTCTCAGTCTATTTCAGATGTCTGCCTCTCTTCACATACATGATGACACACTATGTAGTTAAAGGGTTCACGATGTCATGGATATTGTGATACATTGTACTCTACCGTTCAAAAGTTTGGGGTCACTTAGAAAAAAGAAAAAAAGGACAGTTTTTTCCTATGAAAATGACATTAAATTAATCAGAAATACACTCTCTACATAGTTAATGTGGTAAATGACTATTCTCTGTTTTTTAATGAAATCTCTACAGAGGTGTTTAGAGGCCCATCTCCATTTTCTAGTGGTACATTGTGTTATTGCCTTAGAAGACTAGCAGAGGGTTAGAACCCCCTCGAAACCCTTTTATTTTATTTTTTATAACTTTTTATTTTGCATTTTCTACAAACAGATTATTCCTTGAGATTGAAACCCTTTTTATGTTAGCGCAGCTGAAAACAGTTACGCTGGTGAGAGAAGCTCTAAAACTGTCCTTCCTTCGAGCCACAAGTTTGAAGAACAACATTAATATTTCAAATGAAAATCATTATTTCTAACCTTGTCAATGTCTTGACTATATTTTGTATTAATCTTGTATTTATTTAATAAATAAAAGTGTGAGTTTTCATGGAAGACACAAAATTGTCTGGATGAGCCCAAACTTTTGAACGGTAGTGTATATTTACAGTATTTCAGCCATCTTGCGGTCAACTTTGCAATTATATAATTATCTTGAACAAGTACCTTTCTCATCTTTACCAACTATCCCATATGATGCAAATGCAGAATTAGGAAAAGGAGGATGCAGGTTTGGCTGGTCGAAGAAAATGTAGAGCGTAAAGGAAGACATCTTCCTCAGGCATCTGACATCCAACTTTGAACCTTAGAAAGTAGAGAAGTGGAAGAAATGACTTTAGAGTTTATTTAGAAAAGCTTTGGGTGGCTCCTG
The DNA here is from genome assembly GCA_036178185.1 of Liparis tanakae. Lineage (NCBI taxonomy): Eukaryota > Metazoa > Chordata > Actinopteri > Perciformes > Liparidae > Liparis > Liparis tanakae. Next base: position 10,707,629 of record CM070109.1, read on the forward strand.
TTGCTCGGTCAGATTGATTTCCAGGTGTCAAATTTCTCAACAAAGGAGGTGGTGAGTGCAAAGTTATGACGATTCATATTCAGAATGCCCATTACTGTGAGAATAGGACTCTATTGAAGAGTAACAGAACATCCCTTTTACTTCACATGATCCCTTGTTTTGCTCTAATCACCAGTGTCCCACCATGAGGACGGCCGCCGTGGAAGCACCGAGGGCAGCGCTGACCGGGACAGCCTGAGAAGCTGCACCTACTGCTGCCGGCCCGCGAGTCGCGTCTGAGCCCCTCCCGTTGTCACGGTGACATTGTCTCCCTGGAGCACCCAGAGCCCGCCCGCCCAGTCTAGCCAGGAATGCAGAGTAGTTATCAGGGTACATCCTTAGCGAGCAGGTCACTGTCACAGTGTGGAGAAACATACTGTGAGTCCGCCCCCCCATAAAGAAAAACCCATCCTGACTCAAGACACACAAGTTTTTACTTTATTCTTTTGCAGAACTGAATGCAACGCTGCACCGAGTGGACGGTGATTTAAAGAAAGGGCTGCCTGATTAGCAACCTGACATGTAGTTGTACCTTTGTGCAGTGCTAGCATACAGGGGTCATTTGACAGCTTGTACATTACAAAATGTGGCTCTGGATGTTAGCGACCAGAAAGGTCTGAATCAAAGACGAGGCAGTGGCTTCTCCATTATTTTTGTTCTTGCATGATCTGTCAAATCTACCTCGCGTCACAATTACCGTGCGTCTGCGTCAATCTGGCTCTCACACTCTAAATTACTGGCGGGCACAAAGGAAAGGGGGAACAGAAGCTCCTGCATGTCTTTATACTTCTTACCCATCAATGTGACTCGGTCTAGCCACTGGCTAAGTAGCTGTTTAGTTAAAAAGAGTTCATCTCAAGGCGTGACTTCACTACCGATGCCACCTGCTTCGTTGTTCTGTTTTGATCACCCTTCTTTTCTCACATTAAGTGTTTCTGTCCTATTTTTGAAAAGTTGATAGTGTTTCTGGGGGTTATCGACTCTATATTCTGGCTCAGACTGGGTTTGTGAAGAGTGGTTCTGACCCGGAGTGTCTGCATGCTTCTGTTTGGGAAATCGGAAATCAATATGTATGAATATCAAAAGGAGACTTTTATTTGTTTGTTTTATATCTGTTCTGTTATCAGAGGCTCAAACTGAGATCGCCGTAAGTCTGTAAATCACAGGAATCTGACTTTCCTCCGTGGGCTCACATTATTTCTGGAGGAGTTATTTTGAAGATGCGATTAAGTCGAGAATCTACTGTGCGTGGGAAGAAAACAATCATATTTATGTCACGTTCATCCTCCCTGTTCTGTTTCTCAAAGCGTCTAAATATCTGCCGTCAGTCTCTTATGCTGAGTCGCCGGGATCTCAGTGTGTGCTCTCCGCCTGCTCTGTGCTGTGCACCTCTAGTGGAAGAAGTTTTGGTCTACTGTTTGCATGACCTCGTTAAATATGTTTACATGAATAATGATCAATTAGTATAAACACACATGATTATTATGACTATGTTGTATTGAAAAATGATGTAATACTGTAACTTTGAGCTATATAATGTGAAGTGAGTAACACCAGAAGTAATGTTGTTGACAAAGTTCAACACAGCACAGTGGACTTATCATTTCCATTGACTGTGATGGTTAAGTTTCTACCTGAGTTACATTTCAACTGTACTTTGTTTATTTACAACTAAAATAATTATTTTTTCAGCCTGTTTTCTTGCCGTTGCTAATATAGAATCTATTCATCCCTCTCTGATACTCAGACACATGCAGAAGAAATACACATATCGTAGGCAGGTACCAGCCACAGTAGAAAACATGGAACAATTCTATATTATATAACTGTATATCACCTGTCTGCCATGGGAGCAGCCTGTGCAAGCTCGACATTTGTCGCCCTGGGTAGATAAACTACAATACTGAAGCCATAAAGGGAAGTATATATATTTTACTGGGGAATCAGATATGTTGTTATCTTAAAATTATACAACTCAGGTGAAGGATGGCGATGTTTTGGCACAATATTTAACATATACAAAAAATCTCCCTGAAAATGCTTTAATCTTGATATTAGTCATCCCATGCCAATACTATTTTAAGCTATGTCAAGACACAATGCCATATTATTAGTTAACTGCAGAGTTCACAAATCAATCCATGACAACTTTTGATGCCCACATAAAACCAGTTCCCTCGATCTGCCATTGATACTTACAGGTCCATAGAATAATAAACGAAGGCATCACTCTGGATTTACATGACTGTAATTGTGGAAAATATGCAAACTGTGTGAAGGGCTCCATGTTAACTGTAAGATAGCCAACGTTGATGACTTTGATAACCTGACTATTCTTCTTTTGGTGATGACCTTATATTGAACCTTACCTGAGATTTGTTTCCACTTGGCTGTTTTTTTAAAGCTTATTTTACCCATTACAAACACATCTAAATGCATAAAGAAACACATGTATATTATATATATATATAAATATAAGTATATATTGTATATCCTTTTTTGTAAAAGCTGTTTTGAGCTACAAATGTATGGATGCAATGCATCATGGGTTATTGAATAAGTTGTAAGGAAATACAATGATTTGTACCCACAGAGATTTGATCGCAGGAAATGAAATTAAACTTCCTTGTCTATGCATTGTGTGTTTGGTTATTACGCAATAACTCTACTTCAGGATGGGAAAGTATAACATGTAAACTGTGATGATCATACATTACAAACAGATCACTGAATTCAAAGTGTTCTTTACTTGTTTTATACATATTCCTCATATTGTCATATTACATTTCAAAGACACGATGGAAGCAATGAACACGTGCAAAATGAAATGCAGCCCAAATAACACTTAAGTAAAGTACAGCCTCTAAAATTACTACAATTATTTTAGGTAAAATTGGGTAGAATTATGTTAATTATTGTATTCATGATATAATTTATACTGATTTATACAGATTACTGTCGAGCTCCAGGACCCGGCCATCGAAGAACACATCAGGGGGTTGCTGCAGGCCGAGACCGCCACGCAGTCTGCAGCCTTCCTGAGAGGAGGACCAGAAGGAAGTGGTACATGATGATGGCCGTGGTCCCGATGCTGTATTTTTCTATGTCTGATAGCTGTGTCGACCTTAGAAGTCATCCTCTGAAACAGCACAAGGGTCTGCAGCCTCCGTGAAGAGGAAGTACACCCACAATTGGTTCTGGATGGCGGTCGTGCCCCCGATGCTGGCTTGTGTGTCTAAGAGCTGTGATAGCTTCAAAACTTAACCTGCAGTCCCCGCCAGCTCCCGCTGCCCGCTCCCGCCTCCTGCCGGTTCCCGCTGCTGCTCCCTGCTCCCTATGTCCCAACCCCGACATCAAGCTACATAATTTTATCAAATTTAAACATGTGGTCAGTGCTATCATTCTGTACTTGCATGATCACAAACAAAATGTAATTCTAAGTCTCTTTACAAGTGCTATTTGGCTCCAGACCCGCATTACAGTTTTTGCTTTGGCTCAATTCTTGAAACAGAAATTACATTCTCAAAACTCTTAGTGCATTTGGTAAAATAGTCTATATGGTTCAGCACAACTACATAGATTACCTTCAAAAGGTCATATCTCACCCAAAACAGTTAACTCAAGCTTCAAACCCAAATCAGTTTCTCAAACAAATAGTCAGTGCCCCCAAAATGAAAACTTCCTTCTCGATTGCTGTGGCTCATCTCTCAAATTAACCTGGATGGTTTAGCAAAACACTATGGCACCCCTGTAAAAGGTCATATCTCTCCCAAAACATACAACTCATCAGTCAAAACTAAGTCCTTTTCTCATACAAATAGTCAGTGCCCCCAAAATTAAAAGTCCCTTTGTCATTGTTTGAACACTGCAGGTCAAAATGTTTAGATGTTTTGTCAGTATGGCAGTGGACCATAGAAACACCCTCATATGTACAGTTCAATCTTGACTTACAGTTTTTCTTGATTGATCACACACAAAAAAAGGAACTTCTAACACAATGTCCACAACCTTTAACTCATGTGCCAACTCCCTAAACCAATTCTGCTAAAATACAAGCACAATTATATAGCTTTAGACACACATTTCAATTGTTAGCCACACTTTCTTCAAAACACTAAACACCATCCTCTCTACTCTGCACACGTCACCAATGCCAACACCTCCTTGTGTTCAGTCAGAACACACTGCTACTCAATTGGCAAAACTTCTATTTCTACGGCTGTTGTGCAATTTGGAATCAAGGCTTTAGATATATAAGGGCCACAGGTGACCTCCTGATTTACATTACATTACATGATTTGACTTGATTTGACTTGATTTGAAGAAGAATGGATGAAAATATGGAAGGTAGAGGAGACCAGAGAGGCAGAAGAGTGAGGGTAAGAGGATGAGGAGGAGGACAAGGAGGAGGACGAGGAAGAGGAGGAGGAGGAAGAGGAGGACGACGAGTGAAAAGGAGGGGTGTGATCTCAGATGAGATTGGGGCCACACTAATTGACCATGTGGTCAGCCATGGTTTACCCATGCAAGAGGCTGGCCAGAGGGTCAACCTCATATACTGTAAGCTGCTTTTCAGTAGCATCCCTCATCCGGACGTTCAGAAGAGAGAATAGGTAAGAAACAGAACTATGACAGGAAAACACGAGTTTGAATCCTTATCAGGAGCATAGTGTTCTTGTATTTACTGTATAACTATTTTACATTGTACTGTATTTGTATAGTTTGCAGAACTGAAAAATTGGGAGGCGCCATCGAAGACACCAACGGGAGGCAGTAGCAGGAGGCACTGATGGGGGGTGGAAGGCGCCAGAGGGGGGTGGGAGGCGCCAATGGGATCCCCCAGAATGAGCTGGAAATTGTTGCGGGCGAGAGGGGAGTCTGGGTCAACCTGCTGGGCTTGCTGCCCCCGCGACCCGACCCCGGATAAAGAGGTGGAAAATGGATGGATGGATGGAATCTCATCTGAGATCACACCCCTCCTTGTCACTCGTCGTCCTCCTCGTTGTCCTCTTCCTCCTCCTCGTCCTCCTCCTCGTCCTCATCCTCGTCCTCCTCCTCCTTGTCCTCCTCCTCTTCCTCGTCCTCCTCGTCCTCTTACCCTCACTCTTCTGCCTCTCTGGTCTCCTCTACCTTCCATATTTTCATCCATTCTTCTTCAAATCAAGTCAAATCAAGTCAAATCATGTAATGTAATGTAAACCAGGAGGTCACCTGTGGCCCTTATATATCTAAAGCCTTGATTCCAAATTGCACAACAGTCGTGGAAATGGAAGTTTTGCCAATTGAGTAGCAGTGTGTTCTGACTGAACACAAGGAGCCGTTGGCATTGGTGACGTGTGCAAAGTAGAGAGGATGGTATTTAGTGTTTTGAAGAAAGTGTGGCTAACAATTGAAATCTGTGTCTAAAGCTATATAATTGTGCTTGTAGTTTAGCAGAATTGGTTTAGGGAGTTGGCACATGAGTTACAGGTTGTGGTCATTGTGTTAAAAGTTCCGTTTTTTGTGTGTAATCAATCGAGAAAAACTGTAATGATGTAATTGTTATTGAAGGGAACAGAAAGGATACATTAATGTCTTAATAGACAGTTTTCAGTTACCTTGCCGGACAAATAACTGGTTTTACTTGCTACAATACTGAAGATCTTACACCAGCATCGTAAAATCGTCTCAACATGGTTGTATAAAACACAGACATGTAGGGAATGGTCAATACCAGATCAACACATTGTAAAAAGTGTGCAATAACATAATATCTTATTATACTGAACACATAGAAACGTGTGTATCTATGGAAACAGACAGACACAGATTAGATGTAAATTCAGTTTTCATTGCGGGGAAAAAGATAAATGATACATGTATAGGGCTGCAGCATATATGACACATTGCCCGGTCATCACGGTACAGCTGTCTGACTCAGCTATATGTAGACTTCATGATGTTACTCAAGCTGAATCACAATTGTTTATACATCTATGCTGTTCTCAACACAGTACTTTATTGGCAACGGCTTGTTGTGCTCAATACAACACATGGACATACAATCAAAACTGTCACTTCTTTTCCTCCAACACTGCAGTTCTTCTCAGGCTCTCTTTGACTCGGAGGAACTCTGGCCCCTCTCGTTAGGGTGTGTTGTCTCTCTCTAGCTGTAGAGGAACGGACATATACAAACACCTTTTGGACTCAAATATGCAGCCGCAGTAAACAACAACACAATGTTTTAATAATGTCAATTTCTTTTAGGAGCCTAGACTATCTACACTGCCCTCTAGGGGCTGACTGCAGAACAACAGGATGCTCCTCATAGACCACCAATACCAATCTTTAGTGAGGAAATGTTAAACAATTTGTTTACAGTCCAATGGGAATGTTTATGTTGTTGAATCTAGCATCCAAACCTTTTCTAGCCTCTGTAGTCTTGTCAGCAGTTCCTGATGAAGTGGTGGTGATCTGTTCTTCTTTGCCTCTTTCCAATCTCTGCTAACCTTCCTCCTTTGTTCTCATCTCCTACAAAACCTTCTGGAGTTCAGTCTTTCTTTCTTGAGAGACTCTCCTGACAAGCATATGGAAGGATTTCATGATTCATACAAACAATGAAAGAGAAATGTGAGTGCTTACGAGTGTGTGTGTGTGTGTGTGTGTGTGTGTGTGTGTGTGTGTGTGTGTGTGTGTGTGTGTGTGTTTTCAACATCTTGTGGGTCATCTGCAGTTTGCTGTGAAGCTCCTGGTGGCTATTGGAGGCCGCTAAAGGATTGGGAGGTTTTTGTGGTCCGATGAGATTTCTGCTGTCCTCCTCACTCGGTTGTTGAGACGACGGGTCATGCTGTGTACACGTTAGTGTGTCTGCATTACTAGAAAAAACATTGGAGAGCAAACATACAGTACATTTTGGACTTCAGCTGGTTATGTTTTAATATTAAAAACGCATACTGAAGCAACTTTTAGCAAATGCAGGATGATAAAGGGATATACTGAATGTAAGATGACAGAGGTTACGACAACCCCAAATACCCCGATTGTATCTTAAACTATGTACTCACATAACTACACTATCGTCCTGTCAACAAAAAATTACTCCCTCAGATACAGCAAATATATCAAAAAAGCTATTTATAAGGACAATTCAAACTATTTTGCAGCACACTTGTTTGATAGTATCTGACAACAAGCTATATCTGTATTAACAAAGGGAGGAAACAGCTGTCTTCTATGCAGGTAGTTATAATACTCTCTCTTATATTAAGACCTCTGGAAAAAAATGGATAACCTATTTTTTTCAAAAACTACAGCAACCACATCAAATACAGTTGAAATGACCTGAACACGTTGATATTTCACAATATGGAGAATCTAAAGTAACATCTCCAGTGACCCTGGTGAAAATAACACCATGGGAGTTATTTTTGAAGACTGGACCAAGTAACTTGGGTTGATTCCTAATGAGACTTTGTATTACAAGTCTAGCAAGGCCCATTTGGTACGGAGCAGGTAGCTGCACATCACAGTTCAGCACTGTCAAGTTGCTGTTGAGCAAGGCATTAAAGACCTAACTGATTGGGGCCTCGTGGTGCTCCATCTATCTGACCACAATAATGAAGGCATGTATATAGGTCCTGTGCCTGTATGTGCACTCTGGGCCTATGTGTGTAAAAAAAGAACATACATGTTCCCACATGGGGATTAATAAAGTACTTATGCTTCTTCTTATATGAATATTAAACCTTTGTAACCTTTGCTGAATGTGAAATAGTGAAAACACAGGCTACCAGCACAAGCAGAGAAGGGTCAGAATGGCATACATGTCAGTTACACAGCAACAGGCATCAAACGAGGCTGTAGCAACACAACCTCTGATTGTATTGCAATGAGCTTGTGTGTCTTGTTGCTAACATATTTGTTCACACAGAGCCACAAACAAGCTCCATCAGGACTACCTCTGCACAGCTTCACAGAAACAGAAAAAGGTCAAATGTTTTTTTTGTGATAATAGATTTCTCAACAGAGCCATTCAAGTGAGTCTCTGGTGAATGTTGGAGATCTCTCTGTCAACGGAAAAAATAATGTACACGTCAAATATAATATAATGTGTATCACAGAATATTTGTTTTCAAAATACAAGTGTGGAGATATAGTGCGACACGTGAGTGCACTCCAATCATAAATCTCTGTCCTGTCGCCAATGCGAGCAACAAAGGGCCGTATTATGATGCTGACAGACAGAGCGCTAGTTCCACATGTCCAGTGGAGCGAGAGCCCTCACTGGTGAGAAGGAGACGGCCACTTCATTAACGACAAGGATCAAACAAAACACAGTGTGATTACCACTGAGATTCTCATTGGCTAGTGTTTCAGCAGAATTAATAGTCGAGACAAGAGTTATTCCCCCTGTGAGACTGCGGGGGGAAAAGGTGATTATATCTATTTTTGTTGTTTGATTAAATATATATGAACATTTAAATTAAGAATAAATATGTAAAACAAATATTGTTTTGAGCACAATCTAATTTAGCTATAGGTAAATTAGGGATCTATGTACATGATACATGATGTTTGTTGAGGCTTTGCCCTCAATGCAGCGGCACCATGTTTGGGCATCTGGTACCATTGCTAAATGTGTGCATTCAAATAAAGTAATTTTTAAACAAAATGACAGTGGATTGTCAAAAAAAGTGCAAACTAGATCAATCTCGGTATTTGAATGACAACAGAGCCGTGCTGTTTGGCTAAAGCTCAGACAGTGGACATTATGTGGAGAAGAATTAATACGTCATGACAGGCAAATACTCTCCAAGGCCCACTCTGGTGTCGGCAGGGCTTCTTCTTTTATTGTGTTTGGTTCAAGCACTTGCTGCCTTTGGGAAATGAACTGTGGAGATAACAATGACCGAGACATCTACCGTGGTTAAGTTCTGCCAAACAAAATGTGACCAAGAATGAATGCTAATAACTTATTTGTAATGTGTGATGTTACAGAGCAAAGTGTAGCAGTTGGCTTATCATTTGTTCACAATGCTTTAATCTCAAACACATAATGCAATCCAAGAAAGTATCTTTGCCACATGGATGCATTTGCTGGATCATAACCGAGGAAGACAAATGTAAATAAGGAATACAAATAGACACACCTTCTTTCCATGGGTGACTCCAATATTTGCAGAGTTGCAGTAATATTTTGAGGTCTCTCTCTCTCTCCCTCTCTCTCTCTCTCTCTCTCTGAAGGAAAGAAGGAAGGAAGGAAGGAAGGAAACTGTTCTGTGTTTGTGTGTTTGGGTCAATGATAATGGAAGACAAACCCAGGTGAACAGTTCAACAGTGCAGGAAGAATATGTTGTATAGGAGTGATGGGAGGTGACCAAATATATGTTGCCACAAAATGATTGCAAATAAAGTATGCTGCATTGTGAGAAATTAAACCACTGTTTCACCACCTTTTTGGTGTCTAGTCTAACGGCTTGAGCCCTAGAAAGAAAAAAACCTAAATGTTGGTTGGAAGTCCAACAAAGTTAATCTGTGTATCCAAATTATGTTTCCTCTCACCCATTAATCATCCCAAGACCCCTTACATGTATCGTTTGATCCTCTGGAGAAGTCCAGACCAGTAAAGTGAACTACATGGTCTAGCTACAACATGCTGATTACATTTCTTGGTTAAAACACACATACATGCTCCCAGAGGGTCATGCTGTCAGTATACCATTGATGTCATTGTTTCGTAATAAACAGCAGCCAGTCACCTGTGTCAGTGTCAAACATTTCCATTTCTTTCCATTATTTGAACATTTATTTTGCATGTTCTATTATTATTAACAAAACCACGAGTGAAGTTCAGTACATTATATTTATAAAGTTTTGAATCCCAAATGACAGACTTTCCTCAGACATCTTTACAATATGTATAAAATCCTTTGAACCATGATTCAAGATGAGGAACAACTTCAGGAAACTCCAGGAGGAGCGACAGAGGTGCCTCTTACATACTGATTGCCGTTAAACACACAGCAGACAGAGGCAGTGGAAGTAAAACTACAACGTAGCTAAACACAATTCAATAAATACAGTACATATCATAGTAAATATATAAGATATGTTCTGGGTTCAATTATTTACACTCTGAGAGACATTATTTGTTCCATGGAAGTCTGAAATATAAGTCATATTCTCCTTTTCGTCATAAAGGTTCCTTGAGGTCAGTTAGGGTCCTTGGGGATGCAGCCGGCCATCTCCACTATCTCCGGCCATCCTTCGTAAACGTTGGTTTCCTCATCATTAACAGCTTGCTGACGGGGGAACAGAGGAGAGGACATTTATTTTATCATAAATTGTGTTGCTTTTTGATTTATTTTCTGTTTTTAAAACTAGATGGACTCCTCTGACACAAACAGGCTCACTAACCTTCTCAAAGAGGCTTCTGTTTTCGGTCCCTGCTTTCCCGGCAAACACCCAGCTATCTCTGGGTTTTACGGACTTGATCAAAGTGCTTCCCATTCCGACAAACACCTCCCTCATGTCGTCTGTCATTCTGCCAAAAAGCAAGAGGAAAGAGTCGAGCTGTGTGCTATGAAATCGATTTAGCCGTTGAATCCTTGAGATGTGGACTCACTTCGGTGTCACATCATCAAACGAGGCCACCAAGACAATCATTCCAGGTTGGATCTCCTTCAGGTACGCCAGGATGTTTTCTGCATCTTTTGTTCAAATAAATTGAAAGAAAAAGATCATTTTACAGTTTTAATAAACTTTCAAATTAAAATTAGGTTAATAATAATAATAATAATAATAATAATAATAATAATAATAATACATTCGATTTATATAGCGCTTTTCCAGGTGCTCAAAGATGCTTACATAACAACAAAAGACACACAACTTACTTCCGAAATCCATATTAAGGTAGCCACATTTTTCCACTTGTCCAGTTTTACCTGTGATGGAACCCCCCCACCACAAAAACACAACATTTGGTTGTCAACAGCTGCACCTGTTTTAATGGAAGTGAAGCGATTAAATGAGCTGTTTAATGATCACTATCAGGACTTTCCTCTCTTTAATCTCTTGATGAAGATTCTGTTATATAACTGAAACGTCCAGAGTGGAGAGACTATGAGACCTTTGGCTAAGATGGTTTTATCAACTGCTGGTTTTAACGTCAACACATCAAAAGCCCAAAACTATTTCACATGTGAATGTTTGAATTGTTTTAGAAACTATACATTATTTACTGTACAGAACTTCACAATAATCTGTCAGAGTGTATTCATACTCACCATTTACCACCACAATGTTCAGTCCTGGTCCCACATTATTCATCACATTACTCATAATGCTGTTGAGATACAGACACAGTTGAGTTTCACTCGGTCACACACATTTCCATCCTTAGTTATGTCCAGTAATACCGTATCAAACACGCACATTTTACCATCGAAGCAGATCTTCGGCCCAACAACATTAGCCGCTCCGCTGATGATTTGTAAAGCAAAATGGTCCGACGGACAGATTCTGGTGAGGCTGCACTTCGGCACAGTTAGTGTAGCTGAATATGTCAAGAGAAAAGTACTTCTGATCAAGAAAGAAAGTCATGTTATGTAAAAAAAAATTACTTTCATAATTTAATTTACCTCTTTGGAATTTTCCTTTGATGTGGTCTTTGTCATTAAACCCTAAAATAAAAGGATGGATGCAGTGATATTAAAATGAGGCAAATAAAACTAAATGAAAATAGGTCAATCAGGATTTATAATGTAATAGAAATGAGCTCACCAAGAATATATCCTACTTCCTCCAGATTATCAAATGAATTGATGGAAAGTCCCCAGGTTAGAAGGACAACAATTACAGCAGCAAGAAGCAAAACAACTGTCAAACACAAAGAGATGAGGATTGGCAGAGATACAAACAAAAAGACCAGCTTTTGAAATTAAGTGAAATCTCACCTTGATTCCTCATATCGGCAATAGCTCAGATAGCTTCCAGTTCCTAAAGGCAAGCGCTGAGACTTTTAAAAATGCCCTTGAAGGAGTTCCTGTTAACAAGTGATATTGTAAAGACAGCAACACTTTGGTGTCCTCTCATCTGTGAACATGCACTCTGGTAATTCCTCCAATCATGCCTGAGAAGGTTCTTTGGATACGACTAAAGAAAAGAAAGCAGCCCCTCCTTGAACAACATAAAAACCAGGATGTGGCACTCGGCATGCACAGCCACTGTGAATTAAAAAATCTCTCTCAGTGTCAAATACGGGAGCAGGAACAGATACAACTTGTAGTGAACCATGCGTTTTGAAAACAGCAGATTGTGCTCAGCAGACGGGAAAACAATCTGGAACAGGCAGAGGGAATGACTCAAAGAGGAGAAAAAAAGATCACAAGCTTCATATTTTAAATTGGATGTGTAAACGAAAAATAAAAACACGCTCCAAAAATTGCCTTTCATTTTTTGGGAGTTTTCTAGTTGTTTGTACATTATTCACAAAACCCATGTGATGTGTGAGGTTATCTGTTTATTACAAAAGGGATGATGGAATAGAAGGCCGAACTATCACTAAAAGCAAATAAATATACATGGAATAGGAACACACAACATATGAAAAGAAACTAACACATGATAACTGTTTAAGCTTGCTTTTCAAAGCAAACCCGGCTAAAGAATGACTTGTTTCAATAAACACTAAATAAATATGCCAATGGTGGACAATTTAAATCCATACTTGTGATGGATGGACAACCCTGTTTGCACAAGAGTTAGTCATAACTGAAGAGCATGTTCAACAACCCACTTGAAAAAGAAATGGTACATGGGGTTATTCCTAATAAACATTTTCCACATATAAATCCCAGAGGCCGAGCCCTTGTGCCACTACACTTCTGCTCTGCTGGTCCTTGAGCAGGAGCTCAGTCTGAGCTTTCACCTGCCTTAAGGGGTCAACACTAAAATAGCATTCCCTTCAGGTAGTAATCAACTGATTTTAGGATTGTTATTAAAGTTACAGTGGCCGGATCATAATACGCTCATAATAATAACCAAGATACAGTTGAGTAGCTGATTAGGGAATTAAAGCCTCTGCTTGGTCATATTGTGACAAATGAACCACACACATAAAGATAGATGAAAAATACAGGAAACAAACCACACGGAAGGTATGAACTACGTTAGCTTCAGCTGCACCACACAAGCATGAAACAAACTGAAATAGTAAAGAATTAAACATTTTACCCAGAGATTTACAGGAAGTTTGAGCAGTAACATTAGATACAGCTCAGATACAATGAATGCTGTGACCTATGTTTGACCTGTTATCCTCCATCCATCTAAAACTAGTTAAATTAGGTGTTACTTGGTGCTACTTATGAGGGGATTTGCATTATAACAGCGTATGTGTACAGAACTCTTCATATTCCTAACATGGTGTAATACTAAAGAGAACCAGCAGAGGGTCCATGTGTTCCACACGTTACTGATAAGAAGGAACATTATGCATTCAGAGAAACATTTGACTGGATAGCATTAGAGAACATATCCATGTTGTTTCCTTCTTTTTATAAATACTGCGTGTACATTCAAGCAAACATAAAACGGTCGAGATGTTCTTCAGAAAAGGGACAGGAATAGTGAAGTACGGCAGTTGGACAGACCAAGGACAAACCAAGCAGATGGCAAATACAATCAACCATTACACAGGATGAATAGATACCATGTGTACAATAACATATGCATATACATGCAGTGGCCATTACTGACATCATTCACACTATCATCAGTAACTATAGAGTAACATCTGCAATAATACATGAACTTTAACCTCATAATTAATCTCATAGCGATAACAACAGAATGATTCTATTGCTTAATTTCTTGATCATACAAACACAAATTCAAAGAGAAACCATTGTGAAATTAATTTTTGATTAATGACTTATCAGTGTGAACTGACACCAGTGTCCTCTGACGCTGACGTTATCCCAACAATGTTCACTTGTGACTTTCTAGTAGGTGGAGTTGCAGTTTTTTTGTGTGGGAAATAGAGCCGTCTAAAAATATCATGCAACATCACTCAGCCTAAAGTCCATTAACGAGTCGGTGGACTCTGAACGCCACAGCAAAAATATTTTAAGTGGGTTCACGTTAGCATGAAAATGGAAAATATATTTCAAAACAAACAACTGTTAGTGTGACTACGTATAGCTGCAAGTCAATTGGGGAGTTTGAAACATCTGCAATGTCAAAGCTCCATGTGATGCTATGTAGCAGTCATATATTTCACAACTACTGGATAATGATACTGAAGGATTGCAATATTTGCCAATAATTTGCACTTATTACATTGCCAGTGAATGAAAGCTATATTTAACCACATTTAAGCAAAGTTGTATGTTGTTGCTGAGGCACTATTCCATAGCAACCTGCAGCGGTTACAGCTGATAAAGCCATTGGTGGTTGCCGCAGTGTAACCACTGTTAGCTCTGTCAGCACTCGTGGTTAGTACTGTTTAGTTAATACTGTTAGCTGCAAGACGCCGGTTCAGCTAAGCCACGATGAGAGGCTCAGAGGTACGAGAAATACTCCACATCTTGTATTTTTAGCACCTTTGAATCAACAATTTACTGCGGATTGAGGTTGTTTAATTGTGGGGGGGTGGCTTTGGAGGGAGGCCTGAAGGATGGTCAGAGTTGCCGACTTCCTGACTTTCTTCAGAGATTTAGCAACTTTAGGCGCTAGTCCTGCCAACGCTTTTGGAGTTGGGAAAACTGGGCTGGGTTTTTTGGTTAGCCATTTAAAAGACAAATCTGTCTTTATCTTGCTGTTTTTTCCAGATGTGACCTACTCAAACTCAAACGCTTACATTACATTGCTTGTAATGTAATGCTTTTATAAAAAGTGACTTACAATCATACACTGTGTAGACATAGCTACGGGGAGCAATTCAGGGTTACGTGTCTTTCTCAAGGACACAACGACGTGCCCGTGAGCGGGGATCGAAACACCGATCCTCTGATTAAAAGATGGAGCTGCTAACCACTGACCGTCGTCCGGTTAGTGTTCACAAAACAAAGCTAAACATTAGCTGGTTCCAGCTTCTACAATGTGAGAATTATTGTTTTTTCTTGTCTTAAAATATATTAAGTTGAAATTGTTTTGGATAAAGCAACACATTTGATGATGTCATCGTGGGTTGTAGGAAACTGTGAGTGTTTTCTGAAGTTGTTTTCTGAAGTTGTGTGGAGCATATTATATTTCCATTATGAAATAGAAAGAATCATTAGCTGGAGCCCTAAAGCAGACAATCCATCTCCAACAAACCATTTTTCAGTCAGTTCATTTGCATCCGCATCTGAGATTTATTCCAGAAGATCCTATAAAGGAGGGAAAAAAATGAATTTACAAAATGACATGTGAAGTGATAAAGAAAAGTTACAGTTGTGTCAGCTTTGTACAGAGAAAGGCACGAAGAACAGAGAAAGCTGCAATCAGGGATGATTCACTGACCTCGTCCGACTCCTCTCCGACTGTGCCGGGCCCCCTGTCGCCTTCAGCCTCTGTCACTGCTGAACCCTGGTCCTCCATCCACCTCAGCTGTGAGTATCTGTATCCTGCCTCACTGAAATGAAGATATGAGAGATACAGGGGGGATGTGTTGTTATTGTAATATGTTTTTTGAATAATAGTGTTAAGGATCATTAATAAAGGCTACTTACTTGACTGGGAAGCAGTATCTTCGGATGATCAATAGTGCAGCAAAAATTGCCGCCACAGAGACGAAGATCACCGATGCAATAACCCCGGGGTGAAGCCTTAACCCGGACTAAAAAGACGAATGAATCCATTGAGATCAAACAGTGGGGTAGTTAAAGAGACCATAATCGTAACAGTGCAGGCCATGATGTGTGGCTCAGATACAAAAGGAAATACGGGTAGGAGAGATGACAGCTGCACAGCGTGTGTGTTATGGATCACGCTGATGTATGACCCAACAGCTCAACAGCAGGGGTGTGAGTCACAGGCCATACAGCACAGATTTTGACAATAAATGATCACTCACTTCAGAACTACGATCACAAGCCAACATCTCTAATATCAGAGCTATGCAAAATATCATATGTTCGGAGAAGAGTGGGAGAACTTCTATTTCTGTAGTGATGAATGGGATTCATACAATCTAAAGGATACACTTAATCACACACGGGAGGAGAAGTCAGATATTAAAGATGAGATAAGATATCAACTCACTTGTAACATATCCACATTATTTTCTGACATTAAAATATTTTTGGCATTTCGTTGATCCTTATGTAACGTCTTTTTAAATGCACTTGGAAGGCATCTTTTAATGCCAGATAAAGACATATTTGTAGCTTCCTATAGTTAAATTAGTTAATTAATAAATATGTTATTTCTCATCGCATTATGGCAGGTGGATTTGGCAACTAAAGTACTTCCGGATGGATAGATAGTGAATATTGTGCAATAAAGAATGTGTTCTCTCTTGAAGTGTATCCATTTTAATAACCATATTATAAGTTTAATTCTTTAAATAACTAAACATCAACACACACTGTATACGTCAATTGTAAAGAGTTCAACGTTGAACTTAATATATACAGTTTAAATATTGTGGGCCTCTGCAAACTTAATGAAAATAAACTTTGGGACTACGACGATAAGATGACTTGTCGTATTTTTGCATGTTCACGTGTTACGTCACCATACTATTTACAACCACGGCCGTATGTTAACGGATACAGTTGCTTCTCATAATTACCTGTTGCGCTGACATCGTTGCGAGTTTAGAGCCTGTTTAACTTACTTTCATTGTGAAACACTAACGCTCAGTATACAACCGAGAGGGCAATTTCAACTCCTCAACATGTTTTTTGCCTGACTGTTAGCAAAAGGTCAAACGCCGGGTTGTTTACTTCCTGGTTGCTCTCACCTGTTAAAGAGCAATATGTCCACGCCCACTTCCAGGAAACGTCACGTTTGTGTCACGTGGCTCTCCAGCGAGGCACACATTTAAAACTGTTTTATTTTTCAGAGAATTTAGCATCTTTCCATATATTTCTGGCCAAAAATCTATATTTTGCATTAAAAATCTAACTATGAAAACATATATTATGTGTCATCCTGAAGGCTAGAAAACTTAAAGGAAAACGTTTTTGTTGGAATTTAAGTATATTCAAATGGTTTAACAACAAAATATTAACAGACTTCCTTGACAGTGAATATAATGCAATAATGGTGAACACTTTGCATACATCAGTATTTGGCAAACAGAGTAGGCCTCTCCTGATAAGGGCTGGGGCAACTGGATGCTCAGTCATCAATCTAGTTTGGTTATTGTTTGATTAAAACTACAGGGCATCACAATTTGATAAATGAATGTGGGCTTCAAAATGAATGTGTGATCAGTGTTTTGGCAGGACTGATGAACAGAGCTCCCCTTCAGCTGTTACTGTTGGTTACGTCAAAAACATCTAGTACAGGTTCATGTGTTACAACAAGGGATCATTTTAACTCTGAGGGCATCAACGATTGATTAATAGATACATTCAAAATCAATCAACTTCTTTCAGAACTGTTGCAGGGCAAGCACAGCTCCGTCAAACTCGCCTTACCAGGAAACCTTTATGAAAATAAACACATGAAATCAGCAACATGTTTACTTTATTCATATTCATTTCAAACAATACATGAAAAAAATCCACATATTTTTAATTACATTATTTTAAGAATAAATAATGATAAATAAAGAACATAAATGTCCTTTACTGTTATACTAATCCAAGCAAAACTTAAATGTCAGAAATCCTTTGCCAAAAGAAACTCCAGGAAGTTCATTCAAAAGGATGACATATTAATCTGCTCGCCAAGAATTAAAAGAAATATCTTTCTCCCATCAGATGTGCTACTAAAAGGGCAACAACTCTATTTATTGCAAAACACATCTGTCTTATTTATTGAGTTCCTCTCCCTTACATACCAATATGACTATTTTTGGAGACACATACCCCCTTGTTAGTTTCACAAAAACTTAAAGCTGCAACATTTATATGAATGGTGCATTTATATAGGCCTTCAAAAAGGAACGATTCCATTCATCCACTGTCAATAACTTGTGATTTCCTCTTTTAGATTCTCTCAAGCTTTGAGTCAAGCTAGTTCATAGTACTTCCCGGTCTTTGGATCGAAGTAGCAGTTCAGGCAGGGGTCATAGAGCAGATTCAAATACTCATCCTCCTTCTCCTCGTCCTTCACAGACTCCTCCCGTCCTACAAGAAGGCAAGAAGATTACTCTGCAACACTTGAAAGTAATTGTTCAGAACATTTATAGATAACGGTGCATTGGAAATTCAAATTAATTCAATTTGAACAGATGAAAAAAATACGTGAATGTAAAATATATTTGTGACGTTCTATGTATAGTTGCATATGGCAGATATAAGTAATGGTGATTCTATCAGCTGTTGTGGATGGTGAGGTCACCTTCAGACTCAGGTGGATTCAAAAGTTTTCTGTCGCTGACATTTTTTCTCTCATCAATCAAGACCTAAGACACCCGGACCCTGTACCACATTATGAAGCTGTAAAGAGATTCTCTGTAATCCCCACTACTTTAAAGTGTGAGAATTTAGCCATTAAATTGACAGGCAGTTAAATGCTAAAAAGGTTATGGAATGCTCCGGGAGGAACCTTTTATCTTATCAGAACTTTGACGGTGATAATGAAAACTAATTATAAGACACATTGTGTAAGAGGTTTAAAAATGATGTTGTAAACTGAAAGGTTTCATCAATTAACCTTGTCGATGTGTCTTGGGGGTACAGACCTGTAATGAACCTGTCTCTTTTGACCTATGGAGTTATATGGAGGACCGAGAGCTCCACTCTTATGGGTCCTTACCCTTAATTAGATACAGTTTCACGTGCTTTTCCACCATGTTAAGTGCAGTCTTTGGGTGGAAGCTTTGACACCGGGTGAATGTCTCCATTAGTTCTATGCATTTGAGCAATTAGCGTGGTAATGTTAAGGCATTGTATTGTTTGCTGTCTGAGTGTAAATTACATGGTAGGGTCTTGGGGGGCAAAAGGACCAAAATTAAGGTTACTGTACCTCCGATTAGATTTTCTAAATTGTTCCGACTGCTGCCTGACCTTCCCCGCTGGCTCGGAGGCATAATGGGAGGGCTGAGTACGTCCATCCACTCCCTAGGGGCAAAGACCATAAAAACACACCGTCATGACAACACATGCCATTACACAAACCATCCTACTGTACCGTGCCCCTCAAATTACCTCCATATGACATTCTAACAATGAAGTCCCATCATGGTGTGATCTCACAAGCCCATCTAAGCAGCCATTGTCCTTGAGCCACTTCTCCGGCACACTTAGGCTCACCGCCTCACAGTTTTACCTGAAGGATCATTTATTAGATTCAGACTCAAGCTGCGAATTCCAAGTTACCACATTCGGGGCCAGAGGAGATGTCTTAACCTTGCCTGCGTCTGAGGGAGCAGGACTTCCTTTCTCTCTAAATGAGTTTATCTTACCGACTGAGAGCTACACGGGCTACAACTGTACATCTATCATGTTACAGTAAAGTGAAACACTGCACTTTTAGTACAGAGCAAAAGATTAGAGGGAGACAAAAAAATGCCACAAGATGAATTATTACTTGGAAGCACTGCAAGATTCCCCTGTTAAACTGAATTCATAATACTCAGTTACGCAATTATCCATTAACATCTTTCGCCTCTGGAGATACCATCTCACAAGTGCATATCACAACATATTTAATGAGGTACTATAATCTTCTTCTGTACAACATTTAGCTGACACCAGACAATTCGAACGTTCATTATCAATGATTGATAATGTCACTCCCTCTGAAAAGAAAGTCCATTCACTAACCCCAATATAGTATGTTGAGTAGACTAAAATTGTGAAATCTTAATACTTTTAGCAGGGTATGTTCAAAAGATTTTTTTAATTATCTTTACTGATTAACTTTAGTGTTAATATACTTAATAGCGTGTTGGTTTTAATGGGTGCAAATTAATCCCCATTGTCATCATTTCATTACATAAATACTATAATACTTCAAAGATTCAAGGATTCAAGGTTTTTTATTTGCCATTTGTGCCTAGAGCAACTATCCAGACACATTGGAATTGTTTTGCAGGGATCTCCAGAGGTACAAACACACTATAATAATAATAATAAGAAGAAGAAGAAAAATATAAAAATATAAAAAACACACTCTACATAAGGTTGTAGAATATACAGTATTAAGTACACTATATACAGTATTAAGTATTCATAATGTAAGTATATGTAACTTTAGTGACTTGATACCTGGAACTAACAGCACCAGTGAAGTACATACAAAAGATGACATAGCTACTTCAGAGACCTGTTTTATAGTAGGTCAATGAAACAACATTGAAAGTAAAAGCTTCAATTTCACAGCTTTCAATTTAATAACATCTGTAATAGCAAGACACATGAATGCAGGCACTATTGTTACCAAGGATTAGATTATTTCTGGTGAAAATCTAAAATAAATGCAAGGATTAACAACGCCATGCCGTTCTATCTATATCTCATTTCTCCAAGCATTTAAGCCTGGATAAGAAATGTTTCATTTTTAAACTAACGCCTTTAAAGTGACCACGTAAATTATCTTTAGAGGCTCTGAATTTCCTTTCTAACAAAGGCATTCACTATACACTAACACCCCTTTGATTGTGTGATAGTCAGGAACAGAGTACAGAAGTTAATGGAAGCTGTTTTCAAGGATAAAGGCCTCGACAGTGCTGAACAATTGAACATCAAATGGTAAAAGGAACGTGGGTAGAGTGAATCAATTCTTAAGTAATTATTAATCAGATAAGGAAGAACCAGTGATAGAGGGAATAAATTAGTTTGATTTAATTTGAGTGAGAACACTGATTTTGCACAGTTATATTATAGTCCATAGAAATGAAGCTTTCCAAATATCTCCCAGTGAAATATTGTCAAGGCAACTCCATTTGTCCGACATCCTGGCACTGCGATTCACAATTTACTGTTCAAATCAACACCTTCAAGATCTAAACTATCCATACGTCTCTTAGAACCGATCCCGACTAGATTGCTTAAGAAGTTTGAACTTTAGTTAGTACCTCTTAACTAGATATTATCAATCTGTATTTACAACCAGGCCATGTACCGGTCCTTCAAAGTAGCTGCAATCCAACCTCTTCTTAAGAAGCCCTCTCTTGATCCAGCGCTGTTGGCTAACTACACTCTAACCTTTCCTTCCTCTCTAAGATCCTTGAGAAAGTAGTCTCAAATCAGTTGTGTTGCTTTCTACATCTGAGGATTTTCAGTCAGGATTTAGAGTGCATCGTAGCACAGAGACACTGTTGAAAATGACGAATGGCCTCCTAATTGCGTCAGTCTTTATAGACTTGCTGCATTCGACATCATTTACCATCACATCCTATTGCGAAGACTAGAACATTTGATTGGTATTAAAGGAACCGTACTAAGCGGGTTTTAGACCTATTTATCATATTGATCCCAGTTAGTATGTAAACAATGAATCTTTCATGGACACAAAGGTTTGATAAATAGTTCCACAAGGTTCTGTGCTTGGAGCAATTATTAGACAATATTATCATCCATAAACTTGTATTGTTATGCAGATGATAATCAGTAATTTGTATTGATCAAGATAGAAAAAACCTGTCAGTTCGCTAAATTTCAAGCATTTCTTAAATATATAAAAAACTGCAACTTCCAGATGTTAAACTCAGACTGAAGTTATTCTACACGGCCCAGAACACCCCAGAAATTGAATCTAATGATTTAGTTATTCTAGATTGCATTGCCCTGACATCCAGCACTAGCGTAAATAATCTCATTTATCTCTGATTAGGTTAGGTCCTTCAATTCCAACATTAAACTCATTTCAAGGACTGCCTTTTTTCACCTTGGTAATGTAGCAAAACTCATGCACATCCTGTCTCAAAGTGATGTAGAAAACTGTGGTCATGCATTTGTTACTTCGAGACTAGATTACAGCAATTCCCTATTAGCAGGCTTCTCTAATAAATCTTATCCAGCTTGTAACACAAACTAAGGAAATCCTTTTCCTAACCTACACAGTTTTAATTGGCAAGGCACCATCATATCTTAAGGAGCTTGTTGTACCCCATTACCCCACTTGAGAGCTTCGCTCACTGAATGCAGGGCTACTTGTGGTTCCTAGAGTCTCAAACATTAAGATGGTACCCAGAGCCTTCAGTTATCAAGCTCCTCTTCTGGGAAACATCTTCTGTGTCAGTCAGGGAGGCAGACACACTCACCACATTTAAGAGTAGACTTTCCTTTTTGATAGCACTTATAGTTAAGGCTGACTCAGGTTTGCCCTGGTCCTGCCCCTATGCTGCTATAGGCCAAGACTGCCGGGGGACTTCCTCTGAAATACTGAGCTCTTTTCTATTCTTCTCTCTCTCCCTGTCTGTATATATTCATGTTTTATTAATGCAAATTACTAACGTTGCTTCTTCTCCCGAGTCTTTGTGCTTTCTCGCCTCAGGTGTCCATGCACTCTGTGGTTGTGCTTCGTGTTGTGGCCCTCATATCATAATTATTAGTCACATTACAATTACTGTTATTATCATTATTATTCTATTGTATCCACTTACTGCTAATCAATATTCAGCTTACTCCCATCATTATATAAATAATTGATCTCATATGCATTGAAAGTGTTGTAACTCCACTTTGGTGTTCTTCGTTTTTTGGGGGGAGTTTTTTCTGTACCGCTGTGAAGGTCCTGCGACAGAAGATGTTGTACAGATTGTAAAGCCCTTTCAGGCAAATTTGAGATTTTTGGCTGTAGAAAATGAATTGAATTGAATTGCTACTCAAGGTCCCTGTTTCTGATTCGTGGTTTTCCATGTTAGCCAATCAAAGAGCATCCCATGCAAAGACTCGTGTTGAAGCATTAAGCACAGCAGCAGGAGCATTTAGGCTCTCAAGGAGAATGTAGTTCTCAAAAGCAAGGAAGCCTTCCAGAGATGTCAAATAATACCATGATATAATTCACTGTCAGGAATTCTCAGCATGCAATGCCAAAAAGAAAAGGAGCATAACAAACAACAAAGCCTGTGCAGCTGGTCTTCCAGTCTGTAAATCAAGGCTTGCTTCATAGTCTAATTTCAGAAGTACAGCTGCGGATGCTGTAGTTCTATGTGAAACTAGTCGGGGATGTTTTAAGGTAGCTGAAAATAGTCATATTCATTTCAGTGGACATTCAAAAAAACAGCATAACCTCACTAAATATTTAAAGAGCCTCAAAACATGTTAGGTTTGAAATATGAACATTTCTTAGTCTGCACATGCTTACAACAGGCTACCTCACTGCGCATCAATAAATCAACAGGGTTAGAGGAGAGGTGCATCATTTGAGTAGCGGACCTATGATGCAATCCCTTTGTCTTCTCTTGTAACGTGCTGCATGTCGTAAACACCAACACAGAGATGGAGACGAGCAGAGAAAGAGTCACGGCTCATCTCCACACCTGCACCTCATCTCCACACCTGTCTTCAATCAAATCATCAATTCCTTCCTGTGAAAACGGCCCGGCTCCTCTCATCAGTTGCCAGATTATGTCACCGTTACCAGTGGTGTGTAGACTCGCTATCTAGTGTTTAGATTTACGAGGCAGCGAGAGATATTGTAAGAAAGGGGTTAGGAGAGATCGGAGAGGGTAATATTATGAATGTACTCAAGAAATGCTTTAGTGATGAAAGCTGGAAGGTAGCGTTGGAATATTTAGAGGCGACACGATTCATGAGGAGAATCCGAGATTTCATTTTACTTTTATTCTTAGGTTTGTTTGTTTGGTTTTCTTGTTTTTAATTTAATTCTTTTTAGAATAAGATATTTACTTTCATTAAGTATACACTCCAGATGAGAGGGTGGTGATAATGCACCCACAAGATGTTTGCCAACCGCCATAAAAAGAAACAGACAAAGACTGTTACAGCCATCTGCAATGTTCACCACACGACAAAGCGTTGTCATTTACAATTTTTTTACACAACGGGACATATACTTTTTAGCATTGCATATACCTTAGTTAATATTGGATGCACTTTCCCAAAATGTATCTGTTGTAAATTATGCTGCCTCCTGCAGTAACATCAGCCCATTGATCAATATGTTTTCTTTTCGAGGTTAGAACTGTATCTGTACTCTGGTTGTAACCCTCAGGCTGGTAACACAAGGTGGAACATGTCTTGTGGATGCTTTGCACTACGAACTACAAGCTCCCGCCTTGCAGAAGCTGGCCATTGCTTCATCAATGATGGATTCCTTCTCGTATGACTGCTGAAAGACGGTGCTTAATAATGAGTCCAACTCCTGCTTTTCATTTTTTCGGACTTTCTCTCAAACATGAATTATCTAGAAATCAAAGGGTCATATAAAGTTGCCAGTGGTAAAAAATAACAAGCATAACTCTAACAAGAATAATTAGAAAAGACTTGTAAAATGCTTGAGTGTGAAGCGGTGGAGCCCTGTTTGGATGCTCTCTCATGTTGATCTTTGCAGCCGTCTACACGGGGCTCAATGGAGCCTCTCATGTCAGTTGTGTCTCAAGAGCCCAACTGCGACCTGAATCATTTATTTAATGCTAAGGAAAACATTTTTTTTACGATAAGCAAGGAAACGTGAGGTTGATGCTCAACGCGTGCCTGGCTCTGGACATTTGATACCGCCGCCCACTCAAGTTGATTCCTTTGTCTGCATGGTGACATGAAAGAGACATTTCTTGGTTTAAAAGTACTGATGCCTGAAGCTGTAAAGTTGTTGTCAATCTGTGTGCTGCAGACTACATGTTTTATATCTATAGTCATAATGCCTCCTTTTTGGAGGAACAGACAGGAGAACTTAAGCAAAGTAATGTAATTCAACCATAGACTGTAGTAGTGTACATAGTCATTGTTTACAGCTTAGATCATTTTAACTTTTAGTTCATTTACCCTTTGGAATTCTAAACGTACACTTGAACGCATATTGATTAATTCAGGTGATACTTTCTTTAAGGATGACAACATAGGTTTTGCATCTGCCCCTTTCCACAGAAGTGCATTGCTTTGGTCCTTTGCTGGTACCCCGCTCTGCTTCTCTAAAAAGAGAACATGCTGCCTGCCACCAACTGAAGATACTATGCTATGGATAACTACATCATAGAACCTCACATCAAAAAACATGAACTATCCTTTTAATATTCGAGCAAAACAAGTATGCTGGCATTGCTATGCGGATCCGTTACAAGTAGAATGAAGGCAAAGTTAGATCAAAGATGGAAATGGAGTAGAGCAAGTTGACAATTCTGTCAGATATCAGACAAAGTTTGAAAATGTGTCCAATTTGAAGATTCCTTCCAATCGTTTGAATGCATGTTTTTCTGAAAGTATGACAGGTATGAATGATAATAGTAATAACAATCATGTCTTAATTGCTACAGCCTTCACAACCAATCATTTCCCCTTTTTGAAGCATTTATGGGAGAAGAAAACTACAGTACCTGACACAGACTCAATTTATTCAGACTCATCTGTGATCGAGAAAAGCCCCAATTTGCATATCTATCTGACAGTTGACCTTTAGCCTTAATTCTGCAGTCACTGCAGGTACCATCTGATTATGAATTTTAGGGTGAGTTTCACGTACGTGCTGCCAAACACAAAAAGAAGGCTACATTAGGCATTGTCAGCGGTCTGTCTGTTACATAAAATACATCAGTGTGGCTATCACCTTTCTCAAGTATTATCACTTCTACTTTCCAGGAACTTGCGGGAGAGAGCCTGTTGTTGTTTTTAAAGGGAATGACTCTATCAACATATAAGTAACATCACGAAATGCGTAGTTTCTACACAAAGACTGTGTTAACTTTGTCGAGTAGTGTACATTTTAATATCAATTCCCTGTGGAGCTGCGTGACGTTTGCTTTCTTACCTGGGGTTTGATTGCAGGAGGGGGTTCATTTCCTTCTGATAGTGGTGACCTTGATTAGCTGGCTTGATCCGCAATATAAGCACAAAATAAAAGGTAGTGTTAAAATGTCGACAAATACTCACGACTCAAAAATGAGCAGAGTATTTAAGAAAATGATTAGAAGTATTCAGTTATCTCCATTAAGTTTTCAAAAACACTGCATGGTTTATTGGGGCAACGAATAATTGAATGTACATTCACAGTCACAGTGCTTTACCACCACCAGACAAATTGATTGCTTGACAAATGATTTATGTCTCTCAACAGGAAGTGTGCGTGTTTTGACATACAAACTGTCCCAGGGATGAACCCGTTTTGTCGAGAGACCACTGTCAAGAAAATCAATATAGTTACCCAATATCACAAACAGTGGCTCATTAAAATGTACAGGCACACATCAACAACATTACCAAACAAGGAATATTTTCTCAACGTCGTTAGTTTGACCACAAATTAATCCCAAAGTTTCTACAGTTTAGGGAAATTCATATGCGGCCAGTTCAGGTCACGATTAAAAAAAGGCCTCCTGTATAGTGTGTGCCATATTAAATAAGTAAGTATGAAACATCACTAACTTTCTGTCAAACCTTAAAACATGTAAGAAAAGGGACATTCGTTGAGAGATGTGCGTATAAGATACATTTCACAAGGGAAGAAGAAAAGAATGGTTTCACATTCATTAAATAGTAATATTCCGCTGTTAGAAACACAAGTGCATTATCCTCTCCATCTTGTCAAAGCAAAAGACCATATTATAGCCTCAGGAGGCTATTTAAATCTGGAGCCTGTTTAAAGGCGATTATGTTACATGGCGTTGATGAAGAAGCAGTCATGCTGAAGCTGTAGTCTTTGCATTGCTTAAGTAAATGTTGAGCTGTCTGTGCACTCCAGTGCCTTCTTTAGGCAACGAGACCTTAAATTGTACCCTGTGGAATTCAGCAAGTAATATGTACTGATGATGATTAGTTACTGTCTCATGACGGAGAAAATGATTTTGAGCAGGTAGGAGCGAAACCATTTCTGTACTCTATCTGTAATATTAAACCCAGTGCCTCAAGTGTATTTTAAACTTGCATGAACTACAGAATCAAAGGGAAGGCTTGGCGCCAAAATAATTAGTTCATACATCTGCTGAACAGAAGTGCATCACCTGTTTCGATCGCCTCTTTATTCAGCAGCACAATGTGGTCAGTGAGTGAACACAACAACACGCTGTCGCTGCAGAGTCGATGTGATGACGTGTCTAAAACACGACCAGCTGCCCAGCCCCCCCAAAAAAAACAAAGGATAGGTCTTGTTTAAAGTGTGTATCGCTGGGTCCTCAACACGGGCCAACTTCTCGTTGGCTCTTGTCTTCTAGTCTTCTTTGTTGTTTCACCAGTCTCCCTGACGGATGCTCAAACATTTACTTATGATGGTGCTCAAGCTGCCCTATCCTTCTAACATATTCACCCCTGTGCATTATCCGTTATCCTGCTGGGTCAAATGATGCTACAACAATCAGTAAACTTTAAAAAAAGAGCTCTGCTTAACTCTGATCAGCGTCGGCGTAGCTTTATAGACTCAATTATTTCTGGCGCTCTGTTGTGGAGACATCGTCTCAGCAGAAACCTTTGGGTCAAAACATTTCCTTGTAAAATTACGCTGCACAGTGCTAGTGATCTTTTTAACATCTTTATCAAAAGCATATTCCAGGTTATTGCTGGTGGATGAGCGCCATGCTGTTGGCCGGTTTCCTGCTTTTTTCTCATTATATGCTACTCCTATTATTAGCCCTATCCCCATTGCAGCTGAGCAGTTTAACACGAGCGAATCTCTGACCTATCACTACTCTTCTTCATAAGATTATTTCCTTTCCTAACACATCTAATAATAATAATAATAATTTTATTTTGATAACTACATTTGATTAAGCCTACCTAAACAGAAGTTCTCTTCCCAAATTGGACTTTGTAT
Source organism: Liparis tanakae (assembly GCA_036178185.1). Taxonomy (NCBI): domain Eukaryota; kingdom Metazoa; phylum Chordata; class Actinopteri; order Perciformes; family Liparidae; genus Liparis; species Liparis tanakae. Next base: position 10,735,676 of record CM070109.1, read on the forward strand.
TGTACTGTGTTATCATACTTGTTTTGATCAGAACAGACACATGGCTCAATGCCAGTGTTCAAATGAACCACTTGGCTAGAAATATTAACTTAGGTGGGCCAGTGAGATATAATGAGGGCAAGAAACAACGTGAGCTCGGGTGGCCAGGGGGCATCTCCCCATGAGAGAGAAATTGTCAGAAAGAGAATAAATTCCATTATATACGTTGACTTCAATATTTAATATTTTAATACGTCTGCCTACCGGATTGTAAACATATATTTAATTCAGTTTATTTGTATAGCCCATTTTCACAAATTACAAATTTGTCTCAGAGTGCTTTACAGTCTGTACACATAGACATCCCTGCCCCAAAACCTCACATCGGACCAGGAAAAACTCCCAAATAACCCTTCAGGGGGAAAAAAGGGAAGAAACCTTCAGGAGAGCAACAGAGGAGGATCCCTCTCCAGGGTGGACAGGTGCAATAGATGTAATGTGTACAGAAGGAATCATTACACACTAATTAAAACGCAGTAACAACACACTCAATGAATATGACAGAGTGTATGAATAGTTGGTAGTCGGCATATTCCACGGTCCAGACCTCCATGATCCATCGGGCAGATGGAGGTAGAGAGGAGGAGTGGACGGAGCATCAGCAGGGCCACGGCATAGGACCCAGTCGGGGCCAATTACATTAATTATTGCAAAGGAGAATACTGTCTATAAATACCTATTCATATTTCAAACCGTGCCTATTCCTGATTGATCAGAACTTTTGTGATTAGGAATCATAAATTCATAATCATAAGCATCTGTCCATCCTGGAGAGGGATTCTCCTCTGTTGCTCTCGTGAAAGGGTTTTTCTATTTCTTTGGAGTTTTTCCTGGTCCGATGTGAAGTTCTGGGACAGGGATGTTGGATGTGTACAGATTGTAAAGCTCTCTGAGGCACAGTTGTGATATTGCACTGTACACAATAAACTGAATTGAATGTGGCCTTATTACTAAGACTTAGTATTATTTATTGAAACCTTCACTGAGGATGTCCCCAGTCTGTGCAAACGATTACATTGTGTCAAACCCTGAAGGCGACCCTCGCTCTCTGCTGAGCAGGTGCACACACTCATAAAGAGCAGTGATTACCAAACCTTTTGTCTGGGAACCCACTTTTAGACTTTTAAACAAGAAGCCTGATATATAAATTGTCGGAGGAGCAAATGTGTGCATTCATGAACGTTCCTTAACATTGACTGTACTGCGGACATACACGATGAATAAAACATGTTGGAAGAAATTACCACATTTATTGATTTATAATCCTAATACAATCTCCTTTGCCCCAGCTGTGGGTCCTGACCCAGTGAGAGTGGGAACTCTCGTCTTGCCTTGTTTGGAAGTTGAGGCTCGTGGTCTTAAAATATATACGCAGAGCAAATTGCAAACTTGATAATCAAAACTATTTTATTCTAATCAGAATTTAATATATTAAAGTAGCCGGCTGGAATTAAATGGAAGTAAATCTAGGCACACTCGAGAATACACAGCGGGTTCAATTGAAGACTCAAGTGTTGCCAGACATAACTCATTTAGATGTGACAGGAAAAGCAAAGGACATGTATTGATTTATGTAAAGAGTTGTTTCACTGGCCAATTACTTAACTCTTCAACGTTGACTGTGTTGTTCAGAATGTATAAAACCCGGGGGACGCTGCGAGAGCCTCCGTCTCAAAAACTGACAGGCGGAATTTTAGACGGCAGAAAAATTGTCTTAAAATCTTCAAAGGGAGTAATGAATGTTATTATCTTTTGTTTGTCACATTCTTTAAATTCAGATTCTGTCAGTTCAGTAAAAAACATTTGGGAATAAAAGCGGTCCTTTACGCTGCTCTCGTCAGTGATGAATTGTTATTGCCAAAAATGATATAGTTGAATATTTTAACAAACCTTTCATCCCATCACGTGATATATTTGATGGTTTTACCTCCATGTCAAAAACCAAACACCTATTCAATATAAATAGAACATTATAACATCGCCACTGGAGTTTATTTTGACTGACATAAATTCACAATGAAGGATGGAACTGCCACTTTTCAAGCCAAGAGGGTTGAGCATTCTATACAAAAAGGTTTTAGTTGGAGTTTTCCTTTTTGAGTGTTTTCTTTCTTCAATCTGTCATCGCTGTAATCCAACACCGTGGTCCAACAGGAAAAAACAGACTTGACAGTTCTTATCTCAGTTATATGCTGGAGAATGTGTATCAAATCTCTCTCTTGCTCTTATATATAATCGCCTGGGGGTGAAGTTACTGGTACAGTAGTTTCAGCAGCAGAGACAGCAACAGTAGAGATGGCAACAACAGGCCACTTGAGTTACAGCACCCAGGGACAAGACACTTCTACTGGAGGAGTTTCAGCTCCACTGACTATTCTCTTCTCGGCTCACAAAAACATCTCCGGTGTTTTCTTTCACAGACACTCATGAGATAATTTTTAAACGTTGTGTTTGTTACAAGAGGTGACGGCGGCGGCTCAGCGGCAGAGTAGGGTTGTCCTTCATTTAAAGGATCGGCGGTTCGATGCCCAGCTCTGTAAGGCCATGCGGATGTGTCCTTGGAAGAGAAACGTAACCCGGATTGGCCCAGCAGGCTGTTTCTGTGATGTGTGAATGTTGTATGAATGATTATATAGACCTGATGGGCATGTTCACCCGGTGTGTGAATGGGTGAATGGTGACATGTAGTGTTAAAGCGCTTTAAAGCGTAGTGTTAAAGACTAGAAAAACATTTACAATGGCTCAACAATAACCAACAATATCTGTATTTGACAAATTAATTTGTATTTTTTTCTCTCTCTGTATTGGCAAAGCATTTTTTGTATATGCTGATGGTGGTGCTGTTGCCATATGTAATAATAAGTCATTGCAAAGTACCGCAGCTTATTCGGAAAACATCCCTTCAGGGTTTGATTAAGTCAAAAGTAAATTTCATTCTGTCCCTGTGGAAAACTGTTCTAACGATCTGGTCAAAAGATATATGTTTGTATTGGTCACCACATCACTGTGTCCTCTAAAAGAAACAGTGAAATGAAAATCCCTGCGGCATTACCACTATTCAATGTGTTCTGCTTGAATCTCAGTATATTAATGCATAGAAATGGTAACAGGCCTTCAACGCCAGCATCTGTGATGATTGTATCACTGGGGATCCACAGTGCGCCCAGTAGGGCTCGGCAGGGCAGTGTTCTCTTCATGAGTGCAATGTGCTTATGCTAATGGGCCATGGATCTAAATGACCTTCAACAGCCAAGAGCAAACTCAGCCATCTTTGAATTCTAAAAAGGGATCTGGGGATCATGTCAAATGACCTATAATCATTTTGTGTCACTGCTGGGAAGCGGAGATATTATGCTAGTGTGCTTTTAAAAGCTGTGCGAAGCCAATTAATGTGCTTCTATCTCCATAATCTTTTGTAATGCAGAAAACACACTGGAGAAAAAGGTGCATTAGCTCTTCACGGTGGCATAAGTTGGAGAGTTGAAATGGAAATTAACCAGGGTCAGGATCAACCCGGGTCAAAAAAAATATTCCAAACGGGAGATAGAGAGAAGGACAACGTACTAATGGTTGTAAATAGTAGATGAGCTGCGTGTGAGAGTTGCTCGTTAGTGAAGAATCAACAAGGAAGGATCAAGAGTAGCAGAGGAGGATGGTACAGACCGTGGAGACGTGGGTCCAGGTGGAGGCGTCGTCACTGCTCATGCTGACGCTGACATTGCATTGGTGGATCTGCGACGCACTGAGGCCCGAGGCTCCACATTCATCTGCTTCCTGCTCTCTTTTCAGACTCGCCAGCATCCGAAGCTCGTGATCGTCATCCCCGTGCATCCGCAGACAGCTAAGCTTGTGTAGGTTGTAATCGCCGCAGTCAACAGGCGTCAGTGTGTTGTTCTCTTCTGCCTTTAAAACGATTACCTGTGGAACAAAATAAATGACTCTTTTTGGTTGCAAGTCCAATGACAATGCACTTAGTCACAGTCACACATGCACACTAGAGGGTGAAACAGGAGTGGGTTTGCTCTCCTGTTTTTCCCATCTTACTCCCACAGAAAAACTCCTGTCCCAATCCCTCAACACAGTAAACTATATATTCCTCTTTTGTCCCCATTCCAGAGAAATTACTCCAGCCCCCAGCCTGTCATTGATATTAGAACAGCATATTTCCATGTACAAACTGACCTATTCAAAGTCATTGACGAAACTCAAGGCCAGGCTGGGTAGTCTTTGTTTAGACCCTCTGAGGAAATGTCTTACACAGTGGATTTACTAGTTTAGCAGAAGGCTATGCTAACCTGATTTGTGCATGCATCATGTTCCCTTGGTATTGAATCAATGGCAGTCAATAAACCAGAAATGCAGGGAGGGAAACAAACTCCTTGTCATTTTTCTCTGACAACCTTTCAGTCAAAGCCCTCACTGCGTGCTGCCTGCTGGAGTTGGCACGAATCAGCAGTCAAGAGCTGCCGTGATGAAGGATGCTGGGACATGTCTCAGTAGTGAGTTACGCAAATGCAGAAAGCAACAGCCAAGTGACAGATCTCCCTTCAGGCCCTGGGATCTCTCCAGTTGACTATCCTGTGATCCTGTATCTTTTCAACTGGAGCGGCGGCCAACCTCAATTTGTAACAGACTGTATGGTCTGATCCTTCTCAGCACGGCATTACAAACAAGTCTTCCTAGGCTGTGTCTCTGTCACAGAATAAATATCTAGAGCCACAGCCCTCTGGATGAGGACTGCTGTAGATACAAGCAGTACCGTGTGCTGTGGGGAGTCATCCAATTTGACTTCTTGCAGGAGTCTCCTTGAGAGCGGTACACTGCTGTTCTCATCCACAACCTGGTTCACCACCTCTGATCCACACGTGCCACACTTGACTTCCTGTCTGCGTGGCGTTGCACCGGGTGAGAGGCAGCGTGTGGGGGCGATCCCAGCTGGTTCAGCTCGCTCACTGGATGGAGACGGCATCGCGGTGGTAGCTGGATTGAGCTCTTTTGGTGTTATTTGATCAATGTTGTGAGATTCAGGATGGACTTTTCCTTGCACATTTACAATTGGACTGGGAGATCTGGGGGTGATGCCGTTGAACGTGTTGCAGCTCTTATCCTGAAAGATATAGAGGGGAAATGTATTCATTGTAAATTATTTCAAACACTGTAAATTGGAAGATTAGTCACGGCCGAAGAGTAAATAAATGGTAGGCTGTTTCTTATGTCACCTGAACAACTTTAATGTTCTCCCCTTTAGATGTAACTGTGCTTAATGAAATGTGATAATGAGGTTACAAACAGTCATTGTGATTTACCAGGTCTTGGTGGGTTAGCTTTAAATTAACTTCACATTTAAATAGGGTAATGGTATTCGTTTTAAGTTAATGCTAATCCCCACCCTTCAGATCCAAAGTTCCAAACACTCCGAAGAATAGCTCACAATGTGTCGCCCAATCAGGTTACATAACACAGACACGGTACGCGGCTCTTTTCAACAATTACAGCCCAAGAAACCCAGAAATATACGGGATTCTGAAAAGTTTGTAAGTTACTCATTTATTGAGGACGGCAGCTACAAAAGTAACAATAAATTCCAAATGTGACCCAGTTTCACAGTGAATGGAAACTTTGAAAAGAAGTCCTGAAAAAATAATAATTCTGTCACCGAAAACACACATTTAAAACAAATGATTCTTAGAAACCCACAATGTGGTGAGTGCAGTCGGTGCATACATCAACACGGAGACTAGCAGCACCTGAAAGCTGGATAGCATGCCATACTGGAGAAGATGTGATTGTTTTGGGCTGAGCATGCAGTATGTGGACATGTCGATGCTTGATCCAAGTTTCTGAGGACATTTTGATTTGTTGCCTTTTACAGTGAAACTGGGTCACAGTTGAAATACATTTTAACTATTAAATCAAAGCTGCCTACAGCTGCCATTGTCCACACACTTTTCAGACCTACCACTGACGCCAGGGAGTGAATGTTTCACACTCAACATGGATGAGATTGTCCCTCTAATGACATGATGCTGCCCCATCTCAACCGCCAGTCAATCTACGGACAGATAGCTAGCACACCTACACTATTTAGACTCATATTATCAACAATATTTCTTATGCATTGGAATGTTAGAAGCTTCCCTAAGAACTGCACTCTCTCTTTGTTTCTTCATTTTGGTGTCTCCTTTTGAGGCGTTTTCTATCATCTCTGACATTAGTTTGCGGGTTGAAGGCATCGGCACTCACCTGCTCCACATGTTATTTGTTTTCTCTTTTCTTTCAAAGCGTTATCATTTTTATAAGAGCAAGTGAATAAACAATGAACGTCATGTATTATTGAAATAACTTTTATGAGTGTGGCTGTGAGTGTGTGGGTTGGCAGTGTGTGTATGTGTGTGTGTGTGTGTGTGTGTGTAGGAGTGTGTGTGAGTGTGTGGGTATACGTGCCTGTGCCAGTCTGTGTTTTGAGGGCATAAAGTAATGCACCGTTTAGCCAGCATTTGAGTAGACGGTTGCTGTACGACGGCATAGCCCATTACGTCAGTTCTTATTGCATTAAAATAACTGACGTTTCTATTAAAATATCTAACATTTCAAATTGGTCTATTATATTTCATCCATTATCCATTATCAATACCGCTTATCCTCATTAGGGTCGCGGGGTCACTGGAGCCTATCCCAGCTGACATAGGGCGAAGGCAGGGGACACCCTGGACAGGCCACCAGTCCATCGAGGGCAAATATAGGGACATACAACCATTCACTCTCGCATTCACACCTATGGGCAATTTAGAATTGAACCCACGGCCCTCTTGCTGTGAGGCGACAGTGCTAGCCACTACACCACCGTGGAGCCACGTATTATATTTCATACATTTCCAAATGGTCCATTGCTTTTTTTTGCCTTTAATATTTCTCTATATTTAAGAACAAAAGTTAGCTCAAGAGAATTGCATGAAACTGATGCAACAGCTTGAAAGATGATATTGCTCATAGTTGAGAAATGAGCAACCTGCCATAAATGAATAAAAATCAAAATCTGTCTAACTTGTGTCTGATGGCAAACCACAGTCCAATAATGACTATAGTCAGGGTGTCCGAATACGGTAGCTTGAACATAATAAAGCTTCTAGCTGTCATGATCATGTTTGTTGCTATCCTGTGGTAGTTTCACTTCCTGTCTTTGTGGTTTCTCTTTTCTGTGTTCCCTTGTGTTTCTTCCACCAATCAGCTTCCAGCTGCCCACCTGTGTCTCGTTGTCTGATTAGTTGATTGTGTATGTATGGTCCTCTCTTTTATCTGCTGGTTGGTTTGTCTGCTATGTTCCTGTTGGTAATTTTCTTTTAGCACATGTCCAAGTTACTCAGTCCTGTTTAGTCTCTTTTTGCCTATTGGATTTTCAGTTACTCATTTTTGGACTCACCTGCTTTGTAACTTTTGTTTTGGACATTTCTTTATGAAAATCGATGTTTCTCATTCCTCTGCTCTCTGTGTCTATCTGCGTTTGGGTCCGTCTCCTGTTTTCTTTTCTCCAAACCGTCACACTAACAATGTGATGCTAAAACTGTCTCACAACCCATGTTGCATGTCTTGTACGTATACACTGCATCTATTTGTGTCATGTGGAAGCCTCTTCTATGCAAGTCAACGTTGAACTCCGATAAGCGTTTTGACATTCTGTTTTCTTTCACATATCTTTGGAAGATAACTTCTAGCTTTTTTCTATAGCAGACACTTGCTGTTTGCTCTCTGCTCTGTCTATATTCTTTTGCCGATATAGATCACTGGAACCTTTCATTTATTTGTTGAATGGGCTGTGTAGAGGTCAAACCACTTTGGACATCGGACAACAACAACATCAACAGGACCACTAAGAAACATGAGTGCTGTCAGTCAGGAGAGAAATAGTTCCGACGTTATCCTTTGGATCCCTCTGAGGATTCAAAATAATCACAAGAACTATTACAACACACCAGGCTTGGTAATCTTCTTTAAACCCCTTTCCTTTATATATATATTTTTAATTCTCATTACATCCTGACAGCAATCAATGAATCAAATGCTCTGACAGAAAAGATTAAATGTGTGGCCGTGGCAGGACTGTAATAAGCCCGTCCAATCGTTTATTTCAGCCCGAGTGGGATGATTGGATGGGCTACCTGCCTACTTACCGGCCTGCCTGTGTGTCTTCTGCACTAGCACTCATTACGCCTCATCACTGTCAACAATGTCGCAGACGTGGCACATTTCTTATAACATTTTGTAACTTTTGGATCTAGTGCTGCTACATTCATTGGAAGAGAGTTTGAACAATGGGCAAGTTTTTTTCAGTTGGGCGAGTTTTTCTTTTTCTCCCTAGTTTCCCAAGATTACCAACCCGAGCTTTAAGAAGAGCCCCTTTAGACCCTTCCTTCAGATAATTTAAAACATGAGGGATGTTGGAATCAAGAGTCTCGACCCCACATGCCAATTACCACCTGTGAGGATTCACTCTTCAAATGTCTTTTTGTCTTAATAAAATGTAAGTCTCCCCCACAGAAAAGAACAGAAGACACAGTTTCTTACTTTATGTATTCTGTTTCATCCTATTTGGTATCTATTATAGTGTGTCTCTTTGGCACTTTGTCTCAATGCTTTTAATGTTCCATGTGAAGTGCTTTCTCTCCCCTCCTGGAGTTCACTGACCGAATGAAAGAACCGGCCACAGCTGGAACCAAACTTCCCCGTCGGCCCTTCATTTTCTCTCCCCTGAAGCCAGCGTCACCCTCCACCACTGGCGTCTAGACCCTGGCCAGCTTTTTTTTATAAATTAAAAATAATATGTTTGTTACTCTTTTAACTGAAACCGTGTTAGATGATAGTGGCAGTACAGCAGTTCTCATTGAGTCAGTGCCACCTAACTTTGATAAATATTTCTCGACCTGACAGGATAGATGTTGCCATTGCTTCAATATTTAAAGATTAATTTCAGTGCACGCCATTATCATGTGGTGATTTAGTCTACTTCGAATATCTTTGCAAAGGTACACGAAAAACCCTACTGCTAACAATTTACAGACCATGTTTAGCTGGATTGTTGGTAACTTCACTGAGCTGTTTTCTGACATCTCAACAGATGCATCGATATTAACATTCACGTCGACAATCCCGGAGACCAAACTGCCACGGAAATCTCTCGTCGGTTTGAAACGTTTGATCTGTTGCAGCATGTGAGCGGGTCAACACACAGGCAAGGGGCACACACCCATTTGCTTATTCGACCAGGTGTTGATATTTCTAACGGGACAAGAATATAAATAATAAGTTAAGAAATCACTCATGAATAGACACCAACTTCCTATTATTCAATAGGTGTAATGCACATTTTGTAAATAATAATAATAATAATACAAATATGTCAGACATGAATTATACCATCTCAAACCGTGGAACCACTACTGCAAACTCACCGAAACTATGTGGCTAGTTTTTCAATAATTCATCCACCTGCTGTTTTGACATGCTGCCAAAAAATATATTTTCAGCTACGTGGACATTTTTGATTGCTTCTTAGAAAAGACATTTTCACTCCACAAAAATATCTCTAAAGTTGTTGATATTAAACTTAACAATTTTTAAAATATAAATTGCCTTTGGGACAGATGTCAGAGTGGCTTTGGACCCCATCACGGTACTGAGACTGCACTCAAAAAGGTGTTAAATTACATATGTATGAATACTGATGTAGGTAAAACATCAGTTTTTATGCGGCTTGATCTTAGAAAAGCCTTTGATAGTGTTACCGTTACTGACCATTAAATACTTCTTGACCAACTGGAAAGGTGGGCGGGCTTATCTTGGTTCAAATCACATTAGGAGGGTGTGAACTATGTTGCTGCCAGTGATGCAAATATGTCTGGCAATGTGGTTAATATGATATTTTGTCCTATTTAGAAATGTTTTCTTTTCTTTGGATATTGTTGCTTTCCTTTTCCCCTCTGAAGCACACTCCAAGATGACTCACTGAAAAGTTGCAGGTGGGAGGCAGAAAAACATGAAAGCGGTCTTCTTTCTGCTGGTAGTTTCAGAATACAGTAGAGGAGTGTTTCTTCACTGCCCTCAAGGTTTGATCAATTTCCTCTGAGTCACATGAGAATTATTGCCGATGCATCTCGATGTATCCCATCGATACTGCACATGGCCTTTTATTTATCAATTAATGCCCAACAAAGAATCTGATTATATTTTATAATGCACTTTACAAAACTATAACTACAACAGTCAATAATGTATAAAGCTGCAGCTTTGCAATACCAGCATCGGAAGGACCCACAAAAACAAAACATAAATCCTTTGAAAGTGCAATACACATATTTTGTCATTTACAAAAACAGGTCTTCATTTCGACAGGACACTTCCTGTATGCATGTGGGATTGTACACTGCATTAATGAACCTCGCTGCTCTTTTATGACTTTTCCTTTCTCATTGTTCTTCTCCTCTAACCGGGTTTAAGTCCCTGCACCTCCCGAACAACACCACTTTTGAATTTCCGACTGCTAGCACGTTTTTTTCCTGCCCAACATTGTTGCAGACGAGCTAATACGTTTTCACGCGCAAAGGTGAAAGGCGGATAATGACTCTTTAAGCTCGGCAATGTTAATGCCAAGTGAATAGTACTGGTTCAGACAGCAACCACGACACACTATTCTACTAACCCAGGCCGTAGTTTTCTATGGTGGCTGGCTTTCGTTCAGAAGTGTTTTAATGGATCATTATTCTGGTTGTGTTTAAAGGGCTGTGTGATCATTACCCATTCAACAAGCTGACCTGTCTCTCAACATGTGTACGCGGTGTACCATTTATACCCACCTTGCCAAATGCAGATAAGTGTATTTCACATTTCTTTTGTTTTGGGAAGTAGTACCAATGCCTCACTGCTGATAATAAGATAATAATGTGTTTTGGCCAAGTCATTTAAATAATAATAAGATGAAAAATTGAAAGGCGGTGCATGTTCAACAGAGGTGAATATAAATATAAAACAAAGCTTCAAACCAAAAAGTAGTAGGGAAAATGTCAACTAAGACAAACAAACTGAAGGTTTAGTACCTACAGTTTACATAATTCATCATAAAAAGAATCACATTCTTGCCAAACAAACCTGTTATATGATGGCTTTCTTACCAGGGCACCCTGGCGTGAGTGTTTTATGTTTTAGGGTGGATTTTGTTTTTAACTTGGTGCATATAATACATAAAACTAAACTAATCAGCTGCGCAACAAAATTTGCTTCCCACGTATGAATTACCAGACTTATTATAATGTTTTAAATAAGTAAAAGTAATTAGCATTTCTTTGAAGATAGTCATCTGTATACTCAATTCAACAGTTTAATTTCCCTGATCAGCATAAAGAAAACTAATGTTCTTAATTATAAGACTCAGAGCCATAAATAAATGATCATATAACAAATAACCCCAGTGAGCTTTTAAGTCAGTTCAAGTATTCAGCATCTCAAGTCCCCTGCAACTAATGAAATGAAACAGAATCAAATAAAATGGTGACAGATATCAGAATGAACTGAATCTATTCTGATGAATTGAGATCAAATTAGATAACACAAATCTGAATAGAGATCTAAATTTGCCAAAGAATATTGTTTTTAATCTGGTGTGTGTATGTACTGTTAGTGATGGTCATCAGTGTCAGATCAACACACTGTAAAAGACGTGTGCACATTTAAAGCGCAGCGTGCCTGTGCCCCTCCCTGACGGCACACGTACCTCATCACTTTCACTGCCGATGAAGTCATCCTTAAGCTGGGCCTCGTACCGCCTCACATTTTGGTCCCGAAGCTGATCATCTCCCATCCCGGTCATCTCCTGGTTACCCTGGCCGTGCCCAGGTTTGGGTGAGTGGGGCTGCGATGCAAAAGTGAACACCTCCCCTTGCAGAGTGAGCTGGGGCTCAGGCCCCTCATTACTCTCCCAGCTGCTCCAGACCTGCAGGTCACTAGAAAAAGCTGGACAGATCGAGCAGGAGAGAGACTCTGCTGCTGTGGGAGCAGCTCCTGAACTGTCCTTGGCACGAGTCAGGCTATACACATCTAAAATTGTAAAAAGATTAAAGAACAAAAACGAGAAGGGAGTACATCCTCCATTTGAAGCATAATGCAAAATAAATATTGCTTTGAGAGGACAAATTGTATAATAGATGAATACATCTTTCAGAATACACATGAAGTTTTTAGCCACAAATACCGAGATGAGAATAATGATAGGAATCTAATTACATTGAGCAATAAATCCATGTTTTCATCATTTGACTCACTAATGTCCTTCTAATTTCATTTGATTTTATGCACATACAAATTAATATTAGCAATATGCTAAATTCTAATGAATTTCATTGCATGCCAAAAAAAGGAACATTCATTTCTCCCACTCTTTGTATGTTGTGTTGGTAGCCCAGCTTTGCTAATACCTAAGGTCACTATAACAATACAAACAACATCATCTGGAGTGAGAACAGCAGTTTACTGCAAAGTCGTCACACGGGAAATGACAGCTGACATATTTTCCAAGGGAATATTGCTTTCATTACCCGGATATATGGGTAGATTATTTTGAAACCTTAATTGAAATAAGCAATCATTCATACGTGTGAGCAAGACACACTGAATCCTTAAACTCCCCGATAGGCCTGAGATCAAAGAAGGAGCACCTCTATCTGAATGAGTTAGCAGAGCTGAACCTCTCAACAGTATAATGACTTTCTCTAATTGCCCACTGTGTGGCAAACCCTGGGCTCAGGACATGTTCCTCTGACTTGTATTTAATGTGCCACATTACCATTAATGAACTAACTACTTTCTGTCTGTGGGGACGGCTGCCACAAAGAAGCTTATTGCTGTGGGGACACACTGATAAATGAACTCTCAGAGACAATTTTTCTCAAGTATGTATACACTTGTTATGTATATTATTCAATTTTTTTCCATCCCTCAGTGTGTTTTTACACCTTTCTAAACACCACTCCGTATGGAAGTGCACACATCTTGCTGCCGCCACCGCTGCTTCCTGCTGTCATGCTCGCCGTCTATCCGGGCCGATGTTAGCCTCACCTGCTGTTAGGTGATCTGTCTTTTCTGTTCGTGTCAGAGGTTCTTGCTTGCTCTCTTGCCAACCGGGTGAAGCAGTGTACTTCTTCCTAGTTTTAGTTCTCTTTCCTTGGCCACCAGGTACAGCGTCTGGAGTTGCTTTTAAGCAGAATTAAACCGCTTAGCATATTTAACCATGACACGTTCACCAAACCATATTCTGCATTCCAAAATAGACGGAGAACAGAAGATGCTCTTGTGTATCTTACCTGACGATACTGGCCTCTCTCTTCCAGCGCTGTAGACTCGTAGCTTCTTATATCCCTGTTTGTCTCTCGGGGGATGGGGCTGTATAGTGCCAAGTGTTCCTGCATGCAGTACTTTCAACATTAGAAAAGCGTGATGACACAAAACAGTCAAACAACAATGTTATTATAGTTTGCCAGAAGCATATCTGTCAACTGATGATGCACTGTGAAAGTCCCTATGAATGAAGGCGTTTCAGTAACTGAGCTTTCATTCATTCAGTGCAGGGAGGATACATGATGTACAACTGAATTAAGGAATTATAATCATGTTTTTTGATGTTTTATTACCAACTATGAAATCTGTTATTAGGTGCTTGGGAGAACATGCTTTGACAAAGAGGGGCTCTTGTTTTGTTAGTTAATTAAGAATGCTTTTACTGATGTATGAGAATAAAAAATAAAGAAGAGCTGTAATGAGAGGAATAGGGTGCACTCTTACAGCTGGCAGTCAAAATCCTCACATTTAACGAATAAGATATTTAGATGTACTGAGTAGAAGCTAACTCGACCCACTCGCAGGTCTTCTTGCTTCCCCTTCTTTAAATTAACTGACAAAATCACTACATTAGGGACACAATATTGATATTACATTGTTATTGTGAAATGAGACAAGAGATCATTTTACGATTTGGTTTCTGGTAATATGGCAACGTTTTCTGAACTATCCAGACGGTTTTATTGTTATTCTTCACCTAATTATTCATTATATCTACATTGCTAGTGTTTATTTGACACAAATGTTGTAGAAGAAACCAATAGTCAACCCTACAGTATCGTTGCGTTATGGGTATCGAGGTATTTGCTAAAAGATAACGTGATATTTTATTGTTCTCCATGTCGCCCAGCTCTACACTACATTTTCTTTTACAATGTACTTATCAAATTAATGAGTCAACAACGTTTTCACTGGGTACCAGTGTCACAAAGTCACAAACCCAACACTACATATTATTGATTTGCTTTGTTGGCAATTGAGAAAAAGGTATTCAACTAAAAAAAAAACTCATGAGACGGAGACATTATGAACTAATAATGCTTTTGGTAGTGGTGATATTAATGTTTACTTCATAATCAATAATGATTGATGAGCACTTATGCAAACATGTGAGCATAAGAACTAGGCGTTGCTCTTTCCAAATAATGTTTTATAGATACAGGATTCAACTGTAATTCTCTGTAGATTTTCCATAAACTAATCAACAATATTTATGTATTGAGTTCAGATTAGTTTTACATTTATTTTGCGTCACTAAGTATATATACTGGTTCCCCAACTCACTCTCTTTGCTAAATTGTTTTGAGCGTGATATATGCCGCCCTGTCATCTCCCTTATTGGCTCTGTGTGCCTTTGCTGATTGCTTACCTATTATTAACCGTGCTTTTGAACAAAAAACAAGTAATCATATCTGCCTTTAAAGATAACTTCTCTACCTCTGCATCCTGCTGGGTCTACATTACAACGTAGCCTCTAAATGTTACAATTTATTTTCTTCTTTCTTCTTTTTCATTATCTGCTTTGGAAGAGGAAGAGAAGCAACTGAATGTTCTACAGATGTTAAAATGAAAACGGCAGATGTGGCTTTTAACATGCAATCAGAGAAGGAAGCGGTCATGCATGGGCTTTATGAAGAAATGCTCAGACACTCACAAAGAAGACTGCTCTGGTTGCTAATGTGGGTCATAAGTACACACGTTTGGAAAACAAGATCCAAAGCAGTCACAGAGTTGTTATTGCTCTGTATTCAACACTCCTCCAATGGCCACCACCCGTACCTCTTAACTATCTGTGTGTGAGTGTGATGGCGTCTCAGGATACAGATGTGCTTGTTATAAAGATACAAAGCTCCGTTTGCATTACCTCTATATTTTTTTTGGAGTGTGAAATTGTTCTGTTAAACTTAATATATTCTATAAGTACTGTAGATATTAAATGTGAATAATAATGTCAAAAAATGATAAGACTCAATGATGACAGTGACAGTTCACAAAGATATGTTTACTGTGTGGCATCAGTGTCTTAAACAAGAAAAAAACTAATCGCAGCAGCTTCCATATTTGGCCAGGAAACCAAAGAATGGTTGCCATGGCAAGTGCATGCACCCCAAATAACGTGTGTTCCCCTCCCATTTCCTGTTAATAGCCAGCTTTGGTTCCATTTTCTGACACAGCCTTTCATCATTGAGTTCAAAGTCCTCCTCCTCATGCTCGCCATATAAGTAAGTCAGTAGCGACACCAACACATACAGAATTAAAAACAGTGGTGAAATGTGATTTGATGATTAAAATAATGCACGATGGCATGTATAGGTGTAGCGTGCAGACTAGATGAAACAGCAATATGACGACTTATTCAAATCTACCCTCAATGAGAATGGGGGAAGGTTCTCCGTGGGATAAATTCTCCCTCAGCTTGGCAAGGCTCTCACTTTGGTCCATTCTTCTGGACGGGGATCCCTGTGAGGTACAGCACAAAGAGAAGTTCAAAGACAACATGTTATATGTTGTACTTGTGGTAATGCAAGACATGTGTTAGTGTGAGACTCATGACGCATTTGAGAACAAGTGTACATTTCTATTCACTCCGTCTGAGGCTGCATTGCTGTTTCTTCCAGTTTGAGGGGGTGGCCCTGACAGTGTGGAGCCTGAGGCTTTGTGTAAAAACCCCTGGGGCCTGGATCGTCGATAACCAGTTGATATGGCCGCGGGCGAGTGATCAGGAACTGCAAAGAATATCTCATTATTGATCTTTGTTGTTTGAAGTCATTTTTCTTACATCTTACAACACTCATACATACGTACATATTCTAATTAAATAACTAGAGACTAAAGGCACCAACTGCATTCTTTAATCTGCTTGTTGTCATGTCAGTCAAATAAATTATAAAGTGACCACGGTAACTTCCCAAGGATATGCTTTACATTTACAAATGTGAAGCATGGTTGATATAGATGAAAACCATTTCTTTGTGAAGGACTCAGAGCGGCATATTGAAGATTGAAGACGCCTCCACACAAGCCACAAAGCCCTTTCAACAATCTTTTTTTTGTGAATAGAAAACTTGTCTTTTATAGTTTGAATTAGAGCCTGCTGATTACAACCCACAGTTTACAGTGTGGTTTAATGACTGTGTAGGAATTAGACTGCTGAACGGAGTCAGTTGGTGTATTTCTTCCACTCCATATCTTCATGTACAAGAATTGTGCTGTAGAGAGAGTCATGAAAGGGTCACAACGTGACCCTACTGTATCTTTTCCAGGGCTCATTAGGACCACCTCAGCTGACTCCAATCCCCCAAAAAACATTCTCTCTCATCCTGATAATCAGAGCTGAGAGCAAACCCTTTCATGCCAAAACCACACACAGGCTCGTCAAGACGACAAAGACCGAGCTGAGTTGGACGTACTGAGAATGAAGAAGAAGAAGAAGAAGAAGAAGAAGAAGAAGAAGAAGAAGAAGAAGAAGAAGAAGAAGAAGAAGAAGAAGAAGAAGAAGAAGAAGAAGAAGAAGAAGAAGAAGAAGAAGAAGAAGAAGAAGAAGAAGAAGAAGAAGAAGAAGAAGAAGAAGAAGAAGAAGAAGAAGAAGAAGAAGAAGAAGAAGAAGAAGAAGAAGAAGAAGAAGAAGAAGAAGAAGAAGAAGAAGAAGAAGAAGAAGAAGAAGAAGAAGAAGAAGAAGAAGAAGAAGAAGAAGAAGAAGAAGAAGAAGAAGAAGATGATTCGACCCTCAGAAGATAACCCTGGTTTAGGAGCGAGTAAAGTTCAGTGTACTTCACGTCTACAGAAGCCCATGAAAGAATGTGGTAACAATAAGAAATGCAATGAAATCTATGATAGTTAATATTGTGAGCGATGTTTTTTATTTGTAAAAATGAATTGACCTTGAAACAGAATGTCTTTGGTGTATTTGACAATCACGGTTTGTTTGTTGCTGCATTGCAAGAACTGCTGTAGTTTAGCGTTAAACGTTTCTGGCAGATTCGGTACGAAAGCAACAATATTCAACGAGCAGTTTGGTCACAGCTAAATTGGATGCCGACTTTAATAGCAATCGTTTTAATTATGATTAAGAATGTTATGCTAATAATGCAGATGCTAATTATGAAAAGCTATTCCTTCTGTGTGGTTACAGCTCTCTTCTATGGGCATTGCCGGTTGATTCAACATGACTTAGACAGCTGTCAGAACAAATAAATAAGCGCTGATAAAAAGGCCACAGAGGCGGCGGAGCTGAATTACTGGTGCATGTCTTTTTATATGAGGAGATAATTGCAGCTCTCTGAGTACAGGTGAGGTGCAAATGAACACAGAAATGAGGACCACAGGAATTTCGTACGGGAAAATAACCCGATTATCATCACAATCTCTTTGTGAAAAACAATTTCCCTATGTGCAACAATTTTGGCACCATGACGATTCTCTATTTATAGTAATTATTTCACTGGTAGACTTTGGGTGAAAAGAAATGTAGTGCAGTAAAAAGTACAATATTTGCCTCAAATGTAGTGGAGTAACATAAAATGGAATTACTCAAGTACCAGTACCTTGGTATAAGTATAGTGTTTGTGTAAATGTACTTAGACACTCCCTCCAATACCATTAATTAATAAATTCACAATTCCGTGATTTGCTCTTACTCACCACAGTCAGAGCTCAACAGTCCAGGCCTCATGTCGGCTTTCCGCAAATGATCCATATTCAACACCAGAGTGACGTGGGTAACATCTGGTGGGAAGTGGCAACTGCGAGGTATCAAGTCCATAATACCAGCACCACTAAGAAACATATCTAGATAACAAGAGAAATATCTCATATTTAGTTGACAGAAGAAAACAAAAGGCATCATCATGACATTTCAACACCGAACAATGGTAACACATAAAAATACAAACGACAAGCTCTCTTGTCGTGTAAGTGTGCGCTGACTAGCCAGCGTCAGGTGCAGCAAATGGCTCTGCTGAGCAATCTCAGGAAAAATTACAACAAACTCTCTCGCTCCACACACATGCACACAATGTCATATTAACACACAACTACTTTACTCAAACTGAAGCCTTACATTACTTCAGATGCTTCGCTATTGTATCTTTTAAGTAACCACTTATGGAGGGGACTTTAAATTAAGCTGATAAAACTCTGTTTTGAAGTTAATGATTACCATCACTTGACATTCTTGCAGGCTCTGCTTTCATGGTGAAGATTCTGCGAACTTTACAGGTGGCAAACAACGTGATGCCATCCAGTGTCAAAAAGCCCTTGAACAGTTCCCCGGTGAATGATTCAAGGTCGATGCACAAAGTAGACCACTGAGAAAAGAGAAACAATATGATTGTGTAGTTGCAGTAAAAGGATCTCTGAGAGATGCAGTTCAACACCTTAAAGCATATAGCAGAAGGTCAATTTAAGTACTAAAATAATATGTCATGGATGTTGAATACTCACAATACTGCGTTTCAACCCTACAAAAGGTATCCTTGCATGCAAAAGTGTGGCAGACAACTCTTTATGCACTGTTGATAAGTGAATTCTTCTTTTCCGGTGCTCTATATCAGTTATCCTGCAAAAACAGACAACAGAACATAAATTATCACCAGCATCAATTGTGTCATTAAGAAGTTCTGAGCAGAGGAAGCCTCACGCTTTATTATTCTGTGAGATAAGCGCTTAAGGTGTTTTCACTTTAATGTATTGCTGTGAAATCAGCTGTTATGACAGTATAACAGAAGAACAGCAACACCAGCAGTATTTCTTCAGGGTTCTTAAAGTGTAGTGTGCGAGTAAAAAGCTGGATAGGTAACTTCATAGTGAGAAATTATTTCAAATTCTGACAGTATTTCTATATTGCTCTCAAGACACAACACAATCGAAACAGCAGCATACTGTCTAACACAGTCCTAGTCTGTAATAAATTGAATTTTACCATGACATGAATACATTGAGCACAATAACAGACTCCATAAAAAGAGTGTGATTCTTCTTTCTATCAATAAACATCCACACAGTATAGGCTACAATGTTATACACACATGGTTATTTCTTTGAATATGACCTTGTAGAATTTACTGAGGCTGGTAGTTCATCAAGTAGTTAAGCAGTTCATAAATGATTATTACAGGTGAAATTAGAGTAAATTACAGTCATTGCTAATATAATCAATATTCCAGGTGGCTCAATTGTCTCGTCATATTTTCTGTAGTCCGAGGGAAATCCACTTGTTTTATTTCAGTGAATTATAATATCAACTATTCTGTCATGTGACAAAGTGTTAACTTGCTCCATTAAAGATCAATCTGGTTACCATCTTGAGCCACACAAACCAAAATACAAGTCCTTCATTAACAACAGAATTAGAGATAAATTCAGATGTACCACAGCGCACGTTATAAAAAACTATTTAAACAATATTAAGCGTGCTGTACTTACATTAGCTCAATAGAGAAATCCTTGCCCTGGGGAATATTCACTTGAAGAACCAAGAAACGTTGAAGAAGTCCAACTAAGAAAATACACAACATGATTTGAATTACTACTAATAAGTAAGCATAACACATTATAATTTAGAAATTGGTGTTGGTGGTGACTTACGAGACATTTTCACACTCTCTGGCATTTGCATCTTGACTGTCTGGCTGCTGCCCTCCAAACAGTAAACAAAGCCTTTCACTTCTTTATTGTATTCCTAAGGGAAGAAATACCAGAAGAGCCCTTGCTTGGTCCAAAGATCTGCTTAGCTATGATGACCAGTAGTGTGTATGCATACAGCCAATGAGGCTGTATGTGTTTTCATGTGAGCAAAATATAATATGTGGTTTGAGTGTGTGTGCCAAGAACAGTTCGAGGCTATAACGACATTGAAAGAAAAGGTGAAGGGAACATGTAGAGTTGCACTGCATCTACAATAAAATGATCACATTTCGTTCAGAGTTCAAGTTGTTTTTACAGTTGAATTTACTGATATCATGGGGGTTTATTTCCCTTATTTTCGCAGTTTACAACAGATCTCTCTTACAAAAGTTGGGCTGTCAGCATCCCTACTTTTGTAAGTGGCCTACATCTGATTGACGTCTGTAAAGGATGACACGTTTCAATAACGTGCACAACACATTATTCAGACTATGTTAACTCTATGATCAATCAGCCAATTAGACTGCCTTATATTGCATGTGTTATTGTCTACCCATGCCCTGTGTGCAAGCTCAACGTAGAGGCCTGTAACTGAGCTATAGTTCAATTGACTAACTGGTGTGCAATAGTGAGCACATATGCTGCAATGGTTCAGGTAAACTGGCAGCTCTGAAAGCTCACCTTATGAATGGCTGACGGGCCTCCGTACAGTTTCCATTTGGCTACAGGGTCCTTTCCTTGTCCACTGAAGATTTCCACCACTGCTCCACCCTGCGAGAAACAAGATACGCGTCACTGTTGGCCTGCAGCTGATGTGATGCTACATCAAGCTAACGCGCATAGCTAACGCGCTGTCTGCGGGTAGCTCAGGAACAGATCCAGAGTCAGTCGGGGTCAGACAAACTCACCTGATAACTTTTCCTGAACATTATCCGTAACCTTACGTCAACGGTCGAAAAATAATATCTAATGTAATCTCTTCTATTCTATCTGTTTCATTACCCCAACGCGTTAGATGTGTTACACGCGGAGTTATGGGGCACCTGCTTTGCTAACTCCGGGCGTGTTTCCATGGTTACCTGACGCCACTGACGCTGATTCTATCGTACAGGCGCAGGTTTTACCGCTCAGCTGTTGGGCGTCGGGACCTGGCGGTTCAGGAAAGGAACAACTCATCGACCTGGAAATATGGCATATCAAACCAGTAACTGATGGAGGAACGTCGCACCTATTTTACATTGCATTACATTACATCACATGTCATTTAGCAGACGCTTTTATCCAAAGCGACTTACAATACGTGCATTTCAACCTAGAGTACAAACTAAGAACAACAAGAATACAGAAAGTAACATTTCCTCAACATAGTCAAACTACAAAAGTACCATAATAAGAGCTATTCAAGTGCTACTAAAGTGCTACTATTCAAGTGCTACTAAAGTGCAAATCTGTGTGTATTTGTATTGTGGATTACGTTTTTATCGTTTCGGTGTTTGCGTATTTGGATTCAATATGCATATCAGAATCTGAATCAGAATCGGTTTTATTGGCCAAGTAGGTTTGCACCAACAAGGAATTTTACTTTGTAAAGTGACTCAGTGTGTTACATAGATTGTTCTTTACAACACAAAACAAGACAAAAACATGACACAACACACAACAACACAACAACAACAATAACAGTGCAGTACAAAACAAACGGTGCAACGGTTTAAGAGGTATTTTTATTTTTATTTAAGTGACTTACAGTATATACAATGCTATGTACAGTAGCTGTGAAGCAGGAGTGCAGGAAGGATATATATATATATATATATATATATATATATATATATATATATATATATATATATATATGTATATATGTATATATGCTATATGAATAAATACTGGCATAACTACGGAATTTTAACACAATCAGCTTGACAATATCACATTGTATTTCATCATGCTTACTTTCACCAAAATTAGGCTATTTTCATTTAATTCCTGCTGTTTTCCACAATCAGTTTTTTTAATTCACAGTCAACATGTTTCCATTCGCCATTTTCTTTCACACAGGGCAATAATCCTGTGTTGAATGGCTTTAACTTGTTTAATGCTGATAGTAAGTGTTTGATCGTTTACTCTTCAACTCATCACCGGACTACACAAGAGAAAAAACATAGATTCCCATACCAGATAATCCCTATGCGGTTCATAGAGTGTGATATGGGTTGTTTTAATACAAATGTTTCTAGACCAGTAAAAACAATAGAACAGTATTCAAATTATATCTTCTTGTGGAATGCAGAAAGAAAAAAAACATTATTGTGTCATTGTCGCTTGCTTTGTTTACCCTGCAGCAGGGCTATTATAAGATCAAAAAGATGTCTTTTTAATTAGCTACAGAGGGAGACCACATCCTTAAGTACAACGGTATGGCTTACCACTTATTAACATTTCCCGCATGTATCTGACTTCAAACACATGGTGGTCTCAGTTATTTATGGATACAGAACAAAAGACACCAAAACTCAAAGTAGTCCCGTCACATCGTTGACTGTGAGTTTTATTGTTCTTGAACAAGCGCCACAACGACATTTAATACCACTGTCCCTATTTGCATTTTTGTGGATTGTTTTGTGTTCAGGCTCGCTGTTGGGATACTAAAAAAGCTCTTCTGATGTTGCAGCAAAAACTAATCATCGCTGTTCCTGAAAACATTTTCGGAATGAATGATAAGAATGTATCATAGAACAAAAGGAAAAGGGTTCCATATCTTCCACACTGAGACCATCCTGGCTGCACCCTTGCTGTGTCATTCAATTGATTTTTAGGACACGTACAGATCTGTTGGGTGACTATAAGAAACATTTTACACAATGGGAATATGTAACAGAGAGAGGTCAAAAGGTGCAAATGGATTTTCTACATGATATCACGTCCAAATGGGGTCAACTCCGCAGAGGATAATTAATCTGAGATTGTTCTTCTTTATCTAACTAGTAATTTGGGCTGCTTCTCCTTGCACTCGTTTCACATTCACAGCATTGTAATGCAAGTGTTTTTTTGTCATATCTTGCTTCCTGAAAGTCCTCTAGTTTCCTCATTTCCTCACGTTCATAGGTGGAATCCTACTTCTGTACAATGAACGTACTTGAATGAACCTCCGTGTAGAAGATTATGAAACACTTCACTTTACCATGATTCATTCATTGTAATAAACTTTAGCTGCATGCATCTCTGCCGAACTAATAATCACTGCAGAGTTTCCTCTCTGTTTTACTGCTTCATCATGACACTCAATGCAGAGTTGGGTAATATAGAAACAGCGTCAATGAAGCATGGCACAGGGAAAGTTTCATAATTAACTTTTTTTCTTGGTTTGACACTGATTGGGACAGACAGCATCATTAAAATAAAGCCTGGCATGCAGTGAACACTGACGAAGCCAGTATGGAGAAATCAGTTAATAAATCAGTGCCTGTTAGCATACATAATTATGACTAATTATTTACTCATTATTTTGAAAATAATCTATTCATTTGCATCAGTCAAAACACATCAATTAGTGTAGACAATGTTAGTGTTGATGTACTGTAGAGTGACAGTAACGAAAGCTGGTTTTGTCACTGGCGTTGCTCAGGGTTCACGCTGCTGATATTCCCAGAACACATTTTAAGATGAAGCTTTGAATGGAATTGAGGGTTTCAGATTTTAAATCACCATTACTATGAACAATAATTGTATGTACACATCAGAGCTTGTTTTGGGGCAATAGGAAAGCAGGGAGTTTACAGATAAGCTAATGCATCTCAGAGTATATCGTACACACAGCAACAAAATAAACCTATTTGTATTGATCCAGTCAGCGTTTCTCTTTACACTGCTCATCATCACTGAAGGATAAGCTGAATTTCTTCAAAGTAAAAACATGTAATCAATACAAGACAATACAGAAAATAGTTTCTCAGAGGGCTCTTATGAAAAAGACCTATAGTGGAAAATAAGGTCCACCTATTTTCTTTAGCAGCTTTGTTTTAGTTTTATTTGAACTGATATGAGTGATCATTTATTAACGTAAAGAGGCTTTGTTTTCATCATTGCAGTATTTGGGCACATATTCGGTCCAAGCAGCAGTTTTGAAAAGTCCTTGTCTAGGAGATTTGTAGTTGTCACAATTTACATTCCTGTTTCACTTTTTTACATTTGTGACCTACTTCAAATAAAAAATGTTAAAAAGCCACTGTTGAAGTCACCTTAACTGTGTCTGGACACAGTGTAACCTTGAATGGGCAGCATCTATTTATAGAGCCTTGCCATATGACTTTTCAGAAGTTCACAAAGACAAAACCAATTAAAGTGAGAAGTCTGTGATCAGGGTCATTACTCCATATTCTCACATCCTAATATTGGTTGTGGCAAGTAGGACACGTTGTCAACCACTATAACCTTGTTTTGTACTCCACAAGTCTAACCTCAAATAAAAAAAACACTGGGTGAATCAGAAAAGCTTCTCATACCTTGTATCTGCTCATATTCACCAACAAGGGTTCATTTACTGACTATTTTGACTCTAATCTCTCTCTTAATCTCTGAGCCACACCCTTAAACCAATCACATGTTGGCGTGCAAGGTGTTAAAAGGCGTAATGGTGACCAAGCGGTTATAACGTCCCGTGACATGTACATGTCTGTGTCCTTGCTCTAGCCAGACAAACATGTAGACCGTTACTTAAACAATAATATCCTAAAAGCCTTTTTTTCACAGAAGACATTCTCAAGTTCACTAAATAATAAAATGCCTGAAGTTCATGTCGCTTCGGTTTCATTGTTCTGCTATTGGCTCGCCGTCACATGTTCAAGGCTTACTGTCATTAGAAAAATATCCTTCTGACAAGTACAAATACATGCTGTGAAAAAGATCTTAACATTTATTCACAGAGCTGAAGGGAAATAGATAAGTGAGCTTGAGCAACCTCAATCATTTTTTTTCCAGTAAAATGTTTTTTAAAGAATTGTGAAGTTGTCAAATTAATTGAAACATCTCTATTATTTATTGTCGATACATTTGTACAAAACAGCCACTATGTTGTATCAAAAGAAGCTGTAAATTGCCTTAGATTATCTCATTCTCTCATTTAAAACAATTTCCAGCACTGCCAATCTGAATGAGACGATCCCTCTGCTGAGGGACGAAAACTAGAAAGTGATTTGATTAAAAATTAAAACTCATTGTGCCTTGATTTCTCAATGTAACACAATGGAATAATATATCAATGTACAGGCTTAAAATCACAATGCAGTGATTGAATTTAACCTTAAATTCTCTCCAATGGTTTTAATTGTATCTTCTTCAATTTCATTGCCATTCAGAAAAAAACTATTTACTTTGCTCTTTTCAAGGATCACCATCAAAGAGAACACCTGCATCAGAGAGGGAGCTGGAAACTGAGGATGAGCAAGGCCATGTCATTCTGTGAAATTACCCCGAGGCATACGCCAAAGTCAGTAAAGTATCTGACATGAGGAATGCATTTGTCAAGGTATGCGGTTTCCAAATCACATTTCCTTTCTGCTCTGAAAGAACGGGTCACCTCGATGCCGGGCAATCACTCACATGCATGGTTACAGACAGACGGCTGCTTTCCGTATTTAAGGTGCTGAATTTGGATAATCATGTCAGTTGTGAGAGAGGTTTATCGCTCACGCTGCAAGGCAGCAGATAAAGAGAACACGCATTGTAGTGACTCCAAAGTAGAACTCTTTCCGGGTGTTTCATCTTGAACACAACTGTGCCCTGAGACAAGGCTTTAGAGTTGCAGCGATTGATGAGTGTGTCTGTGAAATGTAGACGCTAAGCTGGTGATCTTTGAATTGGCTAGAACCACAAGGCGCATGATGAAAATACATTGTCTTTGTGATCATTGTGAAGATAACTGGAGAGCTCTGCTGCAGGTTACAGTGCCTTAGCTCCAGAAAGGAAATGATGAAATATGAACTCTGCCACATTAAGTCACCCATGCTCAACTAACCCCCCTGTCTAATATCTTGTTTTACCTCCGAGGATGAAAACATTGCAGCATAAGCCACACGGTTACCATGCCCACACAAGACCTACATTTCAGGAGCCAGGCAGTCTGTTGTTATACCATATTTTTGTATCCAATTTGCTTTTTCACAGACGATGTCCCTTGCCACTTTGACACTCATCCATACGGAATAGGCAGGAGTATTACTACTTATGATTCTGACTTCTCTTGACAGAAAAACGTGACTGTGTCTTCACTTCTTATAAAGTTCATGCATCCGATGTTGAACAAAGCCCGAAGCAAGCAAACTTGAACTATGTTTACTCTTTTACCCTCTCTCTCTCTCTCTGCTCCTTAAAACTCATGGCATGCCAACAGGGTAAAGAGGTGAAAGCAGAACATTTGATAGACGTGGGAACAAAAATAATAACAATCTTTATGAGATCTTTGTTTGCAAAGGATGATACATTTGTGTATGTGTGTTTTAATATTCAGTACGTGGTTTGTGCTGTTGGTAAGGTTGTTTTTAATACTGATGCCTCTCTATGACCTGCATCCAGTAAACAAGACAAATATTGGATATTTCTATATAGTTTCTCTTAATGTTTGTCCATGGTGTCTCTGGGTCAGATTCTGGTAAATCGGAAGAAATCATGCAGGTTTACCAGAAACGCCCTCCAGCTCAGACCAAGGCCCACACCTGTCTCAGCTGCCATCGGGCCCCGCTGGGAGCCAGCACCAACATCATGCTGCTGGAGCCTGCTGGAGGGAAGGGAGGCTGGGGAGAACCAGAACCAGGTCTGCATGGGGGGCAGACTGTCAGAACTTTGCTGCAGTTAAATGAGAAACCACATTAATCATCTCAACTTTCACAGATGCACATAGACTCGTGTTTTTTTAGGGGGAAGAGATCTAACGTGGAAAATAGCAGGTCAACAATATATACCACATATAAGGGGTGTACACCATTTGAAAGTTGGGAACCTGATGATTCTTTTAGGAATCGCAAATCCGTAATAAATATTGTAAAATCAAATGTAACCCTTTTTGACTACTCTTTTTAAAATGGTCGGATTTCCTTACGAAACATCGACAGCAGGACATTGAGGGATATAATTGAAAAAAGCCATGCTGGGATTCAGTATTTAAAACCTCTGACATTTGGAGATTTCTGTGATTTGATGGCAAAGACGTTTGTTCTGGAAACTGCTCCAAAACCTCCTTGTCGTCCATATACATAGCAATGCCACACATCCTCTGAATGCCTTGGTCTAGTTTGTGATTGTATTGGTCCATGAGGCTGTGATTATGCTAGAGGTCACACAAGGTCATCTTATACACAAGTTTAAAATAAAACCTTTAAACTGCATGCAAAAAACGGCATGTTTACACAGGAAAAACTAATTCTGTTACCTTGGATTAGAAATTATGTATTCTGTCTTCCATCATTTAGGTTTCCAAAAAACGGTGGTAGAGCTGGATCATTTCTCTGGCAATTTTTCCAAAATCTCCCTCCCCATGACAAGAGCTGGCAACACCAAACTTGTACTTTGGCAAAGCTACCCGCTCATTCTGATTCAGGTTATATTAAGACTTTGGCAAGGTGGATGGTGAATGGTGAAGATAAAGTGTAGATGTACAGGCTTCATTAATCCTCACTCTGATTCAACTTGCTGGTTGTTTTTGATGATATATTAGAATCGGATCATTTACGGTCACTTTGTACACAGTAAATTCATTGCAGTTGGTAACACTTTTTTTAACTATTGCACATGTATTGACTTGTCATCCATTGATGAACTGTTTACTTATCGTTAGGCATGCTGTGGTAATCAATACAAAAGACACAGTAACAATAAAGGGTGTTGAAGCTCCCTGGTCCAGTAAGCTGTACAATGGAAACACAGAACAGTTGCTGTTCAGTGGACAATGATTGACGGCAGAGGCCTCCGGAAGCTCCCAGATGAAAACATCTCTTAAAGCGGACCGTTGCACATGATTCCAATGCTAGCCATCTCTGTATGATTGATAGCACTTTTAAATGTGATTTCCTCAGGAGTTCTTCCTATAGCAAACAAAAGAAGTGAGACATTTCACAACTGATATAATTTAAATATGACTGTTTGCTGATATTTACATGGCACATAACGACGAGCAAGCTGGCTTCACAACTCCAATGCCGAAGTTGGTCATTAAAAATGATTTGGCTCCTCTAGTATCCTCCATGGCACTCTATTTCTTTTCTTTTTCAATACTTCCAGGTGGAGTTGACAGACAAGAACAAATTAGCAAATGACAAATTCATCACAGCAACGCAACTTCATGTAACGCTGTTGTCTAATGAGGAAAAAACAATAAGCTGCTCATCTATATGATGTTACTGATATTAATTGGGTCAAGCACAGAGTCTGTCTCAAACTGTAACTGTAAGGAGGCTCTGTGCTCATTTAATGAGAGATAAGCTGCTGCTGGACAGTCACGACAAATGAGAAATGGTGGAGGGAACACCAACCAGCTCAATTCTTTTAATGTTGCTCGACAGCTGTGAAAAGATTCAAGACTGGTTCAGTCGACCCTCCTTTGTGAAAATTATATCTTTGTAGATGTGTGCGTGTGTGTGCATGTGTGTATTATATGTGTGTGTGTGTGTGTGTGTGTGTGTGTGTGTGTGTGTGAGAGTTGGAGAGAGAAGAAGACAGTCACACAGAATTGGCTATTTTCTGTGTACTTGGCACAGCTTCATTGAGAGCTCAGTGGTGGGTTTGTTTAACTCTGCTACGGCACAGCGGTGCCAACAGCTGCACATCACTGGCTACCAGAACACACCCTACCTGCCAGCAAACACTGCTCTGTCATTTTGAAAGGATCACAATGTTACCTTTGCCATTTAATTCTTGTTTTTGGTCAATGCATATAGTTTCAGGTTGCGTCTGAAAAAGGATCTCATTTTAATTTAGACCCAGTGGAGGTGGTCTCGCGCACTTGATCCCTCACATATGCCAGCTTGTGTGTGTGTGTGTGTGTGTGTGTGTGTGTATTTACACCACCCTGGAGGTGGGCTTGGTTGGCAGTGTGACAAAGTTGTGTTTGTTAGTAGCTTTCTGCAGGTTGAGATAGCTTATATCAGCAGGAAATAAATCGTACATTTGCATTGCAAGCAATTTGGTTTATAGTTTGCTTTGTTGTTGTTGTTAATAACAATCATTGTAAAACAATTACATTACAATATAAATATGTTTATACATGTAACATAAAAGAAGCTTTGACATTAAGTCGCTTTCCTGTAAAGGGGTCTAAGTGTTATCATGTTAGGAGCAAAGCCTCTATGACAAAGAACAACACACATATACAAATGTAGGAACAACAATAAGCTCCAATATTGCTAAAGATTTAGTGGATTGAGAATGAATCTTGTTTGGGAAAAACTTTCCCTGCATCGACACAACAAGATGTATCTTTTCAGAAATGCTTCATGCAAAATGTGTCCTTGTAGAAGTGTAGCGCAGCAGCTGCGGTCAGCTTGAACAAAATAAAAGTATTGTGGAGTCCTCTCTGTGCTGCATAATTCACTCTGTTGTCTGAATATGTTGCAACATTCATAGTTACTCCAAAATATAAACTGCTTTCAGCTTGTTCTACCACTCCCTTCATACAGGATTCTGTTTCACTTTTAAGGCATGTGTTTGATTACATGATGTCCTCAACTGCTGTTTATGAATGGCACCATTTTGTAATTTTTGTAGTACATTGAAAATAATACAACAAGCCATGGACACATTGATGAAGAGCCCAACAAAATACTATTAAAGCTAGAAGGACGAAATCAAGGTCTTGTGCTGGCAATTTGATGAATAGAGATGATTGCTGTGAAATGGAGGGTGGCTGCTTCTTCGGTTTTACTCACTTTTAATGAGGAGATGCCAAAATGCTCAATGCACCTTTTCAAAAGAATGATGTTTTCATGATCTCTGAGTCAGTGAATGTAAATTATATGTTAATCAAAACACGACACATGGTTTATTCCCATTAGTGGTGGTAACTAAAACATGTTTTACTTGGCTCACGCCATTCTGTAATCCCCATTGGTCATTTTAATTTAATTTGCAGCTGAGTATGAGGCATTTGCTGAAGCAAGCTTTATCTTGAACACATGCCTGCACATAATAATGTCCAGTCCACTGGGGGATTGCATTCACCTAATATGCTTGCATTGCCACAAGCTTAGATTGTCTAATGTAATATAGAGTTATTCCTAAATGGCATATAGTTGTGTAAGTAAGGAATAATCCATGAAGTAAAACGCAGTGAGGCGTGTTTCGTTGTTTTAAACACAATATATAAACACAAAGAACCATTGAATATGAAGACACACTTTTGTTGAACAATTTGAACTCATGAAGGATAAAGTTAGTGATTCAATTTGTCTGCATGTTGCCATGGTTATGAATATAGGTTGGTTCATCACTTAATGAGCAATTAGGAAAATATAGCTGCTATAAACATTTTACCCAACCAATGGGTAAAAAGGCTTGAAATCAATCTGACTGACAGCAAGAAACTTTGAA
This sequence comes from Liparis tanakae, assembly GCA_036178185.1. NCBI lineage: Eukaryota > Metazoa > Chordata > Actinopteri > Perciformes > Liparidae > Liparis > Liparis tanakae. The sequence goes on from CM070109.1 coordinate 10,766,297, forward strand.
GTTTAAATGTTCTGAACAATCTTGTTTCCAAATGTTTTTGCAATACTTCAATACATAGTTTTGACGGTCTTGTCAAAAACTGCTAGAATTGTATAATTTTCCTGATTCTGGGACGTAATAATCTCCCAATTCAATTGTTGTGTGATGGACAGGTCAGTTTAATGTTTAAAGTTTTTCATTGATCCACTTGTTAGACTTGAGAGAATTGCATCTTGCATTTTGTAGACATTCCTAGTCGACCATCTGGCTGGAACATAAGACTTACAAGCAAGGTATTTTAAGTGAAAGGGTTTATTTATACAGTGCGCATCTCTCTCTCTCTCTCTCTCTCTCTCTATATATATATATATATATATATATATATATATATATATATATATATATATATGTTGGGCTTTGCGAACAAGACTTAGTTCAGGTAACAATAGTTCCATTGTTGGCATTTTGTAGAGCTCAGCACGAGGTGTAACATGTAACATTAAAGGGCATATTGGCATCATTAAATTAACACGTTCTGCTCAATACCTCAAACACACACACAGTGAAATACAGACCTTTGAATCATTTATTGGGTTGTTGTTTTGAAACGATTCAGTGGATTACATTCAGCTGGTCTAATTTCTCAAGTGTATTGATACTCTAGCCGTGTTCAGCACAAAGGAACATTTCATTGTGTTGCATCTCGGGTTGAGTGTTGCTGTGTTGCTTTGTACTACTTTCATTGTGTAGTATTCTCCCTTTTTTGTTGTAGCTCATTCAAATGTGGATGTTGTGGATGACTTTGCTATCTCTGTTGCATGTTGCCATAGTAACCTCTACCCAATTGACTAGTGGTCCTGAGGTCCTGAGGTGAAAAATATTTGTTCCCCTCAATGGGCAGGTCAGATAGTCCTCCCGAATTGCATTTCAATCAAGAAAAACAATTTAATGAAGTATAGTATAGATAACTGTTTATCATTGCAGATTATATGAGTTAATAAAGTATTTTCAGGGATAACATTTCAATAGAAACAGATTTTCTTCCTTATTTTAGTCGCAGTTTTGAACAATAAAAAAAAGTAGTGAACTGAAAAAAAAACATACAGTCTATACCTAAAATAAATAGGTAGTTACGTAGTTTGTAAAAAAAAAAAGTTTTTTGGCTTGAAATTGCTCAAATGACAACAATTGATTATGTAACAAAAGTACATAATGCGACATAAGGATCTCTTCAAAAAAGCTTTTTAACGTATTCATCAACAGAACTTCCTCACGGTATGGTTAAGTCATTTGAAACTCATTTGGAATATAAATGCATGAAACATTTAAATACTAAAATCCACAAAATTAAAAAGGTTACTTAATTCTCAATATGGTGGGGCCTTCGGGGGGAAATGAGAGGGAACAACAACGCAACCAGGGGAATTAAACCCCAGGAAATATAAGCCTAACAACCTTAATATATGTTTTTAGATGCGTTAAGGCCCACAGATTCATTACTGATAAGACACAGATGTGTTTCGGAACAAATTTACCAACACATTTATCAAAGGTATCAAAGGAAAATTAAAGGCTAAAACAGAGGCAACAAAGCAGAGAAAACAATCGCAGCAGGTGAACCTTCAACTGATAAACAGAGCTCAACATGATAATAAATATCACAAATTAGGGTTGTGACTACTGTTAGGTTGTAATAGTTTATTTTGATAACATCTGCAGAGGTCTTATGTTTTAAATTAATACATATAGAAATGTATTATAATAGAAAATATTAGGGAGAATATTGATTGTTGTTAATGTATTATGAAGCATAAGAACAATGTTTACTCCATGCAAATGTAAATGGCAGGAATTGATGTATGTTCATAAGAGTGACTGTCAGTATTATAGATCGACGAAGCCGGTTGAAATCCGTGACGGGACTTTTATTGTGAAGGTGACTTTAATACTGAAAATAATGGGCGGGAAAACTTATTGTGAAAATACGACCGGAAATGGTGTTTTGCCCGCCGGCTACAAAAGGCCGCGAAGAAGAGAGCTCTTTCTCTTTCGCTCTTTCGTTCTTTCCACGGCGCTCTTTCCACGGCGGAAGGAGGGCGGAGGAGCCGCAAACTGATCACGATGTGAGGCTTGACTGTATTGCCCGAGGAGCGTCTTGCCCCAAGGAAGACCGCCATCGTGAGCTTTGATTGTTTTGTTTTACACTTCTTGCCATTAAATGTTGATAACTTAATACATGCACGTCCGGAAGCCTGTTTTCCACCATCTACAAAGTGCCCAGTTTCAGAATACCTTACACCATTTACCACCCCATATTTGGGGTATTACCATATGTAGTCACACAGACGGCAGAACAATGAAGAAGTTTCTGAAAACATTGCAGCTAACATGTCACTCTAGACTAGAATAAATAAATGTAGCTGAATTTCAAAATAGTTGACATGTGTGTTGATCACATTGAATACCTGTAACACAGAAACCACTAGATGCCATCACCAGGACAGGACAGGGGCCAAATGGGAATGAGGCGATGCCAATAGGTGACGTTCATAAGCTTGCACTGATTAGGGAATTGCTTGGGCGAAGGAGCCAGTCTGAGGGCTGCATTCACAACTCTACACCCTGTGCTGTATGCTCTGGGAAGCATTCCCCACCACATTAATAACCAAAAGCATGTTGGCATAATCCTGCAAAACACAACAGTGTTTAGTAATAGGTACCATATGTTTTTGTATTATAGCTGAATAGAAACAGGATCATGTGTCAAGCCCAGGCAGAGAACAGGACACAGGCGCAGGGGGTACCAGGGATAACGGTCTTTATTAGGAAAACACCGGCTATGAAAACTTAACTATTAAACTAAATCCAGGCTACAAAACTTACGAAATCATAGTCACTCTCCAGGAGGAATCCAACAAAACAAATAAACAAAAGCTCAGTCTGCGAGGCGTGGTTGACGTGGCAAGAGCGATGGCACGATCTGCCGGACGGAAACAAACACACTGGCACAGGACAGAGGGAAGACGCAGACTATAAGCACATGAGGGTAATGGGGAACAGGTGAAAACAATCAAGGATCAGGGGAGACAATCAGACGGTGACACATGAGGAAGGGCAAGTGATCTGAAACGAGAGGAGAGTTACTATTTCAAAATAAAACAGGAAATGACAGAACAACAACACGCAGCAACATAAAACAACCCAACAACTTCACCACAGTGTGACATCATGTAAGATAGGACATTCACGCAAGGCAAATATCTACCGAGCAAGACATATAATAAGCAAGGAGGACTGAATTTAGCCACACTGGGAAAAAAGTTAAATATATTTGATCTAGCCATGAATGAAAACATTTCCTGTGTGCTGAGTCATTTCTGTAAAACATTCATCAGTAATCCTCTGTCTGCCCGTCTGGACCTTTGGCCTCAGACAGCGACCCTCCTTTCATCATTAACCTTTGCCTCACTTTCAAATGACTGTATAATAGAGTAAAGTCATATTTTGCTCTGCTTGAAAAGGCTACCGTATGCACTGCATTTAGTTCATCGGTTCTGACAGTCTTAAGATAAAAAAGTAATTTCTAATACACCGTCAGATAAGAGAATGAATTATTTCATTTTCTGCAGCACGGCATTTTTTAACCTTACGCTACAATATTTACTTTACCATCTGTATGTATAGAGACTATTATTCCCTGGATATTTCCATTTGCTCTGTTCTCTTTGCATAGGAAACCCACCTTTGCGTCTGCCATGAAAAACATTTCTGAGCATCCACCTCTGCATCGTGCAAGCATGGCTGCAATAATACAATAACTTGTGTTGTGAATAAATGCAAACTAAAATGAGTTATGATTCAGTCATTGTTGTTTGAAATTGGTAAGAAAGTGAGGGGGAGACTCCTTCCTTGATCTTCAGGTTTAAGACCGCGTGGTTGACAATTCTCCAGCCCCTGTAGCCATAACTGTATTCTCAGATCTGCCTCAAAGTGACTCATCTGCCCGCGGGGCCCTCCGGCGCTACTCTTCCCAAAGCAGGTCTGCCTGTGCCAACGTCTCTTCTGGGGATGGAGATCGCTCATGAGCCCCAGAGCATCACCTTTTTTTTTTACTTCAAGGATGTTTTTCTTTACGGGAAGGTAAGGTCATTCTTTTGCCCGCTGCAGACACGCAACACACTTGTTGCTCATGCACCATTTTAAGTGATCCCACGGGCCACGCAACACTGCCTGATTCACAAAAACATGGGCAGACCAGTGTTTTAAGTGCAAAAAAATGGAGACAGTACTAAAAATATCGGATTGCGTGTGAATTAATTTCCAAATGAGAGAACACTTAATCATTGACTATGGAGAGATTGCAAGAGCTTTGGGCTGAGAAAAAAACATCCATCCCTGTCGTCCATCACAACAGGATTGTTACTATCGTCACATATTTTTACAATGAATCAGTACATCCAAATACTAGCCATCAAATTGGTGAAATACAGTGTAAACTCTCAGGTTTCTCCTCCATCAATCATGTCAATCATAAACTATGATCTTTAGGTTTTTCTGAGCATGAATCATTTATCTACATTTTTACATTACAATCTTAATCTGAAGTGTCACCATTACTCACATTTGTTTTGATAATGTAGCATATAACATATATAATATAACAGCTTTATTATCTATTATCAGAGAGTGGTCTCATATAGTGTTACATAAAGGTCAATATCTTTACTTGAAAACGTATAATTTAGCTTCTTTGAGCCTCAGCTAGATTTGATTTGATTTGTACCTCAAACATGGAGGGGAGTGTTGTGCTGGTACTGTATGGACATGGGCACTACAGCAAGGCCTCCAAACCAAACATCACAATACAAGTCATGATTTCATTGTCTGCTTTGTCACTTGAACAAAAACAAATGTAGTTTTTGAGAGAATTTTGCAACTGATATGCCATATTTGTTTAGGACAGTATTGGCCCGCTTGCATTTATACTTTTAGTACCACAATAACAAACAATATCAGATGCTGTGCTTATGCCATATGTTATACTTTAATGCAGTCATGAACCAATATCACATTTGGAATCTGATGACTCAAGTTCTGCTTGAATATTTGAGTTTGGAAAGCAATAAACCAACCGTTGAATGAACAAGTCTGTGTTTGTAAATCATTGAAACAAGCGTTTGAGATGTATTGAAATCTAACAGACAAAGAGATAAACAATCACAACCAAAATCAAACCTCTTCTGCTGAGGCCAAAATAAAGGGTGCAATCATCATCAGTGCCTCTATGTTCTTTTCATCATGACTCAGCGGACAAACAAGCCAGGAACAATAGAGTACACATAATTAAATAAATGGAAAACAAGCTGAATTATGCCTCCATTATTGATCCAATGTGATGACTTCTGCTAATGAGAAACAATAGTTATTAACACACGTATTTATGGAAAAAGAACACGTGTGTTAATAACACAGGGATATTACAATGGCAGGAATGGATTAAGTGCTATTTAAACTTTTTTATTTTATATTCATTCAACTGTCTTTCTCAGAGCCGAGGTTATTTTCTCAAATTCTAAAGCTACAAATTTAAAAAGCAATTTACAAACTGTTGTCAGTGATCTGTCTGCAAGTCGTGCGTTTTAAAACAGATTCTGTTGATTCTTTTCGACTGCTGATCTCGTTTGTGTTGCTTTGGAGGATGAATGGTGTCTCTGTTCAAAACCACTGAAGAGACCTTGATAGCACTCTCCATATGTTCAGCTAAATGAGTTCCAGCATTATGTAGTCATTTGAGTGATGAAAGACCCCATCACTGGAGAAGGTTGTCAATGCCTCATTACAACAAAAGCACAGGCGTGCTGCGCTCTCAGTTCAGGTGATCCTGTGTTCAGACATGGACTCTTCTGTGAGATCGTGTGTAATAGAGGTCGAGACATGATAAAGACATTTTTTTTTTTACATCTGCTTTGCCTGTTCTACCCTTTTCTATGCCCCGTCACCTGACTGACGTTAATTTATGAGAAAATCTTTATCACAAGACAAGAAAATAAAAAGACAAATAACCTTTTTATTTTTAAATCCATGCCATCTTTACGCTCAAACAATTTTTATCCCACAGTGCCGTACGTGCCATGTGCTGCCTACATCCAGTTATACTGAACATAATTAACTGTGTGGCCTTTTTTTTTGATGCAACCTTTTAAATTGGTTTCAAGAAAACTATAAAACTTGTGAGAAAAACCGTGCCAACGTCTGTTTGTTTGAATAATGACCGTGACCCGATTGGAAAAGATGCTACTCTCACTTTAATTCATGAAGCTTCATCCTCCGTGTAACAAATGCATTTCTCAAATGAGTTACTGAAAAACACTCGGATTGTCGAACAACAGGGAATACATGAGACATTTATGTTTCTTAGCTAAAACAATACATTTCTATATACTGAAATGCAGTAAATTGCAATAAAGCATTTGCAGTTAAGCCGATTTTTTTACATTTTAAAGCATAAGGTTTTATTGAAACAAGTCTTGTCTCTACCGGGGTTATTGAAATATATGAATAAAGACCAGCACACAGTCACACAGAGCTCTCTATTTAAAGAGAACAAAAAACTGTGTGTGCACAGTTGTTTGTGGACCCAGACTCACTGTAAGAAATGGAGATTACTTTGAATGTTATGTAATCAGTGTTTACTCAGCTGTTAATTCACCTACTTAAAGCTGTGCAATCCGCTCATTCGAGTCACTAATCACTCTCCAGTCACACATGATGCCTGGAACAGCCCCCTGCTGCCACATAACCCACTAAACAACATGCTGGGGACTCATCCAGCCAGTGACCGACTCCCCACCACCCAAATGAGCTGGAGGAGAAATCTGCCACCATGTGCAACCTTAAAAAGGCAAATTATTTTAATACAACCTTGGTACTGGCTAAAAAGTGTTATGACTTGCTGTACCTTATATCCAGCCCCGAGGATGTATCTTGTCAATAAGTTGTTGAAACGCTACAGCGTCATCCATCTCGTAACCCATCAGAAGCTATCAGTCTGACGACGGATAAGCGTCAGTAATTCGGGGATTCCGGTGGAGACGGCGGATATCAAGGCAAAGACTTCCTTTTCCATTTGCTGCTTATTATTTGCTTGCAGATTAGCAATTTAAGATTAGCTACGGGACATTTAACTGAAAAAGGACATTAGAATACTACGCAGGTTATGAATGGAAACCAAAACACTTCCATTATTAAAATATGTATATTAATGTTTTTCAGTTTTTTTTAAAGAGCTAACACATTACATTACATTACATGTCATTTAGCAGACGCTTTTATCCAAAGCGACTTACAATAAGTGCATTTCAACCTAGAGTACAAACTAAGAACAACAAGAATACAGAAAGTAACATTTCCTCAACATAGTCAAACTACAAAAGTACCATAATAAGAGCCATTCAAGTGCTACTAAAGTGCAAGTCTGTGTTTAATCCAGATATAGTCCGAAAAGGTGCGTTTTCAGTTTCCGGCGGAAGATGTAGAGACTTTCTGCTGTCCTGATGTCAGTGGGGAGCTCGTTCCACCACTGAGGAGCCAGGACAGCAAAGAGTCTGGATGTAGAGTGATGAGCTCGAGGTGACGGAGTCACAAGTCGGTTGGCTGTTGCCGAGCGGAGCGAACGTGCCGGGGTGTACGGTGTGACCACATCCCGGATGTAGACGGGGCCCGATCCGATCAGAGCACGGTACGCCAGAACCAATGTCTTGAAGCGGATGCGGGCCGCCACCGGTAGCCAGTGAAGAGAGCGGAGGAGCGAAGTGGTGTGGGTGAATTTTGGGAGGACGAAGACCAGTCGAGCAGCTGCATTCTGGATGAGCTTCAGAGGCCGGATGGCTTTAGCAGGTAGACCAGCCAGGAGGGAGTTGCAGTAGTCGAGGCGCGAAATAACCAGAGCCTGGACAAGAACCTGCGCCGCCTTCTGGGTAAGAAGAGGCCGTATTCTCCAGATGTTGAGCAGCATGTACCTACAGGAACGCGCTGTCGCAGCGATGTTGGCCGTCAGGGAGAGTTGACTGTCTAGCGTCACCCCGAGGCTCCTGGCAGTCAGGGTAGGGGCCAACACAGAGCTGTTGAAGGTGATAGTCAGGTCGTGAGTCGGGGAACCTTTCCCTAGAAGGAACAGTAGCTCGGTCTTGTCAAGGTTGATCTTCAGGTGGTGTGCAGACATCCACTGAGAGATGTCGGTCAGACAGGCAGAGATTCGCGCCGCCACCTGTGTTTCGTACGGTGGGAACGAGAAGATCAGTTGGGTGTCATCGGCATAGCTATGGTAGGAGAAGCCATGCGAACAAATGACAGAGCCGAGATAATTGGTGTATAGAGAGAAGAGGAGGGGACCCAGGACGGAGCCTTGAGGAACCCCAGTAGTGAGAGGACAAGGATCAGATACAGATCCTCTCCAAGTTACCCGGTAAGTGCGGTCGGTAAGGTAGGAAGAGAAAAGAGTGAGTGCTGTGCCTGAGATCCCCAGGTCCTGAAGAGAAGAGAGAAGGATCTGGTGGTTCACGGTGTCAAATGCGGCAGAAAGGTCTAGAAGGATAAGGACAGAGGAGAGAGAGGCTGCTCTAGCAGAGTGAAGCTGCTCAGAGACAGCAAGGAGGGCCATCTCTGTTGAGTGGCCGGCCTTGAATCCAGACTGGTGGGGGTCTAGAAGGTTGTTGCTGTGGAGGTAGGAGGACACTTGGTTAAAGATAGCTCGCTCCAGAGTTTTGGAAAGAAAGGGAAGAAGAGAGACCGGTCTGTAGTTGCTGACTTCAGACGGGTCGAGCGTGGGTTTCTTCAGGAGAGGGTTGACTCTCGCCTCCTTCAGAGAGTTGGGGAAACAGCCAGTTGACAGGGAGCTGTTAATAAGATGGGTGAGAAAGGTCAGAAGGTCAGGAGCCACAGCCTGGAGGATGTGAGACGGGACAGGGTCATGGGCGCAGGTGGTCGGTCGAGCAGAGGTCACCAAGCTAAGAACTTGACTGGGAGACAGGGGGGTAAACGAGGAAAGAGAGGGGGATGAAGGAGTTGGTGTAGGTGAAGTGATAGAGGATGGATTAGTAAAGGAGGAGCGTATGTCGTCTATCTTATTTGTAAAGTAGTCGACAAAGTGGCTCGGCAAAAGGGAGGAAGGAGGAGGGGGACTCGGGGGATCAAGGAGGTTGGAAAAGATAGAGAAGAGTTTTTTGGGGTTAGAGAAGGAAGACTGAATTTTGGTCAGATAGAAATAGCTTTTGGCTGCAGAGATAGAGGCAGAGAAGGAGGAGAGAAGAGATTGATAGCAGAGCAGGTCTTCCGCTTGATTCGATTTGCGCCATTTCCTTTCCGTCGCTCGCAAGTTGGCTCTCTCGGCACGCACCGAGTCGGACAACCAGGGAGCCGGAGAGGATTTGCGAACCGGTCGTATCTTAAAAGGACAAAGCGAATCAAGAGATGAAGACAGGGAAGAGAGGAGAGTGTCTGCGGCAGAGTTAGGCTGCATGAGTGAGAAGGAGTCAGTTGAGGGGAGAGCGGATAGGACAGAGGAGGCCAGAGAGGAGGGACAGAGGGTGTGAATGTTGTGGCGTACAGGTACAGAGTCTGTAGATACGGGTGGGTTATCAGTACCAGAGAGTGAGAGAGAGTAAGAGATGACATAGTGGTCAGAGACATGCAGAGGAGTTACAGTGAGGTTAGAGGTAGAGCAGTTTCAAGTAAAAATGTAATCAAGGTGGTTACCGGCTTTGTGAGTAGGAGGGGAGGGACTGAGTGAGAGGTTAAAGGAAGACAGTAACAGTAAGAGATCACATGACTTCTCAGTCAGGATGTTCAAGTCACCCAGAAGGATGAGCGGGGGGCCGTCTTCCGGAAGTTGGACAGGAGAACATCCAGCTCTTCCAAGAAGTCTCCCAAAGAACCAGGGGGATGGTAGAGAACAACAATGTGTAGCTGAACCGGATGAGTAACCGTCACAGCATGAAACTCAAAAGTCAGTGGGGTAAAAAGTGGAAGCGGGGAGAGAGAGAAACACCATTTGGGGGAGATGAGTAAACCTGTACCTCCACCCCGACCAGAGGGTCTAGGTGTGTGACTGAAGGAGAAGGCCGAGGAGAGAGCAGCCGGGGTAGACGTGTTGTCAGGTGTGATCCAGGTCTCAGTGAGAGCCAGGAAGTCAAGCGACTGCTCCACAGCAAAGCCAGAGATGAAGTCGGCCTTGCGGTTGGCAGACTGACAGTTCCAGAGGCCTCCTGTGACAAGGTGCTGGGTGTGAGTAGAACGGGTAGGAAGGAGAACAGAGGAGGGGTTCCGGTACGCGAATGAACGAGTCCTATAGTAACCACGAGTAGAAATATGCCCAGGTATGGAAAACACACACATATTTACAAAATGGTGTAATACTCAGCCACCCACGAAGACTCCAACGGAAGACTCCTATGTCTTTGTCTTCCGAGTCTTGACTCCAACGGAAGACTCCTATGTCTTTGTTCTCCGAGTCTTGACTCCAACGGAAGACTCCTATTTCTTTGTCCTCCGAGTCTTGACTCCAACGGAAGACTCCTATGTCTTTGTCCTCCGAGTCTTGGCTCCAACGGAAGACTCCTATGTCTTTGTCCTCCGAGTCTTGACTCCAGGAAGACTCCTATGTCTTTGTCCTCCGAGTCTTGACTCCAACGGAAGACTCCTATGTCTTTGTCCTCCGAGTCTTGACTCCAACGGAAGACTCCTATGTCTTTGTCCTCCGAGTCTTGACTCCAACGGAAGACTCCTATGTCTTTGTCCTCCGAGTCTTGACTCCAACGGAAGACTCCTATGTCTTTGTCCTCCGAGTCTTGACTCCAACGGAAGACTCCTATGTCTTTGTCCTCCGAGTCTTGACTCCAACGGAAGACTCCTATGTCTTTGTCCTCCGATTCTTGACTCCAACGGAAGACTCCTATGTCTTTGTCCTCCGAGTCTTCGTCCGATGAGTCACACGACGCCTCAGCTGACGCCTGTAGACCCAATCCAGTTATGAACAGTTTCCCTAATTACCTCCAGCCGCGTTAATGACAATTTATAGCAACTCGTTTTACAGTTGTATTGAGCAGAAAAGGCTTTGCTCTTTGAGAGAAGCTCTCACAGAATATGAGCAGCGGCAAGGACGGCAGTCTCCTGGGTCAGAGCCTGATGTTCTGTAATGCACAGTACAGTTTTGCTTTATGGAAATGTAATTTTTAGGAGACTGACAAGAGCATACATCATATTCAAGTCACTAGCACATACGATGAGGGTAAGGGGCGTTGGAGGGAGCCGGGCAGAAAGCTGCGTTGCCTGAGTGTGATCAGCAAAGAGTGACAGTAATAGGTCCAGGTCAAAATATCCTAGTCACGTTCAACAGCCCTCTGATTGTGAAGCATAATATTGAAAACAGACAATGTCAGTGAGCTATTACGGGTCCTGGCACCATGACAGGATACGTCTCCATGGAAAGCAAGCACATCCGACGGCAGATGAAGATAATTAGTTCTTGGCTAGTTACTTTCTCAATAACCAATGTTAGGTAAACAGGGATCTTCTCTTGAGAGTAGACCATATTCTGTTGTTTTGTCTTTTACTCACTAGTTTGTGACGCCTTAAAAGACGTATTGTGATTATTATCGTCCGCTAACTGCCACCTGTTGCGTGTACAGTAATGAGTAAGTTATGCAGTCATATTTCTCCAAGTGTATGTGCATCTGGTCGCAGGTTCAGGATGTATTGAATTTCAGCAGTATAATGGTACTTTTACAGTGACCAATAGATCACTGATATAATTAAATACAAGTAATTAGAAATGGCTTGTGGCCGACACTTAAAAACCCGCAACACTAATTATTTGCTACTACATTCTGTCATTTCTAGATAAGAAGAAATGTAAATGCAACGGCAGTTTTTGTTTAATAATAATAATAATAATAATGTATACTTTATTGGTCCCACAATGGGGGAATTTGTGTCTGCATTTGACCCATTCTTCGTTATGAAGGAGCAGTGGGCTGCAGTGAAGCACCGCGCCCGGGGAGCAGCTGGGGGGTTCAGTGTCTTGCTCAATGACACTTCGGGCTGCAACTAATGGGGAGAGCGGGGATCGAACCTGCTACCTTGCGGTTACGGGACAATATATTGTATATTTAAAATCCTGCATTCAACCTCTGAAAAAAAATAATTCTTGATATCAACATAAAAATAAAGTTAAATAACAGTATATCCTATCTTAGGTCTTTAATTAATTAAGCTAATGTTGATTCATCGAGGGCTAACACTAACCAGAGCAGTGTTTAGAGATATTGACAGATTTCATTTCACCCTTTTCAATATTTGAAACCTGGCAATCAACTTACAGATGGAACAGGGTTGTATACTTGTATATTCTCTTTGACATTGGTACAATTTAGACTATGAGAATCTTATGTCACATATTTGTTATCTTGACTCAAAGAAAGCAGTGCACGACTCATCTGCAACATTCCATACAAATACATATTGAAGATTTAATATGATTAATGTTGACATATATTGATGTATATAACAAAAGTGCATTGATGGCTTGATTTCCTATAATTAATTCCTAAATACATATTTCATTTCATCATTTCTCAATTTTTTAATTTGTAGTTTGTTGCCGTTTCAGAACAGAAAAGATTATTTTTTAACAGTTTAGGGTTGCATTGATTTATTTAAAGTACTCAAACTAAATCCCTCTTCTCAATCACCTATCACAGCAGACAAATTTCAATCAAGCATTGAGAGAATCAATCAGACGAGATAGTCTTTTTCTCCCTTTCTCTTGTTTTTTCTGTGCGGCCCTTCTGCACGTTCCCTGTGGACCATGCCTGTCTGAATGTGGACCCTCTCACTTGATTAAAAGTGTCAGGTAGTAGTTGGTCTTAACATCATGCCAGCTGCCTGGGAGCTTCCGGTGGGTGTAGTTTCCTGACAGCTTCTGGATTTGATCTCTGATCCGTGGATTTTACAGACAGACATGAGCACAACATTAGCAGTTATACCTTATGATTAAATTTACTACTACCCCCGTCTTTCTCAACAGGCCCAGGTGTGTTATTCAGAGATTGGACCCCCTGTTTAACATTCAGCGTGAGGTTTTCCAACCCATCTAACACCTGTCACTGGGGCAGGTATTGGACTTGGTAAATGGGCTTGCATTTGAAAAGCACCTTTCTAGTCTTACAACCACTCAACACGCTGTACACTACATGTCAACATTCACATATTCATAGACATTCATACACCAATGGTTCAGAGACATGTGGGGTTCAGTTTCAAAGGACACATCACATGGAGGGTGGAGGAGCCAGAGATCGTGAAGCGCTGACTATACGCACAGTGACCTGGTCTGCCTCTCAACCTCAGCCGCTCCATATTACAGGAATTATGTTAATATTGGAAGACCACTGCCAACATTAATTGTCTCTAACCTTAATCCATCGCTGCCATAAACTGATATTGTTGGAAGTAAGAATTTTTAAAAGGTCTGACATTGGAGATTATAAAATGCTCGTCACTGAATGTAATCTAATTTTTTTTTCTCCAAAATGTATATTTAATTTCACAGTGAATTATCCAAAAGGAGTAAACAATGAAAGTGAGCACAACTGCCATGTGGGAATTACTTTATCAATGTATATGAAATCTGTGTAAACATGCATATATGGCAAGCACAAGAGATGCACATTGTAACAGGAGGTCAGAATGTATACTATGATGGATATTTGTAACAGATGCTTTATACAATAATTTTACAGCTCACATTTGGACTCTATTCAAATTAAATCAAATTAATCTGAAGGTTTAGTATCTATATGGTTGTCTATCTGTATTTATGGCCCCTTCTGAATTATCAGTGCTGTTCATATGTTACTCCAGTTTTACTACTGATGAACTACAAATAATCATAATAACTAAAATTATCATTTGACATCCATTTGTATGCAATTTGTCAGCAGCACCGTAATAAAATACCACTTAGAGATCCTCACAGACTCCAGATGTATCCAAAGTTGTCACAGCAACACCGAAAAGCGCGAGCCTTAATCACACCAAGGTGCTTGAAAGCTTTGATGTTGAAGAGATTCAGGAAATTGACATTTTTTAAACCAAACACATGAATTTGATGCCGTTGTTCAGTGTCTTAGTTGGCCCACAACTCCCGCAAGGACTGATTGTTTTTTTACTGAACCACAAGAGTACTGTTTGTAATTATTAAAAGCCTTATTTTCTTCGGAAGAAACAAAGGCTGATTAGTGTATATTCATAACAGTGGTCACTGTCCCCAGGTGGAATCAGTCGATGGGAACTGTCACAGGCTGATTTAATTTCCATATGCTCGTTCAAAGGTGCTCTGGGAAAAGCCTGCACCCAGCTCTCTCTCTCTCTCTCTCTCTCTCTCTCTCTCTCTCTCTCTCTCTCTCTCTTCATTACACTCCCAATGCGCATTCTCTTCATTTCTAAAGACAATCCATCTGCTGCTCTAAACCCTGTTTTGTCAAGAGTTGTTAGCTGCGTGGCCCGAGGGATGAGTACCACCGGCTATTATTAATCGTGTTTGTTTCGTGTTTCTCTGTCTCTGTGCAATAGTGCAAGTGAATGCCCGGTGGACTTTCTCTTCCACAGACATAATCAGTGATGTAAGTAAGTGCAGATTATCATTGAGACTTGTGGAGGAGGGCCACCTCTAAGGTATCCATGTGTCACCTTGTGAATGATTAGATATTTGTAAAGTAGAGGTTCTGCTCGGTTTTGTAGCTTTGAATTTCGACTAAATTCAGTAAAAGCACAAAGGTGAACATAACAAAGGAAGATACATTCTGCTAGGGATTTATATCAATAGTTAAGAATTTTAATAATTGTTTTTCATGTAAGCAACAACAAAAATTAAGCTGCATTTGTGTTAACGTGTTATATTTGGCTTTGTGAGTTTCATACCAGGGGAATGCTCCTGTAAATGGAATTGGTAGCTATTAATTAAACACCCTCAGACCGTGTGATTTCCAGTAAAGTTATGCTGACCAGTAGATAATGCTGTGAAGCCAGCGGTGAGAAGAGCTGACGGAGTCAGATCCCCGATAATCACGATGTTGTCAGAGAAGGACGGGGCAAGAGGAGAAGGACACTGCTGATTCTGGTTCCAGCATCTTTAATCTAGCCAGAGGCACTGAGGATTTCTGAGCACTCATAATCAATATGTTTATGCACATGTTTCTCATGTAAGTAAGATCTGATCTGGAATCAATCACACTTTGGTGACTCCGCTGCCTCGCTGACCTCATCTTTTTTCCATCACATTAGCATCGAACAAATGAGCTGTATCCCCCCGTGCTGTCTCACAGTCCTACGGACGTCTCGGTAATCAAAATGCAAAGAAAAATGATAAAAGCTGCACTGAGAAGGTTTTTTCTTTCAGTTTAACCACTGCGTATTTTCCTAAACTCATAAATCTGTTTTCACTCTAAAATTGAGTTTCATGCAAAAACAATACACTGAATATTACAAAAAAAATCTCTTTTAAGAATTAAGTTTGAGTGCAAATAAGTCACAGCACATTTTACTGAAGCCCGAGGAACACTTCTCCACAATTTTGAATGTTAAATAAATTCAAAGGCACTGCAGATATACATGTTTTGAGATGGGTAGCTTATGATAATTCCCACCTTATTTTAATGAAAAAAAGTGTCAGCATATTATAATTCAACTCACTAGCAATACAAACTGTCACCTTTGGACACCTCTCTTTCAACTAAATGCGTCCATAATATCCATGAAAGTGGGATTTATTCCAGCTCTGTTATTAGACTTTGTACATTTGACCGGGATGACACACAAAAACGGCAATGTATTTAATCACAAGTTTCTTCTTGACTAGAATTATATTATTGTCATTACACAAAGGTATAACTAAATTTAATAGCTATCTTGATGGCACATATTTGAAAAACAGTGCTAAAGGACATTTTCTCTCGCACCACCATTAACTTGAAATCACAAGTGAACAGAGATGCAGAAGTTTATTTATAGTGCAGATGCTTTGAAGTGGGTCAGTCAGTGTGTTGCCGACAGTGGATGATGGTTCCCAGCTGGGAGAAGCAGCCCGGAGTTAAAGTAAGTAAAGCAATATACTGCTGTGGACAGCAAAATGTATTTTAGCCACCAAAAAGAAAGACCCCTGCAGAAAATCTATACGTTCAAGTGCAGGCATATTTTAGAATAGTTTTGATGGTTTACTAATCCACGAGACAGCTACACATTCGATGCCTCCGACAGGATCGAGCAACGCTCTTTCCAGAGCCACAAGACTCCATTTAAAATCACTGTACTTTTACATTGCAGAACACGGGGGTTGCTGGTTGACGTTGGGTTTTTGGGGCACATTTCTACACAGCTTATGGATAGATTGTTACAAAATATAGTTACGAACATGTATGTCTCCCCCAGGATGAATAAAACATATTTTGGCATCTCCTGGCAAAAATGGATAGCGCCAAAATGACACTTTAAATGTATGTTTTGTGCTAATAAATCTGAGCATGCTAACACACCAAGCAAACAACACAAGAAAAACATATCTGCAAAAAATGACCACGTCATCACCATCGTCATTGTGAGCATGCTATGGGGGGGGTTAGCATTTACTTCAAAGCACGGTCTAATTACAGCCTCACAGAGCCGGCATCCAAATGTAACAGTTGTCGTTGCCAATTTGACAGTTAGGTCCAAAGGTTCCCACACATGTTTTTCCATAGAGTGAAATCCTTATCATTTGCTTGAAAGGTGTTATATAGAGCCACTTATGTCAGTGATTAGTCCTGCTGTCTTGTGTAAGCGATGCTCCTGCGTATCAGGTGCTTTGTTGGGGAATGGCCACACAGCATCTGGTGCTCAGACAGCACTTAGAAGCTGCTCATTAGATCGGATATTTCCTCGGTCAGAACTGAGCTGCTGTAAGACATCTGCTGTAAGACTGCTGCAAACATTTGGCGCTATTACTACTGCTGCTGCTCACATAACATTTCAGTAAATGTAGCATTTAATAAGTGGTTATACCGGCACCCACCAATCTCTGCAGTGTTGAGTTTGGCGTATGCTTGAATGAGTGGGATGAGGGCCAGGGTCTGATGTCAAATACGAGCTCTGTATATAGGCCTACTCCATGAACCAGTCAAACTTGGCAGAACGGTGTTACACTATTGTAGCAAAACGACTCACACATGACTAGTTAAGAGCTTGTTTTTAATCAATTATATTCTCTCTTAACATCGGAAAGATTGCTTTCCTAAATTTAAAAACTGAACAGTGTTACTCTACAGTAAATAAGTGTTTTAACCTAAAAGCATGCCAGTTCAGTGCCAGTAAAACAAAAAGTTAAAGTGAGCTCAAGATCAAAAACAGGCTGCCAGGGAAGGTGAGGCAAGCTTCTCTCTACCTGGATCCCCTATTGGAGAGTGGGTCCTTATGGGAAACGCAGGCAGCCAGGGACAACTGCTGGAGTAAGTCGGGAATGAAAAGAAATGGGCCATTGTGTGTGCTACTGGGCTGATGGGGGAGAACAGGTATGCAGGGGGACGAGGTGTCAGGAGATGGGGAATAACTGCAGGGCAGTTGGGAATATCTGAAAGACTTGGAATTAGCTGAGAATCTGAGTCAATAATGGCAGTTGCAAAAAAAATTTCCAGCCTTATTTTCAGTGATACAACATAACTTGTGTGAGTGTGTTCTTGAACCCGGTGTGATAGCGCATGGAACAACTACATGCATCAGAGGTGAGGGAGGATTTGAACAAACGACTGAAATCTCCAAGCAAATATTATACCTGTGTCCTTCAGATGAGGAGAGCAGCAGAGTTATACCTTTTTGCCTGAATGGACGCGACTGATATTTCTGTATTTCTATGACATCTTTTGACCTGTGTATACTGTGAACGGTGAAGCCATTTGGTCATTTACACTTCAATTAATGACCAAAGGAATAGCTGGGTCTACAGCGTTTGGCATTAACCATCAAACCACTTTTAACCCACTGTTTGAACCATGTTCAAACACACCTCATATCACGTTGACATTACTGAGCCAAAGCTAAAAGTAAAGTGTGTTTTTTGTCCTCTGTAAATAGATTTGTGACCTTCACAAAGGCGCAATGGTAAACGGAAATGCACTTTCTATTTGAATCATATTTCTGCATATAATTGTCCCTTATTTTATTTTATTCATTATTTCATGTAACTGTAAATGCAAATAAATTTTCTTTACTCTCTCATTATTTAGCCTTTTCTCAAACATATTTTTCTTCCACTCATTTGGCGCATCATCTATTACCCTGTTTAAATTACCGTACCTTTTAATTGTACATTCTTACATTAAAGACCCGGTTTGGGGTTAAGTGAACGGAAATGTCTTTAGTTAGTATTTCTTCATGCAGTCTGTGTTCAGAGGTGCAAAGTGGCTTGAAGCACACGTCATGTGATGAGCCCGATCTGTACACCATGCACCTGTGTATATAACCTGAGGCGAGGTTTTAATGAGCATTTACAAAACAGAGAGAGCGTTGCATATCAAATGAGTAGATAATGTCCCGAAAGAAATGCATTAATCTCCTAATGTTTAAAAGTATGTGACAGTTAAAGATCAAAAAGATCACTAGGGAAAGAAACACGTTTAAAACCATATTACAGTCAACGTTTAATAATGCATATTTTGTAACCAGTATTCAGTATACACAATTACTCATCCTCTTACTTCATCTAACAGTCTCCTGGCCTTCGGGCTACAAAAGCCAAAGTCCAAAATGAAGCAGTAAACACCGCCATCTGATAGAATACAGCTCGCCATAAGGAGCACTGTGTTGGATAACAAGGACATGATATAAAATATACGTACATGTCGAACATTAAAGAAAATACTGTGACCACTAGAGGAAAATGTATTTTCCAAAACAAACTTAAGACTAATGACCTCTTCAAAACATAGTGATGACTTGTTGGGCTGTTGAATCAAGTCCTGTTTATTTGTATCCTTTAATCATAGTTTCAGCCTCCAAGGGCTTCACAATAATATGAAAAATAAATGGAAACCACATAAGGGAAACCAAGAAAACAATGGAATACATAGAACAATAGTAACATAATCAAACATAGTCTACTTATATTGTTCGCTGCTCCTTCCTGACCTGGACATTGTTGCCCAGCACTAATTTCATTAAATGTATTTGATTGGCAAAAAATATTTTCGAAGTAGACCAGCTGATTGAAGTGATGAAGTTGTGTCTTGATTGGACACAGAGTTAGAATAACCTCTCAATTAGAGTCGGATTTCTTACACACCAAAATGTATTAAATTGGTGAGACATACTATCCATAAAGCGCTTTGTTATGAGGCTACTGATGGTTATTTAATGGAAACTCTATGTATCTGCATCACAATCACACCCATCTCACTGATTTGTTTTTATTTGTGGGATTGATAATAGAAACATTCTTCATGAAGTTTAGTGTTGCTTGATTTGTTGTGGAAACCACTGACAGGAACGACGGAGCCAACACCCAATTACCCACGAAGGTCAGTGATGGTTGGTGATACGGGGCTTTTGTGCGGAGAACTTCAGGGAGATGTTTTCTGTTTGTGTGCGCTGTTTAAGCTGTAGCCTGTTGAAGTTGTTCTGCCAGTAGGTCGCCCTGTTGATCCTAAACAAAGTCCAGCTGCAGATTATGAAGGTATTATACCAGTGGGGTTGTCTGGCAGCCTCACTCCTACAGCAGCAGGATCCCATGTTTGGTTCAGGCTTTAGGGTTTAATGGCATTAGTTGTTATTTTTATCAACTGGAGGCAAAAGAATGATCTTTGCTTGAGGTTTATCACCAACCAGGCTTTCACATGTTGGTGCAAAATGCTTACATTTAACACAGTGAGGCATGCATATACTAAATTAACAAATCATTAATAGAAATGAACAATACAAAAATCATAAATAGAAATGAACAATAACAGATATGTAAATACATCTGTTAAGATAAAATAAACACCAGACGATGGCAAAGCCTGTTAACAAATCCCAGTGAAAGCGCCACTAAAAAGTGCAGCGGAAGAGGTAACAATGAATTATAATGATAATTGCCTTTCTGCTTGAACTTGCATTAAAAGCTCAGTTCTAGATACACTCTGCAATCCAACACATTGGTATGGATACCGTGCTTTGAACAAAAAAAACACTTTAACCAGAGTGGCGACACAGTGATACAATCAGGGGGAAACCACAGAATCAGCTGGGGATTTGTTCACTATCAGAAATGAAAGCAAAGCCTAGAGTATTTGAAAGGACCACTCTCGCCCCCTCTCAGCCTCGTTTGAATTCCTGCCCTCAGGGATGCCTTGGGCAAAAAAGAATATTTACAAAAAGTCAAGTGTTTCCAGTGCAACTGATATCTTAAACTAAAATATGTAAGTTCTTCTCTACACTTCCTTTTACTATTCACACTACTCTTCTGGACCGCTCCCTGAGCTTCACAAATGAGTCATATACTTTATGTGTGTGGCGGTGCATATCGATTTGAGGTCGTTCATGTTTTACATGCTGTTCGTGATGATACATGTTCTCAGCAGTATCATTGATGTCTTGTATTATTATTATTATTTTGTGTATCTTACTGCGTGATCAAATGCACATCAGTTACCAATGAAGTTTTGATGCATAAACCTTATACTTTCATCATCCTATTTAGTTCAAAGAGAGAACATTTATAGAGCGTAATGATATGTGATTGAGGGATTCATACAGCTCTCACTGAGCTGGTGTCTAGCAGCTAACGGTGCTCACATCACAAACAGTGCAAACAATGGCGACAGTGTCAACCTGGGGGGGTAACGTGAGCGCTACTCTTCCGTGATGACACCGTCGCCCTATCAGGGGGAACCGTCATACGAGCGTGTGCAAAGCTGTGGTGATGTCCTCGTCGTTGGGACACACTCAAAGGGCCTCACATGCAGGCGGTGAAAACAGGGAAACCCGGATAACCAGATACACTGAGGCAAAGCGACTTCATCCTCTGCTCGGGTAGACATCACTCCACTATCTCTTTATATGGCAAGAACTTGTTTGCAGTGTGTTAATGCTCTGCATTTAGAATGTATGACCAATATGCTAATATGTAATGGGATTGGTTGAATGCAAAGTGGTTACTTGTTAAATAAGGTCTGGAAGAACCCGCTTTGACCTCAAATGATTTATCATTAACAGAAAGTTAATTAGTAATTACTTTAATAACTTGATCATGTTTTTTCTTTTTTTTCTTTTTTTCTCAAATGTGAGATTTGATGCTTTTCTGTATTATAGATGATAGTAAACTAAAAAATAGTTGGGATTTTGAACTGTCTGAAGAAACAAGGGATACATCAAAATGAAAAATAATCGTTATTTCTGGTAAGAGTTGTCTTCCACAGAACACTTAAAATGGGTGAATTCAACAGCTTCCTTTCATAATATTTTCATTAGCATTCAAAATAGATAAATTATCCACAGATTGTCTTAATTTAATTAAACTAAAAACCTGAATCCTCACGTGGACAGTACATAAGCATAGTGTACTCTGTGTGTACATAGTGTACTCTGTGTGTACATAGTGTGAGTGTGAGACAACAATGTTTTCCCCCCACATAGGCTGTGAAAATTAAAATGTGACTGCTGTTTAAATTGTCCTTTTTCACTCTCAGTGATTCATTATACATGCAATGAGATATGTGATTACCATTTTGAGTACCAGGCCCCCTTCAATCATCCGCCCACCCACCCCACCCACACACGTACACACACACACACACACACACACACACACACACACACACACACACACACACACACACACACACCTACACAAACAGACACAACCACATTGAAGGTCAGTTTTTAAAAGACAGCTTTTCTGTTTTAATTCCTAAAACACAAGAGAGTAAAGCCTTCCAGTATCTGTGTTTTCACCACAGAGATCATCTTTCTTACTCAGAAATCCACATCAAAAGTCAGCTTCACGGCACCTGTTTGGGGGTAAATGCCAAAACGGTGGGCTCGTAGCCAGCATGCATTTCCATCTCAGTGTTGCTGAAAAATAAGTGCGAATGGTTTTGTTCACGGTGATGGTGATGAAAACCGTAAAACCTAATCTCTGACATGATGCCGTATTTTCTATTTTTTATTTATTATTCATTTTCTACGAGCTCAATGGACTTTAAAAAGCCATCTGTCAACACACCTCTCAGCATCTGTTACTGTGACCGTGCAGCAATTATTATTGTGTCATTATTTTTAGAAAACTCAAGAGAAACTGTATTTAATGAAAAAAGAATTATGACGGGAGAATCAAGAGAAACAGTCTGGCTAAAATTCTTTAAATGTGTCATTCCCTGTCTATTGTTCTGTCTATTGTCCTGTCTATATTCCTATTGCGTTCGTACATCAAAGAGAATGCTTCGCTTTTCTCGGACTGAACTGGACTCAGTTTCTCTCTCATGTTGCATTCATGTCTTGTTTTTCAGAGAGATCTTGCAGCATGAAGAATTAAGTGCGACATCATACTGCTTTTCTCCTGCTGTACAACACCTTCCACTCATGTCTATTCTTTCTTCCCGTCACATAGGTCTATTTTGCTTCTCTATCTGCAGGGGAAATAACTCAAATGGAAGAAGGAACCTGCCAGCCGCCTTGCGCATCATTCATCACAGTCTGGTTGTGGCCACTGTACGCAGTGGGTGAGTCAGCAGCAGCCTGCTCATCTGAGGTTGAGCCTGCACCACGACTCTGGGGATGACCGTTTGTGGTTCTCAGCAAAGTGGACAGGTGTGCTACCTATGGCATGCTGTCAGACCTCCTGCTCGCATGCCTGCTCGCCCGCCTGCCACCTCTGACCTGGCCCGCTGCAGCCAGAATGCAAATGCACCCGAGAAGCATTGTGATCGGAGTACGCATCGAAATGTCATTAGCGACAAGGCCAGCCCATGTTAATCGCTAACATCTTGAAAAAGCGCTGCCTCTGATATTGGTGCAGGGCCTGAATGAGTTGTGATAGCTGATGATTGTTATCTGCTCCCGGAGGAGACGCGTTCTCCCTGTCACTGTGCAGCTGCACCTATCAACGCACTGTGACAGAAAGCCAAATCTCACATCATGCAAATAGGATTGATAATGCAACCAAGGGTGAAAGAAATTGGTGGCAAGATGTTTTTTTCTCATATAATGGTCATAAAGAGCCTCAATCAAAGCTGTGTATGTGATGATTTGGGGAAAAAGCAATTTGTGGTAGAGAATCCTGCTGATCCACACTGGCTTATTCACTTAAGAGTCACATGACTTCAGTAAAGTCTGGAACTATATATTTCACACTGAGTTATGTCTATAATGAGTGTTTCATTTTCATTCCGAAACAGACACCTGTGCATCAGATCAAATAACTTCCTGTTGTTGTTCATACTCTCCATTTCCTTCTCACACCGATATAAACATGTTTACTAATTAGCGTTTCAAAACAGCTCTAAAATAGCTCTAAATGCTTATTGTGTGTGTCTCACAATGGATTGCCATTTGACTTACTCTATAGCTAATAGATATACTGCACATTACTGGTGTGGTGCGGTTTAATTCAAAGTGATGTCACAGAAATATGTGAAGTGACTTCCCACAAGTGCATTATATGGTGGTGGCACGTTATGTGTAAAAATGATGTGTCAGCACCACGGAGACAATGTAGCTTTACAATAACTCACTTTGGGACACAAACATCGGTCTCCTGGTTGTTCCGTTGACCCATCAGACCTGCCCAGTCACTGTGGGTGTTGGATATTCAGGAGGATGCGTTTAATTCTCATGATAAAAAAAGGACCCTGCTTGACTTTCCATTGATAAATGTTGTTAATTGTGCAAAACAATAAAAAATATAACATGCCATTAGGCCTTCATTTGGTGATTTGGAGGTTGAGGCAGCTAGCAACGTTTAATTGTGAGTGTATTGACGTCTACGTGAATTAAAACCATTGATTGATCTTTATGTCATTTTTAGAATAAAGGTACGGGTGACAGACTTCTTTAAAAATATTGTATTATATTTTTATTTCAATGTATTTAGGTATTCACTATGTCCTTCGAGGAAATGTATCTTTTCTAAAAGTGACACAGAGAGGATCCTCTTCCCAGCTGCTAAAATGCTTTGTATTGCCATTACAGTAACGAAGGACTTCCATGATTTCACTCTTGTCATATGAAGATGGTTTCATGGCAACACAATTTAAAAAACACAAGAAGAAGACCCTGAACATCCATCCACCACTAGTCACCAGACCATTAAATCAGATACCACTACGGCCGACAGTGATTTCCCTAGCGACTCTGATTCCAACAGAACCAGCACCAAGCAGGCAAAAATCTTCAAATTAAAAAAAATTGTCTGTGGTGTGGAAGAAAATGAAAAGATTAAATATAAAAAAAACTACCCTGAAACACGTTTGGCAACTCTGATATACAAAAGTCTGAGACACCTGTATTTAAGCCGCAAAGCACATGTATGCCTTATATTTCGAATCCCTTTATCTTGTCTTTTTACAGAATTGTTAAGCAATAAACCCGTGACTACCCAAATCATTCTCTCTCAAACCTCAGTCAAGATGACCATTAAGATGACCATTTGGCTGAACGAGAACTTTAGAAAGATTGAGATTATTATCAAACCTGCTGACGAACCTGTAGTCAGAACATATCAGACAACAAAGATGAGACCTACCGGTTACTTAATGAGGAATATTCTTACAGAAAACCCCCAGTAACCCCATCCTAGACTTCCATAAACTGATCTCAGATGTCACTGGCCGAGCTCTGGAACTGAATTGGATCTCAAAGAATCTAAGAATAAACATCATTTTCTGAACTGCAGGGATCCTGTAACTTCTATTTGAAATGCGTCCTACAATCAATAAAACCTTGTTGAAACCCAAAGGCCGACCTCTTGTATTGAAGATTCAACTGATTTAATAAACAAGATACCCACATTAAAAGAGCTACCTAATTATATAATTATGTTCACCTTTGATGTGAAAATCCGCTACAAATATCTCTGATGACAAAGGCCTGGAGCCCCCTGAGTATTACTTAGAAGACGCACTGAAGCAGCAGTCCTACCCAGGGCATTTATCTGTGAGCTCGCTGCTCCTTGAACTACTTTTCCTTCAATGCAAAAGGAACATTGATGGGCTCTACTTTTGCTCCAGAATATGCGAATGAATGTGTGTTTTCTAACACATTTATGTTTTCAATACTAACGAAGCCCCTTACTTCAAATAATGTTTTAATGGTTCAGACCTAGATGACATCTTTTGCATTTGTCAAGGGTCTTTCAATGAGCTGAATTATTTTGGCAATCTCCTCAATGCGACCTTAAGTTCTCAGCGGAATATGATCATGTGTCTTTTTTGGATATGTGGATTAAATTATGCAATGGCAGCCTCATTCCTTTCTTATATCAAGAAAGGAAGGAACACATAGCCAGCAGTGCTCATCGTGGAGATCTGAAATATGGTTTACCCGAGAGACAGTTCTATAGGCTCAGACACATTTGTCATTCTATGAACATATGCTCTTTGGGCACAGGCTACACTCAACAGTGTATTGATGACACCTCCCATGTTCCTTTTTCTATATCCCGCTCTGATCTTTTACACAACAGCGTGACAGAAAAAGCTCCTCTGCCTCCTGCATCCCCACCTAGACCTCCCTCAGGCACACATTCTCAAGAACACATTTCTAAAAGAATGGCGCATTTTGACCTCTGATCCAGCTTTAACCCTGCAGCTCAAGGATCCTCCCCTCTTTGTGTATAGAAGAGGTCCTAATTAATGCAATTAGCTGGTTGGAGCCATCATTAAGGCAGGTCCTAAACAGACTCTTTTAGCTCCCCTAAAAGATGGTAATTATCCATGCCGCAATTGTGCCACAAAAGATAGAAAACTCTTAGATATCCAAGATCGGTCAAGCAGGTTCCTTTTAAGAGTTTCATCACATGGAACATAGACAATGTTATCTATTTATTATAATGTCCATGTGGCAAAATGACACACATGCTGAAACAAAGGATAAGTGAGCACAAGAGCTCCATCAGGCGCTATGAGGTTAACTATCCAGTCGCCAACATTTCAATGCATTTCAATGCATTTCCACACCCCATCACCTCTCTTCAATACCAGGGCCTTGAACATAATGAATTGCAAAAAGAGGGAGGTGTGAAAAGAACGATATATTTTTGGTATTGAACCTTTAGATATATCTCAGCCAATTGGCCTCAATGAGGATTTTGATATGAGTGTTATGGTGATATTCTTATACTCTTACGTTGTAATACAGTTATTTAATGTAGAATTTGGAATCTATGTTATAAAACGGCTCCTGCCTGATACCCCTGCATAGCCTATACTTGTTCAATTATTTTTTTCTTTTAGATCTGGGGATTTTTGATTAACAATGGCTCAAGCCTGATCTCTCTCAAAGCCCCATTTACTTTGCAATGAAATTATATATTATTATTGGGTGCTCTGTGATTGAATATGTTTTGTGTATCTATACACTCTACTCCACCCCCTGTTTTCTGTTTAAATGGCTTGCCTCCACTTGTAAACCTCTCAGTACTACGTTCAGCAATTGAAAGCTGTCATTAAAAGGAGGCGGAGCCTCTATCACCAGCGTGTACACAGGTGGGCTGCATACAGTGATTGAGATGGGATGTGTTTGTTTCTACATCTTCCATTCAAGCTGAATTATGTATGCTTTGATTAAGTTCCTTTAAATTGAAAGCTACAAATAAAGTGTTCTCTGCATAGATTTAAGTATGTGGATATCTATCCATTTTGAGCTATTTCTATAATTCCAACTTCCTATTTGAGATTTAAAAAAACGGGTGAAGCGATGGTTATCCTGGATCAAAATGTATAGAAAAATTTAATCAGGAACAGGTCTCAGTCTTACAGTGACATTCCTTTTGTTACCTTCCATCACAATTGGTTGCCTGGAAGAGCTTTCAGAATAATTCAGCCAACGACCTTATCTCGTTCTTTCCTTTCCAACAGGAAAATGTATTCTCTGATCACACGTCAACTATGCGATTACAATCACAGCGGGAGTCCTCTCTCAACAACACCGGTTAAAAACCCCAAACGACTCTCTCCCCCAAGCCAAGAACGGCCCTCCAAGCCCCCCCCCCCCCCCTCCTCCTCCTCACAGGACGGGGCCCCCCTCTCTCATTGTAACATTATAACAAGTGTGTGTGTGTGTGTGTGTGTGTGTGCGTGTGTGTGTGTGTGTGCGTGTGTGTGTTGTGTTTGTGTGAGGCGCAGTACCAAAACTTGAGGAGCAGACATCATATTTCTTATCAGACACATATTCCATCTGCTATGTGATGTTATTCTAAATTTGCAGGAACTTGACCACACCAGTACCCTCAATAATTCAGATTTATATGAACACTTTCCTAGCACTCTTGTCCACTGATGAGGTCGGCTACAGGTACGTTTCAGTCAGTATCAAAGAAGTTCTTAAGCTCCCCTGTGCAACTTTGAAAACAGTAACACATATTAAGAACCAGGGCAAACCTTGGTGTTTTTATTCTTTAATGACACGGAGTGCCGGCTGCAGCACAGGTGTAGGGGAGTTCACATATATAGTTAAACAACTCAGTAGTGAAGGTCAAAGTCATTACTGTAGCCAACAATTAATGCTAAGGTGAAGAGGAGGATACTGGCAGGCCCATGTCTTGTATTAAGCATACCAATCAGGTAGTAATGAGAGGCCTTCAGTGCCCTTTCACTCAAGCAGAACATTACTTGTGGTATTAAATTATTTCTCATACAGGTTGTGTTGAAGCTCATATAAACAAACTGTTTACATTTTTAATTGAGACAAACAGTGCCTGCTATTTCTCTCCTGATTAGACTAGACTGAAAACAGTGACCTGTCCTAAATAAGCCCAAACATGCAATTCAACATAGGACCTTGAACATCTACATAGAAACCATCACCATGCATGGTTTTCTGAGCTTGTTAAAACCATGAATCCCAAACTCAATAGTCAATAGTTAACTAAAATAATAATTGGGCTGTTTTATTTTTACATTAACAGAATATCAACTGATGTAAACGGAAAACTTTCTTTCTTGTTGGATATTTGCTGTCAGACAGCAACAATTACCAACATCCAAATGTACGACGATGGCCCATTATACTGCCATTACCAATACAGCATCAACCCATAACTTAAAGTAATGGTCCAAATCTGCTAGCTGCACTTACAGCTTCTCCCCTCTGATTCATTTTATCTGTGACCAGATGTTAATGTTCAAACCAGACAATAAATACTGACATGTTTATATAAAATGGTCCAAAAACAGGTTCCACCGATCCTTCGCTTCCTCACTGTCATCGCTGTAATCACGTTCGCGTATGACCGGGCAGATCCGCTGCTTTCGGAAACGAACACAAGCTGTTTTCAGCTCAACACGTCTGACTCGGACACCTGTTACTGGGAGACAGACGTGGGCTCCTCTCAGCAGCTCGCACTATATTATAAATAAAACCATCTACATCAAGTAAGTAACATGTCTTCACTCCTTCATGCTACTGATTCTATTCTTCGACCTTTACAGAACATAACTTGTCATTTAGAATTTGTTAGCAACAAACTTTCTCCCATTTCCTCCTGCTGTGCTCCATATGGACATACAAATTGTTGTATTATACTATTAGCATCCAGTGAGCAGGCCAGTGAGAAATGATTGAAAAACATAAAGGCAGTTTGACATTAACACCATATACAAAAGCTATTTGCACCCCCTCTGACTTTTACCTCAAAAACAATTAAGATCTTTCAGCTTTACCCGTCTGTGAAAAACAGCCGATGTGTTGCTGGAGCCTGTTGAGCTCATTCTGCTTACCATTTCACAATACTGCTATATTCTTTAGTAAACCACATCAAGTGTTGTTCAAAATGTGTCTATTAACTCTAACTTAGCTCAAACAAAAAGAAAATAAAGACACAAATTGTTTGTAAGTGGTTGTTTTAGACTCAGATCATGTCTGATGGTGACAGTAGCTGCCACTGTGCACGAGCATAACGCACGGCTGTGGCTATTTATAGCTTCCGTACCGTTGTATCTGCAACCATCATCAGTGGTGACATTTCCATCTTTATTATCAAAAGTCAGGAACGAATAAAACAAATAGCATAACAACTACAAAATACCACAGGAAAATGATGGCTCCAATTGGAATACAAATACATTTATAATAATAATAACAATTTGACTGCATTTTCTTTGTCGACTGATCATTTCACAGCTGGCTCTAGAAAGCTGCATGCATGTCAGGAATGAAGCATGCGTGAGGTGCACGATGATCAGTATTTGTGTGTATTATTTGGGCCTATTAAACTTTAAATGAGGCCGATAATGTATCAGCTACATATAGAGATACTCATTTATGGGACAATAATTATTGTATATCTAGTGGTGGAGAGACTGAATGTGAAAAATAATGGTTTTCAATTCTTATCTGACTATCTTTTTTCAAAGATGACAAAGACAAGATACTTTTAGAAATGAACGGCCATTATTTAAAATTCTTGGAAAGACCATGAGGCTCCCAAAAGATACTAAATACACTGCAGTTTGTGTAAAAAGTTTATTGGTGATGATTTTCTATTTGATATGATGGTGCTGCTTTAACAAATAGCCTTGATTTGAATCTCTTGTTCAATAACTGTGCTGAAGCACTACAACTTCTTTGTGAAACTGCTCTGAACCGTCTTAAGGAGAAATCAGATTGCAACGCCTACGATTCAAAAGGTTCATTTCGCTAAATGTTTGTACATTCAGCAATTACCCACATTTTTATTATTTAATCCATATTTTACACAAAGACATCATTTAAAGATTCACCCTTTTCATCAAGCCCAGTCTAGGGCTTTGTGTTCAGCATTTACATCTTCATCCCTCATCTTCAAAGAGTAATCCCAAGATTTGTAGCCTTGGCTTCCGACAAAATTGCTGCTGTGGTCAGTTTGAATTCATGTCGGTTATTATGGATTCCGACAGGCAGTTTACATAGTGGAGAAAAAGTTGTATAGAGTCCAACTTCTCAAATTACTAGTGCCTTTTCCACTATGTCTACCCGTATGCTCTGCAAGAACCAAATAAACATTATTTTATCAAAATATAGAATCAACTGCTTCCATGTACTGTGTGTACATTGAGTTTTAGTTTTATCAAACAATAATAACAAATGTGCAGAAACTATCAACAAGGGGATCCAAGTGGAATTCTATTTTAATATTATTGAAATAATCTTTTTTATTAGTTTCTGTTGTGCAAATGAAAAAGAATGCAAGTTAAAACTGCAATAACCGCTTGTCACTTGGGGCAGTGGAATGAGCAAACAGTTTCTTATTTAGAGATTCAGGAGCAGCAGCAGCTCTGCACTCCTCATTCCCCTGACCCGTGTGGAGTGGGCATCAGGCCACTCAAGGCATGTGGACGGCCTCGGCAGGAACAGTGGTGGTTAGATGGTGTCGTAAAAATGGAGATACAGAGAGCCAGGCCTGGAGTGATGCTGAAAGAAGTAATTGACTCAATTATAGAGAGATGTGTCTGCAGAGAAAAAAATTCAGAAATGCAGATGATGCTGAATAAGCTAATTAAGCTATGGTGTGTGTCGCTAAATGAGGGGTCTAATGGGGATAAATATAAGGCTGCTGTTATGTTTGTTTTCCCTCATAACGTTCACTATGTAATTACATTTTATA
This sequence comes from Liparis tanakae, assembly GCA_036178185.1. Lineage (NCBI taxonomy): Eukaryota > Metazoa > Chordata > Actinopteri > Perciformes > Liparidae > Liparis > Liparis tanakae. The sequence goes on from CM070109.1 coordinate 10,797,132, forward strand.
TAAGCAAAGCAAAGTAGCGAATCAAAGTGTTTGTGTCTGTCATTTGAACCCTGGCACATGAATGAACTGCTCGGTGTGTCTTAAAGAGGAGCAGCTGGACCACAGCGGGGCCTCTGCTACTTTGCTTGTGACAGAAATCTTTCTCAGGTGATTTATGTCATGTCTTTCTGCCTAAGCTGGGGCCAATTAGGGAATTTTTTCTTCACATAGTTGACAGATCCAAGTGACATGGGAGGAAAAATAAGTTCTTATTTGCAATTTGGAAACTTTTTCAACCACGACGAAAGAAATAATGGGTGGTAAGTCAGAGACCTTTTCAATTGAAAGCAAAGGTCAGCGTTGCAATTTGCTCTCCTATGTTAAATAAAATGGGAAACGATTAGGCTGAAATCACATACAAACTGACTGCCATGACTTTAACTGAGATCATTTACACAATAGTGAACGAAGGTATGCTGTCCAATACAAAGCGGGAGGAGAATAAGGAGTGATTTTAAACATAAATACTATATTTTTAAACATGTAAAAAGACAAAGGGTAAAAATGATACTCCGCTTCTCTGGAGGTTGTGTCGTCAATTGTTTCTTTGCCAGGACAAGTAACTTCATGGAGTTTAATTATTATTTTATTTGCAACAATGGCAAATTACTATTTCCTCCAGACAGCCAATACAGCTTTCAGTTAAGTAAACTTAAAAAGCTTTACAAAGTGCAAGTGTACAGTCAAATAAACTCCCACCGAAGAGAAAACCATGCACAGAGTTTAACAATTATCACTCAAGGAATTGCTTTGTTCTGTTATTGTACTTCAGGTTGTTGTTTTGTTTTTCTCTGTCAGTAAGGTGTTGAGTCTGCACATCTCATCAGTGATTGATAGGATCGAGAAACACTTTCCATGCCAGACAAACAACGTGTTATTAAGTTTGACATTAACTGTCTTGCATCCGTTCTAATGTGGAGTTCCAACCATAAATGAAGGTATATGTGTATCTATAGTGTTGCTTCCTGCCATTGCTTTTGCATGTGTACCAAACAACTTGAAGTTAGAGAAACGTGGCTTTTACTCATTTTGGTGCCGTTCCATATTTCAAGAATCGCAAAACATTTATGAAGTGGTCCGACATTGTTTTTTCAACATCTCACTTATACTAAAGATAGTTTTGAGTTTAATAATGATCTACTTTTCTTACCTTTTACGGTCATTTAAACATATTTTTGTTGTATCCAGTTCATGGACACTAACCTTACTCTTATCTGTGTTGTTGGCTTAGACTCATTATTATTTAATAATCTTGTGTAATTTTCCAGAGGGACAATTATCTTTTTAAAAGTCAAAAGAATAAGTTTCTTGGGAGAAACCTTTTATCATCAGGCCAATTCCTCGGCTTTGATGTGAGATAAAGCAATTGAGAATCACATTAATACCAAAACATGGTCAGAATGGTTTATCTCAACCAGCTAATGAGCCTGGGAATGTTTCCAGTGTGCATAATCAAATGTGGAAGAAAATACAATGCATGATTAGCATATAACAAATAAATACTAAAACAAATCCACCAGTGCTAGTATAAGGAACAGGTAGCCTGTGGCAGAGCTGGAAAGATTACAGAGGATTTAACTGGGCACAACAACACTAGCAGTAGAAGTGTGTGTCTCTCATCGATATCTATTCTCATTTTGTTAATAAAAGCAAAAGAAAACCACTTATACAGTAAGAATAGCCTGGCATTCACTTGTGTGGGTTTATAAATAAATTACTTCATAAATGACTATTTCATGCAGCGCAGTTGACCAGGTTCACACGGAAAGCAAATGAGAAAACAAATGAGGGAGCGTATTCTGTATAAGCGATTAAGAGCTTTATTTTCTTGTCTTTAATTGAGGCCATCTGAATGTCGTTACATGTTTGTACATCTCTTCAACGAACCTGTCATTTTTCCTCAGACCAAAACTGACCAGCAGATACAGCGTCTGCTCGTTTCCAACTTTTCTCCTTAATCAAGCTTTGTTAAATACTGTTAAATTAATTCCACCCGTAAAGGTGTGAAAACAGTTTCTTAACAAAAAAAGTTGCTAACATATATATATATACATGTACATTTATACCTTCGACAAGGCTTTACGTGTATGCTAATGTCAGCTAACTGTGAAAGACATTTCAACATTTCCAGTTTTCCCATTCCACCGCCCTAACATTAAAAGGTGTTTATTATGAAGCGATGAAGCATCATCTGCAGATTTACACGTTAGCTGACAGCTGCAGATGATGAGAGCATAACAGAAAACTGAATTTAAATGGATTGGTGATGTTTGCTCAATAAGCAGATCAGCGATTGAGGGAAATAATCCAAACCACTTTATTTGGAGGTAATTATTTTCTTTTGCTAATAAATTCGGTGATTCTGTGGACTTCTTTAAAACCTGTTTGATTATTTTTACACTTGTACGTCTTGCCCTTTAAAGAGGACACTGCTTTCTCAGATACGTGCAATTAACTTGGTAAGAGAGATGTGATTACTGCAAGAGGAAAATCCAAGTTTTACAAATATTAAATAGTCTTTTAAAATATTCACAGATTAGGAATTTGTATGTCTTCCCTGATGAGTTTTTATTTGATGTTTTGAAGAGTTTATGTTGATTATCCTAACAAAGAAAAGCTGGAAACCCTTTGGTTCTGAAACAATTTCCATGTGGATCATAACATAAGAAAGTAAAGATTTGCCCTGGCTCATTAATCATCATCATAATTAGTGCCTCACACATGTCACACACTCAGAGTTGTGCAGTCACAGCATAGGCTTTTATGGAGGCCGTCAAATTCCAGCTCAATGCCCAGTAAAGTGAGAAAACACTCCCAAGATTTAGTAATGATTAGATTAGTAGCCGACTAAATTACAGAGAAAATGTGTCTTTCAGCCAAGCATCAAAAAGATACTGTGAAAACATTCAAAATTGCAAATGATAGTGACAGAGATAATTAAGCTGTGGGTGTTGTGTAGCGCGAAAGGAGCTGGCTCAAGGATCTAAATGTAAGGCTGCAGTTATGTCGCTGTCATCTCTGCACATTGTGCGATCATTTAAAGCAGAGAATAAGAAATTAGAGGGTTTGTGTATGTCGTTTGAATGAACCTGCCTCAGACTTTTGCGCCACAGTTCATCTTGAGCTGGATAAATCCATTGTTAATTTTTCTGCTACTCTCGTTGATAAAAAAATTGGGAAATATTACCTTTTTGATTTATATCTCCTTGTTCCTGTCCCTCCACTTTATTGATGCACAGTTTGTAGATGAAACAAAAGCAAGATTAACGACCCTTGACAGTGAAATATGAAATGATCCAGATGCAAACAAACTGAAATTCTGTGGCCGCTTCTTTGTAATTCAATTCAAGGGCAGAAATTAGACTTGCAAAACTTCACCCAAATGCAAGGAAATTACACCGAGATGTAGCCTTGCTGTTAGTGGCAAACAACAGGGAAATGAAACATGCACCTAAAAGATGGGAACATCAATCTAATGGGATTCTATTGCAAATGCTCTGCATCTCAGCTCTCACTGCGGTATGTATAGTCAGTGGAATAGCTTTCAGACACTTCAGCGTGAGGACAGCAGCTCTCCAGATGCCACGCAACAGGCATTAATGCATGTAAAACTAGGATAAAAAAAATATATTTCTATAGAAAGGATAGCAGCTTGAGATAGAACATTGCGGAATCCATTAATAGCCAAGTCAGCGTAATTACACATGGTAATAGTCTCACTTAGTGATCGCTGCCACAATGGTAGTGGCAAGCATTAACGCTGCTCATTACGAAGATTTGAGCCTCACTGTGATCAACACGTGCCAGCATGAGATGAATTGCACATTATGACCTATTTATTTATGGCATTTCTAACAGTTATTGTTTTATTTATTCTTAACCTAACCTTGTCATTCATCATGAATTTGTTTGAGGGAACTAGAGATGTCACCACAAATAACCTGAAGCATGGCTTTTTCTTTTTTCATTCAGGGCAAAAATGGAGCTTGAGAAGCCAAACTCTTCCTGTGGGTACACTCATTTCTGCTGGAAAAGAAAGAAAGTGGAGGGTTGGATGACAAATTTGGCGGAGGGAGCATGATTACCGAGACACTGGCAGCATCGGTTGTCAATTCTGTAAAGCCTCAAAATACATATTTTTTCCAGACCCCCAACCACGAGTGCAAAAATAAGGAGAATGAGTTAGAGTTGCTTACACATTAGGATTGATAGTAAAGTATTAAGATACCATATGTTATGACCTTCTTACTACATCAGTGGATGGCTCGGTGCAGACAAGTCACGTGACACAAGATAAAAGTCAAACAATCTTTGCATCGTTCCTGTTCTCAGCAACAGAGAGGCTTCTGGGAATGAGATATGTGGAGGAAAGTGTGGAAAAATTCACCACAACTTATACAACAGAGTGTACAACATTAGGAGGCAGCAGGGCTGCAGACCGGCACAGCCTGGATCTGTGGTTTTCAACGTTTTTTCCCTGTTAATTATCAATACATGTTATTTGTGGAGTGTTAGGTAATGAGTTCATATTATAAGGCTCACATTATCACTAGTGTTCATGCATAGCAATATTCAATTGGAAAACCGCCAGATTTAGCAACACATTCTCACTCCCAACTCCTGATGCCGACGTTTGACCAGCGTCCCCAAGCTTCAAACTATGACGCTCTATCCAGCGTCAGATCTGAGTGGGTGACGTTTTTTGCTCGTTACATTGTGTCTTTTCAAATATTATTCTGGCTAGATAGCAAGTTGAGTTTAGGCAGCGTGGTTGACTTTAACTTGACTCCCTAACGAGTCTTGCGGGAAGACTTACATTGGTGTTAATTGAATCAGACTGATCGGCACTGATCAACTGTCAGTATTTGACAAGGTGGGAGAGATAACGGGTTGGATTGAGACTTGTCCTACCAAGAACAACAACAGCATCCAAGAGCAAAACAACTTTAAAATGACAATGTCACCTGACTTCCTCCTTTTCTCCTGTCGTAACTAATGTGGCTACAAGAGGGTTTGTCACTTGAACACAGACATGTTTAATGTCTTCACATGGATGAGGTTATGGAAGATGACTGGCATAAGATTTGAATACAGTTTCTGTCACGGGTTCACACGGGTAAGCTCAGGTGCAGAAGAACTGTCCGACTCCAGGTTTGAGAAACAAATGTTTTTACTTCAAAACAGACTGGTCATGAGTGAATCGACACGAGGGACAAAACACACAATCTGGAAGGGGACAAGACAAAGACTGGGAGAATATATGAGGGGGACACACCGGTGTGGGACATCGGGGATCAGGGAGACGGGAGTGGCTGGGGCATGTGACGGGAATGAAACAATCAGGAGAGGCTGAGGGCAGGTGACGGGACTGATCAATCACTGGGGGGACCGACACAAAATTAACAGGGTGTTACAGTTTCTTTCTAAACAGTTATTTTGGTATCCTCACCACAGTTAGCCATAACCACATGCTTATTATAAACCTTGTTTACAATGTTTTCAATGCTAGCCCTTAATTACATGTTCACCTCATCAACACCTTTCTATGTTGCAGGAGGAAGTCGCGCAGCACATCCCGATATACGTTGTTTTGCACAAGTCCTCGTTTCCTTGAATCTATAAAACGGAGGTCGCGAGTGCTAAGTTAGCACGACCTGGAGAGCCACATTAGCCACATGAGACATAGGTGCAGAAATCAGCCAGACAACCATTTATCTGTATTTAAAGAGAACACAACACCTCTTCCTCTCCTTCCTGCTTTCAGTAAATGCAGCGATTGTGCTCAGCTTAAATGAAGTCTACTGCCATGGCGTCACTGACAGGAGTGTGAGCGTTGCTTCACAATGCAAATGATAATGCCTGGATGGGAGTGTGATTGCCATGACGATTCTTAGCGGAATCCGAACTGAAAAATAAAATGTAGAGCTATTTCATGTTCACAATGTGAAGTTGTCATTTCATTCTATTCAAAAACATGTCTGCAGTTTTTTTGCCATTTATTTTTAAACAACCAAGGATTATTCAAATGTTATGGCAGTGAGTTAGTTTCAATAGTTGCTACATTTTCTGTCAGCATCTGAATCCAGTTTTGAATTTACTGCAAATGGTTTATGTCACCGCCCACAGTCGAGGCTAATTTGACAGTAAAGAATGAAGAGAACATCCGAATACATTAACAATTCAAGGCTTCTAATGTATTGTATAGCGGTTTTCACGCGCACAAAGTTGTATGCATTTTCCCAAACAAGGAAACTGCTCTGTGTCAGCTGGGATTCCAATGAACATAAGGTCAAACTAAAGAGTGTGTCAATGTAGATCTCCTCAAGAGATTCTGCTGGAATTTAAATCTGAAAGCAACGCTTTCTTTGCTGTGGTTCACTTTTCTGTTGCTTAGCATGTACTTCTACAATAACCTCTGACATCAGAGGATCGGCGGTTCGATCCCCGTCTCTGTTAGCCCATGTTCATGTGTCCTACACAAGACCCTGACCCTAAATTGCTCACGTAGCTGTACTTGCGTGTGTATGAGTGTGTGTATGAATGATAGCTACTCCTGATTGGCAGGTGGCACCTTGGCATCAGTGTATGAATGGGTGTGCATGGTGACAAGTATTCGCTTTGAACGGTGGGAAGACTAGAAAATCTGTATACAAGTACAGGTCCATTTTATTTTTTATAATGTTGTTGCATATCATTAAAAAGTTTGCATCTTTTATCATTTGGTCTCATTTGAAAATGAAGAACATTAATCCTCCTCCTCCAATTAAATCAACATCAATATGTCCATCTCTGCTATTTTATTCTATTGTATGTATTGTTCATACTCATTATTAATATTTTTTTTATTTTTTCTCTGTAACCTTGCTTCCTGCAATCTCTCTATCTTAATATTCTTCCTGAATGAGCAACGAGTCAGAGGTCTAATTGTTTGTACTTCCCTTTAAACAAGGGTCAATATATTGAAAGAAGAAATAACAAGCAAGACTATCTGAATTATTTACACTTGACTAAAATAAAAAAACAACTACAAATTCATTTAAAAGTATGAACTTGTCTTCGAGGTACCACTTTTCACTTGACTCCATCTAAAATAAATTTCATTTCTAAACCTCAGCACTAGATTGAATGAAAAATAATCTAATATTCAACATCACTGCTTCGCTGTTAACACAACACTTTGAAAACAAAATGTATATGAGAAGAAAAAATGGAAAAACAAATGACACATTACAGATTGTTGCATCTTCCTTTTGCAACCCCCAGATTATTGGTGCTAATTGATGTTATGCATATTGTTAAGAAGAGCTATATCCAGTCACACAGGATCACATCCACAGTTCAGTTAATTATCCAAACACGTAGATCACAAAGAAGAGATACCTTTATGAACGTGGCAGTATAAGTATAAAAGTGTGCGCATTTGAATGTCATTGCTAATAATTAAAAAATACTTTTGAAATGGTATCTGCCATTTAATCAATAAATACATCATATTTAGTCAGAGTCTGAGTCTAACTCTGTTGATTTACATTTACTTGTTTTATTACCAATGTGTTAATCTACTTCTTTAGTGTGGAAAAATAGTTCAACATAACTCGGTGATGCTTTGTATTAAGTTAATGTTAAGTGTTTATTAATTCATTAAGTCATTATTACAAAGTCCTCATTTGAAAAATCTTTTTCTTAGGAGGAATTTGTAATAATGACACATTTTAAATCATAGAAACTTTCTCAAATAAATACAAATATTAAGTATGTATTACTGATTGTATGTGTTACTTTAATCGTATCAATATATTATATAAGTTTCAATCACATTTTCATTTTCACTCTGGATGAAAACAAACCACAAAATGCCTGAAAGCTCCAGAAGAGATTTAATAATAGTCCAGGCAAAATAGCGTTTTACGACAGACAAATTGTAAAAGAATTTTTTTCAGCTCAGATCATTTCTATGAGGTGTCCAGAACAACATACTAAAAGTCCTAAGAAATCCTAGTTGAGGAAATATGTTTAATTCTCATCAATCCGACATGTTTGCCAATAGGCGAGAAAACAATACACCCCAATGGGGCTATTCTTTTCCTTTACTCCTATCAAAATGAAACTTTACACAATGAAAGTATGCATGAAAACTAAATTTTTTTGTATTACGAGTTTCTTTGAAAATGTATTTTATTATGCAAATGAGCTATACACTAATCGTACATGCCCAGAATATACCCAAATAGGCTTAATTTTTTCCTTTACTCCTACAACAATAAAACTTAACACAATGAAAGTCTTCATGAAAGGTAACTTTTTTTGTATTACAAGTTTCTTTTGAAATGTATTTGAATAAGCACATAAGCTCCACATTTATTGAATATGATGGCAATGCTGCTTTTAGACTGGCCTCTAACCTGAAAACTGTCTGGCTTGGTAGTACCTGCCAGGGGTATAATCCTCGCCGGTATAGTTTTCAGGGTCCCGGAGGCACACAAGCCTCCCCACCACGACAAGGTAGCAACAGCAGGGGAGGTTTTTTTTTTATTTTATGTTTTTTTTTTTAACCAGCCTGGATCCTCGACCCCTAGTCAGTGGCTCTTGGTTCTGGCACCACATATATAAGTTCCTAAGTTGTTCCTTGCTTAGCTCTTCCCCTCTGGGTCATATGCATCTGATAAATCAGGCAGCTGTGAGTTTGTGCAGCTTGTACCACGACATTCTCCGCAAATGGCAGTGCAAGGGAGTCCTTGTTTTTTGCATGTGCATCTCTTTGTGCTGCAGTCTTTCTTGCAACTACAGCGGACTACATCTAGTAGTTCTGATGGTGCCGCAGGCTGATCGGTCATTATTGGCATAAATCTCCCATCCAACATATGGGTCCATATGTTCACTTCCCCCTTTCCACTCCATCAGTTGTTAGAAGACCCGAAGACTATGGAACTTTGCAGCTTTTGTCGTTGGAGGAAGAGTTTGAGGTTCCACTTGAGATAAGTTCTGAGATACTTTAACACAGAATCGCCTGTATCTTAGCATATCCAGTGATTAATTTTTTCGCCCCCATACAGTGATACTAGAGCTTTTTCACCTGCTGCAAAGATAATCCCTTTTCCCACATTTTCCTGTGACTGGGTGAACACTGTAGCTTGTTCGAGAAAGTTTGTGTCATTTTTAACTTTTTTCAGTGCCATTCCCTTTCCTATGCCAAATACACGAGATGTAGAATCACAGCCTGAAATGGCATGGATAAAGAGGAGATTTTCACACACCTTGGGACCAAGTAACTCCTTTGTCTGCTTTATGCACCATGTCCGTCTTGTTTTTGTTGCTTTCTTTGGTTCTGTTGCCAGAAACAGCTCATGTGCTTTCAGATCAGCATGATGCAACAAGAGTACTAACAAGTCTGTGTCATCACCTACTAAGACTGTGTCTTTTGTCCTGGCAGAGGCAATGGCAGTTTGGACAATGAGCACATCTGCATCATGCTTTGCATGGTCTGTGATACACCCAGCCCTCTCAAGTTTATCACTGAGGTAAACCAAGAACCGTTGTTTGTTTTCCTTATTGTTGAGGAACTGGTCCTTTTTGGATTGGATGATCATGTCACCAGAAAAGTGTACAGTCACACCGGGAGCAACACCTGTTCGACGCAGTTGAGTGGCGTCTTTTATGGTTGGCTCTTCGTTGTAGCCATCAAAGACTATGACTGTAGCCGTTCCATATTTACGTGTGACATATCTGACATACACGTCACACACACTGTCATAAGTGGACCCTTGTGGCCATGGTAAACAATGTAGTAATGCGCCCCCATCAAGGACATGCTGGACATCACTGCTGGGTTGTCTTTGCTGCTGCTCAATAGATTTCCAGAGGACATCGGCAAGAATTGTCTTGTTTGCCTGTAGGGGGAGGTAGGATGATTCAAACAAAGCAGGCGGGTGACTGCAGAGTTCATACTGGAACAGTGATGGCAAATCTTCACAACGGTCTCCCACTGCTACAAGCCGCTGGAATAACAGCTGTGGATCCACTACCACTGTCTCTCCTTTGATCTTGACAGTTGATCTAGATGCAAGTGTCACTGCTTGGTCAGCTTTCCTGAAGGTGAATTCCTCCACTGTTTTCCCTACCATAGACTCCAAAATGTTGCACCCAATTTCCCTTGATTTCTCAACATTGACTCCCTGCTGGGCTGTCATACCATTAGCAATGTTGTGCAGGGAAGGGTTCTCAGTGAATGGGTCTTTCTCTTTGAGATAGGTGACCAGGGCAAGAGTGTCACTGACATCTCTAGTCTGCCTGGCCTTGGACAGGTCTTTATGTTGGTCGTTGGTCTCATATGAGACACCTGTGAAGGACTGCATTGCGTTGTTGATGTTTGCGCATGCTGGCATTGAGAGGACCCACACCAAGCGTTGAGTCTCTGTAAATCCTTTTCCTCTTGTTAAGCCTCCATGTGTTTTTACACTTTTCATGAGCACCTGCTCAATAATGAGATCAGTGGACAGTCCAGCCCAATACCTGTTGCTCTGCCTCACAACATGACATCCTTCTTCAAATTTCTTGTGGACATCTGGGTGTGTTTCAGGTAGGGCTGTCATCATTTGCAGGTATACATAGGCTGACTTTGCATATAATCTATGTCCAGAAGTGGCAAAGTAGGGTAGCATATCTTGAACACACTGAAGGTGCAATCTCCAGTTGCCTGTCCTCTCAGCTTTGATGAGGTTTCTCAGAATATCAATCATTTCCATGTAAAAAAATAAAAATAAAAAATTAAGCCTATTCGGATATATTTTGGGTAGCCTATATTCGATTAGTGTATAGCTCATTTGCATGATAAAATGAATTTTCAGAGAAACTCGTAATACAATTTTTTTTAGTTTTCATGGATACTTTCATTGTGTAAAGTTTCATTTTGATAGGACTAAAGGAAAGAAATAGCCCCATTGGGGTTTATTGTTGTCTCGCCTATTGGCAAACATGTCGGATTGATGAGAATTAAACATATTTCCTCAACTAGGATTTCTTAGGACTTTTAGTATGTTGTTCTGGACACCTCATAGAAATTATCTGAGCTGAAAATAATTCTTTTACAATTTGTCTGTTTTTTGGCCCAAAAATGCCTTACTTTGCCTGGCCTATAAGTGCACTGTGAGTTTCTATTCATTTATTTGTATTTGTGTGTGTCTAACTTCTATTTTCCAGGTCAAAAATTAAGGTAAACATATCTTCATGAGCTTTGAACATATCATCAACAGAGTTAAACCTAATGTGTATAATACAGTTATGTATACTTTATAAAGGAAGTTGTGGATATAATAAGAAACATTTAAAAATGACCATATATCTGCTTACAACCACATTATTGTATTACTAAATGATGTATTACTTCTATATATGCGCATTATAAATGCTAAATAGGGGGTGTCAAGTACTACACAAAGTTAAATATAATGAATGAAGGCACTGAAATCTTTCTAACATGGCGGCTGGAGCCCCTGAAACTATACAGTCCCCACCATCTGAGTCAGATCCTTCAGTTCATTTGTCAATATCACCAGCCATTTTTGCTTTCAAGGGTACATAAACGAAAGGTTGAGTGCAGACATTGAACCTAATTATGCGGATGGTTGCGGGACTCTAAAAGCCGTGGGTCATTAGCTCTCATAAAGGTCTACATGTCGTCCCCTGAGTGACGTTCTGCTGAGGACAGGGAGATGCATCTGATGCATTTTTATTATAGACTCCACAATGACTGCGGAGGGAGTTTGGTCGATAAAACAAAGGCTCGGGGAGTGTCAGGAGCGTATTGTTTTTTCAACTGTCAGGCCAGCTATCACACGTTTGTATTGAATCTGTGCTCTGGATGCAGACCTGTATCATATATCTGCAGAGTAAGCCGCTATTCATGCTGCAGCAATGCACAGAAGAAATTCAAAGCATTCTCTCTGCTCTGAAAGTGACTAAAAAAACTAGACGAAACATGTTTGTCTGTCTTTCTTATCACGATATGTCTATTTTAGCTGAGGATTTTTCCTGAGAGCTATGTTTACCCATGCAAGACACCTGGACGAGAATATTTTTAGAGAAACATGCTGAATTCATTGCGTCTGAAAGCTACAGCACTTGTGTACTTCCTTTAATCTTAAATTTGTTTGCATGTATTCAACTGGCTGATACATATCCCCCCCCCCCCGGGACATGTATCTATCTCCCCCACACAATAAAGCCTGATTTATTTTCAGTCTTCTCTGCGCGTTCAATAATGTAATTTCATCTGATTCAGGCAGAATCCTGGCATCCAGGTAGCGAACGCTCCTTTTTGTCTGCTCTTGGATTTGGACCCATCTTTTTCCCTCGGACCTAAAACAAAGCATGTGCTGGATGCGAGCCACGACACACACGAGATGCTCAGAAAATTATCTTCAGCATGGATCAACCGTAAACTGATTAAGGTGGGGAGAGGGGATGCAGCTTGCCTGCAAAACAAACAAATGGAGGTGTCTGGATAGTTGCTCTCTGCATAGCACTAGGATAACAGCGCATGATGAGAGAAGCTTGGTTATTAAATTCAATGTCTATATATTTAACACGTATCCAACTATTTCAAAAACAATAAATAGACACCCCCCATTCTTGCTTGGAGTTGTGCAACCACTCCAACATATTCCAAAGGTAAATAATATATTGCTTAAAGGTCACACATACAGATTTCAATGAGATTTCATTATTACAACCAGACCACCACAGAAATGCAACAGTATATGACCTTTCAAGGCAAAGAAGGCTTGTGAGGGTGCATTGATGGTAAAATTGATTGTTGTCCTTCCATCTCCATGTGATATCACATCTCCTATATATAGAAATACCACAATATGCTGTAATCTCACTTGCCTGCATGGTGTTATTATGTTATCTTTCACCTCTGCACAGTGCCTGCAGGATGCCTTGAATCCTAGTGACATATTGCATTGTAAGAACATTAAGATGGCTTCACAGGTTAACAAGGATATAAACCCAGGCCCATGCATAATTGTCACGTCAAAAATAAATCCTGATTCACATTAAACATGATGGGATTCAACTCAACTGTGCAAGCCGGGCTGTAAATTCTGGTTTGTTTCTGCCTCTGTCATGGAGAGTGAGCCTACCTGTGGGTGAAATGTTCAAATAAAAATGGATACAGACAGTAGAAAAGCAGGGTAGTGTTCAGGCATTGAACAGTTGTGTTACATTTAAAACAGCAGGGAGAGAAAAGAGAAAAGATACTCTAACACTTACATTGTTAGAGTAAAAAAGGCTAATTCAGACTAATAAAGCTGTGTTAGCCGTTTGACCTTGGTGCTGGTGGGTTGTTAACGACTGCCGAGCATGGCGAATGCCTGGGATCTATTTTTCTTTTCTCCTTACCGGATTGGGTCAATAACACCATGGACACATAAGAGACAAGGCTGTTCGACAGAGATACAGAGTGGTAGTTTCTAGCAAATACACTCAGCTACATTTCTTCTTTTTATAACTGTGCGTGATAAAAATAGAAGACAGTGGCACATTTCCTAATTGCAATCCTTTTGTTCATCTGCATAACTTCGATTCCGATAATTACATTGCTCAAATGGAACTCCAGGCACCTACCCAGAAGCACGATTTTGGCTACGACTGCCTTGCGTTCTCACTTATGCTGCATTCATCGGCGAGTATTTTTTCACACACAAAAAGCCGGCTAGTAAAATATTCATTCTTCCTTTTTGCATAAATTACATCTCATTATCAGCTGTGGATACAGTCGCATACTTTAACAGATATTATTAATGTTATAGCACTTTCATCTGTTTCTGTGTAATTGGCTTCAACCTCTGCACAGTGTGTCCTCTCTCCTGGGTGAGATGTTTCTAATTTGATGCTGTTTCTATGTGTTAAAAAAACTGAAATTCGAGAAATAAACCGTGGTGTTTAGGTCAAAATTAACATAGTACAATACTTAAAGTTGGTTATTCATTTTGAACGTCTATGGCTTATTTTTTGAAGAGCGTGTAACATATTTTCTCTAAGCACATACATTCCCGACAAATGTATGTCCTTTCTAAAGTTTCAGTTAAAATATTCACATTATACAGTCTGAGATAAGACCTTCCCATAATCCTAAGGGTACCCCACCAATTATGCATTGCACTCCTAAAGCATTGTTTGACTCCTGATGGACAATTTAAATAGAAAACATATAAAGAGTTGATAACGCCTCGCATCCAAAGGAGCCAGCATGAAGGTATGTTCCACAATAAATAAATAAAACAATGTTATTTGTTATGTTTATTGGTTTAAAATGCCATTTATGTCTAGGGTCAGCTTTACTCAACCAACTTTATGAATGGGTTCAAAAAGAAAATGCGTTGATGAAGCTTACAGCAATGAATCATTAGAACCTTCTGATATTATCAAACTGAACAACAATTTAAGCGTCTATTCCTCTGCTCAGACCTTTTGGTTGAAAAAAAAGGATCCTTTAAAAGTCAAATCACCTGCTTTCTAGTTTCATTTGATCAAGGATGAAAAGGGCAGAACAAATATTGAGAAATTAAATATGCATCCCTGCTATGCGTATTTGAAAGGTTAAAAATGTGTCCTTGTTTATTATAATACATTTCTGCATCAGGCCGGCAATCGCCACCTCAGCAGGTTTATTAAGTCTTGTAATAAATTGTCTATTAGACATACAATGTTGAGCTTGTATTTGGTATTTTATATTGGTAATTGTGCAAGGGAGTGGACACTCATTCAAATAACAGTTGAGGCAGGAACCCTGATGTTTGTGGAGGGCGGTAGATGAACTGAAGTTTACCAATCGAGCTCTGAGGAGCATCACGTTGAATGTGTGCAGTTAATAACTCACCCAGCAGACTTTAACAGATCCATGAGCTGAAACACAAATGTGCGATACATCATGTTCAGCTCATGGCATGGAATTGGTGTACAACACAGGGGATGTAGCTCTCTGCCATGATGCTGACACGTTGATTTCTTTTATCAGGATGCGTATTTTGTGCAGCGCTGTGTGGCCATGTGTCCAAACATCTGTCAGCTCTGGCAGTCACTCTCTGCCTAAAAAGAAGCCAGCTTGCGCCAGGAGGGAGATAAATGCAGTAACTTCTGAATTATTGAGGAAAGTCAGAAGTATCTTAATTTTAATGACTTTGGACATAAGGGGAACTTGAGGATTGTCAGTGCTCTTCTAAATCCGAGCAAGGACATAAAAGCATCCTTTGATTTAATGTGCTGATTGTGGAGGATTAGCATATTGCTGCGACAGCCGTCATTTAGGAAGAGTGAGAAAAAGCATCTTATACAGACAAATTGGTTGTAGTTTTAAACCATAACTGTATTATTCCCCTCTTCATCTCAATAACAACGTTGTATCCATTCTAGTTAACGTTTTAATGAATTCAACTGATGGCGCATAACATTGGCTTAATCGGCAAGTTCCCTGAGCAATTTAAGAAATGTTTCAGTTATTTGCTCTCTTTTCTCACTTTTCTCCATCAGCTCTACGTCATATAATAAACGGTGATAACTTTCAACAACTCCTCAGTGACATGCAAATTAGCAGAAGTTGTTGGAAGTGAAATGACAATTGATCCCCAAGCTGGTACACATTATCTGTAAAAGAAAAAAAATGAAGAAAATGAATGTTTGACAAGGAGCCTCACAGATTATTCTGCATTGATTTATCTTCCATGGTTGAAACCAAAACCATGGTGACTACGTGTGAACACACAACACAAAGGTAAACGGGTGTTGTACTGCTCAATAAGTAGCTGCTCAATGTAGTGCCAATAGAAAACTAGTAATATCATGTTTAGCTGTTACTGTATGCGTATAAAGCAACCTTCTTGTTCCCAATGTGGTTACCATCGGTTACTGGTGAAGATCAACACACTATGCAAGGCCTCAATACACTGACATCAACTAAATTATTATGGCTTCAATATACCAGATTAAACACGTTGACAATCAGACTCTATATTCTGGATTTCTTGGCTATTAAATCATTCATCCAAGTCCTTTGTTGGGATTCGTTGCCCTTCTGTGATAAATGAATCTATTATTTTCTTCTGGAGCGTCGCTGACGGTCCGAGGTGGTTTGAACAACTGCAGTGATTAATGACAACATGAATTTAGCAGACACCCTCTACTGGCTTCAAATAGTAACTACTACCTCCTCGAAACATTCAAGTAATATCTCTTTTTTTCTCACTTTGCAAAACTCTTTTTTTCTTCCTTTTGTTTACATCTCTTTATCCAATACTGACCACCCACATGTAAAACTCTCCATGTTTCTCTCATTATCTTCGCATTACAGAACATTATTCTTCATCCTCCAAAAGTAGGTCAACCGCAGCACCATATTACAACATGGCAAAGCCTCTCATCGTTTGAGTGTATTACTTTGATGAATGAAGTGATTTGCACATGTGAAACAACTGTATGGCCTTATAATGATTAAAAACAAATCATGCAAATGTAAAACACAGTGGTTCTGTGCAGCATGTTGTGTTATTTATCTTAACACTCATTGCCAGTGTAAGTATTCATGACAGGTACAATACCATCAATAATCTATACAGGGGATAGCAATTGCTTCTCTTGTGTTGGATGCTCACGTTTCCATATCCATTCAATATCCAAGACTTAGCTGGCTGCGACAAAACTCACATTTTACATGGCAACATCTGCCTATTCGCTTATTGATTGCCTTTGCACCTTTCCTATCAGCATGAATCATGAAAACAATCCTTTTTGGTTGATTTTCCACAGAAAATGAATGCATTACACAGGCGGGCAGACTTTTCAAATTCACAATACAAAAATAATAACTTCAACCAAATTAAAATCAGATGTAATGTTCTTTGTAATGGATTAAGTTGTCTGTCATACCATGAAGAAATTAAACTGAGCCAGTGATTGCCAACGAAGCAACAAAAGATTATTGTAAATGGTTGGCAGCCATCCCAAATACTTGAGATTTCAGTAAGTCGACTAAACGGTGCAAAACGCTCGTCATTTAATCTTTGAAACAAAACTCAGGACGTGCCATATATTTGAACAGTTTGGCTATGAGGGTATCAATCCCAAAGTGACCTTCCACACTCTTAGCCTATTATTAGCTGCAGGAAATGGCTTCAAAAACAGCCTCAAATGGACACACATTGTTTTTTATAATGTACTTCAAATGCATATATTACATAACCTCCATTTGTCAAGTGTTAGGTTCGCAATTATTCACCATAAAAAATACACTGGACAGGAATATCTTGTTTTATAGCTGCAATCATTTTCAGTTTTGAGGCTCCATTTTTTTAAAGAAAAGAAAAAATAAGTTTTGACTTGCAAAAGGCTTACACTTTTGAATCCCTCTTTGCAGTTTTAGAGTGCACCACATTTTATGTTTATCATGCACCTGCTAACAGTCATGAAGCATTATATGCAGAGTAGATTCAGGGAAGAAACATCACACATTGATATGGAGAACTGGAAGACAGACCAACAAAAGATACAATTATATGGGTTGAGTAATAATGGTAAAAATAGTTTTGATTAAATAATGTAAGAGATTGAGAATCAGTTCAATTATATATGGTCGTAGCCTGGATTGCTTTCCATAATTGATGCACACTCGTACATTATGTACCAACTGTCAACATGTGAAATGTGTTATAAAAAATAATACAAGTGTGATTCTCAAAACACTTAAGGGCAAAGAGAAGGGAGCCGCCCGTGGGGACAATGCTGGTGTCATGGCTGGACTCGCATAAATCATGTATATCGTATTTCTTATACTTTTTTAATCTGAGGCACCGTTTATTTGTCAGAGGAAGTGTTAGAATGCCTTGGAGTGATAAAAGATTGGATTGTCAGATGTCACAGCACACGTTACAAAAGCCTCATGAAATTACGAGAACCCTTTAGAGCGCATGTGGGTTTGGGACTTTTTTAAGGGTCAAGGCATGAAGCTCTGCTTTGAGATTGAAAACAAATAATGCCCATGACTCCTTTGATTGCTTTTTTGTAAGAGCAACAGAGAGAGAGAAAAAAGCAGGACTGAGACCAAATCCCCAATTCGTCCACAATTCGTCCACAATTCATTGTCACTGTTGTTATTTTTATATTTCAAATACATGTTGCTACTCTTTTGTCTTCAATGTCTTTTTTATATTTATCCTGCTATTTGTAAATCTGTACGAAAAGAGCGTACCTGGAACCGGAGTCAGATTCCATGTATGTTCACACCTGCATGGCTGATAAAGCTTGTTCAGATTCTGATTCTGAATGAATACAGTATCACCTGTGTGTATTTGACTTCCAGGTTAGATGGCATGAGTGCAATTACTGCTGTATTAACAGTTATACTTTTGTTTATTTAATATGTTTCAGAAATGCATGTTGCGAGCAATGTATGTTGCACAGTTATGGTGCAGGAGTGAAGGCCAAAATGGAACAATTACATGCTTTTTTATGAAAACTGGACAATGTAATGGTTGATTTAAAAATAGCAGCAAGCAATGTTTCGCAGAAGAGCTCATGGACATGTAATTATGACCACAAATGCTACCATCTCATTCATGTTGGATAGTCTATTACTTTGGTTTACACTGATTGTTTTTTCTTTTGAGGATGCATATTGCACAACATGAAAAGTAGTTTGCTGAAACAATATGGAGACATCTCAAAACTGCTATTGTTTTGCTGCACATTACAAAGATATCTTACAACACCAAGAAAAGTGAGAAGCTCGAACCACAGAATGTTTGACAATATACTTGAGAAATGAATTACACATTTAATTGATCATTAAAACAGTTGCAGATTGAATATTTAAAACTCTAGTCACTAACAAGATATGGTTGAAAGCTCTGGACCAAAAGGGTTTGAGTTGGGAATATGATGATCCAAATAAATGCTTCTTACATTCTGATGGCTGTAAGATAAACTACATTAAAACTAACTAATATATGTGATTATTTGCATTATTTGGGATATGTTAGTGGTTTGGTGGCATACATTTTCAATGGGGCATCCTGTCATGTAATGTGACAGACCAAGACTGAAAATAATTCACACACTACTCTTCAGGTTAATTGCATTTGATCACTACGAATACAATAAGGTATAGAGTGTAGTCAACTACACTAATGTTTTGCAGTGTGTACAGAGGGGATGTAGCCTTGAGGATCCTACACGGATACCCACGAGGCTGTCTGAGCTTTGGAAAGGTAGGCATTTTGGAGAGGAAACAGATGGCCCACATTAAAAGCAAAGGGCCCTTGTGACTGTCTTCAATGGCCCTGCAGAGAACTGGGTAATTAAATGAGAAATTTAATCAGATTCCTCAAATTAAATGTCCAGCTGGATAGTTCTGCAAGAAGACCACTGACTACACATTTACCTAAGGGAGCGTCACTGGTGGATGCATAATTCTCCAATCAGCACACACTCATACATGATGATATTCCAGGTGATGATTACTGCTAAAGTATTCCATTCACAGTTCTGCCAGCAGGAGGCAAAGGGACATCAGTGTGTGGCCACAGGAGGGTCGTTTTAATAATGGGGCCTGGGAGGAAGCAACAAAACAGAGAGACGACTGGATGGGGGTGGGAATCACTGGGCTTAGCAGGAAGACTATTTTCTCCTTTTCAACCAGGCCTTCTGTAGAATCTGAAATGACCCTGCCAGTCTGTCCTCATGTTTGATGCAACAACAACAACAACAACAACAACAACAACAATGTTGTTGTTGAAAGCAGCACAATCACGTCTCTACTTCAGTGATTTGCCAATCTGACACGAGCCGCACTGATTTCTGGAGTTTTCCTTGTCGTAAAGCAGCGATAGACACAACCCAGACTCCGGGTCCGTTACGACTCATTTTGCATTCAGCAAATCCAAGAGCCGCCTCCCCTCCCTCCGCTGCTCCCGCCCCGCGCTGGCTCCCACTCTCACGCAGCCTGTCCTGTCGATGGGACCAGCAGCCAGATCTCCATGCACGCCTGACCGCTAGTCCACTTCCTGGGTGGAAGAATGGGACATTTTTCAGCACCACTTTTCTTCGCATTGTGCATGGCCGTCCGTCACGCTGACGCCGCGGATAATCACTTAATAATGACCACGTGTAATCAATAGTGTTCGACCACTTATTCCCTGTAGTTAAAGACAGCGATTGATCGCCGATTGACCCTTCCACACTACGGGAATGTCGCTATCTGGAAGCCCGCTACAGGCACACGGTGGAGTCCAGCGCATTTCGAACAGTTTTTGCAGCGCCGTAGCGTTCGTCTCGTTTCATTCCTGGAAGCTAAAGACAGCCTCTGCTCGGACTGGAGGCGAATAAATTTGTCGTTTGAAGAAAAAAACAAAACGGTGACTCCGCCGAATCGCTAAGCGCTACTTTGATGCTCTGCCTTCGTGGCTGCGGTGCCAACTTCGTTTCTGCTTCGGTCGTGTGTCTGTGATCCTTTTTTTTTTTTTTTTTTAAGAAGAAGAAGAAGAGAAAAGACTCAAACTTTGTCACCCGTTGCCTTCTTGTTGCTCTCGATGAGTAGTCTAACATGCGGAGAATACGAGAACCGAGTTACTGGTGGATTTTATCCTTAATGTTTTTAACCTTGCCCAAACACAAAGACTGTCATCCTGGTAAGTACTTGCAACACGGGTTAGCTCTCATGCATCTACCCGAACTACTTAGGGTCCACACAGTTGTATTTGTTCAGTTTTTTTTCTTTATAATGACGGGTAAAAGCGACTTTTTCTGGCCGAATAAATACATTTCCCCTCCCAGAGGGACCGTTGAGCCTGGTTCCACTGACGGGTAACGTTCAGGGACCGAGTGAACGCCGAGACGTTCAGGCTCCGGGAATTGTGTGCATGTTATTGATTATGCAGCTGGACAATGGCGCAAACTATCCCGCCGCTTTAACGTCCGGCTAAACATGTCGTCCCGCTAAACAAACTCCTGTTTGACCCCGACGCGTAACATGTTAGCTACAGCACTGGGGTTTCAAACAACATGGTGTCTCAAGAATTCATCAATCTCAGGAAATGTAACGTTCGCTAATACATCTTTCCTGCAGGCACTTGGATGGAGTGTGGAATTGCATTGAGATACTTTGTCTCCTGTGGAATTGGCAGCATTTCTCTTTATATCTTGTTGAATCTGTAGTTTTGTTGTGGTTTTCATAAGGAACCCACACGTTTTTTATTTATCTAACAGTTGCGCTGTAGTTTTAGTCGTGGTTTATGTGGAGGTATAATGTATGTGCACGCGTGCTGTCACGTGCGTAAACCGAACTGTGGATGAGGGAGATAGTTAGCTCTGTTGGCTCGTGGATGGATGTGCCTGTATGAGGGGCGATTAATGCCACTGGGGCACAAATATTGTCCTGGAATATCGCCTTCAGTAGGCTACAGGTTTGAGAGGAATAGTGTTGCACTGAAATGTGCAACCAGATTCTGCGCCACTCGAGATTTAACTATTACAAACGGATGGGTCGGTTGAATGTTAACATGGGATGGTTATCATTGGGTTGAGGGATAACTTGGCAAAATATTGCTGGCTCCAACATTTCTATGGTTTTGATACCAGCATTAATATTTGAGATTACGGAAATCATCATAAAATAATAAAAAATTGAAAATAATCGTAACATTTCTGTTACGTATCCAGCATAATTGTTTATTTAATAATTGCGAAAAGGTAGGTTATCAACTAAGCAAGCCATTTTATACACTTATAAAATGAATGTGGTGCACTCTTGTGGACAAACTATGTGATGTTACTACAATTTTATTGGCATTTCTGCTTTGCAAATGTCTTACTTGTTAGCAAACATAGACACTAATAGTGATATAGAGTGACACTAATATGTGTTTAGCTAATATTATCCTAATCCTATTAACCATTGGTGTATCAGTTAGGTTCTATTATCATACTATTAGAATCATTTAAAGTAGTAACTAAACAGTACTTACATCTTCGTAGTTTTATGTTGCATTTAATTTGAACAATGTGGCCGCTGGAAGGTCTTCTAGTTCATTGGATGTTTTTATTCTATGGCACGAATCATCTCCCATAGGGAAGTCGCAATGATGTAACAGGAGAGAATGGTTCCTCTCTGAGTCACCCCTAGGCCCCCCACCCCAAAATCCCCCAGTTCCCTGCATCCACATTCTTAATTTGCAGCTTTATTGACTAGTAGCCTTCCAGGCCCCCAAATGCGACAGAGTTTTCATCCTATGGCATGTCTCAACAGACCTCTGACATGCAGCAAACGGGCAATACAGGCTGGCCGGCAGACCAGCTCCAAGGTGGTGGAGCATACATCCCATTTTACTACTTGCACACTGTCTCATAATGCATCCATCTACAGACTAGGCTGGCTGACCTAAATGTTAATAATATGAAAGAGTTTACATCACAGAGTCTTACCAAACTGGTGCTTGATCACATGAAAAGAGAAGATTTGAAAGGGACAGGGATTATTTTCTTTCTCAAATCAGTGCTCACAGGATTTAGGCACATAGCTGTCTATGAATTTGCCATTATTTTCATGGCATCGAAGAGAATTTTATTCCACGGAGTATATGTAGAGGCAATTAATTATATAATGATCAAGGCTCTTTTGAAAAAGCTGTCTTCAATGGTTTTAAATGTCTCTGGTGTGTTTTCCCTAATTTTCACTCCTGGCAATAATAAGAAACAACATTTTCTTTACCGATGAATTAGTAGGTGTAGTTGGTGTGTAGACCATACTTGCATGCTTTAAAGTTGTGTGGGTGGAACTGTAGCTTTGTAGTCTTCATGAAAAGTATAGCGTCTCCGGATTGCATCACTTAAGTAATGAAGAAATGATTGCCTGCTCTATGAATACAGCCATACAAAAATGGATAAAGGCGTCAAGCCTTGTGACGCAGCTGGGGAATAATTTGTAGCAAAGACGAGGACCTCAAAGAACAGCAGTTTTAGTAACGGGGGAAAAATAACCATTTACTACTTTTTGACAGCTATAATGACCATTTCCACTTGTGTGTACTGTATGATAAGGATGTCCTTAAATAAAACACCATCACTGTCCACTGCAAGTGAAATGTTAGTGAGCAAACACGCTATTAATGTTATTAATGAGGTTCTGATGTGCTGCTGTGCCAGCAGGACGCCAGCTGTCTGGACATCACTGATGTTGGCAACGGCATCATTATCATCACGGTTCTCCTCTATATTCTCTGGATAATTGGTTCGACGTATAGCACTGACGTAACGGCTTAAAAGTAATTTTCTCTCAAATAGCATCAGTACCATATACTGAGCTCACTGTTATCTGTTGGCATGTGCCACCCTCTTAACGTTCCGATGGGGAAACACTGTAATCACCTTTCACTCGTGCGGATAATGAGCTGTTTATCCTTTTTGACAGAGATACTCTTCCTGCTTATTGCTTTCAAATTGAATGACCAACTTATCAATGTCTCTTGTTACACTCGATACACTTTGGAATAACAATGCAATTTTGTTATTCAGGAAATGTGTGTTTTGGTGTGTTGTATGACGGTGGTTGAGAA
This sequence comes from Liparis tanakae, assembly GCA_036178185.1. Taxonomy (NCBI): domain Eukaryota; kingdom Metazoa; phylum Chordata; class Actinopteri; order Perciformes; family Liparidae; genus Liparis; species Liparis tanakae. Next base: position 10,820,771 of record CM070109.1, read on the forward strand.
GGTGACCACCAAAAGCTCCACGGCGTTATTCTCTTCGGCGTGATCGGCGGCGGCTACATTTCACTTGCCTGGCGATAAAGCTTGTTACTTTCTATTATTCTTCAGTTTCTTCTATAAATTATGGTTACCGATGACATCGAATGTGTTTTGTTTATGTCACCACACGCCTCTTTGAAGGATAGGATAATTATGTTAAATGAATGACCAAAAGGTAAAGATTTTTTTTTTTTTGGCAGTCGGAAAAATGAGACGCAGTTTAACAAACATGAGCAGAATAGTTTGACATTTTAAATTATTTCTTGTACACAGTAGAATGTGAATGATTTCTTTTTGGTTTAATGTTAGTGTTGTAGAGTGTCCTTACTGATGGGAAATGCTGTTTGAAAACAACCTTGTATTATTTCAAGAATTTAAAAAAACATTTCAACACACTTCATCTCAGGTTTTTGGCGGTGAGGCTACTTATTAAAATATATTTGTTCATGTATTGAGCTTTTTAAAAGGCGAGACACGCTCTGTATTCCCATACTGGATGTGACATCGCTCAGTGCTCTGATACCAAAGAGTCCTCCTTAAGCACTAAGAAATGAAATCAATAGAACTTTCTATTTTTAAAGAGTATATTTTCATAACATAAAAAGCTACTATGAAATGAAGAAAGTGCAGCAGGTTGTCAGTTGGAGGCTGTGCCGCTCCTTAAAGGTGCCGTGTAGAGTTCTCTTGGAAACAAACAAGTTATATTTACATCTAGTGTTGTTTATCCAAAGGCATTGTGGTTATTCTGGAGGTCTAAGTTAACAATGTGTTAACTTCCTCATGACATTTCTGCAGATACAAAAAGTATTTAAAATCCCGCACTGTGTTTTCCATCGGTCTTCTCTGGTGACAGGATGTGACGTCACCAGCACGAGGATGCGCCCCTCGTGAACACCGGTCCATAACGCTACCAGCCGTCACAGTCAACCACTTACATTTGAAAAACTCTGCTGGATGAAAGTAGTTTAATTTATCCCCTGCATGGTGCATGTAGAATACAATGCAGACAAAGTAAATATACTCTACCACCATTCCCGCGTTGCTCACTGCTCTTTAGTTGTATGTTATCGTAATTGAATTGGAAGAGAATCAATAGCTAGCGTTCTGTTTCCCGGAGCCAAAACGTAACCGAAGGATCCAGCAGAGAATGCTGGCGAGGTCGTCCTGCCGGGAGACGCTGGCATTGACACTGAAGTGGAATGTTTCAGTTGATATGAGCCCAACATTATGAGAACAATGCTTTATTTTAAAGGGTAATTATAGTCATTTGACATTAATTGTGATTAAGCTGTTTATTTGTGTAACTTATGTTAATCAAGGCAATCAGTCATCACTTCATTACTCGGGGGGTACGGTTGAGTTCACTCTGTCTTCAGCCAAGATACTCCAAGCTGGTCACAGTAGCATTTTAATCATTGAGAATGACTCACAGCCACTTCACGCCGAATCATTTCATCTGTCCTAGCAACATGCAACCAAAAAGACACACGCGCACACACACACACACACACACACACACACACACACACACACACATTAGACCAGGCTGGTTAGAACGAGGGAGGATAAATGCTTTTGGGGAAATGGGTGCACTTATTTCCTGTGCTTCATGACAATAGTGATTAATGTCCAGGCAATAAGGCACTGTCACTGAAGGATGTATAGTGCTGCACTCAAGGACGGTGCCATATCAATAAATGTCCTGTGTCCTCCAGTCGCCACGTCCTCTTTCCCCTTTAACAGTCTTGTCGCGGTGTGATTCAGTGTCAGCTTTACTTACAGCTGGACTGTCAGTCAACTCTGCCCTGTGGATACTGGACACAATGGGACCCTCAAGCTTTATTCCTCCCCCCCTTTTTTCTGCATTGTACTATTGTGGGTCAAATGAGCATGTGTTTGCTTTGTGCTCTCAAGATTGTCTTTTTCAGAGGCGACGAAAAGCAAATTCTAAAGTAGGCTACCCTATCCACAAGGCTAATTTTCTCTGCCGTGAATTATTGTGACAATCACCAAAGATTTGGGATTAGACTGTGCAGGTTTTATCAAGCTCAAGGTGCTCTGCGGAATGCAAAATAAGATTGAATGAGAGTCTTGGATTTTATTTTAATTACATTTTAACTATTGCATACATGATGTTAGTTATTTAGAGAAATGCCTGAACTATATATGTATACCTTTTTTGTTGCTAATCATTGATGTCACTTTTATTAAAAAAATGTATACGATCCAGAATTGTGTTCATTAAAGCCTTCATAAAAATATAGTCTTCTCCCAAGTTAACTCTTTCAACTTTGCGTATGTGACAATTGTTTTGTTTGAATGAAATGCCAACATGATGTTGAAGATTGAAATGAAGACACGCAAACTTGATACTCTTTTGATTTTTTCTTTGTTTCATTTAGCAAAAAACAGGTGTTTGGCAACTAGAACCTTTATTTGTGTTGCTTTTCAGTGAGCTGCTTTTAAACATATCAATACGTTTTTATAGTGTAAAAGATTTATTTTGACATAATTTGCTATGTTTTTTTAATGCCTATTTTAGAATTTATTTAAGTATTATTGAATACTAACTGGAGGCTGATATTAATGATATCTGCTGATGGTTTATTTTTTTAATTGTTTTTTTATAAATGCCAAACTAGAGATGTCCCAGAGATGTTTGCGATTATGATGCTTTAAAAGTTATTCTAGAAATGTGACCATGTACTGAGATATACATATAAACCATGTGCTCTACCTCATTTTCTCTCACTCTTTGTCTGTGAGTTTTTCGAAAGAGGAGTGTGATTTCAAAAGATAAGTTATCTTTGGGATTAGCATCAGTTAATCAGCAGCTCTGTGGTCTCTAGTTTGGTTATTTGGATCAATTTACAGAACTCATTCAGCTCACCTTTCAGATTAGGTGTCTGTGACTGTTGAGAGAAGACACGATATAGCACCTCTTCTCTGAATAAACTACCTCGTACACCACTTGAAGCTTTCGACTAGGAAGTCGTCAACGGTCCGTTGCTAAGTGGGGGAAACGGTTGCCAGCACCCAAATACACAACATCTTTCCATCTTTGACAAACAGGTTTGACACAACGGGAGGACAAATCATAGTTTGATGTATTGTTTATTTTGTGATGTACACAAAGCATATTGTATTCTTGAAATGTTGTGTTGTTCACGACCTATCAGACTTGGCAATGACATGGTATCTTATTAAGGATCATTCATCATGAGCTTTCGACACAAGTGGTAAATAAAGATGAATAGTTGACTTTAACACTGAGTTGATATTCACTCTTCCACTCCTGGGCTAAACCCACCTCATTAATTCCTTGTCGAAAAGGTTTTTTTTCCGCCTCCCTAAGTTAACACCCAGAGAGATCAGTCTCCGGGCTCTTTTCCTTGGGGTTTCAATTCAGATTGATGATCTGTTTGTTTCTCTCACACACTTTGTCTCCATGGGAGCTTTCTCTATTTTGTGAGAACGCTCTAAAACAATAATGAGAGTGGGGGGTATTTGGTATTTAACATTGTTATTAAAAAGCAAAGTGTATTTTAGGTGGCGTTAGGCCTTTCCCCTGTGTTTAGCATATTGTATCTGAAACCCTACTTCTGGATGTTCAACTGTTTCACAAAATGAATTTTGTGTGAGAAATGTGTGGTATTATAAAGATGACAGGCAGCTAGTGTGCATTTTTGGTGTTGGTTAATTTCAGAGGCTTCCAAGGGAGAAGATGTGCTGAGTTAGATAGTTTTTTGAGGCAGAACAGGAGTTTAGAGACTACCCTATCGATCCTGTTGACACGCTCCCCTTTGGGAAATGCAAATGTTTCTGTTCTTCACACAAATATCCAAACCATACCGGTACTGGAACCCTAATTAACTAGGGATTGGAATACCATGGCCTTTTCCTTTTGACATTTTCATATTTCAGAAAGACATTGTTTAATGATTCCTCAAAAAAATACAACTGTCGTCTTTATTATACGGTAATAAAGATAATGCGATCAACAGTTGAATTTGTTTAACATTTGTAGAAACTGAAATTAAAACGCCTTCTAGTTGATCCTGGGTAATTTATTCACACTGTCGAACACATTCCAGTGTGTCTGCTTCGTCAGACTCTGATGTGAGCTGCTGTATATTGCGTTACTGTCTTGTATTACTACTGTATTGTATTCTCACTGCTAAACCACACAACACAAGTGTTTACTACAGCGGAGGAGAACTACTGTACCCCCAGGTATCCACTAGTCACTCAGGGACTCCAGGGATCATCGCTCCCAACACGTTGCAGCTAGCGTGAGGAAGGCGAGACCTAGCAACCACTCTTCCTCAACACCCTCTCGGTTGTCAAGGCATCATCTGCATCTCTGTAATGTTGAGAAAGCTCAATGTAGAAGCTTAATAGCACAAGTGACATCTCTTAATTAGATGTCTATGAAATGGAATTGTTTTTTTTTAGATTAAAAAAACAAACGGTGATGTTATAGTCAAGCCTATGAATATTATATTTGTCCGATCGATAGGAGGTTTGAAGTATTTTCTTTTTGGTAGAGTGTATTCAGAGGGGAGCATTAAGGACATTCATCTTAGCATTGGCAGCACTTACTCTACAATCCCATGTCCAACAGTAGATGGCTCATTTGTGTAGAGCAGCTATAATTAGTTGAGTTAATCAATAAATTGATTGACAGAAAAGTCTAAGAAAAATCACCAACTCAGTCAGCTTTAGTCTTTTATGCAAACAGTCCCTGATTCTATTCTCCTCCAATGGCAGGATGTGATGGTTGCTCTTTGTTGATAGTTGCTGCCCTACATTTGTGTTTATAGGAGACTAGAAATATACAGTAAATGTCCTATTTCTAAGGTCAATTTATTCCATTATTTCTGTCATTTGAAGAGTGTTATTATAGCCTCATCATCGATGTATTATGATCAATAACTTGTAGTCAGGTCAGACTGGCCCAACAGAACAAAATATCTAAAAATAAGAGAAAGGCGCGACTAGAGACAGTTGAGGTGCTTTGGATACGAGTGTTTTAGTGTTCTGTGTTGGATCTCATGTTGCTTTTAATGGGTACACATATCTGTGTTTTCTACTAGGATATTATGACTGTCCTTTCAATAAAAGCAATAAATGTCAAATGTAACAGGATATTGACAAAATATCAGAGACTCATATTTGAGGAGGATCTTTTATTAAAACTTGTGTTATTATTTTGTATCATACTCTAGATGACAAGTGGCGCTTTTCTAAGAAAACACCAAACGTCTCTGGATTCTTAAAGACAACGTCATACGAGTTGAAATTAATTAATGTAAAAATAAAAAATGGCCTTTTATTAGAATCAACTGACAGTGGAAAAGCACGACTTTAAGGTTTGTGACCGATAGGTTTCTTTGGGAATGTTTAAAAGCTGGATTTGTGTTATGTAAACCAATAACTAATTATTGATTATTACAAATCTTCTATAAAACGTCAAATAGTGAAACATTTCCATCTTAATTTCTCAGACCCTTGTTTTTACAAGTATTGAGCGTCTGAAACACAAAGATATTCAGTTCATGATGATATTCCATAGAAAAACTAAACATCTTCAAATTTGAGAATGTGTTATCAGATACTGGCCATTTGCTTGATACTTTTACAATCTTCTGTCAATACACCAATTGATTGATTCTTTCATCTACTATTAAGCATATTTCATTTTCTAATTTTTTGAAGTCTGACTTATCGGTTCAGATTTTCTTTCTAAAAACTATAATTGACAGCATGGCTCCAAACCAACCTCTCAAGAAGTCATTTGAATCCCAAAGTCAGTCTTAACGGTCAGCAATTAAAAATGAGGTCCTTATACCTTTGTTATTGTCATAAACCATTCAAATAATCAGGAAAAGCATTATTGCATTTTTATTTAAATAGTCTGCTTAAAACAAATCATCGGCCCCAGTAGATCTATTTATGTATGATAAGCTGCTTGGATCAAAATGTTGAACCTGTCATGTAGGTTGTACATATAGCATACTGCGTGCAGATATAAAAGAATCTTGCGGCAGTGGCACACGCGTGTAAACGTGACCGGCAACAAATCTGAAATATGAGACTGACCTGCCTGACACGGGCCATGGCCAATCAGCTGACATCTGGCCGGTTTCTATCTCCAGGCGATCAATCGGTGGACCTCTACAGCAGCAATCTTTCCAGTTATTGGAAGTTTTTTCAATTTGTACAAAGGAGGAAAGAGCCTCGTAGAGCTGAGAAAATGACAATCTTGCAGCAACCATCACAGTTGACTGATGATAATCATGCTCACACACTTAATACTTCCCCCCTCATTCAAAGCATATTTGTTTTATTTTGTCCTGATCCTTTACCGTATTTACTGTGCCGAGCATGTTTCGGGCCATTTGAACTGCTTCTAAATGCTCTCTCACATCGACTTCAGCACTCAGCTGTGGTGTTGCAGCTTGATTAGAATCATTACCTTGACTCTCTGCCAAGTACTGCTCAATTGAATGCTGTTTTTCAGTCTTTGTTCGCTCCTGCACTTGTATGCATTTTATCTAAAGTTAATTATCCTTGAGTTGGTTTTGCTGCGAGTTTGACTGCATGTAGGTCGGATCAAATTGATGCCAAAGTGGCTTCAAATAAGCCTGATGAGAGATTGTTTGTGTACTGATAGCCTACTGATGATTTGAGCAGAATGGAGTTGTACGTCTTAACAGGCAACCACTGGGCTGCCACGTATGAAAGCAAGGCCAAACAAGTGTATGCATGTGGAGGAGCCATGGTCGGAGTAGATGGAGTAGATGGAGTAGTGGATTTATTTCATTACAATACCTCTCGAGTCAATCAGCGGTACTGTGCGCTCTAATCTCTGCCTTTACAGTTGTTAAGCGTGAAAGAAACGTCACACTTAAAATCACAGATTTCGGTCCGCAGTTGACAAGAACATTGCTTTTTGAGGAAACTGCATCTGAGGTCTAAAAGTACTACCACCGGTAATTTAATGGTGTCTTTTTTATTCTTTTGCATTCTGTTATTATGACAAAATTAACATGTTTTAACAGTTGGAAACATCATTTTATTTGAGTCACCAAAACAGAGGGGATAAGTGGAGACTATTTACTTGGTGTGAACAAGAAATAATTCCTTTTCTTAAATTTTAAATTACAATTTGGCATGCTATTTCTTTGGCAGTGCAATGGAATTAAAACATTAAAGTGGATGATGAAGACATCAGGTATCACAGGAATACTTTGGTTTCAGCGTCGGTGTCCAAAACATAAACTCAATGCAAAATACAATTTGCATTATAAAGGTAAAATGAAAAGATATGATTTGTTAAAGCAATCATGGAGCCAGCATGCAGCAAACATACTGCTGATGTCCTGTTGCGACTTTAATTTAATGTCTCAGTTTACCCAACGTTTGTAAAAAATGGGACCACAACAACAAGAAAAAGCACAGACGATCAATGTGAATTTTCAATTCATCGTATTATATCATAAATAGCAAGAATTATATCCATTTGTTTGCACATTCATTATAAAATGTATGTTGGACCCTTCTTTGTAGAGTGTTTCCATCTCTCTTTTATGAGCAAAATTGTATTTTCTACCATGTTGTTGTGAAATACAGAACTGCGTACAGTAAACACGAGTGAGGATGCTTTGTCGTTTCTAAATCCAACCTTCAAGTATTGATTATTATTCAACATCAAACAAGCATTTAGAGAAGAAGGAAGGATGTCGGACTGCTTGTATGGCCCCGGGCACACATACGGTGATTTGGAAGTGATGCATGCAAAGTCATGCAGTGGTATTATGTGTGGTCAGCATCCAGTCATTTGGCCACTGAGCTTTTTCATCAGTACTCGGCTGCATGGCGTTTTCTAACAAAGCACCTTTCCACATCTATTCGACCCCACATTTGTTCTTGAATTTGTAGTTTTATTATAGTATTATTTGAGCTAATATCACATATTTTACGTAATATCCCTTTACTGAAGCAACTACAACCGCACATTATCACCTCAGGTGATTCGCGATCAAATCACCGGCTCGGCGTTATCTATGTCACGCTCTACCTGTTGCATTGGATGGAACCGTCCACATTGCCAGTAATCAACTATCACCATTCATGAACACCAGTAATGCATGAGGAGGGTAATGTATCCACCAGAGGCAGCTGGTTTTCTTTCAGAATCAATCGCGAGACAGTTCATGCAGAGCTGCACACCGTGTCCTCAGGAATGACCTCATAAGCTCTTGGCACTTAGGCGATCCAATTGCCACATATTGGAAATTGAAAACCTCACTTTACACAGTAAATTTTCTTGACATCGTGAGAGCTGTTATGTACAGTCCTGCCACTGTGAGTGGAGAAATGTTTGAGGATTGTTTATTGGAGTCTGGAAAGGGAACACGCTATAGCTGGTCTGGTAAAGAGGTCACAACGCCTGAATTTGTTCAATCTTGTTAATGGTTTTCATCAGAGCCCCTGATGCACTCAATCAGACAGCGCGGCAGCTATTTAATGCACTTACTTTATCGTACCTTGTTTTGAAGCGCAATGACACAATTCAGATGTAGTATATCATCTCACCAATTCTGAGACGTAAGCATCTCTTGTGTTCGGTCTGCATGTGAATGGCTGTTGTGAAACATAGACTTCTCAACAGGAAGTCATGCTGGTTTTAATTGATAAAAGAGTCAGCTTTGGTCAAACAATAGAACAATAGTTCCGTACCAGCTTCTTATGCATAAAGAAAAAATGAATGCCAGGATGTGTGATACTTTTTTGTTATTTCTATATATATATTTCTGTTTTAAAGGAAGGCTGAATACACTAGAGACTTTCATCTAGGTCTGTGCATGAAGTATAATTAATTTGCCATTGTTCACATTGTATAATGAACAATGTCTATTTAGGGTATTACTACTTATGTTAATGCTAATGTATTCTGCTACTTGTGAGTTGGTTCTTCGATAGCTGATGCTGCCGAACGCTTTGCCAGCGTTATCGTTGCATTGAATAAACATGTGCGATGCAATTCCATGCATCAAAACGTCAGCTTGTTACATTAATAAACTTGAAAGATTTAATTTGAGTCAAGGAAACAGAGACAGCTCGCCTTCAAAGTAAAGGTTGCACATTTCAAAATGTGGAAGGCATAACTAAATAAGCAAATGTTCTAAATAATTAATATAATGTATAACTGTTTTAATTTAAATAAACTGCCTATGTAACGTTTTGTTAATATTATCAATTAGTGTATTCCATAAAGCTGAGGGCTGATAATTGTGATGAGTCTACTGTAAAAGGTGTTGATTTACCTTGAACTTTGTCTTTATTGCTGGCTCTTTTGTCATGACAATAATGCCACTAAGCTATATCATTAAACATCCTTCAAGTTTATTTATTACTTACACTTTTAACTTCTACGAAAAATGAACTAAATGAATAAATACAAATCCTAATGCAGATATGAAGAGTTTAACCTTTGTGTATGTACTAATTCTTTAAGACTTTCCTGAAAACCTTTACTTCCATAAGTAATATGTGCAATGCTTTTAGTTTTTTTTAACAACGTGGTATTATTACTTTTCTCTGAAAGGATCTAAATAGTTCCTCCCCCACAAGTTCATAATATGAAAAAGAGAGTTTGTTGTTAATGAAATGAATGAAACTCAAAACCTGTTTATTAGCTCCAGCATGGGGATGAGTGGTCATCCCGGAACCACAAAGTACCCGGTTCGATCCCCGCTCTCCCCTCATAGCTGCATGTTGAAGTGTCCTTGAGCAAGACACTGAACCCCCAGTTTCTCCCTGGGCGCTTCACTGCAGCCCACTGCTCCTGAATAATTAGGACGGGTCAAATGAAGAGAAGAATTCCCCCACATGATCAATAAAAGTGTACATTTTTTTCTTTCTTTCTTTCATTTACAATGACTATATACCATGAATCCTGTTGTGCTTTGACACAAATACTGAGGACATAGAACCAGCTGATATTCTCATAAATATTGTGTACAACTTATCTTAGCTTTTCATGTGTGCGGTTACTCTGTGTAACCTACTGTGAATCAATTAAATGTTATTTAACAAGTAGCGGCAGTAACACAAATTAGTACTACTTAATAATAGATGACAACAGTGTGAAAAAGAGTTTTTCGATGGGAGGGAGCTGATTGGCTGGCCTGAAATCCATGTTACCATCATGCCAATCGGCAGCAGAAAGAAAAGCTCTTGAAAAGTGACTAAGTGTAATACATTCAATACGCTTTGTAATACAGAACCGTGTTGTGAGCAGCTTACACATGAGCATCCTGTTGGAGACCCTGTTCACTCTTATTGAGTTAAAGAAAGGGATCAGAGTTAAGTGTATGTCTCTGTTTATTATGAATAATTAATAATTCACATAATTCCAGTGTTTGAGCCCATAGGCGAATGTATCAAGATCAGTTGTAAAGTGGCAGAAATATGACTTCATAACTGTTTTATAGTTTTCATGCTATTTAATTATTTTATTTAGTTCTCCTAAAATGTATCATTAAATGGATTTTACTTTGAAGGTGAGCTGTCTCTGTTTCTCAATTTTCATTTTTCAAGTTGGTCAATAGAGCAAGTCGAGGTTTTGGTGCGTGGTATTGCATCGCAGGTGTATATTCAATGCAACAATAACACTGGCAAGGCGTTAACCAGTTTAAGCAGCATCTGCTACCGAAGAACAAACATAGCAGAAAACATTTGCATTAGCACATGTCAACCAATGAGATCTGACTAAACCTCTCAACAGACATAGTTAATTATACAACGTGAACAATAGCAGATTAATCATACTTCATGCACGGATCCATCTCAACCTTTTCACCCACACGCTCCATACAAGTTGTTAATGTTTCTCTCTTATTCTTTGTCGTGGAAGGTTGACAGTTTAACGCATGACACACTGCAGTGCTCATGTCTGATTTCCTCTGACTTCAGTATCACAGGTGATATGAATGGTCACAATATAACTTAAGAGGAAATGCGAGTGGGTGAAATGAGAGTGGGTTGTCAGGCATATGAATTTGATTATGAAGAGATGACCCTTTCTGCTTTTCTTCAGATACATTTACAGAAGAGACTACAAAGTGATTGTGGCATAGTGAAAAAGTTGACCTTCCTCCTGTTCTGCTTGGTTTGTTGTTGATGATCCTCAATGAAACACAAATAAATATGCTTTCTCTTAGGGAGGAGATCCAAGTCTGTAATGCACTGTGTGTGTGTGTGTGTGTGTGTGTGTGTGTGTGTGTGTGTGTGTGTGTGTGTGTGTGTGTGTGTGTGTGTGTGTGTGTGTGTGTGTGTGTGTGTGTGTGTGTGTGTGTGTGTGTGTGTGTGTGTGTGTGTGTGTGTGTAAGCGTGTGTGATTGGTCGTGTTTCTCACTAATTTAAAAGTTGGGTTTGAGTTTCTGTCACTTAACTTTTTCTACTTGTCTCTATATCGCACTCTAAAGTTGTATTTTGGGGTTTTCAGCACCCTGCGTGGCATTGACTAAAACGTCTTAACTCAGCTCTGTTGAGTGCGCCGTAGCATTTCCTGTCAATTAACATGATGACCAAAGAAGCCGACAGGCCTCGACATGCACACAGACCAGCTCATTTATGCAAAAGAAGACGACAAAATAGGAAGATTAAGCCATTAATCCACGGAGGGACATTTTTGTTTAGTTTTTAGAATGTGTCATTTTAGTTGTATTCTTCATTGAGTTACTGAAGGAACAATTTTAACTCTAGACTAATGGGCTTAATTTCACTTAATATGGCTGCATTTTTTTTTTCGGCCCAAGGGTGCCAGTGTCCTCTTTGCTGAAACGGCTTGTTTGCTTTTAGCTGTGTAAGGCCTAAATATCTGCGTTGGGATTTGAGTTGTTGCTTTATTATTTCTGAGCTTGATGTTTTCGCCCTCCGGCTCGGCTCCCTCTGTTCCGTATCTTTGGCTGATCTTGGCAGTTCCAGTCCGCGGTCCTTGTGTGACTCAAACACTTCGGGGAATAACGAGCCACATCGCCCACTTCCCGAGGAATGAGAAACACATGCTCACTGAAGATCAATCTCCACTACCTCCCTTTCTACGCTAGACCCCCGACATTGTTTTACCGTCTTCACTCGCCCTGGTAGCCATGTCAACTTTCACACACTGCCGGATGAGTCAGGTGTTTGGCGTTTGGAATCAAATGAACACATTTGAAATATAGGCGTGTTTGTCAGAAATACACGTGTTAGTTATTCACCAAAACAGAGAGCCAAGCAGATGTTCTCACATTTGACAGACGCCATGCATTGCAGATGAGATTGTTCCAGCAGCTGTCTCCCGCAGTATGCACATTTGTTCCTCATATACATAGAGAGTCTGCCCTTCTATGCACTCATGATGCCTCTGAACAGCACAGCTCCCTTCTCTTTCCCACTAATTCAGACGGAATAATGTAAAATATGTTACGGCTGCAGTCGGTCTAATCAGTGTACTCAACGATATGCTTTCCCTCTCCCTCTAATTGAAGGAAAAGATGAGAACATGGGGATGAGTGGTGTGCATGAGTTGTGCTTCTCTCTCTCTCAGAAAACACCGCCAGGGTGTCTGCATGGAGCTGCGTGGAAGTGAAGCCGGCCGATGGTGGAGGAAAATGTCAAAGATAACAACGCTGACTGACGAGTTGAAAAATAATTGACTTTATTCCGCTGTACGTTTTGGTGAAACACTTAATAAAGCGCTCGTTTATCAGGGAAGTTAGTTTTGTTTCACATTTAGTTTTTTGGAGCACCTGGTTGGCAAGTGAAGGAGTGTCGGCCCACATTACCTATCGCTGGCTCAGTGCCTTCTCTTTCCCTTAATTATTGAGCTGAAATAAACAGACTCTTTCTTGGTGATGAAGACTTTTGACAACACAAAGTAACATCAGCAATGCTGGGGACGTGTGTGTGTGTGTGTGTGTGTGTGTGTGTGTGTGTGTGTGTGTGTGTGTAATTGTGTAATACAATGTTTATCCTTTTGTACCCATATCTAGGTGATTAAGCCAATATCTTCTTCCTCGATACAACCCATTTAATATCTCGACTATGATGTATATCACAATGTATCTTATATTAAGGTAGTTCACTAAATAATGAGTCTACATGAAATAACCAAACAGTTGAGTCTGTGTACTGCCGTGTGAATTAAATTACACATTTACTTAAGAACTTGCGTGCAGAATGAAAAGAACAGAAAAAAAGAAAAAGGAAATCCAGCTTTACACTGACCTTTTAATATGCATACACACAAATACAGATTAAATAAAGACAACACATTGATTGCATTAATGAGCTTAGGTTGTTTAGTTAGTAAATGCTTTTCATTATCCATTTAATTAATTTAGTTGTGTATCGCAATACCTTACATGATTGGACACAATTTGATTCCATTGAAAGATGATGAATCAAAATATTGAATTATCGCCCAACCCTCTCCTCTTCTCCTTTTAAAGGTTAATTCTTCTGATATTCTATATTTTTACGGTCAACAAATCCCAACAACAAAACCTACAATAAGCTTTTTCTCATACCCCAAAACACCCAAAAACACTCCCGAGCCTCACTGTTCTCCCTTTGTGACACGTTCCTTCATTACTCCTAACACGGGCCCTGTAGTTTATTTATAGGCAAACCCAAACACACCATCCTGCTTCAGTAATTACTCACTCACACGCGTGCAGAGGGAAATAATTCTCAACAAATACACAATGGACAAACTACTGTGAAGCATTGAGAGGACTGACTAATGCATTATTGGTTTTGGTCTTTTCATGGGATTTGTTGATTATAACTATAACCTATTGATAGCTTCAGCCTTTTCTCTAGATGGATACAAATAATACATTAGTTAATGGCTCCTTGTGTGCGGGCCTAATTAGTGTTCATTTATTCTCACTGTGCCGTTGTAAACATGCCAGTTCAAAACGGGAATGCTGGCCCGTGGTGTTTCTGCTTGCCACTTTCTCGCAACGCGCTCACACAGACAACTTGGCGCTCCGCACTGAGCTTCCTTAGGTGCTCAGCAATACACCTGCCATTACATCGTGGGGTCACACACCCAGGTCCACTCACTGTGATGAACAACAGTGAAACAGGCCAACATGTAACTGTCTGGAGGCCAAACTAAAAGCCCCCTTAAAAATACAGTTGTATGATGTTAATTAATATATAAAAAATTCTTATTGAAATAATTTTACCCTGAAATAACTTACAACCCCCCCATTAAAAATACAGTTGTATGATGTTAATTAATATATAAAAGAAATCTTATTGAAATGATTTTACCCTGAAATAACTTACAACCCCCCCCCCCTTAAAAAAACACTTCTTATAGAAAATAACTGTTTAGATTTCCAATAAATGGTAATTTTCTTTCAAATAACACCCGTTGGGAAAGTTGCTGTGAGACGTGAGAATCGGCCATTAGGCCCTAAAGTGCTGCTGCACAGAGGGTGGTGGGCTTGTTTATTAAAATTAAACATGTTGCTTGTCCAAATAGCACCACATTCGAAATGGCCCTCCATGGGGTCCCCAGCAATACACCCACCAAGTGTGAAGTAGATCAGATGAGCAGTTGGAGATATGCGAAGGAAGGTAGGACCGACAGTCGGAGGGAGAAGAGATTCCTTGCTTTATATTTAGATGGTAATACGTTTTATGTATTTTTTAATATGTGGCTTTGGCAGTTACTCAAGATAAGAACATAGACATCATGAAATAACAGGCTGGGGTTTTCCTTACACCTAGTGTCTGTTTCTAGTATTAAGTTTGATATGTTCAGCTTCTATAAGCCATTAGCTACATAACATGCACTTCTACTGTGTGATTAGAGTTCTCATTTTCACATGAATCACATTTGTAAGTGGGATCAAATGTTTGTCCCATCTGACATCCGTTTGTTGCTGATGGGCCAAGCCATAACGCGATGTAAGTGTAAAGAATGAGTGAATCTTGCATTTCCTTCAGAAGTGGCACCACACAATTAGGACCGCAATTTGAATGTTTCTGTTTATTTGTTGCATTTTGAGCCCATGTTGTGGTTAATTAATCTGGAATTGACTGTGTTGAGTGAATATGCAATCTGTAGAAACAAAATCCCAGTGGAGGAATAAATAGCATCCACAACTATTGTGAGCTTTTAGGTGCTTGAAGCTCGAGGAGATGTTACTTAAAACACCTTAACAGCAGCACTACTGAATGTGTGAATTGTAAATGCAGGATGCATTTAATAACTTTGACATCCCTGAACAATCCTCCTGGTGACATGGACATGCCAACATCGCTGTCCTCCTCATACCTTACGCTAGCGCTGGTAACAAGATTGATATTTTAACTCCGTCCCCCAATGACTAATGGAAGCTAAATGTTCCTGTGGTTGTTGTTAGGCTGCTGTTTTTCAAGGGCTCTCAGGGGTTCTTAGCTTGTTGTTGAGTGTGATATTATGGAACAAATAGCATGGCTTCACAGTGGTGCAGATGATTTAACTGCCCTCAGGGCAATGAATAAAGGAAAATGGTTTTGTATGCCTTGATATTGTACAAGTTGTTGTTCTGGAGGTGTTTTTGAAGCTTTTCTTTTACTCCATGCTTCCAAAGAACGCACAGATGTCAGAAATAGGCCGGGTTTTTCACAATGTCTAAATGTAAAAATACCTTTTGGGCCAAGCTCTCTGGAAAGAGCATCTCATTTCAGCAATCGGTTAACCTACATAATTGCCATTCACTTGCGCTTTCTGGATCTTAAGATTGATGTATGTTGTTTGAATGCAGTGCAGCTCTCCTCCGTCTCCTTCAGGCCCAGTGACGACTATGTTGTCTGTCTGCTCTGCTCTATCGGAGATGCTGTGGCTTTAATCCTTTGCCCACGGGGGACAGCTGACATGGATGAGAGTAAACTGTTGACATGGTGCTGTCTCCTATGCTCTCCGATCAAAGACGGTGCAGCCCTCCTGTTTCACAACCTGCCTTCCAATATGCTGCAAGTGTCTGCCACAGCGACACCCTCCATCTTTGTTTCACACTTCATGTTAACCCCTGTTTTCCCTTTAGTGAATTGATATGTGTAATGGTAACAAAGCAGCCATTTATGACTTTACCCATTAATTTTGATTTTGAAAACACTCAAAGTGGCTCATACCATAGCGGAGAGCAATTATTTTAGACGGTAATGAATCGACTTTAAGGACAGGGAAAGACTTAGCTTGATGTAGTGCTTCGTTTAATTAATTCCCAATAATGATGCAACTATTAGTAAGAGCTGAGCTTGTCTTTAAGTGGCTGGAGGGGTGTGTGCGTCTGTGTGTGTGTGCGTTGGTGATATTTGCGGATGCTGATGAACTCCAACCGACGGTCTTAAGGAGGTTTAGCTTCAGGAGTCCAGGGAGTTGGGCTGTTTTTCTGAAGTTGCCTCATGAGACTATGGGTGATCTACATTAGTCATGTTTACAGTGTTGCGATGCATTGCATCCGTCACATATTGATTCCTTAAAACATGCATCATCTGGATCCGTTTTGGGGGATAACCATATGCTATGTACATATTATTTGTATCCTGGTGCCATCATTGTTCTGGTTGGTATATAGCTCTTTTGCTCGTGATGTCTTTCAATGCTGAGACATACGAGAAGAGCCTTTTTTTTGGTTTGAGGGCACAAAAAAGCTGTTACAACACAGATTATTTAAATACATTAAAAAAAAGTGTATTTTAGCTGGTAAACGTGATTTCTGCCGTATTTTGATTGTGGCAGATTGTGATCTCTGCTTTTGTTTGAGTTTTTCCTGCCAGTCCCTTTTACACAGAAACAATCTGCCGACCCAATTGTTTGCGTCCTTCTAGCAACAGGCGACCAATATTAGCCAATACATTTCTGTGTTTCGACCGCTCGAAGCAACACAAACCTCTCTTGTTTTGCTTGAGCACCTGATTGACAATGGCTTCTGCTAAAGACGTTTTCTTCCCGACTGGCACCGGCTGCATCCGCTGTGGAGCACATTTTCCCCAATGAGTTTGATTATTGCAAGTCTGGGACTAGCGCGTGTGTATGCTTAAGGACACTTTGTGCCTCAAGCCTTCGCAGTAATTCTATGGACAATGTTTGATTTATTTTGGGCAATTGGCCCTCAGAAGCTCCAGAGACGTTTGTGCCCAGAAGACAGAGGGCTGATTGTCTACACTCCTGATAGCATACATTGTCTGCATGTTACTGAATGAACTTTCCACATAGGAGCTTAGCAGGGCAGCCATTATGACATTGTACATGCATATGCATAGGGCTGCAGCTCTGCATTATTTTAGGAATTGATTCTTCCACAGATTATTTGCGAGATAAATCGAGTAATCGATGATTACATTCTGGGTTTCCAGGCGCCATCTCATTTTGTTCACCACAGTCCCAAATAATAATTGGAGAGATGCAAAAAAATGTACATCAATGAGTTTCTTAAAAGAAATTGCATTATTGAGTTTTATTAATCAAGTTTGGCCTTCTCAAGTTCAGCCTTACATGCTGACATTGCAAACATCTTGACAGTCCGCTCTATTTGAAATGTTTTTATTTCCCAGCTGCTGCTGAAACATTATTTGTTTGATTCTAACTGCAAAAGAGCAACGAGTATCATAGGGGCCGAAGGAGACGCTCCTCTTATTTGTCTGCAGATCCTGGATTGTGACGATCATTACAACCCATTAAGGCATTGTGTCAAATGATGACATCCGGGCTGAAAGCAAAGGATTATTTCCCGCACATTGTCACCACTGTGCTCCTTCTTCGGTTTGCGCTCGTTCAGTCTGTGAGACTAGGAAGTAGGAAGATATATCCATAGTCAAAAGTTATCTTTCTTTAAGTATTGTTCAGTCACTGTCAGCACTGGGGGCTACAGTCCCTCCGGGGAGCAGCTGCAACAGCTGCAACAGCTGCAATTTGAGAAGAGATTTGAGCCACTTTGACTAAAAGTTTCTATCAAACTAAAGTATAGAGGTGCTTTAACTGTAATCTACAAGCTTGAGCATACATAGTGTAAAAGAAAGTAATATAAAAAACATAATCTATTAATATAATATCTCAATCTAAAAAACATGGATTTTGTTCCATAACGACACATTTATATTTCCAATGCCATTTTTTAATTCAGAGCCTTACTTACAATCATTGATCTGTTCATGACAAGTACATTATGGTTCAGTATCGCATGATTTATTCCCATATAAAGGGTTTGCCATCGTTAAGAGGAAGTTCGAGAAAATATATTCTTTTTTTTGTTGCCCATCCCTAGGAGAGAGTGGGCAGTGTCAAAGTTGGGCACATTACACACTTATCCATCACCCCAACTGTCACACTGAAGCTGCATTGAGGTCGTATTTCGTTCTGCATTGGCACTAACGATCCTTTAATTTCTAAATCACTAGCCACATTGTTGTCATCTTTTGACATCAGCCATGTACATTTTTAATAAGCTAAAGTATTTGTTCCTGCATTGATTGGAATGTGTCTTTCCTTGTGGAGTTTCTCACTTCTGTTTCTGCCTCCCACAGTTACATCAGGTGGCCAACCACACCACGATGAAGACAGGCACCATGGGACTTTGGGCGTAATGAGGGACAGGAGGGCAGCTGGTGACCCCTATTGGTCCTATTCAGGTGAGCTCTCATTTGTGTGCTGACCAGAGACCTCGGTTGGATGGGAAATGCATGTATTTCACTGGCTGTTTCTTGCACATCATATTACTCATTTTGTCGACCATTCTTACAGAAACCGCTATTTCCTCCTCACTGCTGTAGCCAGGAAGCTCAATTGGCATTTATATAATTGTGTACCTGTACTGTAGGATTTCATTACCCTTAGTAACTATAATTATACTAATTCACCGGAGAGAAAAACACTGTAAAATGTTTTTCCACGTTCTACCCATATTTGTCTTTATTGCTAACAGACCTGGCATTTAATTTCTGTGAATTGAAATCCATGACCATCTATATTTACTCTTCAACAACTTACAAAAGTGAAACGAGTTGCTTAAAGCACGATTAGGACCAATAGGATGTATGTCCTCTGCAGTCCTCCATTTGTTTAAACGTGTATTGTATAAGAAATACACTAGGCCTAGCTGTGAAAGCCTAGCTTAATTAGTTGTTTTAATTAATGCTTTTATTATGGATAATATGCATCCTTTTTATGGCAAAGGAATGTAGTCTTTGCTCCCCCTTTTAATCTCTCAGCTGTCTACCTTGGAAAAATGGATTGAAGTGGCAGCCCAAAGTGAACAGACCGATGTACGCTCTGATGAATGATTCATTTTGTGCACTTAAATGCTGATAAATATTCTCACAGTGGCATATGTGTATTTTGGTGGTAAAGTGTGTTTTTCAATCAAAATTGACACATTGATTTGTAAAGACTGAAGACTTTAAGGGGGATCAGCTTTGTTATAAGCTCTTGAAAGTTGTCTGCAACAAACAAATTTACTCACACAATTTATGAAAATATTATTGTTAATATAGATGTCAGTAGTTGCACCTGTAAAGAACATTTTGTATATACAGTAAACGCATCAATTATCATTAACAAATCTGTACTCTAAAGGCTACCAGCATTGTTTTGTATCCACTCACAATGTAATAGTTGGATACCATAGAAGAGAAGAAATGCAATAAGTAAAAGCTCCTTTTTCATTATAAATCTATTTTTGTTCAAAAGTTGGATGCTCTTCTGTATTACGTTGAATGATCGACAATTCAATCTAATGTGCTGATTCAATTGCCAATCTTGCAGTCAAATCATTGCAGTGGCTGTAAAATGTGGTTATGGAACAAAAGATAATTTCAGTTGGGCTCAATGGGGTGCTGAATTTCTGATTTGACTTATAATTGCTTGTTTTTCCTATAAATCACGATGTATTTGGTATAATAAATAAATAAATAAATAATAAATAAATAAATAAATAAATTGAACTATACAAAATGGTCACTATTCTATATGTATTTCCTTGAGATGGCTCTCAACATGGGGGCAGCTGAGCCGGTGACTAGCAGCTAACGGTGCTCACAGCTAACGGTGCTCGGCTACCGGGCTGTGTGTAGCACTGAAGCTCAGATTACAGCAGACACTGAGGTAGAGCGACTTCATTCCCTGCTCAGGTAAACATCACAAAACTATGTCCTTACATAGCTAATTTGCTGACAGTTTGCTTTTGTATAATACTCATATGAATCCTGAACAGGGAAGCTTTAAACTGAGGGTGGTCAATGAGCAAAAACATATAAATGCCTGATTTGACAATATGAACAATCAGATTTGAGTATGTACATTCTTAGTTTCTCAGCTTTTTAAATTTTTGGGCAGACCAGCAGATGCGTTTTATTTTGGCGGGCATTAGTCCTGATAATCAGGCATGCATGTTCTTTAAGTGCGCTGCTCCACATTCAACTTTACACATTAACACAGTGCAAACACATCCCTCTGTTGGCCATCGAGCAGCGCCAGTGGGAAATAGAGGTTATGTGCTTTGATCGAGGGCACCTCACGGGAAGAGCTCAGGAAGGGAGGAGCAGTGAGTTAAATTATATTTACAGGATTCAAGGTCCAAAAACAGCCCATAGCAAATATCAAACTTGGTCCCTCTGCTCTTTGAGTGAATCACAGCTCTGAGCATTATGGTAGTGATGGAATATTTAGTCTTTAGCACTGCTTTTCCGATAGTTTAGGGCAACAACTAAAAAAGGAAACACAAAAAGAGAGCAAAAAACTCTGAAAGGTTTATAGTTGTTTTTTCATAAAAGTGGATACATTCTTTCATGATGTCCCACTACTGCTATAAAACACTGCAGGAAACCGTAGCTGCATTATATTTTCATCCATCTTAAGTGTATCCTTTTTTCATTGTGCAGATCTTTGATTTTACTTTAATAATTGCTTATTTAATGACAAATTTCACCATATTTTCACCAGAGGGACCAATCGCAAGTCCAACAGGATCTAATCTTATTCTTTATTTTCGAACTGAGACATTCTTTTTGTTTCGGACTTAGTGTATTTCTTTGCTGAGTTAAATGAAAGGCTGCATGTCTTTTATTTGATAGAAACGTATGTGTAATTCTGGGAACAGTCGAAGCTGCAGGCTGAAATAATACTCACTAACATTCTGTAACCGTTGATCGGAATACCCAGCTCTGCTTCCATGTGCAGTTGAGTCATTTATTATCGAGAGGCAAGCTGGTAATTTGGACAAGATAGGATCTCTTAATGTTAAAATGTTTTAGACAGGGAAGGCGGACAAAAAATGAACAAACATCGAGCTGTGGAACTGGTTGACATTAAATGATTTGGGACATTTCAGGCTTGTGCAGAGCACTGATTCCTACCACTGAATGCAGCTGGCTGATTGTACTGAGAAAAGGGGACGCATTGAGGGAACACAGAAATGTCCATGGCTTTGGAAAGGTAATTAGTGGCTTAGGCTTTGAATGGGCGACAGACGAGCGTGCTATAGCATCTAAATGGTTATTAAGGCCATTTTCTCCGTGCAAGTGAGTGTAAAAGAAATGCACACAGTCGGGTTAGCCTGAAGCTAGAAGGTACTGATGCAAAACAGACTTCATCTCTATGAGCTAGACACACAACATACAGGGGAGAATATCACCCATTGTTTCACAGACCTCCCACATCCGTCACTATGTATCCTGCAGTCGACACACTTCTGCCGGAGAGAGCTGTTTGAAGACTGAGGAACCATTTAGCTAGGAAATACAGGGGAGTAACACTTTAGGAGGTCTCTTGAACCCTTAGTTTTGTTCTGATCAAATGTCCGAGCTGTAGAAGTTTTAAATGGACACTCTTTATAATAATACATAACATTGATTGCTTAGTTTCTATATTGCTTTACATGTTGGGTAGTATATGACACAGTGGTTTGAGCTTTTTTCTTCATGATGAGAAAGATTACCCTTGTATTTTACACATTAGCTCAATGCATTGAGGAATAAGGCACACCGTGCTTTGAGAGCTCGTATCATTGCATGACATGTCACCTTCCTGTGTGCTTCGGCTATGAACTTCATTGTAAGTAGCCTTGAAAACCTGCACTCTGAAATTTGATTAAAAGTTGTTTAGGGTGTGTTTGTGTGTGTATGTCTGTGTGTCTCTGTGTCTGTGTGTTTGTGTGTCTATGTGTATGTGTGTGTGTGTGAGAGGGATGATATCATACTCACCATAAGACTGCCTCAGGCTCAGGGCTATGCATCATTTCCCCTTTTTATATCTGCAGATTTTCACATCTTCTGTTAGTTCCTCCGGTTTATGGTTTGGGCCAATATAGGCAGTAGTTTTCATTTGACTGCACTCCTGTTGATTTATTGTTCT
Organism: Liparis tanakae; assembly: GCA_036178185.1. NCBI lineage: Eukaryota > Metazoa > Chordata > Actinopteri > Perciformes > Liparidae > Liparis > Liparis tanakae. Next base: position 10,843,212 of record CM070109.1, read on the forward strand.
AGTTTAATTACAGCACAACAGTTGGAGCACCTTAATGTGCATTTACAGAAGCATTAGGCTTGATCCCGTTTAACAGTGTAGAATACAAAACAAATAAGAAAAAGCAAAGCAAATCAGTAATGGCATTAGATGTGGAACAATATAGATTAACACAGAGAATATAATCTACACTCTTTTTTTCCTTCTTTTTTGTTCAATGCATTATGAGATTTTGTTAATTCCTGAATTAACTTGCATGCCATTTCAGACTGATATGAAGCAATCATTTCCAATGAAATATTGATGTTCTTGCTGTGCTCACAGGAAGAATTATTGATGTTGATTAGAAAAAATGCGAACTGTGCTTAATTGGGGAATTAAACATGCAGTAAAGAGCACACGCTGTACTGTAGCCCAAACCCCTCAGATGTTATGGTAGTCTACCTCCACAAATGAATAATATAGCTATTAGACACTGCACCTCCAGTGATTATTTCTCATGCACTACATACTCAGAGCTCTGTGCTTTGCATTGATAGAGCTCCGACTCCAGCAGTCATGGATGTTTGGATGGAAGCCATCCCGACAAGCTGATGTAGCCACTGAAAGAGCCTGCGATGGTCTGATACGTGTGGATTATATTTCCCACTTCACTGAGGTTTCCTGTGATCATTAGTAATCTTTCCACTCATGTCTCACGTAATGAAGTGTCATTTTCAATCAATTGGTATGTTGATCCAACTTAATTAGCACTTTATAGGATGCAAAACAAGATTAGGTCTCTCAGTCCTCTTAATTGCCAGTTCTGTTTGTTTTGGCTTTGAAATGACCCTGAATTCTACTGCTGCACCACTTTCTGTACTTTCAGATCCATCACATTCTTCTTCTTTAAAATACAAGGCTAAAATTGCACTGATAAGGTACCCCCAGCTTTTGAGATGAACTTGTCAATCATAAATTTTTCTGCAATTGTTAATATAGTCTTTAGAAAGCAGAGGTGTTGGCTTTAAAAACCTGTGATGAATTTGTTGAGAGTTTTGCTTTCAGTTCCAAAATACAACTATGTTGGTTGATTTGTTAAATCCTACGATTCATACAACCTTAAATTGGCTTGACGCATGTGATGGCAGTGCACTTTGTCTGCTGCGCCATGACACCGCCCTGCAAAGACTGGAGGGAAAAGAGCAATGCCATGTTGTCATGGTGCCCGACAGAAGGAGCTCTGCCTCCTGGAGTTAATGAATCGAGAGGAGGATTGCTCCCAGTAGACCTCCATGTATGAGAAGCACTTGACTTTAAAGCAAAGCTCCCTGACTATGAGGCTGTGATGGGGGGTATGCATGGAGGATAAAGTATGGGGCATATTATACAGGGATACAGGGACAGACTCTTCAGGGATGATGCTAAAAATACCAGCCCTAACTGAGGTTTTCCTATGAGTTTTCAACGATAAGAAGATGGTGGTGATTTTTACATAACTCCGGAGAAATTGCCACTCTCCCATTAATTATCAATACCACTTATCCTCATTAGGGTCGCTGGAGCCTATCCCAGCTGACATAGGGCGAAGGCAGGAGACACCCTGGACAGGCCGCCAGTCCATCGAGGGCAAATATAGGAACATACAACCATTCACTTTCACATTCACACCTATGGGCAATTTAGAGATGAATTAACCTGCTGCATGTCTTTGGACTGTGGGAGGAAGCCGGAGAACCCAGAGAGAACCCACGCTGCCACGGGGAGAACATGAAAACTCCAAACAGAAGGATCGCCTCGACCGGGAATTGAACCCACGGCCCTCTTGCTGTGAGGCGACAGTGCTAGCCACTATACCACCGTGGAGTCCCATTAATTAAATCTGATTTATTTTAAATAATGATGTTTTACTCCACCATTGTTTTGAGGCAATCAGATATTATATCTTAAGGTTTTATGCAGGATTTGTTTTGTGAAGTGAATCTTGAGCCACAATTTTGATTGTCCAAAGCAACGCAGCAAACAAATCGTTAAATCAGATTTCTGCCAGGATGAAATACTTCTAACGGCAGCTGAACATCACAGTTGAATTAAATTTCCAATCATCATCCAGTCCAATAACCTATACAATATGCCCTGTAATATACAGTACATTTCAGAAGCAATTGTTTCAGCAATATTTGTTGCATTACCTCGTAACACAAATATAAATATACATTAGTAGGTCCTTTGGTGAACATATTCTATCACTCCATCGCTTTGCACCACAATCACCATTCATTTACATAATATGTCTTTTTTTGCTTGACTGCACCCGGGCTGCTGGTTGCTGAAGCCTTGGGTTGCTCCCAACCTCACCGGCTAACATGGAGTTCAGCTTTAAAGCATCAGGTCCTTCTTTCGTGCTCCGGTACTCGGGCTGTGCGTAACCACTAACGGACTGTTGATTGCAGGACTGTTTTCTGAAGTGCCATTTCCTACGACATCTATAGTCAAATCTTACCAACATGGAAAGAGTGCACTCAAAGTGCAGATCTCCGCCAGGTTGCAAAACAAACTGATGGATTGTGTGTTTGAATGAATGCAATCCATGATTGGCTAAACCCCGGCCGGCCTAAACCGAACATCAGATACGCTCTCATTTTGATCGATACGGATAATGTCTCGGCTCGGTCTCACAGGCGTAACCATGACTTGAAGGTTTATTAAGGCTTCACGTGGATTTCTTGGAGAAAACGTGCATAAACGTGACGTTGAAGCTGGATAACAAATAACACAGTAACTGTCTCTAGCTGCTGAGCCCAGGCGATGCAGTCAGGTGTCTGTTAGTTCGGTTAGCTGGTAACAGATTATACCGTCCAAAACTATAAAAGTGTGCAAACAGTTTTCGTCATCCGCATGTAGTCAAGTATTGTTTTTTTTTTTTTTTTTAAATGTAAGATTAAACACTGGTGGTGGCATAATGAACATCACTGTCAGTACACGTCAGACGGCCAGGTCATGTCAGGTGTTCAGGAAGGCAACAACTTTACCACATTCAAAGCCGGGATTGTCACCTTCTGGCAACCCCTCTGAGGTGAACGTGTGAAATTGTGATTTAGAAATAAAATAGACTTGTCTTGACTTTTACCCTGACTGTGTGTGTTTGTGTTGCACTCTAGAGTTATGCCCTGTATTGAAACCGTTTCCCTTTTATTCTGGGAATAGAAACTGTTCATTTATAGTAGGGCCCTTAGTAACTTTGAACTTTGTTGTTCTCATCCTGCAACTTTCCTCTCCTGCCTCCCGTAGCCCCAGCCTTTTCTGGACTTGATTAATTTCCTCCTCCTGGGAGAACATAGAGAGAATACTCTGTCTTACAACCCCACATTTATAGTCACAGCCATTATCTGTGATGATGGAAGCACAACACAATGTCATCTATATTCCTCTAGTCTTGTTGATGTGTTGTATCAACCTGTAGTTGTGCCTGCACTCATTCTCTGAGAAAATGAGAGGTGTAGGAACACTAATTATTAAAAATGAATTTTGCCAGGGCCCAAGCTGTCTCATTTTTCATCTTGGTTATTGCTAGCAGTTTGGATCAGCCTTTATGTGCCAGAATTGGTCCATTTGTCTCCGTCAGGGGTGGGCCTAAGACAGATGTGCCAATATGGCTGCCGAAGTTCTGTGCTGGGGTAGAGGCATCTTAATTCTCTATGATGTATCATGCTGGCAGCAACCAATTTAGCAAAATTGAGCTCCAAATCATCTTACTTCCCACTGCTTCTGCCAATCTGTTTCCTTTCTCCAGATGAGGTAAATATGTTAAGGATGGAAATAAATTAGGGTTCCCTGTACCCTGAACCAACACTGTATCGGTGAGGTATTGTTTTGAGTTGATTGTGTGTATTGTCACATTGGCATGCCAATAGAACAGTGTCCTGGTCATGTGTCATTAGGATACATAAAGCTAAGGTCCGATGTATAGAAACAGCAATACAGAGAGCCAGTTATTCCAGTTTCCCTGTATTGGGCAGATTGATGTATTGGACCGACAGGTTTGTTGTGTGAACCTAATTAATTTAATTTCAGGTGTCACACAGCGTCGGTGTGCCTCGCGGCGACACATTAGACCTCGTTGGTGGCTCAGGTCCAACATAATGGATGTGGGCATGCTTGGCCTGCTGGGATTTCAATATTGAGGAAGTTTGAGATTGCCAGCCCACAGGTTTCCTCTCTAATGTGGTTATGCTGATGAGCTGGAATGAGCTAGCTAGCAGCTCAGCACATTTTTAAACTCATAATCATGATGACTTACTTTGTAATGAGTGTATATACCCCCCCAAGAGGTGAGGAGTTAACTGCAGGGGGCAAGGCCATGATAGTTGCATAACGGCACAATGCTGGAAAATGTGCAATACTTCGCTTGACTTTTAAAACAGTTTGACAATCATATGTTAAAATGCTCAGAGGCATGTACGAATAAAATTGCACCTGCAAGAGAGTGGAAGTGTATAGAAGCAATTGATGGGATTTAGTACTGCATTACTTCTACTTCTGTCCCAGGCTTGTTAGATTGTTTATCCTGTGCTACTAGTCTAGCTTACTGAATTACACTGTTAACAATTGATTCCTGTCTGGATTCTAAATTATAAGGGCACTTGCTGTGTAAACATGCAGCCATTGTTGTCCCTGCTTAGCTTGCAGAACAACTGGAAGACATAGAAGAGTAATGGCTGAGGGGGTAAGCTGAGTTTATAGAGGGCAACAGCTCAGAGTGGTTCAAGCCTGATTTTTGTACTGTGTTGTTTTGTTGGCTAGTGGTGCCTGAGGGCTGGTTGATATTTCCTGGAGGGCGTTTTTCTGTCATAAATATGCATGAGATAAGATTGTTGTAATTTTGTAAATATTGGCTCTGTAATGCGGCTCATTAATCACACTTCTTGTTGGGTAGCTTCAAGTATGAAGTAAGTTAAACACTCTAAATGTAGCACGCACAACAACAACAACAACAACAACATATAATCCGAAACGACCTGCACCCTTATTTTTCTGCAATCTCAAAGGCATTTATGCTAATCTAGGATGATCCAGCTTCATATTCCAGCAGTAGCAGCCAGGAGGAAGAAAACTCTGGCCTGTCATTCTTTGTCTCGTTGAGTTCCATGACTCATTTAAATGGGAGCTTATATATCTGCAAGGGGTAATAAATAATATAGATGTATCAAGAAGTTATTGGGGTAGAAGCTACTCTTTGCACATTGCAAGAAAGCTATTACACATTTTAGAATCCAAACGCCCTCGGTTTCTACATCCGAGTGCTGAAAATGACTCATTTCATTCAGCAAGAAGGCAGGATTTATAAATGACCGTTAATTGATTTGAACAAAAAGAAATCCTCATGTTGGACACATTTTGAGTGTGCTAATCTCTCCAATTTCCTGATATTTATAAATTAAGCCATTTACCTCCTTTTAAAAAAGAAAAGTGCATTTCTGGCCTCTTGCAGCATAGGGGCACTTTAAAAGCAGAGAGGGCCAAGGACCATTTAGTCGGTTAACCATGTGCACACCACAGCCAATAGCTGCTGTGGAAACCACAAACTCATATTTACATTACAATTAGGTGGCAATTACAGTAAGATGGATACAACAAGATCGGTGCATGTGTATGTAGGAGAAATGCATAGTAGAGGTGCAACAAAAGGCCTCATTGAAGGAGAATTGAGAATTTAAACATGTACATTTAACTTTTATTTTGTAATTTTATGTCCATATCTAGATACCTGGGAGACCTGCCCACAGGAGCTTTAATTATGGAATGAATTTAACCGATCTTCCTCAGCACTCGCCTCTCCTCTCCTCTGGAATCAATTTTCTTTTCCTCTCCGTGAGCTCCCTCCTCCCTTCTGTCCTTTAATTTTCTTCCTCATCTTTCTTCTCTAATGCTAGCCGCATCTTAATTCTGAGCAGGGGTTTGCATGTGAATGCTATGGGGGTAGTGAGGAGGGTGAGACATAGCGGAGATTAAAGCTGTATTTAAAATGGCTTCTTGCTGTGCTTAGCTCAACACTCATCTGGGGATGTGATCATGTGCTATCCTGTGATTTGTGGCTTAATTAGCATTTTGGGGTACCCAAGGCTAGAAAACCATTACAGTTTCTATCTCTGCTGCACTTAGATTAATTTCTTCCACTTTCTTGCCTCTGAGTGTCTACTGACTGACACATGCACACACTCAAGCTGAGGATGACTGAGAAACCACACAGATAAGCAGAGGATTTAGCCATGTAGTTGGAGGCTTCTCCATACAGCCCATTTAATAAATTCATACGATCTGTTTGGTTCAGGTCAAAGTGTACGGGTGAAATAAGGAAAGATAATTTGGCTCAACTCGGTGCATAACTCTGCAAAGAAGGTTATGTTAAGATGGCCCCTGGCTGTCTGTTTTCTGTATCTCACACTATGACTTTATCTTTACTGTGCTCAGCTGTGATCTCTGCAGAGCGCTTATACAACAAAGAGGAAGGCACTTATTAAATGTGGGGACTTGGTGACCTTTCCTATGCAATCACAAAACTCTACTGTGTTATCTAACCAGAATATTCTGACTTCTAACATTGTTCAGTGGGGTTTTGTTTTGATTTCCATACATATGTGAATGCTGCTTGCTTATTTGAATATCTATCTAATCTTGTTGGTGAGTGAAAATATGACATGAGTACGACTATTACTACTTCTAGTAATACTTCTATAGGAAAAGCTATGGTAACATTTCATTGTTGTCTCTCTGTGATTTAATTGTTGTTTTGTATATCTTTGATCATTGAACCTCTGTCATGGTGTGTACGCCTGTGTTTGTGCACACAGATGTGTGGCCAGGTCAACTAATAGAGAAATAGAATAGCCTTTAGAAGATCATTACAATGTACATGTACAATGTATTTCTGTATCCGCCCGACAGCTTGTGTACATTAGATTTGTAGAGTTGATCTCCACTTTGTGATGGAGGATGGACATCTGATGGTGCATTGCATACTCCCTTCCCAATTCACTCATTCAAAATCTGCATCTGATATGGACAACTGGTAATTGTCCATATCAGCTAATTAGCAACTAATATGAGAGACAAATTGTGTTCTCCACATATTTAGTCAACAAGACATAATGTATGTACTGCACAGTGTATCTTAGACATTTTGAGAGGGGATGCACTGTTAATTCCGAGAGGGTCATTATAATATTATAATTGCCAGTCTTCACAGTGTAGAATTGGCATTAAAAGTCCAAACTCTTAAAATGGCAGCTCTCCTAAAATAACACGTACAAGCAGGCAAACTAAAATACCAGGTACGATGTCATCTCAGGGTTCACCGACCGTGTGGGCGGAGATCTTCCACCTCTACCTGCTGGCTGGCTAATGGTCTGCTTCCTGGGGACCTCATGCTCTGGGGTCATCCCGCTGCCCTGTCGGGCATGAGTGAGAGGCCTCTGCATGTCTCACTACCTCTGTCCCCTGGGAGGTCGCAGCCTGCCCGCCTCCTTCTGCCTGTCCTGGTTTATCGTTATGCAGTGACCCACAGTTAACTCGTCCTCCTGCCCGCGTCCCTCAGTCAAGGGGAAGAGAGCGCTTTGGCAGGCATCTACCGCTGCTCCCGCCTCCCCGGCTGATGTCCAGCTGCTGTATGCAAGAATGGTGACACAATTAGTTGTGTAATGTTTGGGATGTGTTTGGCATTTTTAACCATGCTGCTGCATGGCGGTAGAGATGGCGTCGTCCGACTGCCTGCTGTCCGGCCACTTTGGGCCGGACTGAAATATCTCTTGGATACAGTTAAATAGTTAATAGTTAAAACTGAATGGATGTTCATGATGGTCGTGGTTCTAAGAGGACATATCCTCATCACTTTGTATCATATTTGTGGTTTTTAATGAAACGTCTCAACGTCTACTGTATGGTACGCCATTATATTTGGTATTCATATGACATTACATTACATGTCATTTAGCTGACCCTTTTATCCAAAGCGACTTACAATAAGTGCGTTCCACCATGAGAGTACAACTCAAAACAACAATCAAGAAAATACAATTTCTTAAAGAAAGCCAAACTCCAAACTGCTATACCTAAGTTCCATTTAAGTGCCACTGAAGTGCTAATCGGTTTTATGCCCCTCAAGATGAACTACAATCACTCTGGTGATGTCTTCAATTTTCCTCTCGCCCCACCATCATTTATGACCACACGCAACACTAATAACATTCCCATCAGCTTGAGCTGTACTTTGTTTTTAGTGCTAATTAGGAAATGTTGTAATGCCTGCACCCACAACTTGGATGGAGAATATGGGGAATGTTGTACCTGCTTCATACCCTTATGGTGGCATTGCCATTATGAGCATGTTGGCATGCTGTTGTTAGGATCAGAGCTTAAGTGCAGACCTGCAAAGCTGTCAGACGGTTAGCAGCAGTGTAGTTTGTCATTTGGCATGGATGTGTTCGAAGAGAGTGGTAAAAAGGCAACCCAACAAGAAGAAAGGAGTTCTGTATTTCACTCTACATCATCTTGAGTTTACAGTTTCCACGTATACCCAGTCGGACCACAATGAATGAGTTAACGACTACTCGGCTAGTGAGACGATTATGTGGTCAGAGTTTGCCTTCTTTAATCGTCAGGTGTGGGAGTTTACAGCTTAGTTGAAGTTCCTGGAGCCAAAGAAAAGATAATTAAAATAATAGTTGAAGCTGCTTAAATGGAATATGAGGGTATAGCAGCTCAGAAAGAGGGGATGGCTTAGAGTGAGATAAGGTTCTCACTGAAAAGAAGCGTAACAATAAGAATAGATGGAAAGGGCGATGTGACAAATTAAATATGGATTCTGCTATATTTCTGGTGTGTGCGTGAATGGGCTTGTGTGTGTGTGTGTGTGTGTGTGTGTGTGTGTGTGCGTGCCTTGGTGCACAGTCCAAGTATGCAGCGCCCTGATTTGTTAAACGATTTTCTGTTTCCTTGTGCACGATTACCAACATAAATACACATTGTGCAGTTGTTCGCACCCATGACGCTATCTTATCTACTTCAGCCTCAGTGCTTCATCTCCATTCTAATAACGACTGAAATACTCACTAATTATTCCATAATATAATATCGACTGTAATCTGAATGCAATTGCCATTTCTTGTATTAAAACGTCCATCACACGAGCAGCTGCAAGACATTTATGTGCGCTGAGGTTAGCGTCTGTGCTTCCGACAGTTAGCCGATATGAAACTGTTGCCCTTGGACATTGTGGAGTAATGTAGCGTCACTAATCAGTGTTTCACTTTGCGGCGCTACAGAGGAGAGCTCTGTGTTCTGCTCGGCAGAGTGCTCACCTTTCCCTCCTGTTTGCAATTAGCAAGAGGTTTCCCTGCACTGATGCAGTGTTGGAAGAGGGCAAAACCCCGAGAGAAAGAATTCCTAAGCAGCAGTTTTTCCACAGTATCAAATTGCTTTAAAATGTGCGTAAAAGCAACCATTGCGTTTTATTGGCCATTCTTTTTTGATGTCTTCAATAAAATAAAAAGTCCTTTTCAAACCGCCAAAAAATGTCAGTTGTTATGAGAGTCTATTTATTTTGATAAAAATATTGATTTGACAATTGGTGGAATTAAATTATTGAAGGTTTTTTACAACAACTGTTAGCTGCCAAGAGCAACATGTAGTTATTTCAAGTAGAAAGGGGCACTCAGAGTGCAGATCTCCTCTCGGTTTCTGCTGTATTGTGTGATTGAATGAATACAACCCACAATTGACTAACTCCGTGTGGAGATACTAATGTACTGTAAGGCGTCGCAAAACAAACTAAAATTGAAACTAAAAATCAGTCGGTGCTGCATGCATCTAATCGGCTTGAAGTCATCGGAGAGACTTTTCTTCTTGCCAAAATGAAACTGGAAGAGAGGAGTCAGCACGCTGTCAGTGGCAGTCAAAAACGAGCAAGAAAATATGTTTTAAGAACGTGTGAGTCTCCTTAACTCTGAGACGTCTTTGCAGCCTTGACCGGCCACCCAAACATATTTTGCAGTTTGCTGCAGCAGAATGCGGTATTAACCGTGGACAGACACAGAGGGGAATACTCACTCAGTCGCTCACAAATATACACCGAAACCACGAAAATGTATTTATTTATTTTTCATATATTTAGTTTTTTTGTGGCGAGCTCATCTATTGACACGATGGAAGCAAAACAAATAACGAACAAATCTGTCTACCTATAAACTACAATACTAAAAATGTAAATACTATCTGATTCAATCCACCTCTACCCTGATGAGTTTGTGTCAACTCACATGTATTTAAAAAGTTGCACATTTTACACACTTGTGCATAAACATTGATAAGTTGAACTGCATGCATTGGCTGATACTTGAAGCTATTCTTGTAACAACCAAAAGAGTTGTAGCCTAAACATGCCCGTTATCATGCAGCAACATGACATGGAAAGACCTTTGTCTTGTTTATATTTAAGAAAATTAAATAGGAGAAATCTACATAATCAGAGGTTTACTCTAATTAATTTAATTTGAAGGATAACAGGGTGCTGGGAGCTAACAGTGGTTGAAGAATACTTTTTTTCCTTTAATGTTGTCTTTTTAAGTAATACAGAACAACTCTTAGTCTTGCTATTGTTTTTATCTCCAGCAGTATGTGAAGACTGGCTAGCAGAATATGGAAGTTCAGGTACAATTTGGCCAATGTATTTTTTTACGTGAGCTACACTAAGCAGATATATCACATACTGTATAAGTGTTTAAAGGTGTGGTCATCAAATTAAACATGAACTCTCAACATTGACCATTGAAACGCGTGCTGTGGACAGTAATCACTTATAGGTCACGCCCCTTTTCTCTTTCCTTTTGAAAAGTTGATATCGGGCTGAATTACATTGTAGACATTTTGAGTGCAGAAAGACCCAGCAGTCCACAGCTGTTTGAACTGACGGAGCGATCTGTCCGCCTGCCGCCTCTTCTCCAATCACCTGCCTCGCCTGTCTCTGAACAACAGCAGCTGTGCTGTGAGGCAGAACACACTTAACAGGGCCACGTAAAGAGTGATGGAGCACAAACTGCACCTATCTCCACTTTCTCCAGCATGCTACATAAGTTAGTTGTGTAACAACCATTGTATTCAAGAAGAGAGGTGGGGAACTCAGAACGTGTCTAACTGGGCCTGGAAGGTATTGACTTATTCTGTCTGTGTGCGCGCCTGTTTTCACAAACATACAAAGGGTCAAGTCAGGTTTGTGCATCTCATAGCTTTAGCAATGAGGCATTGTTACAATGGATACTCATGATGTTATCATAGTCTTGCTTTACCTTTCACACCTCCAAAACTGTATCACAGTAATGTTGGTAACATAAGTTAATGAGAATACTTCATTGTTGGATTCCTGTGAAATGTATTGTGTGGGGATCAATCAGAGATCCATACAGGAGGAAAGGTTCTGAGACATTTGTCGGCACGTTGGCTCTCTGCCATATTGAAGGGGAAACTGTTAACATCTTTGAATTGAAGGGGAAGCTCTGCCTCATGGGGACAGAGTGTATTTCTGTCCCTCTTATTCTTCACACAAGGTCCCGGAGATTATTTTTACAGACTAGGGGATGTTGTACTTATGCAGCGGCCAACACCCAAGAACAGGAAGCCACCATTTCTATGAAAGTCCACGAGATGGAAGCAGATAGCGCCACGGGAAAACAATATTTGGGCTTGAGCTCATTCTGGTGGCCAATTAGACCTAAATGCCTGTATGATTTACCACTTCCTCTACCTGCTTTTATGTGTGTGAGCTGCTGTGTGGAACACAATGACCCCTGATGAAAGATTCAGCTAAGGCGCGGACACGGCCGTGGCGCCATCCTTATCAGATGCCTTCTTCTCAGAACTCAGCAAGACCACCTGAAATCAATGTTTGAGCCGTTTGCCACACCAATGTATGCAGTGAGCATTTAGACTTTATTGTATCTATATATATATATATATATATATATATATATATATATATATATATATATATATATATATATATATATATATGTATAATAGATATAATATATATATAATATATATGTGTATATATATAATAGATATAATATATATATATATATGTATATAATAGATATAATATATATATATATATATATATATATATATATATATATATATATATATATATATATATATAGATAGATACAATAAAGTCTAAATGCTCACTGCATACATTGGTGTGGCAAACGGCTCAACCATTGATTTCAGGTGGTCTTGCTGATATATATATATATATATATATATATATATATATATATATATAATTTGTAAAAAGTCATTATACCTATGCTATGTGTAAATGCACTAAGGTCCCATAGAAGCATCTAATCAACTACAAATCAGTAATGGAAGCAGTCTTTGATATCAAGCATTGCAAACGGATCAAATATTGAGCAAAAGGCTGTTATGAACACATACATGAATAATCAACTTGAAAACTTATAGTATAGGTTTATATGTCAGTGGTGAACTATCAAGGGCCCTTTGTCTTTTAAAGTATTCACTGAGACACGTTGTATATACAGATAGATTTTTTCTTTTTTCCTCCACCCTCCCCTGTAGACACAAGCTGGAAGGGAAGCCCATATCTTGAATGGCCGGGTGGAGTGATGGGTATGAGGGCACACTGTTAATTGCGTAATGAAACATGTCTGGGTCAGGATACTGCCTCAAAAATAAAATTTTATAACCTACAATCTGAACTGTTTGCAACTTTGCTCCGTTAGACAGTAACAGCTTACTCAGCTGGAAGTGCTGAGGTTAAATCTTTTAGGATGTTTTTAGGGTATCTACTGTGGATGAACAGTGTAGGCTTTTTAGCCGTTTGTGTAAATAACCCATCAATTTAAGATCAATAGACTATCACAATGGTCCCAGATGAACGGACCCACAGCCACTTTGTTATGGGAAGGAGTGCTCTTGACCTCCGACCAAATGAGCATGCATTGTGACCAGACTGAAGACAGAAGCTAAATAGGAAGAAGTCAAGCTTGTTGTAGTGTCTACGTCTACGGGTTGTAGATTTCAGGCACTGATTGAAAGATTGGCGACCAAATGAAAGACATCAGAGGATACCATGATGTCATCTAATGCTATCCTTCTGCTCATTGATTCATTTCAAGTTCACTCGGTTGAGTTCAGAATCTATACCAAGTAAATGTAGCTTTTTTTCTACTTTCTTTGGATTGATATCTCCATTTTAGAGCTTGTCAGTGGTGTCTTTTCAAATGGTGGGAATGATATACTTTGCTACCGCATTATCTCTTTTTTAACCATAGTTGCTTCCATTTTTTAAACAATGTTCCTCAATGTTCTTTGTGCTGAATGAACACGAAGGAAAGCTTAACATTGTTAATTTGCACATGCCACCCACAACGGCGGTTGAAAAGTGGCAAAGTTTTCCTTTATTCCACATTTAGTTTGACAGACAGACAGTCTACAGATTAGATTGTTAACTTGTGTCACACACCCACACTGTCTTTTCATTGTTAACTAAAAAATGTCTCACTAAAAAAAAAGTGTTGATAGGGGCTTGTACTTAATGTCAGCTTGTCTACCATATCAGAGGAAGATAATGTTACTCAACAAGAAAAGAGAATAAACAGGGTATTTCATTCAAACTGAGTTAACTGTATTGCTGTTTTCTTTGGTTAATTACCATAGTAAACATGGTGGTGTTTGTCAAAGTAATAAGGGTCAAACACTTTTTTCTTTTTTTTATCTCTCGAGAAAAGATTTAGTATTTCTCCATAAAAACGCACATAGCTGGGCTTCTAAGCTGCCTCCCACCATGGGTCCATGTTACGGCCTCATCACACTCTAGGTTGTGATTATTACTTCTCTGGAGATGAGACATTTAACCTCCACTTCTCTTTCTATAACATTTGGCTCCAGTCCTTCTAATTGGCCATTAGATTGGCATGAAATGCTGGAGAGAAACCAATAGAAGTAGAGAAGATTTGTCTTGACACTAGTTTGCTTTATCGCCTTTATTGCGATGACCACTCTGCTCTTCTGATCCTTTGTCTTGAGTTGTGGGCGCTTAAACCAATTTCTGATGAAATGCGTATCCTCCGGACTAATAAAGCAGATTAATATCTATAGATCGGCTAAGTGAAGTAATGCTTCGGACCACCTCAGGAACTAGTCGGAGGCCTAAGAATCATAATTAAAAATGAAATGACCGACTCAGTTAAAATAACGTGTGTCTTATCACATTGCTCATCTACACAAACATCTAGACTAACTGACTGCTATATTAAGTTTTTTAAAAAGTAATAACTAATGTAACAGGGGTCATCAGTGAGTGACCCGCAGCCTCAGCAAAAGGGAGAGCAACTTCAAAACGACTCTAGTGGAGTTTCTGTTTGATGGTTGAGACGGCAAAGGATTATTGATGATCCATTGAATTTGATGATTCATAGGATCTTGTCTGCTTTTTATGTTGGCGTTAGTGTTACACTTTGGGGGAAAGTAGTTGCCTTATCTGAACCTGCTGTCAGCTATCTCCCAGAGCCGCCACACTGTTAATCACATGTCACAGTAAGTGTCTGCAGTAACTCCAAGGAAGCTGATACTCTACTGGTGTAATGCAATGATGAGAAGTTCAAATGAGTGTATGGTGTTGATATTCATCATATGTATTTACGTCTACAAGAGCAGGTTGAGGAGTTTGATGGATAAAATTGGTAAAAAAATAAACGTTAAAATACTTCCATCCAAAATAATGGAGGTGGGTGCACTTTGTTTATTTGTTCTCTGTGTGGGGCTTCTGTTGGGAAGCTCCTGAAATGAAGGAACAATTGGAAACTCAGGCCTTCCTGAGCCTTATTTCCAGCTGATTCCATTTAAGTCATCAAATTCATGATATGCATAAAGAATATCATGTACATTCAATATTTTAGAAAAACATGGTAACATAGATATTGGTTGATAATTATAAAAAAATCTTGTATCTCCATATTTATGCACAGGAATCACTTTGGCTATTTTTAAATGTAGCTATTCTGGCCTCTGTTCATGACAGAACTGACGAGCTCAAACAAATCACCTTGAATTGGTTGAAGTGTAACTGAAGTCTCACTTATTCGTCACTTTTTGCCCCGTAGTGACCAAAGATGCATTTTTGTATTCTTGCAATCTGCGCTGATGGAGTATCTGTTCCTTCACATCTCAGGATGTGAGACAATGCTGTGAAAAAGCTTTCAAAAGCATCCAACAAGACGGCAACTATTTTCACATCCTATAATTCCTTGGTAAAAATGCTGAGCCTTCTGACACCCACTTAGGGCATTATGGTGGTTTTCTTTACCTTCATAGTTCGCCGATAATTAAGTCGTCTTAAGCATATAAGCCAGTAAAGGCATCAAACAAGAACATTCTTTTGAAAATACAGTTCTCTATGAATAAAAATCACACATAAAGAATATAGAGGGCTAAATGTTGGAATATATGATTCCACTTCCATAACAATATTTGTATTCACCTGAAAGTGTTCTCTGTTTTTTCGCAGTAAGAATTGATGGGCATGATTTACTTTGTCATTAAACATAGATATCAGTTGTTAAGCAGTAAAGTAAAGGCATCAATAAAGGGCTCTGTCCTTGGTTTAACCGGTGTTCAGTCACGTTTGACACTCTGGCGAAATAGTTTGTAGTTTTAGCAGCATGGCCTCATTTACTCCCAGATAACAACGGCCAATTTTGCCTGGATGATTGTCCTCCCTTTGATTGTAGTCGCATGCAGCCTCTTATTTGTGTCAGAAAAAAAATGAAACCTAGAATATCACATGGCACAGAAAATAAGTTAGACTGAGCCCCATCAAAGGTAAAGGGGAGGCAATAAATTATGAAACTATAAGCTTGTGATTGGATTTGCAAACTATATCCACCCCTGGTTGTTTGTTGTACCGTGTGGTTGGGAGTCGATTGTTGTTTAACGCTCAAACACAGCATCATTCAGTCGACTGGGTTTGCTCTTTTCTTCTCGCGGTCCTTTCAGCTGTGAGCTGAGCTCTCTCCCTCACTCATCACATCGCAGCCATTAGGTCACAGAGCTGCCAGGAAGCATGTAAGGAGATCTGCAGGACACACAGACCGTGGAACGAAGTGGTGCTGGAGGACGGGACAACGTCTGTCGGCTCGTGCAAAGGAGCTCTGTTATTGGAGTTTACAGTAGACGGGGCTGACGTCTGCCCGTGTTAGTACCACGCCTCACAGTTCACTCTCAATGCACCCCGGATATCCAGTGAAGGCGCCATGCATTGTGGAAAATATTAAATTAGTCTACACTTCTGTGAATAGGTGTAAGAATATGTGTCTGGAGTATCTTAGTAATGGAAAAGGGCATGTTTGAGGCACTGTGCTTATGAATTCCTTGCTTATCTGAGGAGAAAAGGGACAAAGGCCTGCCATCCCAGCAGCATGACTATAAGGAAAGCAATTTCCGTCTGTCTGTTAGGCCGTTGGTCCAACACTTTGGTCCAGACTGAAATATCTCAGTGTCAATCAGTCAAAGCTGAGATTAAAAAAAGGATTATGTATTTAAATAATTATTTAGCAGAACCAAATCGTCCATATTTGCCAACCATACTGTTGAGAAGGTTCTCATCTTGACTAAAGGGATTTCAGACTAATTCAATGAAAACATTATCGATTTACCATAGTTAATATTGTTTTTATACCATCAGCAGTTATGTCATTTTAGTCACCAAATGAATTGCTTTGGATATTGAAACACAGGGAGGCCGTTAAAAAAAAGGGTCCAACGGAGCAACAGATGTGAGCAGTCAGATGAGCATACAGGTCGTAAACAGAGTAGCTACCATTTCAATTTGACGTAAAACTAAAATTTAGCATACCAGTAATGCCACGAATAATCTCTCAAGAGTGCGAAGAAATACATATGAAATGTCAAGGTTGAAGCAGGAAGTTGGGCTGCAACAGTATTTTAGAACATGAAGTTTGGGGTTATCATTTCATCTGCCTTTAGTTGTTGGCTCTTCAAAATAAAAAGAACTGAGCTAACTGTATTTTTAAACTGCGTGATCATATAACCTTGCACACTTGTTTCCCCAATGGACCTATTTTTTAGTCTTGTTCCAAGTATCCTCGTGATTGTAAAGATATCCGTGACCATTGGTCAGTAAGTGTTACTGACCGACCTGACAAACGGTGGACTGACGTGACTATTCTGGCCTGCCTCACATTGCACAAGCCCTGAGCTCATCAGCTGTCTAACCTGGACACTCCGCTGCTACAAAGCCTGCGTCTCCACCAGCTGGAATGTTGCTCCGATGTTCCAGAGAAAGGGATTCTGCAGCATGCACCAGGCTTTACACTCATTTAACACTGCTCCAGCTGAAGAACCATTGTGACTCCTCTGCCTGCTGCCCATACTGTGTCTTATAGCTGCTGGCCATGTTATGTTGTCAGTGCCACTCACACATATGGACTGATCAGCGGAGGTTTTCGCAAGCGCTCGTGTGCCAATTCCGGAAGGTCTGCCGGGCTGCGTACATTACGGATGCTTTCTCTCAGAGGGACAAAACGAAAATGACAAGGCAATTGGCAGTCTGTCAGCATTGCCATGGTAGCACAGGCACTGCTGTTTATCCCAAGGTTAATGGGATGAAGCCTGGAACTGAAAATGCCAGATTGAGAGAAACATGTCCTCGTTTGACTTAAAACAAGAGTGGCGTCACGTCATACAGAAGTGAGCTCGGAACAGTACGGGCTGTTTATACACCAGTTTTCTTACTTCCAGCATAGATCTTAAGTTACTAAAAGGAAAGTATGATTGAATCAGTCAAAATATTGATGGAGAAGTGTTGTTATTGAATCGGTGCTGCAAGGGATCTACAGTAAACACCTTAAAACGGTGCAGAATGTGAGTGAAACCGGTATAACAGTCTTTGAGAACGATGACTTTTGTTAAGATGGGGTGAATACCAGGCTTATGCACATTTTAGCTTCAAACCTGCTCGAATCCATCTTGGTTATATATTGTTGTGTGCTTTGTACTCTTTAACCGGCTGTGTGCTTGTGCTGCTGCTACGTTTGCTGAGGTATACACTAATTTATTTCCACTAAAAAACAAAGACCCCACATAACGGCAACACTATATGATGCTAGTATCCACCATGGGAGCACAAGAATAATCCCAACCTCGCCTTCACATATTTGCTGCGAGGCTGTTGTATTGTGTTGATCAGTTCCATCTGTGTTGATGGTTACAGATAAATTCCGCTAAATGTTGTCATATTCCTGGAAGGTGAGCTGTAATATCAGTGTAAGGGGCTCATCTTTTTCCATCATAAGTACATAAAACGATCAGCATATCGCGTGAATTACCTCATAGCCTCTATAAAGATTTTCATTAGAATAAGTGTGTCATGCGGACCCGGTTCTCTCAGAGCCAGACGCTGAATGTAGTTGCAAATGTGTAGTATAATATTATACATAAATCCATCTACAATATGTTGAAACATGTACTTTTCTTTGTATTTGTTCACCTCGGCCATATGGAGTGGATGGGCTGTGGTGGGAAAAGCTTAACCACTAGGATTATAGTCCTTCTGATGGATGGCAATGAGACAGATTAATTGACTGCTGTGCAACCCTCACTTATCTGATTTTAACGCTGCTCCTCCCTTTTTGTTCTTGAAAAGGCAGAATTATCTCTCTGCCAGTAAATGGGGTGTAATGTGTTTTTTAATGGAAAATTAGCAAAAGATTAACATTTTCGCTAGTTACACTTTGCATAAAAGTGGTCTGTGAAACATTTTAGTCGGTTCAGTGCACTTTACCTATTACACCATGTGTTTCTGATGTACACAGATATTGACATGTTAATGAGATTTATTTAAATTTTTGCTTTATCTTTGTATACCACCAGGAAATCCCGGACTCTTTTTATTTTTAATATCTCCCTTTCATGTTCTGAGTCAACATACAATTTTTCTCAACAGATCTGAAAAATATAATTTGTTGTTATTGTGAGGTATGTCAGTCACATTTTATGCGCTATATATCTCAGTAGCATCATTACAATATTTTGTGTAACTTTTGTAACTCCGTTTCACGGAGAACTTTGTTGTTAAGGGAATGGTAAATATTCAAAAAACCTGAAGGAATGGTTCTTCACAGTGCTGCCAAAGAGAATGTATATTTTCGGAGAACACAAATGGGATGGAAGTCATAACCAATTGCATAACTGCCTCAAGCGTGTACTCCATAAATATACAACCAACCCGACATTCTCTGAGCTCCATTTTTTGACCTACACAAATTCTGAAACGTACATGGGAAAACTAGTACAAATGTGTTTGTTTACAACTAAGTGAACTTAGCTTGTCTCACAAACATCATCATTGATCAATACACATTAAAGTCCAACAGATACTGGATTTTTCATTCTAATACGGATATTTAGGAGTTTTCAAAATCTAATACACAGATCGAAAGTGTAATTTTTTTAACATGAACTCTTAACATAAACAACAAGCTTCCTATGTTTAGTTGAAACGTATCCCTGTCAGTGTGGACAATCTATGTAATGACGACAGGGTTTATACGTTCATCAAACTTTGATATTTCAAACAACGATACCAACATACCTCCAATAAGCTCATACCCCCAATATATGGGCCTTGAGTTACTGGTCTAGCTATGGATCCAGATTTAGCCTGGGCATGTATTTCACTGCAAGTCCAATGAATTAGTGCCAGGATAAAATAAACGTAATCTAAAATTATTTTTTAAAAAAAATCTAAAATTAGATTAAAAAACAGCGACAAATTTGACTGTTTTGACTTGAAACTAAAAGAGACAGTACAGTGGACTGTTTCACATTGAACATAAATTGCAGCATGGGAGTCCCTCTGTAGTCGGGCTATCAACTCCTAATATCTGTAATATCTGCCTCTTTTTAGTCGGCTCGATATCCAACTTATTTCTTCAGCTCTCCCATATTGATTGTGTTGTCGATTCTCAGTAAGACTGGCCTTGTTACCGAGGCTTTTCAATTATAGGGAGTAATGTGCTTTAGTGATGGTATAAAAAAAACATTGCCTCACAAAGCGTTAACCTTTAATCAATACATTGTTTATTGGAGCTAATTGAGTTTAATTTAGTTTCTGACAGCTTCCATGTTGATGGTAGGGTTATGACTAACCTGCCAGAAAGCACAACTCAAATGGAATAGAAGATGCTAGATTCATATCTTGTATCGCCTGTGTTTTTATGATTGGCGAGCAGCTTTCTCTTGCCTAACAATAACACGATTGCATATTGGTAAATCTAAAGCCCTGACTGACGCATTTAATCCTGCTGGCTGATGCAGTCATTTGTTAACCTATTCCAACATGCAATTGCAACCCAGACTTCACTAGCCAATAATCTTGTGGGTGATGGTTCAATGACAATGTATCATCATCTGACCGTCACTGGACACATCTGAGACATTTCCAAGCCCAGAACAGGATTTAGTGCAGTGTTTTCCTAACATAGTGACATAATTATTGGAGAGATGAATGACATGATTCCTCTATGTCCATTAGTCTGCACTGCCCATGATGCATGTTTATGCTCACTGGCTACTGGTAAAACATTGGATATTTCAAAATAATCCTGATTGTCACTGTCTTTTCGAGGGTCTTGAGCACCGTGCAAGGTGTTTATACATTTCAAGCCATAAAGCCATCCTTTATCCAGCGTGTTTTTAGTAAAGAGGGGTTTCTCGTGTCTTTTCAATGAGCCAGGAGCAAAGTTGCCCTTTATCTGCAGGGAATGCGATCATGAATATTGTGTTAACCCAGAAAAGTTCAAATCCATGCATGATTCCTTGTTCCCCTGATCCCTCAGCTTTTGTTGTTGCATTGGCCCATTGTACCCGAGAAGAGATCAAGGGGACCCCTGTCGGTTGAGGATTATTCCTTTGTAGAAGCGCCACTGTAGGGAGTCGGGGATTAAAAGAGCAGACAGTGGTTGGGGATTCTACAGGAAGTTCGTTTGCAGCACACACTGCACATCCATTGTTAAATTCAAGTGTTTTTTATTAAATAGCCCATTTGGTGGAATGTTCTTTTTCTTCCAGAGGCACAGACCCACATTAACTTTGTACCCATACTAGGCTCAGTTTAGTGTGTGTATCGCTGTAGAATCTGCCTCATTTGGATATGTATATCAAATATGGACAATTAACACAGGAATTGCCTGTAGCAGGATAATGAATTTTCATTGAGTTTACATATTTCCCCAGCTGTTGGAGAGGTTTAGAGGGCACTGCAGCTTGCATGAATATTCTCTCAATTTCCGTTAAGGGCATATTGAAACCTGGCCGCTGCTGTCGTGGGGTTCTTGTCAGGGATTCTAACAGTCCGTGTGTTATCGCTAGTATCTTTACAGAAAAGGGAATTACGTGGACTCGTCTACATTTTGGTTACACTCTTGATTCTTCTGTTTTTTACAGGAAGCCATGGACCTCAAAGCTGGGCTGCCTCATACCCAGAATGTTCTGCGACGAACCAATCTCCCGTGGACATTGCAGAGGAACACGCTTCGGTTTCGGAGGAGTACCAGGAGCTGGTGCTGGACAAGTTCAACGCTGAGACCTCCAACCAGACCACCATGAAAAACACGGGAAAGACAGGTCGGCATCACAGATTGAGTTATCAAGTAGTTAGACAATAATAGAATAATACCAACATTTTGATTTCTTTGTACAGTTACAGTTTGTTCCAGTTAGTTTTTTAAATAACAGTGAGGCAATGTGACTGCAAGAGACAGTGGGATACAATATTGTGAGTTGATAAACTTATGATGGCTGTCCCTATTTATACAGTTTACTTCTGATTGTATTAAGTCCTTTGCAATAAGTATTGCTTGATCATTTAGCAGGAATATTGGCAATATTGGATTTAAAGGATTTTTGAATCAGTTTTGAATTTTGGGGATTAGTCAAAAATATAAATTATAAATGGTATTTTTTTTTCCAGAAACAGCTGAATGTCCAGATACTTTCCCAATCCACAATATACAGTATACTAACATTGTAATGCATGTATACACAGTGATGAGACTGTAGCCATATCACATACCCACTTTCCACCAGCGGATAATTCTGAATCAAAAATGTAAAGTTTCATTGAAGCAAACAACAATCACACTAAATCCTATAAATCTTTAACGATTCTTGTAAATCTGTCTGTAGTTCAATACTGCTTTTATCGTTCTGCTCTCCTTTTCTCTTCCCATCCTCTTTGTATCGGCCATGCCTCGTTTACAGAAAAATGGTTAAGCTTGATAAACTGCTACTTCAAACCATTGCCACCATTTTATTTTTCAATCGACTAATTCATGGACCATTGGTGTGAAAATCCTGACCTTAGTTGATCTCCTCTGCTTTTGGCAGTGTTTCTCTGAGGGTAGTTTCATCTTTTGCGTTTGATCATAATGAGAGTTGTTAGCCTCCATGACAACCAAGACCGCTGGGACAGCCGCGCATTGCTGCAGGCCGCTTATTTACAAAGATGGAAATAACACGGATGGGAAAATCAGAAAAATGGAACAATGTTACCACAAAATAATATTATACACTCGCTGTTTAGAAGAGGTCAACTTAATATTGAGCAAATTCACCTCACAGTATTGTGAAATTGGTTATAACTAATTTCCCCCTAAATGTAAGAGCTTATATTTTGTTTTATTTTTGTTTGTTTATTGTCATCACTACTTCTCTTTTGTAAATACCATGACATGGCCAGTAGACTTGTATATATATATATATATATATATATATATATATATATATATATATATATATATATATATATATATATATATATATATATATAAAGGAACTATTACATTATCAAGATGAATACACTTCAGAATATAGTGTTTTAAAATATTTATCCATTTTAAATCACATTTACATTTTATAATTATTTGGACAATTCAATAATAATGGATTTATGGATCAATTATATTACAGCTTGTTGGCTCTGTTCAATAATTGGTTAGCTCATCTATACCAAAGCCTAAAAAAACACTATTCAGAAAGCACTTGAAATGTGTATTAATGTGTTGGTGTTGATTATTGATCTTAGTATATATTCGTCCTTCTTGTCCTTGGAAGAAGTTTTGAATGTGTTCTCATTTAATGAATCTCTGGCCTTCGGAATTGTCTGAATACGCCCTGCGTCCGCCCAGTCGGCCGTCTTTGTCCACGCGCTGTCCCTGACACGCTGTTGTGCCTGACCTGTACTGGAGTTAGTAAAGATGACGTCAAACATGGCTGAGTGTATCTAAGCCCATTGTGTGAATGTCACAGCGTTGCAGTCCTTTAGGAGTCGAGCAGAGAGCCCTGTTAGTGACACTTCAACTTTGTTTATTTATTTTATCAATTTAATTAAGGAACATTCAACCATGCAGTCTGTCCTCTCACCTTAGCTAAAGTGTTTCACATAATTTGCCCCTTCGTCAATTCATTTACGGATTATTGTCATGACGAGGACTACTTTTAGCAAGCTTCATTTGTTTAGATGGACTTCTACATTGTGATGAAGGGGGACACTTCTAGTCCCAAATATTAAGTCTCATACGTAAAACCTTCAGTCAGATGTGCATCGGAGTATGGCTGTTTTATGTCTACATGCAAGCACTAAACATTGCCCATGCCGGTACGATCTAGCTGGATCTATCAATATTTTATCTAAGTTTTGATACAAACCTGTCATAAATTACTTTATTTTTTAGTTGTTAGTGTGCCAAGCGTGTAGAACTAAAGTGCCCGATGTAAACACCTGAATAGCATATGCCGATCGAGAGCCATTGTTGGGTATGTCCGTTCTAGAAACACACTGGAGGCTCCCTGAGGATCACCCGCTGCCATGTTTACTGTTTAGTTGAAGTTAATGAAGAATAACGGTTATTCGGAGGTAATAAAACACTAAGGAAAACATACTTCTTAATATTTTATTTCCCTCAATAGATTCCCCTAAAGGCGCCACGCTGTTCCTTTAACAGGAGTGGTTAATCTCAATTTGACCATCCATAGTCAGACTGTGCAGCTATTTGTATAGATTCATGTCAAATATAGTAACACGGATAAATTGCCTTCACTGTCCACGGACCGATTATGCATACTGTCGTGCTTCATGCTTAGGCCGGATCTGAATCAGGAAAATCCCTGTTTTAATTAAGAAGTGAGTGAATAGATCTTAGAAGTTCATCAGATTGATTTCACACGGTTCCCTCGTGCCTTGACCTGCTTTGAGATTGAGCCGAGTTGCTGCCATTCAAGCAGCGTTCCTCAGCAAAACATTTCTCAGTAAAATCTCAAGCAACTTTCAACCAAATTCATGGATTGGAAGGCCTCAGAGACATTTGCATTGAACAAGGATTTACTTTCACACACAGTCCTCTTCTCTCACTGGATGTGATTCAAGGTCTTTTTGGCTGAGCCTCTAATTCCTGCTCTGCTGTTGAAGGGTTCAAACACACCCAGGGCAGCATTTCTAATGAAACTCCCACGACCAGCCAGTATCACCTTTCCTTGACTTTCCCTGTGTTTCAGACAGGATTATATTACCTCAATATCAGCAAAACAGTGATGTATTACCATCCTTGTGAATATGTATGTGTTTTGTAAAAGAGTTTCTCAAATTCTGACCATGTGATGGCTAGTTATTTCTCATACGGACTGATTTTCTCTTTGACCTGCTGCTTTTACGCTCAGAAATCTCTTCCATCTAAGCCATTTTCCTTCATACTGTGGGCCATCGGCTTAAGCAGCACTGGCACATTACGGCTGCTGGAAGATTCTCTTTTGCCTCATGAGAGGGGCTCAGCTCATCCTTCATCACACAAGTTTCTCCTCTCTTCAGATCTCCGCTTCGCTCTCGTCCTATTCTCTGGAAGATTCTTCCTGCTAGTAATCCCTGAGTGGTGATCTGTTTCACTTATCTTGATGTCATCCATTCCCTGTGCACAGCTTGTTCATCATGTCATCTGTGTTTACTGACGGTCTGTTTGCTTGAACAACCGATCCAACCCGCGGTTTGCTTTGTGTGATATAATTAAAAGCGGGCTGTCCCTTTTCACTTTGCCTGTAACGGGGGATCAGCCGACAGAGCACCGGCACTACTCTGGCTAATGATGGCTAATGCAGACGTGTTAAAGGCTTATGAATACATTAATGAATAATCTCAGCCAGGACAGCAGAAGGATGTTATATGCCTGGTCAAGGTGGTGTTTTGGACGTCAAACTAAAGAACTAATAGAGATGAAAGTCGCTTTTTCATGACAGCGCTGAGTATATTTTAAAACGTAGACTTCCGGGAAAAACAGACAATTGAATTTTCAGAGAAATCCAAATTGCTGCGGTCAGTCATGTCTGTTTTAACTGCAGGATGTGGATCACATGGCCCAGTACGAATTAAGAATTACTCTCGGAAGCCACGGCATGCTTTTAAAAGTACTCAAGCTAGTAACAATGATATATTTCTCAGCAGAAATTAGTAATTTTGGAGCTAATGGATATTTTTGTGTGATACGCTCTCTTTAGGCAAATGCCCATGAGCAAAATGTATCATTTTTGAGGATACTGAGGTTAGAGTTCAGTTTTGCAGTATTAGTATTCCTCATGTAGTTGATTTTTGCTTCACAAAACACGTGCAAGCTAGATAGGAAAATGATCATTCTACAGAACAAATAAAATATGTTTTAGGTTTCACAGTTTGGTTTAGATAGGATTTACCATTATTGAAAAATTATAAAAATGTAAAGAATTGCGCAACATAATACTCATCACAGTTTTGAGATCTCAAGTGGCCTTACTTTCACAAAACTTTCACAAAACTATTTATCAGTTAACTGTTACAGAATCACTGACAAATTAAAAGTCATAACATATCGTACGTGCGTGTTCACAAACTCTTGCGGTCATATTGTTAAAGCCATATTTTTTAGATTAAAATCATCTACTGTGAATACATTAACAATGCATTCAAGGGATATAATGATAGTGGCATAGCATTTGTGCAATACACATTTAATTACAAGACCTTGAGGAACAAAATGTCAAACCTTCAGCAATGCAGACTATTTTTTAAAGATTGCTATTCTACAGCTGAAGCAACGGCCTTACAGCCTTGCAAAAAGCTAGGCAGTGGAAGAAGATAACAAAGCAGGCACATTCCATTATGTCTTCCTAACACACCATGCAACAAGTTGTAGAGACAATGGCGCTGCCTCTAGCTTTTCGCCACAGTCAACCAATGGGGTGTCAAGGCCACTGGGAGAGGCTGGTGTGTCAGTGGCATCCTTATGAATGTGCCCACCACTGACTTTGTATCTCGCAATGATGTTCCCTTCATAAAGCATTCTCCGGAAACGCATCATGTCAGGCGGGGGGTTGCCAGGTAGCAGAATGTCCCTCTTGCTGCTCTTGCATTCCTCTGAGTCAAGATTGTGTATTTGCCCTTTGAAAATCCTTGAAGGAATTATAAAAGCACATTGAGTCACAATTAAAATATCTATTATGTGTAATATATTCAAAACAAAACCAAGTCTGTCTTTAAGCCAGCTTGTTTAACAATGAATATCATCGAGGACATTTGATTAGCAATGGAAATGAGCAGTTTGAACAGTTCCCAGAATGCATTAAACACCAAAACTAATCGGAGCGAGTCTACAATATTTGCTGAGTTGTAAGTTCATAGTCTAAATGTCACACTATGACTGATAAACACAATTGCATTGTGTCATATTATCATAGAAAACAGATTATGTTTAATATTTGGAGATAACAAAGTTCATCGTCTCCGGATGAAAAGCTTAAAGAAGAAAATATAAACACCCCAGAATTGAACTGTTATATTTTGAGATCATGCGATAACTCAGTCCATCGTTGTACAGAAAAAAACAGATGAGAGCTTAGATCATAAGAATTAAGTTGCGATGTTGAGATAATGGAAACAAAGACAATGAGCAGCCTCCGCCGCTCCGAGCTTCTGTAGAATCAGATCTTTAACTATCTCCCTTTCCTGCAAGGAGTGTACTTCATTTTCCTTCTTTGTTTGATTCGATCTTCTTCTCTTTCTTCTGCCCCCGTTTGTCTCCAGTTGCTGTTCTCCTGAAGGATGACTACTTTGTAAGAGGTGCTGGACTTCCAGGGCGTTTTAAGGCTGAGAAGATGGAGTTCCACTGGGGCCATAGCAATGGATCAGCAGGCTCAGAACACAGCATCAATGGCAGAAGGTTTCCTGTCGAGGTAACGCGTCCTGTCACCACAATACACTTTGACAAATGTGCAATATGGGGCCACACGGGTCCATATTGAATATGGGAGCCACGTGTAGGATTGAGGCAGCACATTGATGCTTCTAAAATCCAGTATACCCCTTATCTAAGAGGCACAACTCTGAAGCATGGGAAGCATAGCATCCAGCATTCTTAAAACTTCACCCATACTAGAAACTAATAGTATGGCTAGTTCAGCTTCTTTGATTCTAACACTTTAATTAGGTGTGTATTAGTCTATATGAAATTACTGGAAAGAAACATTTACTGGAGAATCCTATTAATGCATGTACAGATATTAGAAATGGTACAAGAAATGGACATTAAACGAAAAATGAATAAAATGGCATATATTTTTCAAAATAATTTCCACTGTTAATGGTCATTTGGTAATTTTAAATACAATAATATAATTTTTCCCCCGTAATATCGTTGGACCACTATAAGAATAAGATATAGTTTTGTTGAACTTACAATGGAAATATGAAAAATGTCATCAATGAAAGCAGAGTGAAAAGGCGTCAAGAAAAGATAACGTTTAGTAGAGTTTAAATATTAAATAAGATGAATAATGAAGCTAAAGTTTGTACTTTTTTTGCGGTCAGAAATTTCTCAATGCCATTTGTGCCAACAGACAAAGAGCAGACAAAAGAAACAAAGGAAAAAGAGACTGCAGAAGTCACAAAGGAAAGCAGAAAAGAAATTATCACCCACTCTTGTGGCTCAGATATAAAGGGTATTAAGTCTGAAACCTTACTATTATTTATTCTGGCTCCTGGATTAAAGCAGAAATCCTACTATTTCTGTGTGGGGCAGAGTGTTAGCTATTAGTGCCTTTCAAATGTTTATGATTTACAATGCCATTTCTATTCATTAACTGAAATGAATTGGCAAATGTGTCTTAGTCACTGGGGTTGTACAGAATGATTTTTGTATCCCCTCTATTGCCAAACAGCAATAATTAGTGTAAATATAACGAAAACAGGAAATGGCTGTTAGTGTGCCTCTATCTCCAAACACACAGCGAGAGTTCTCCTGTGTTTGTTTCTTGGCCCTGTTCTTTGGCCCTCTATGCAAGCACAGCTTTAATGTTGAATGGCTGAGTAATTAGATTTTTTTTTTGCCACATCACTTTGTGTTCAATGTAGTGTTAAAGGGCACCGGATTATATACAGCCATTATAAAGCTGTTGTCCTTACGGCTCCTTGGTGCTTCTAAATAAGACAATTGGATTCTCTTTAATGACCAATTTAGGCAGTCGTTGGAAAAAAAGCTGAGCAAGAAGTTGAGGATAATGCCCTTTAGATTCATCATTTATGAATGTAAAATATAAATGTTTGTAGCTTCGCATATTTTTGTGTGTACTCCAGGGTTTTTGCATCAGCCTCTCAACACGCATTCCAAGGTCAATGTGCTGGGAATTTACATGGATGAAGCTCTCTTTAAATAGGAAACATAAGCCAACGAGGAAAAGTGTCAAGTCGCTTAGCTAATGAAAGGAAGAAAAGAAATAGAAGTAATGATATTGTAAAAACAAAAAGGGAAATATGTCCACAAATGTGTCTATAATATATACATAGGATTTTATATTGTTTCGATATTTCTTGTTGTTACTGCTCGAGTCAGCTGTAAAACCTGACTGCTAGTTAACCGACATAGAACTCTTGAAATAGACAACTTAAAGTAATTTATACAATATAAATGTAAACTTTGACCTAACATGTTGAAACAAAGAACTGGATCAAGACAATAACAGGATTATTTTGTCCGGTACAATATAAAAACATATAATAATCCTTTACAAGCTTATAAACTGATAAGAGTTCAATAACTATCAGTTTAAATGCATTTTAAAGGGAACAGAGAAGGAACAAAATAATGACAAAAAGGGTTGATTCAGAGTGTCACTGTGTATTTCTTGCTAATGTAAAGGCATTTAAATGTACAGAAGCGGTGCCATGTGGACGCAGAGGTAGTGTGATTATTGTCTTAGTACGAGAAGAGGGTCACTCATCCTTTATAGTGTCATACAGTAAGATGGGCTTTCGGCCTCGTAAATGACGTGTAAAAGAAATGTTAAAAGAAAGTTCAGCATTAGTGGAGAGGCCCAATAAAAATCAGCCACGCATGGCAACCTCAAAGTCATATCCTCATGGGAAATGCATACAGGAAGTACAAAAAAGAATATTCCAGCCACACATCCGCAAAGATGTTTCCTGTGAACTATATTGTGTATACGTGCGCCATATATGCAGAAACAGTGGGAGGTTTGCTTTTCAAAATGGTTTTCTCTTTTTTGCCATAGGTTAGACTAAATGTATCAAACATGATTTATTACTTGACACTCTGAATCAGAAGGTGAAGGAGGGAAATCAAATGATGTATGGTTGAAAGGGAACGTGGTTATACAGGATCTAGCCTTTGGCCATTAAACTTCATCCTGTAAGATGTGACATTTTCATATCTATGCCTTGACAGAGTTTGATGTATTTAATATTATATTACATCTGACACCAGATACGCAGCTAAATGTTCTGTTCATAAATATTTGTGTTTGACGTAGTAGCCAGTGATCTTTCACGGGAGGTTTTTCTTTATTTTGTTTTGCATATCTTCTGTTATTCGAGAGTTGAGCAGCATGACCTTGGAGGTTGAGCTCTAGGGCCCTTTAAGCTCCGTGTCCTCCCAATTTTAGACATGTGTAACACATTATAATAAACATGAGAAAATATAATGATGTTGTACATCAAATTTAAAAAACACAACTTGGGCTATAACAATCAGTAAGCCATTTCAACACAGCTCAAACACCAACTAAAGTATTCATTAAAATATCATATTTTTGTTAGGAGTCGTCCCACTCAGCATGTTTCCGGAACTAGCGACACGTAGCTCCGTGCTATTGGGAAAAGCCAGATGGCAAAAAGCGAGAGGACCCCGCACAGTTTAAAAATAAATTCACCAAAAATCATTCTGCACAAAGCATCCCGGAGATATGAGCGAAAGAACACAGCCACGTGAATCTTTGGTTTACTGTTGTAAAGCCAAAGACTGCTGTATATGAATGTATTGAACACCATAAGTATGACACAAGTGAAATATATGGTTTGGTAGATGAAAAAAATCAAATGGAACAGATGGTGCTCAAAGGTGCCCAAATGCACATTTTAGAGACCGTGACTAAAGTCTCTTCACTAAAAACTCTCTAACTATTTTTCTGCTTCAGTTTTTCAAAGTCAAACTTTGCAGAGTGACTGTTCTCACAGTGCGCCTTATCTGGGTGGGGTTAGACCTCTGCTGTGCATTCTTCCAAGACATAATCATCCTGAAAGTGCTTTTTTTCCAAGGCAAACCTGAAACTTCTGTTTTTGCTGTGTTTCATCTTTATTTACTCTTAACCAGTAACATATATACTATTATTTATACATCTGAACAAAAGCTTACATGGGTTGTCTTTATTATAACACCAACATTATTCAAATAGCATTTGCGGTTGCAGAGATACACCCTTTTTAGTGTGGGTATGTTATTTCGAGCAGAAACCTAAAATAATAGGGCGGATGGTGAAAGGTTAAATATCTGCTAAACAGAGACAAATTCAGCCCTGAGTCACTTATAAAACGCCACATAAAGCATTTATTCTTATGGCCCAAACAAACCTAAAAAATGTTTATTCCACCTGCTTAAAAGCTTGCAAACACATACGGTTCACACCACGGAACAGGGGCTGGAAAGCCAAAAACACAAAGCTGTATTATAGAGCTGCTCTGCCTTTTGTAACAAGGCCGTGTTAAAAAAACAACAACAAAAAACCACAACGGCTGCTCGGCTTTTGGCTCATGAGCTTGACATTAATCTAACCACGGTCTCTTTCATGGGAATGAAGTGGGGAAATCGATAGATGGACCACCTGTTCGCTCCAACAGCACAATGAAAAATGAAACAGTGGATTTATTTTTCTGCCTCAGGCTACCATAAGGAGATCTTTTCTAATAATATATTAGGGTGTCACCAAAGTCAGATTAATTATACATGGCTTGCAAATCACTCTTCGAAGGGTACACACAGTATTGCGGCTGTACGAAGCGTTGGGGTGGGTGTACAGTACGGCCACTTTCAGAAAGACAAAAGCTCCGTAGCACTGAAAGCATATCTGCAGTCAAGACCACTGGAGGTGGATATGGCGACCTTGAGAGCTCAACACACATACCAAAAAGAGAGAACACAGAAAACACAATACATTAATGTGTCGGAGCTAAAAACTGATTTATGAATAAGCAACTGGTTTGTGTCGCTTGCTGTTACCGAAGCCCCTTCAGTGGTGTTTGAAAACCAGTGAATAATGAACTGTTTGGATAGAAAGACCAACGCTAAGGGAAAGCAAACATGTGCAATAATATCTGAATTGTGTACTCTTCTTGTGTTTTGTCTGTTTGCATCTGCAACAGCCGTCACAGCAATGCCAACAAACCGTCAACATAACAGATGTATTTTAATAAATGATAATTTTTTTATATGATTGGTTGTTCCGCTGGGACCAGTTGTTGTTTTTCGAGCAGCATCAGGATCAGGTCAACATGAAAATGTGCAAAGTCGTGTAAATCTTGTTGTAAGTCTTTGTGCATTCGAAGGGCTTTGTTGTCGTTGTTTTTAATGCACATTCTTGAATTGTAATTACATTATATTTGTTTACTAACACATAATACAATAGCCTTTCTTTTTATTAGTCCATGAAGTTCTGTCAGTGATCTGGATGTGAAACCCCAAGTTTCATGGATTAGCTCAATAACACCTACCAAACACATTATTTGACACTTAATCCTCTTTAAAAATGGATGTTTTTGCACTTAGTTGATGCTCAGTGGAAGGATACGGTCGATGTCTATGAGATACTCATACGCTGTTAAAAGAAAAAGACACATTTACCAGTTAACAACAAAATGCCGCAGTGTTGTAAAGGGAGAAAAGAAGAAAATATTTGTGCTGCTGTGATCAATCTGAAATCTCTCCTCGCATAATCTAATCTCTTGTAGTTGCCTCAATGTGACTCTGATTGTCACCCGTATGCTCTAATGGAAGTTGGGAATGCAGAGCAGCTTTCAGAGCGTGTGTTTACGTTCACTTTGCAGGACGTCTGCTCCACAGACAAAGCTGGAGGTAAATTATGAAGCTCAAATAATGTTTTGTTTGTTCTTTCAGTTTCCGCCGGTTACATTGGGTCTTTCGCCAGCTGTCATTGGTTATTGGTACCCAACATTTTCAGATTTTTTTTTAAAACATATCTCTCAGTACAACAGTTTGGCACTTTAGTGCTGACAAAACAAACATGTATGATTGTATCTGAATGATTTGAGAGAGCTTAAAAAAGTGGTCAGACCACCTGTCTCTCCTGCTTAAAATCAACAACTTCTGGCGATATCTCAGGATGTGAATGAAGTTTACTCTAAGAAGGGTTTTTTGTGCCAGAGCTTGATACATACTGAGAAACAAAGCGTGCAATCAGGGGATTCAAATTGTTTTCGCCAACATTCATTTTTATTGGCTTCAATGAAAGTGTTAGTTGAATATGACTTTTCCCAGTGTGCTGTGAATAAGATCAGGTCACGTGAGCCAATGTCAGAGTAAATGAAGCCTAAGGGGGGCCAAGTTAATTGGATAATGTAGTTAATAACATCTGAAGGGTAATGAATAGCTGAAGCTCTTTCTTGCTGAGTTCTCGCACAACAAATTAGTTCCATTAAAGGTTGCAGTTAAAGGAACTCTGAAGGAAACTGATGAACTTACATTTTCTGTATTGAGTAATTGTGTACCTGGTTTAGGCCTCTGAGTATGTAGTGATCGATTCATCCCTATTACTTGTATCCTTATTTCCGCTTGTTTATTGACTTATTGCATCTGTTTTCTGCACAGACACATGTGGCTGGGTCTCCTCCCCGCCCATCATTTTTCTTTTGAAAAAATAAAAAGGCAAGCCTACCCTTTTAATTAAATCAACATCGAGGACCTTTTTTTATTGTCAATTGACTTGGCTCAGTGACATGAAAGGGTTTTTCATTTTAAAGAGGCTAGAGACGGCGAGATGATGCACAGCTCCAATTGCTACTTTTAGAATCATTTGCCGATTTCGATCAGCACTCCCATAATATGTCTGCTTCGAAATGATAGGAATGGAAATATGTTTTTATTGGAAACCAGAGTCACGACACATATATGATGCATTCGGTGTATGGTTCTTTTTACATTATAAACACACATCACCCAAGCTTTTTTTTGTGAAATCAGAAGCAATGTTGTCGGTGATATGAGGTCATTGGAAGCAACAATTCTAAGCATACAATTCTCCCCACAGGAAAAGAGCATATTCCAGTAGTTCCTCTCGGCTTGTAACTTGTCTCTGTGAGGAATGGGATGCTGTATTTCTCACACCGTCCCCCAAGAGTGGCAGAACACAAAAAGGAATGACACAGATTATGGGAGATTTATGGGAGTGATAAATACACCCTCTTTTATGCCCTTCAAAACAGCTTTTCATCAGCTCCCCTGCAGTGTGTCCAAGTGATTGATGACAGGACAGTTGGTTCTCCTTGTCCACTCCTCAAGCTATTTATGCCCTGTTTCCCATCACAGATGCAGATCTACCTTTACAATTCCGATGACTTTGACAGCCTCAGCGCTGCCATCAAGGAAAGACGCATCATTGCTGCCATGGTCGTCTTCTTTGAGGTAAGGTATCACCGGGTCGGAAGGTCAAATCAATTGTAACCTGAAAGTGCCCGTTGTATCTATAATAGCAGCATGGCTCTAGGGCAGTGATATTCAACCAAGCCCCCCATCAGGTGCCAGGTGGTCAGCCGACCACTTTGTAATTTAATATACAAATTAATTAATTGAAATCAGAAAGGGATTTATTTTATAAACAAGATCCCAAAAATGCATAGAAGCATGGATCCCTTGTTGTGCCGCCTCATTGAGTCGCTAGAGTGGCTTTAGACTCTTAGTCTTTATTTTTAACTTTATTTGCTCAGAAGGGTTACACTCCTCTGAAAGGAAACCTTTGTAATGGCTCTGCATTTAGTTGTTTGTAGCTTTAATGGAACATATATCTTTTCAAAGGCTTATTAAATAACTTAAATTACACAAACTTTGCTTACCGCCTAGTGTACTGTTGGAAATAGATTACAAAACCAACAGGATGAGTGAACAAATGAAACGAGAGCGGATGAAAATAAACTAACAGAAATAAGAGGGAAATAGTCAATCATACCAAGAAAATAAGAGTAAGACTCAAATGTGCTGGAAAACTGATTCAATGAGACAATTATGATATCAGCGGATGGTTGTGATTGTATTAGGCTAATTATGAGGTGAATCAATTATAAATATGTATTAGAAATGGTCTTTGGCACCTGTGTTTTGATAGTGTAGATTCTCTTCACTTTGCAGCTGACAATTCTTTTGTTTTCTGTGGCACATTGCAGATTGTTTACTGAGATACAACACATTGTACCCTGAAGGTCTGCACACATAAGCTCTTAATGGACAAGAATTATCCTAATTTTTCTGTTAACAGTAAAAACACCTCAGAGATTTAGGAACCAGAAAAAAGCAAACACCAGCAGAACTTTACACTCTTTGTTATAAGCAATATCTTTGCGATTGATGGCGGGCAATCAATGTGGGCTAACATTCAGCTTAATAGCATATAGTCAGGGTCAGCTCTCAGATAGAAGGAGGCTAGAATGGGGACACAGGTGTTTGTAATGTAGGTCTACTGTTAGACGCTAATAAACCGCACGTGTACGAGGACCTAAATGCCTCCGCTGGGTCCTGACAGCCCTATTGCTTACTGCAATTAGCACCCGCATACACGATCCGCTGAATAGCAGTTTACAGTGCCAGTGTTTTTAAGCGGGCACACACACATTGGCTCAGATTTACCATTTCTAATCAATGAGCAGAGTTCTTCCTTAGCTCCCCAAAGGCCTATTACGGCCTCTCAGGTGTGCATATTATCCACATTCAGCATTCAGTTCCACACAATTATTCTCCTCTGACTGACCTGAATTAATGTTCAGCAAGGGAAGATTGGTCCCCGCATCCCAATACTGGTTTGTCCATGGCTGTCTCTTAAGTAGGACATTGGGGATATTGCAGAATGCATAGCTGAACAATACACTTTGATGGTTTTCACTTATTTCAAGAAATTAACAGTTGGCCTGATAGCAAAGGAGGGAATCACCACTGGTATTAGGCCTCCTCCAATATTACAGGTACAAATGTAATCCTAATGTTCCTTAAAGAAGGAGGACATACTGATAATACAAGGTGTTTAATGATACATGTCCTTCAAAATTCACGTCAATAAAGCCATCTAGCAGAACACCAGAAACAACAGTGTTGTAAATGACTGGGAGACTGAATCAAGTCGTCTATTACATCATCCGTCACAATTCCAAGAAAAAACAACAACACAGATTCACAAAAACAAAAGATGGAATTAGATGCTGCTACATTATATTGTCCCAGAGAGATGTTGGCCTCATTGAGTCCACCTGCAGTATTTTCTGCACATTGATTGTCCTTGGTCATTATGTTAGATTGTTACTCGAGTCTTGTAATCCCTTTTTGTAATCCTTTGTCTCTGGATGTTTCCTGCAGCTTGGGCAAAAAGACAATCCAGCTGTAGAGCCCATCATTCAGGGATTGAAAGGAGTAGTGCATCATGGTAAGTAATAGGACATTGTGTCTAAGTGTGTATATAAATTGTGTGTATATGTACTGTGTCTGTATATGTGTATATATATATATATATATATATATATATATATATATATATTTGCATTTTATGTATATATATATGTGCATTTTATTTATTTAATATAGAGATTTTTTCTGTCAAACTAAAATGTTTTCTACACGAAGCAATACTGTGGAAATTAATCTTATGTTAATCCCTTGAAATCCTTTATATAATCCCTCACACACATCAACATGAACAATCTTGTTTTGGTTGATCTTGGTTGATCCCAGAGGACGATTCCTCGCCACAGAGCTGACATGGTGCTCCTCCCCTGCTCCTTCTTGTTTCTCCATACAACAAAAATGTAGGCTCTTGCTTTCAGCTGCGTAACCATCTTCGTTTTTTAAAACCCCAAATTAGATTCTAAACACACGATATGAGCAGAGTTTAACTTCAAAAGGAGCCCAAATTTGCAAGATACCGCCTTTGCTCGTGCAGCTGCACAATGGGAAGCCTCTGAGGATTCTCACTTACGGAGAAAGAGCTATTAATTACGTCTGAGCCTCAATTAGACCTTAGCATTCTGACGCAGACATACACTTTACAGCGTGGCTCATATACTCGCATATAAACTGTCTTGGGGGCATATTGACAGTGCAGCGCTGCGTGTGTGACTTTTGCGGGCCATAAGCAGATGACATAACAGAACTTTGTTATCCTTCTCTGCATATTGGGACACAGCAGCTTGGTTTCTCCCGACACGTATGGCTTGTTTTACAACCTGCCGGTGACAGTCTTGACTGTATGAGCATAATCATACACTGACAAGGACACGTCAATAGAGGAGGATGTATAGGAGCATCGAGTATTTGCATGCTGGTTTCACAAGACTAGTCCTGGGCTTTGTCGGGCTGCTTCTTATTCACTCCCTGTACTTTCTGGAGATGGATGGTTGGTGTGTACTTGTAAGGTTTTTACTTTTGTGTTGAACATTGTAGGAGGTGAAACTACTTTACTTTCTGAATGAGTGGGAAAAGACACACATGAGGTTTAAAAAAAAAGCTTGCTTAGATAACACTAAAGATTCTTAAAACGCATGTAAATTGGCCCGATATTCAGAAAATTGGTTGCTTTGTTCAATACAATGTCGACACTCAAAATTCTACTGAAGTAATTGCAGTAAGGGAATTGAAATATTTTCTCATTGAGGTGTTATCAGCAGGGAGGCTGTTTCACCTGTGGTTTTAATTTCACAGAGATATTTCAGCTCCACTTTTCCTAAGTTGTAACCTTGATAATGGCCGGTTGCCAAAAACTGTTGTTTTTTTTGTAGTTTAATTTATGAATCTCCATCAGCCTCTAAAAGTGTCTGAACCCTTCACAGATTTCCGTGCTAACATCACAGCATCTCTCATCTCCCAGATGAGAGAGAGCTCAGTGTGGGTGTGTTTTTTTTTAGATTCACTTCCTGCTGGCTGCTAAATGCTTCTCGCCTCCTCCCCCGTTAGGGTGGTTGGTTTTCCGCTAGCTCGTTATCCCACAGTCATCCATCCATCAGCATCTCGGCGGCCCATGAGCGATAGGGCACGTACACTGTCTGAAGATGGGGAGAAGAAAGGCTGTGAATACTGAATTTGACTTTGAGTACAGATGAGGCATGAGGCGAGGCATCCGGTGCTTCAGTAGTTCTATCAGTCCTATCACACAAAGCCTCTGCTATTTTAGATAAGTTAATAAACTGTGAGAGATTGGATTTGACATCACTGTTGCTTTTTT
This sequence comes from Liparis tanakae, assembly GCA_036178185.1. Lineage (NCBI taxonomy): Eukaryota > Metazoa > Chordata > Actinopteri > Perciformes > Liparidae > Liparis > Liparis tanakae. The sequence continues at coordinate 10,881,060 of CM070109.1, forward strand.
GGGAGTTTAAGTATCATAATTCAATAAAGAAAAACAAGTACACTTGCATAGCCCACGGAGGGGATGAAGGGATCTTCCTGCTGTTTTGTCTTTTTCATGCAGCCTTCCCCGTTTCTGATCATATAGGATGGAACAGATCCGGTAATCATTTGGATCTGTCTTAATCCCCGTGGCCCGTGTGACAGTTGTTACAAGTAACAGAGCAGGAAACCACCCAGCCACAGATCAGCTGTCAGAGCGAGCCATTTTATCTGACTCCCCTCCCGTTGCTCCATTCTAAAGAGGACCAAAGGGAGATCTCTGAGTACAGAGATCTGGCCAGAATGATAACAAGGCTTTTAACGGCTGTCAACATCATTCCACTAGTTGAGGTTTCAGGGAATCAGTTAAAATGCCACAGGGAGAATGAAATGAAACAAACATTTAAAATGCAACTGAGGATATTCAGGGGTTTTTGGCAAAGCATTTAAGGGCAGTAAAAATGTGATATTTTTGATCCCATACTCTACCCAGAAAAAGAGACCAACCTCAGGTCGTTCATCCTGAGGGATCTGCTGCCATCGTCACTGGACAGTTATTACCGATACACCGGCTCTCTGACCACACCGCCCTGCATCAAGGTAGTGGAGTGGATCATCTTCTCCAGGCCTGTCTATCTGTCCCACTCACAGGTGCGTTAAGTCCAAACACACACACACACACACACACACACACACACACACACACACACACACACAGGCCCAGACAGCAATATTCTCCATTTGCACATATCCAAAGTATCACTTGCTGTCCCACAGTATCGGCACACAAGCATCTCATCTCCCTTTCCCCCCATCTTCCCATTTTCCTTCGTTCCTCCACAACTCCTCTGCATATGAAACCAAAACTGCTGATGTAGTGGATGAGTAAGCAGGAAACGGGTGCCAATTACTACTATTTAAATAATAATGTGAGATAACCTTTACACACGTGTCATGTTTCTGGTCTGAGACTGTGACAATGGTAAATAGAATACCGCTGCCCATGGGGGCTGGTAATTACATTATTAAAGTTGCTCAAATGCGTAACGTCCATTCATTTAAATATCCATTAATTTAAATTATGTAGTGAAGATTTAACATATGCTCGATGCAAAATGTGGTATTTTACAGGATTCACAATGTGCTTTCGAGCAGTTTTTTTTTTCAATTTGCAGTTTTGAGAGGTAATATATGCCAAATCATGCCCTGTGCTTTTTGCTGATCCTATTCACTGTTGCTGCATCTTTTATACATACAATTCTTGGGTTACCCCGCTGCATATCCTCCAGAGCATTCTGAGCTGTAGAAATGTGCAGGGCTCACTGGAATTTCTATTAACTTGCAAGAGGACACATCTTTTGTTCAGAAATGACTTCTGCTGCAAGAATATTGACCACCGCCTCGATGTTTGTGACGCTCACAGAGAGTCTGTTATGAACCTGTAATTTATTTCTCCAAGCACGCATAGGACACATTGATTCCACGGTATCTGTAATGTGTAGTCATTACAGCAGGCGGCAGGAGATCATTCATGGCAATCAATGGCCACAAATTTGCCCTATTGAGAAGTTACAGCTCGGTAGGTAGCCAGGATGATGATTGAGGTCTGCGTCGGCTGGTGCCTGTGGTGTGAATGTTTTCCGCAGATCTTCTGCTCCAGTTGTGAGCAGTCAGCTGCTGTCAAGTGGCTACAAATGCAGTCCTGCATGATATATTATATTCTGTTTCTTTCCATCTAGCTGGAGGCTTTTTACTCCATCTTTACCACGGAGCAACAGGACCACGTCAAGTCTGTCGAGTACCTCAGGAACAACTTCCGGCCCCTGCAGGACTTGGACAATAGGAAAGTCTTTAAGTCGGCTGTAAAAGATGCATGGCAGAAAGATTTAACAGAAGTCCTGGGAGGCCCTCACAGCACTGAGGCTTCAAGAGGTAAGCTTTGTTTCATGCTGTTGCACCACAGTTTAACCCAAGGGTCTCCTGTAATTATAATCAGGACTTTTTCATTAGTTCTTGTAGTTTTGGAGAGGCTGAAAAAAAGAAAAGATATCACCCTCCAAACTCGTTAAATGGCAATCGATGTTAAGAGTGACACTCGCATCGCTTCCTCATTTGGAGAGTTTTGACAGATCTCTGTTGGGTTCCATAGTGGCCCTCATGCAGAGATTGTCAAGCTGTCAATTTAAATTGTGTCCCATGATGCCTCCCGACTAATGTAGCATGAAAGTTTAAAAAGAACATCTTCTATCAGCTTTGGTATTGAAATGGTATTTGTATTTATACAGTACCTCTGAGTGTATACAACCTGCAGCACAGAGCTAGCATTACCTGGGGTCCTCATGTGCTTTGTTGCAGATAGTATTTCTGTGTGAATCTGAGATGTCCATAGGACCGGGTCATAATTCAGTATAGTAATGCATTATCTTTAGATAGATCGATATATGTAACAACCTTTATCATAATAGAAGATATTCACCATATTGCCCAGTCCTAGATGCCCATTATGTGTAAATTAAAGTTTTCACACATCTTCCATACTATTCCACAAATACGCTATTTACGCTGGTCAACAATCTAGGGACTTCAGCAAAAGTTATTATTTTGAACTTCGATAGTGTTTTGCAACAATGTCAGGAAGACCATCTTTCTGCTCAGTCTGTAGACCTATCCATAGATCCCCCCAAATCAAGAGATCAATACATATATTAGGACCATTACATTTTTTTCTTTTTTCATTCTTTTTCTTTTCGTTAGGGTACAAAATTAATCCCAGAACAAATTATTTTGCAATATAAAAGCATCATATTAAAAGGTTTTTAGATTAATATTTTCCTGACAGGAGAACGCACATGTCATTCTCTCATTGTTCCACCTCATTTTTTTAAGAACATGTTAATACAAAGCACGGACCTCATGTAGGAATTGATTAGAGTATTTGTGTTTGTCCCTCTTTTCTGTGAGCATCTTGCAGCGCTTGCTTTAACAGAACAGTACAGGAACGATGGAGACTAATGAAAAAGGCTGCTGCGCTTTTAAGGGGTGTTGTTGGTGTCTGGCGGGGAGAATTGATTGGGAATGCTTGTGATGAAGTTGGAGCACTCTCACAAGGCCGATCAGCAATCATCATTAATACGTGGCACAGCTAAAATAGACCCATACAAATGAAGTTGTGAAATTGCTTTTGTGGCGTTATGTCAGTAGGCAGAATGAATGTGGACCAGTGTCTCTCCATTTTTTTTCTCGCTTGCTCATTTTCCCTTTGTGTCTCTCTCGTATTTCTATTTCACTGTGCTAAAATGTAAGAATTCATACATAACGGGAGTAAACGGTGTCAATCTTATCTTCAGGGGTGACATCTGTCAAGGTTGTATAGGAGGGGGGTTATTTATCTGTGCAAAATAAACAATGTTTTTTCTTCTAGATGTTTTGAGAGCCAGGGCCATACCTTGAATGAATGTTGCATCACCATGGCTTTTACCATCATAGAAATTGCCCATAGAAATGCATAGCTTCTGATGCAACATACAGGCTGTACATTAGTTTGTCAACTAATGATGACGAGATATTTAGGGCAGTTAGTTTTATGGTGTTGATACGGTATATCTGCACGTGTAAAATAAATCACCCTGTGCATGCAAGGCCTTTTCTCATTAGGAGACAGATTTGGCGTACCTCTGTTTTCTTTTTCTTTGTTTTGTGGTTAATTATCATCCTCTTGTTTAGATGATACATTGTTAAGTCTATAACATGTCAGTCAATGGGGAGGAATGCACTAAACATGTCCAACTTAGTATACACAATCAGTGAATGCACAATTTCATAAAGCAGCAAATTCTCAAATTGCTACTGGAACAAAATATTGTTTGAAATATCAATGACTCAAGTTTCTTCTTTTTCAATCATATAAGGACATTATTAACATGCACTCTATGATAATGGCGTCAGTTTGTGTTAGGACTGACGGTAACTGTAGCAAGGAGACACATGACAATGAAATAAGTAGTTGCAGTGTTGGTATTCAGCCTTCAGAAGACATGCATACCTTGGCTTTCCTGCAAAGTCCAGAAAATACAGGTATTTATGTTAGAATCAGCGTTCTTTCTGGTTTTTTTTAAAGTTGTTCCGACTATTCAGGTGACTATGCACTGCCCTCTAAAAACAAATTGCTCAGCCTTGATAGTTGAGAAGCAGTGGAACTGCTGTTTGTTTACAACATTCAACACATCCCCTCTATGGTTGACTCTGCCAGCAGAAAGAAGCTGTGCTCTATTGAGTGGTGATGCAGATTAAGGTAAAACCACGATGTTACGATGTATCTATTCACTCAAAATGAATAAGATTTTTAATAGCGTTGTTTTACTCTAGCATGATAAGTAATTGTGCCAGTGAAGAAGCATTAGGAACTTTTCATTTGATTTATACTTTTTTAATTGAACCTTTTGCATTTCTAACAGATTTAGCCTTGTGCTGGCAATCTGCCATCATATTAAAAGGTTTTCATGAAATGAACAACTATCTTAGATCAATTAAGTTTATAATTAATGGAGAGACATCATGATCGCTCATCAGTAAACCACTCTTTTTTTTAAAAGTTGCCCCAATTATAGTGAACAAACTTGGCATAGGATGATATGAACATTTCATGTCCCGATTATCATGGCCAAATTAATTCGGTTTCACAATGTTATCCCAGTAATCATCACAGATATGCTTAAAACTCTTGAAATAGCACTAGAAAATACTCAAATTACTTTACCTTACACGGTGTTGAGAAATAAATGTATTTATTGCGTCACATATAGGAAGTGACTAACAATTCAATAAGGTTACCATAAATAATTGGGCCCTGCTGCACAAGTCTAGGATAAATCCGCTGTTGTTGTTTTTTTTAAAGTTTATAATCCCGATAATGGAAATTCACAACAATTAATTATTGTGTTTTTTTTCTATCCACAAAGGAAATCCTATATTGCCCTTTTAACAAATTCAACATTTTTAACAAATACAAAGAGTGCCAAATGAGTCTCGAGCTACACCTGCTGTTGCCTTTAGGACTACTAATGCAGCCGTGTTGCTGGTGAAAAGGATGATGGCTGACACGGTAATGATGCAGGCAGTAAAACCATCATGATGTCTCCAGCTGTTATTAAACAGGCTGTTTTTGAGCTACTGTAGTTGACAACTAACATCAGACGGGTTATAATGCATTTCACACCTGTCACACCTCATCAACACCCCAAGATATTCTTGCTATTGTGTATTTTTCCCACCCTGTGTTCCTCTGTCTGATTTCCTCCCACCTTGTCTCCCTTTCACATATCATGGTGCATAATTTACACCAGAGCGTCACTTTGTAAATGGAGCACTGTGGTGACAGTTTCAATTTGACAGAAACCCTTTGTGCACCTAATCAGCTGACACTGCTTCCTGATTGCTGTTGCCCTGATGTGCTGAGAAGCCTGTCCAGATTGTCCTTTACTCATACTGACTGATCCCTGTTGTAAATATCCGTGCCGCAGCCTACACTGCCACCTTGAGGCTGATTTATGGGTTTTCATCCCGCATCGTTACGTATGGGCAGGACATTTCTGTATCATCTGCGCCGCATGTTTAGCACTCCACGCAGCTGTTTGGTATTCCACCTGGAGTCTCTGACAGTGATGTGGCATGAAAATGACACAAGTGTCCAGAATGATAATCTGTTCTGAGACCGAACCTGACCCCAGTCAAGCCTCCAGGAGTGTTTTTTCTTATCGAATGACTGTATTACCGTGGACCTTGAGGTTCCTCAAGTAGAAGTGTTTGTGAGTGCAGTCTGCAGCAAACAGTAATGATAGGCTTGTTTAAAGGCAACGCGCATTCTGCCAACACGCATCAACAGACACGAACACATGTGCGCAGGCAGTCTTCCCAACACAAGCCCTTGTTCATTTTCACTCATGCAGTGAACAAGTGATGTTATTATGTATTTCTTTTCTTTTGATGCTGCTTTTTAAAACACGTACTCCCCTTTTCTTGCTGGTGTCTCAGTTTGCAGCAGTGCCCCAGTGAGCATGAAGATCAAGCCGCTGAACCAGTCAGCATTGATGGTGAGCTGGGAGCGCCCTAAGGCCGTTTACCACCCGCCCATCACCAGCTACATGGTCTCCTACAGCTGGGTGAGACGGGACGTGGCTGACGAAAAGACCTTCACCAAGACGGGGGACCAGAGCATGGTGCGTATGAAGGTTTCATCAGCTGCCACTCACAACCGCTCCGACCGTTCCAGAGCACTTCTTCAGACTTGTCTTCCAGGATGTGGTTTTAACAGCTCTGATTGGTTTGCAGAGTCTCTAATGTATCGGGCCGGATCACAGAGCGGCTTGATCAGTGACAGTGTGCATCGGAGGTGACGGCTTGTGATGAACTCTGCACTCGACTGTCGCTTGATATGAGAGGCCAGACAATCCTCTGTCAATCTCCTGTCTGGAAATAGACACGGAGGACTGTCGCACACATTGACACGTTTAACTGATATATATATATATATATATATATATATATATATATATATATATATATATATATGTGTGTGATGTGTTGCAAATATGCCCGTGGTCTAGTCTAAGTTTAAACATTTTCCTTTTATGTATATACTGTAGTCGTTGACGCGTGTCAGTGTAGACTCGGAGAAAGTTTAGAGCAAAATATTCAGACACAGCAATATAAACCAAATAATGTAAGGGTGGGGTGAATACATTGTACATTATTGGCAGATAATGATACATTTATCTGCCAATAATGTAATTATATATTATTCCGATAATTACATGATAGCCCAACATTTTTAATAGGGAAGCCAACTTTCTGTCATTGAGTTAACAAGTGCATCACTCTAATAAAGTAGGTGGCCTTATGCTCTTTGATATATTTTTTTTCAATCCTCTAGAAAACCGAAAACCGAAAAAAAAAGCTCTCTCCTTAGAGCCAAACATGTTGCCCGTGTGGATGTTTTCTTTTGGAGTTTGAGAGGAAGAGAAAACAATTGCAATTTACAATCAATGATAGTGATTTTTTTAATGTTGTTTATAAAACAATTGTTGATGATCCAGACCTAATCTTTGTTTGTGTTGCATTAACACTAGTAAGGCTAGTTATATTTGCTTAGCTCAGAGCTATAGAATATTGAATCCCTCACTAAATCTCAGCATTTCTTACCCTCATGTGTGAATTAAATAAAGGTTATGGATTTATTTTTTAAACACAATTGTAAAATTGAGATGAGAAGTAGGTACTTATTGGTAATGACTGGGAAAAATATCCATATTCAGTTCTTTTACGAGCATTGAAAGCAGCTACTTGAAGACAAACTGTCATCTTTTATCAACCAACTCAGGAAACTCTGCAAGTGTAGTCTTTAGATCTCGGGGAAGATTTTGACACCAGTGATCACACAATTCTGCTTGTGAGCCTTAAACGCTGCGTTACCACATCATTCCCTCTTGTATGTCTCCAACAGAACATCCACTGTCTCCACAGAAATATATCCTCCCCCTGCAGGAGGTTACACCTAAAGGGCTTTACTTTCTCCACACAACATATTTCTATCCCTGGTTACATATAACTTCAATTTCAGGGAATCCAGCACCCAGCTGTGCGTCTCTTTTAAAGCCCAGTGACCCCCAGCTGTCTTGACAGTCTGCATGGCTAACTCTTTAGATATAAACAGTGCGGAGGCGAAACACTCACCCACTGGTTCAGAGACCTGGGATCAGTTCTCTTGAGGAACGACGTCCAGCATGCGTTTCATAAACACAGTTCTCATGTGTGGGTAGCCGGTGAGGGATCATGCAGTGATGCTGCACTAGTGACTACTAGTGGTTGACTGGAGCAACTGCACAAAGGAGGTGTGGCGTGAAGGGATTGATGTAACCTTTACACGATTCATCCTCCCTTCCTTCTTATGCTCAAATACTAGCAAATGCATTTGCTGATAACCCATTCCACCCAATAACTTCAATGTTGATGACGATGTAATGCGACTTACATTCAGATACACTGAGGATGGGCCAATCAGTGAAAGAGGAAGAGTCAATGTAATTTTGTGGAAATAATGTATCAGACACATACTATTACTCAATGCAGTTTATATGTATGTCTTATAGGACGATATGGTACTCAACGTGTGGTGCTCCATGGGCCTTCATTTTTTTCTCAACAGCGGTGTCTTTTTCCAGATATCGTTACCTAGTTACTTAAGAAAATCCTCATACCTTGCTAAACTAGTTACCTAGGCTTAGAAACTATAGATAGGAGGGTTGGAAATTAATAGGCAATCAGGCGTCCTGCAGTCAAGGGCACCCCCACAACATGTAACTAACCCTATCCTCAGCTAGAGATGTATTAACATCCATTTCATTAAATTAACTTCTGCGCCCCTTAAGTCCACATCCCAACTGCAGCGTGTTCAGAGACCAGCCTGCAACACTTCTGTCTGATGTTAAACATAGAAATCATCTCACCACTACTCTCAGCATCCTCCTCCGGCTACATCTACTGACCTTTTAACTCCTTATCGGCTATACTGCTCCCTTAGGTCCTCTGGCATAGCAGTTGTATCTCTACAGACCAAGTATTCATTTTCTATGGTCTTGACATGAGGCTCCATCATTCTCTGTTGGCATCCCCCATGCTGTAGTGCAAATTGGTTGAGAAGCCTAGGTGTCAAATATGAAGTCGTCATTTTTTATCTACATTTGAACCTGGTGACAATTTTCAGAATGACTGTCTTTTAAAGAATGGATTAATACGAATGATCTATTTGTTGTTTTTATATAATATCGGTATTTTCTTCTTGGAGCTTTGTATGTTTATGTTGCAGTACATTTATTACAGATGGCTGACTGAAAGACTGATTAATGTGTCCATGAGGTGCTCAATGTGGTTACACTCCATAAATACACTCAGTCGGACTGACACTATTCTCTCTCTGCTGTCAGTCCTTCTTATTTTGCTCACTCATTTCCATTTCAATTTTCATTTTCCATTCTGAGGGCCAATTTAAATATAAGTACAGCCATCTGCAAAGCGCACAACACAATGAATTAGGCAGGAAATGAAGTATCAAAGTTGTTGGTCATATACTGTTGACGGAACAGTGGCTTGTTTTCATTTTGGCCGGTACAAACTAACAGCATCCAGAGTTTGAAATGTATTTCCATCCACCCAATTAAACCGCTCCTAATTGTAAATGTATGTGCATCTTTTATCCTGCAGAGAGCCGTCATCACCAACGTGTCCCCTGACCTCCTGTACCTGTTCAGAGTGCAGGCGGTGTGTCCGCATGACCTGCGCAGTGATTTCAGTCAAACTCTGCTCTTCAGAGGTATCTGGTCCAAACCCTCCGCCACCTCCTCATTATTTATTCTTGAAGAAAAACTAATATTGACACATGAAATGTATTTTTAAGTGCCTGTCTGCTCTTTGGTTTTACAGCTAATACAACAAGAATATTTGAAGGGTCTCGTATAGTGAAGACTGGGATGGTGAGTTGACCAGAGGATGGCGGTGAACATGTCTGGTGGTATGTTGGTAACACTCATGTGGTTCTTTTGGATAACCGCCTTTTTCTCTGCCTGTATCTGTCAGCCGACAATTTCTCCAGCGTCCTCGGCAGATATGGCTCCCATCAGCTCCGGTTCCTCTACTTGGACGTCCTCTGGCATCCACTTCTCTATTGTCTCCATGGCAACGGGGATGGGCCCCTCCTCTAGTGGCAGCCAGGCCACCGTGGCATCGGTGGTGACGAGCACCTTGCTGGCAGGCTTGGGCGTGGGCGGAGGGGTCATCTCCTCTTTGCCCAGCTCTGTTTGGCCCACAAAAGCCCCCCAAGCCACGCAGAAACCCACCCGTCCGTCCATCCCGCCGGCAAAGTCCAGCACCGAGCAGGCGGCGCCCCAAGGCTCCGAGACGGATAGTCCGTCTGAGGAGAAGCAGGCTGCACACGAGGACGAGGAGGAAGAGGAGGGGGAGCGAGAAGGAGAGCAGGAGGAGGGCGAGGATGAGAAGAAGAAAAAGAACAAGACTGCACCTGATAATGAGGAAAAGCAAGCCAACAGCACTGTGGTCAAAGAGCCTTTAATCCCCACCCCCGCGTCCACAGCCAAAGAGAAAGGAGAAGGGGACGGGATGCCGACGGTCGAAGGCACCGCGGTCCCCACCAGCACTGGGGATGATCAGTTGCTCGACGCAGAGAGGAACTCCACAGATGTAGATGTGTTCTACACAGCGGACGCTCGTAATAACACGGCCGAGATGCAGATTCCTCAGAGCTTCACGCTGTCTCCAAAGATCAGTAGCGATGGCAAGAGTCCCTGGCCTTTCTTTGTCCACACTGGTGAGCAGACCTCTCGCTCCCACACACATGATACTGCTTCTTCTCCCCCCAAACAGACGCTTTCCTCTTCCATTTGCTGCAAGGCTCTTTTCCTTGTCGTCATCTATCATACAATAAATCTGTAATCACTGCCAAAGGTCATTGAACCCAATGTAGCATAACAAATTCATTGCTTTAAGACAGTAACTACACTGCAGAGATAAAGCTCCGGGCTTTTGTGTTTCTACAACACAGAGGCCTGAAGGCGTCTGCCATAGGCTTTCTTCCTCCAGGAATCCCTCTCAGCACATTTAGAAAGAGTTTGCTTGGAGAGAGATTATTTTAAAGATGTTGTAGCCTCACAATGTTAGATGATAGTGATAATGTTAGTGTGATTTACTATGGAAGTCCGTTGGTTTTATTATTCACTAAAGGTTTGTTTTTCATAAATATTAATCTCTAGTGACATATGGGGAAAGCCCCTATGAGTAGAATTAACCATTTCTGACTCCCCCCCCCCTGTTAGCTTCAAACACACTTTAGCAGACACGCTAATACACCCCTCCTCTCCGCTGATAAAGATCCTGCACATAGGCACTTTACAGTTGGCAAATGAGCTGGTGTAATTCAGTAGCATATTTCTGAACCTGTATTTATGCGCCTGTGTTACATTCCAGACAGAACCATGTTGTCCAACGTGACCCGGACCCCTCACCCGGGGATCGGCCGCATGGTGTGGATCGTGCCCCTGGTGGTGGTGTCGGCTCTCACTCTGCTCTGCCTCATAATGCTGCTGACTGTGATGGTCTACTGGAGGTGAGTTCAGTTTACCAAATGTCATTCCAGGTGGGACATTGCAGGTCTTAAAGTTTGGTAAAACAGTCAAATCTATCAGGTTGTATTCATATAGCAGGTACTTTACAAATGATTGACAAAAACGGAGAGAAGCTGAAGAGACCAATAAGCAATAATAAATAGAAACCATACATTGTGCCTGATGTCTCCCTCAGTAATATGAAAAAATAGCTGCCCCTCACTCACACTGACTCTTCTCATAAATCTCACGTTTCAGGGGAACTGACAAGCCTGCATGCATGTCTAAATGTTCCAGTCAGTCTGCTCCACATTCAGACCCGTCTAGTTTGGATGCGTCTGTTTTATGCATCTGCATGCATGAGTGTGCACCAATCCCACTCAGTCTGGTAGCTAGACTGCCTTCATTCCTCGGTGTCGTACATCAGGCCCATCACCCACCTGGGTGAGGGTCATGAGACCCGGAGGCCCGGCAGAGCCAGCAGGGGTCCCAGCTGTGTCTTCATCTGCTGGGCTAATTTCCAGCAATGCTATTGGAGGCCCTGTAATTACACAGGCCATTGGCACATGTGGGATGGGTAATAAATTACAAATAGCACCACGGACCATATCCTCAGCTGGTCCCCCGCATATTTACTGTCTGCAAAAGGTCTGTTTCTGGTAGCATTTTCTTTATTTACCGCCTGGGATTTATTCATACTTGAAATGTGTTAGTTGCATTTCATAAATTATTCCTTCCATGACATTTTTCTAAGTGTGAGATCACTGCAGCAAATTTATGGGCCAACAAAACCTTACTGCGGCTTAATGTGGTGTCAGATAATATAGGAGCGTGGTATAAATAACAGCCTGATTATCAGCTCCATGGAGGTGTTCACAAAGAGGCCGTTGAAAGCAAGACGGCTGCAGCAGCTTCAGTCTGTGGATGGATTACTGGGAGTTGTGGGATTTGAGTAGAAGAGCAGGGGCAGCTTTGAGATTAGAAATGGCTATCGCAGCTGTTACTGTGACAACTCTTGACAGTTCACAGACAATGGCTGCTTCCTCTGGGGAAAAGACCATGATGAAAGATGAAATCAAGTCATTCGCACTCGCTTCACTCTTCAAGCTCCGTCTCGTCTCTCTTGGTGACAGCGCAGCTATTATAGCCGATGTGTTTCTCTGCTCACAGATGTTTTGGTCATTAGCAACTTTATTATCACAGTCCATCTCATTTGAAAATGGTATTTAAAGTGTGATCAGTTCTGCGTCTTTTAAAGATGAATTGCTTTGTCCTTTTTTTAGCTTGTTCATTTTCACAGTTAGTCTACAATGGAATTAATTGCTTACAGTGTGCATCTGGACGCCTCATAGGCTCGAGGTGTTTGCTGAAAACCAGCAGATGTTCAGCTGAGAAAAAAAGATCCCAGTTTGTGTTAGTGACTCATTGCTGCTGACACCAGTGTTTAATGGGATGCACCTCTCCACTGATATCCATGCAGAAAGCCTATTTCATCCCAGTTGCATTCAACCAAAAGCAAAATATTCTTTTAAAATCATGGGAGAGAACCGGAGAGGGGGTGTCGACGAGGCTGTTAGCCGCACCACATCTGCCATTGGATTGGGGGCCGTTGGATTGGGAGGCTGTGACGCAAGCCAGAGGGGGGTTCCCATCCCCTTTTGTTTTTCACCCTCCCCTTTCAGTCTTTCAGTCTTTCTCTATTTCCCTCTCTTTCTATATCTTTTAAATACAGTTCAGACATTTTTTTATTCATTTCTATGCTTTGCTTTATCTCACATGAAGAATGACAAGCCTCTGCTCTCTCCTCTGCATCAAGTACAGGTAGGATTAAACCTGGGAATGCTGCCACTGGGTTGCAGCTCACCGGGTTGTATCCATTCATTCGTAGACACTGTGAACAATGAGTGAAGGCTGTTCAAGCTCAGGACCTTACAAATGAATCAATGACCGCCAGCCTTCTTTTGTTTTTATTCATTTATTCTTTTTAGACATCATCTTGCTTATTAAAGTGTTATTTTTTTTTGTGCTTAATTGATGGAGGACATCTTCAATGTGGAATGTTTAGCCACATTTTCTTTTACAATTTCTATGTTTACAAAGCTGTTATATCCAATATATATATATATATATATATATATATATATATATATATATATATATATATATATATATATATATGTTGTAACAAGCATGGCTCTCTATCGGCATTCAGCATTGATATTACAAGTTTAACAGTTTTTCAGTCTGTGAATTTTGAATCGTAAAACTGTATAAAATTGGAAATATGCAAGAAGCTGCACACACACACACACACACATGTTATCCCTGTGGATAAGTAACACATGTTAAATGTTTCACCTCGTCTCAATTATGATGTTTTCCAAATGCAAGTTTTAATTTCAACTTTGGCGTATTGAGCAGCATCTACTGGCAGCAGAAACGCACACGTTATCCCGAAAATGTACTTTGACTTTGCTGTCCTCAAGTGGAGTGGGATTATTTTGAAAGAAGTATATGTTGACCTGAAAAGAGAATGTGTGTTTGGATAAGTTGCCTTCAGCTGGAGTAGAGAGCTAAATGTGCCACTGCTCCGTGAGTTGTTTACCTTTCCCCCGTAAGACGATTTCAGCTGTCTCCCTCTCACTCTGGGGTTTTCATTAGCGGTGTTCTGTCGCTCCCCACCGTGTCATTCTACAATATTCTACTTGTAGATGATGTTGTTGACAGAGCGGCTCTGAGCACAATGTGATAACGACTCCCTGGCAGACTTCACTGTGGCATATAAGTGTTCTTCTCTCTGTGTCCCTGTAGGAGGTTTTTCCAGACGGCTCACTTCTATGTGGAGGAAAGCAGTTCTCCACGGGTGGTGGCCAATGAGAATATACCAATCATCCCTATACCAGGTAAATCGTATTTCTTTCATTATATTCAGTTTCTTGATCACCGATTCCATTATCAGGTGTGGTACTTGTGTACTCCAGGGAGCAAACTGCACTACTTTACAGATAATGGAATAGCAGAAGAAATTAGAACAAATATAAATTTCAATTGGAATACATACAAATGCATTCTCATATGAATACTACAATACCAGAACACATTGTTTGAGAATATTTAAAAGTGAACAAGCAAACAAAGTTGAAATAGTTTGCTAATGTATGGTAATAAATAGATCCAATGCATGGCCAACATAGATAGCTGATGGTTAAATAGTTAAGCAAAGTTTATTGAAAGAAATTGAACGAGATTGTTAAAATGGCTCGATAAAAGTAACATAAAAAAAGCGATTGAAATATATAAGCAGATGAAATGGGGAGCATAAATTAGTAGGTACACATTTGAGATAATCAGCTTAATTAAAGTAAGATGCATTTGACAGGACTATAGGTGTACATGGACAAACTAATATTCATAGTATTATTAGTGATTTTGAAGACTGAAATTAAATCCAAAACATGTCAAAGTGATCTTAATTCACTTGAATATAATTGATGAATGCTAAAAGACATTTCCACAAACCACCATGAACGCTCTTCAGAGGGTTTTCTCTATTACCTTGATGTCTGCATTTGCACAGTTTCTGCCCATCTCCGTGACTCTGAGAGCCTCTGTAGGAGTTGTATAACTGGCCTTGTGTTGCCTTAATGTCCCGGGCAGCGGCGGAGTGGCAGCTAGTCAATACCCAACCTCACGACTTTCACAGCTCTGGGACATTTCAAGGCTGTGATATCACAGTTAAAGAGCTCAGCTGATGCCAGTATTGACTCCAAATTCATTAGCTTTTTATTGCTTGTCTTTTTCATTCTTTCTGCCTTTCTTTAGTTTTCCCCTTTTCTTTCTTTCTGCTTTGCTCCAAAGAAACAACGGCAGTTGTCTTACAGCACGTATATTCTGCATGAGTGACCATGTGCTTGATTGGAACTGAAAATGTGCAAGAAAATGAATTTCATAGAACAGTGGCTTCACAGGCTCGACATTGAGATCACTTATCTTTATGGATATTTGTTGACATCTAAGTGCAAAATGACAGGATGTGTTTGCTGTTAAAAGCCTTTGAGTTGCACATAATACGATGGGACATGCAAGAATACATGTGAACATACCTCTGTACAGACGCAATGTAAGGCCTAATCATCCTTACTTCATTTTAATTTCTAGCCCCTAAAGCTACATTCCAACCAGAACCCTCCAGATGAACTGATTAGACTGATAAGTGGCTCTTAACATTAATAGAGAGGAAGACATTTTGATAAATGAACGGATTAACAATCCAGAATTCACCTTTACGCTGTATCCACTGGGCCAAGTGAGATCCTAAAAGCCCCAGCTGCGAGGGGGTAGTAGTTAAGACGTGTGCGAGTATCAGCAGCAATGACAGCTGGGTCCTCTGACCTATTGCCCCAATGCGATGGTGACCAGCCGCGTCAAAGATTCCTCATGTGTGATTTGGGGCTGATTTGACTCGGACGAAACAGATGCTCCCGCCTATAAATGCTCAAAATACCAAATCTGTATAATTGTGATTTATTTTTATTTTTTATATTTTGTTTTTTACATTTGTGCCTTGTTAGCATTATAATAATAATACAAAATAAAAGATAAATCACTATGGTTACCATGTATTGTATAACCACGCACACAGTAACGGACACACTGCTAACTGTTCTGTTTGTCCTGCAGACGACATGGACGCCATCCCCGTTAAGCAGTTTATTAAACACATCATGGAGCTCTACAAGAACAACCTGCAAGGATTTTCTGAGGATTTTGAGGTACATGTTTAACTCCACATCAATAAATATCTGTTTTGATGCATTGTTTGCAATATTTGTTATCTAACTAATGGTGGTTTTAGGTTGTAGTTTGGTAAAGTTGGTCCGTAATAAGCAAAATAAATAGGCAGTATTTTAAGTCACGCAGCACTTTAACTGTAACATATGTGCTTATTTATATCATTGAGTGTCTTAAAGAGCTCATAAAGAAACAAATGATAATGAGCATTGTCATGAATAGTGTTGCTGTTTTTTACATCTCATGTATTTCACTCAATTGTTAGTTGCTGGATTGTTTTATGGACCGTTCACAATCGACAGATGAATTCATTAAGGTTTATCTTTTTAATGATTTAAAATGAACTATCCACAATGATCGACCAGTAAAACCCAGTGCTTGTTCTGTTCTGCTTTCACTCCCCAAATAAACCTCACCAAAGCCTCTGCTTGGAGATAAACTAACAATAATCTGATCAGATGATCTTGCCCAGTTGTTTGGTCTAAAGTTCCAATTACAGCTTTCTCACCAGCCTCCGAGGCCCAGTGTGTCTGACGTTAGTAGCATCGAGCGAGAGTTGGGTTTGTCTGTTCTGGGCTACTGTAGAAACAAAGCGGTCAATAACAAAACACAACAATTCTCAGTCTAGACCAGAAACCCCTAAATCCTACACGTTGGCCCATTAACGAAGCGAACAGGCAAGTGCACATATCTGTTTGAAAGCACCATCCAATTGCAGAAAAACAAAGAGTCTTTTTTCCTGTGGCTCCGTGAGTGCTGATTGATTATTCAGCGCTGTTCATCTCCCCTCTACTGTGAACACAGTGGCTGCAAGTGGGCCTCGTTCTAAAAAACGGCTAGAGATTATTTTATGCATGTGTTTGTGTGTGGGGTGGCTACTGTTGAGCAGATGGTTGTGAAAGAGACGGAGAGAAAGATCAAAGAGAGACGGGGGTTAATTAGCGAGGGTCTGTCTGCTGGTTGACTGGACGGGAACACATTCTCTGTGTAACCAGGTTAAGAAACGAGGCAAACGGTTTGCCCCCAGAGGATTCTTTCTAATTGGGGTCATTTGATGTGAACCCCGTGTGCATAATTTTCAAATGCATCACAATGAAGCTGTGTTGGAAAATGGATTTTAGGCGTGGATTGGAGAAGTGTGGTGTTGTGAAGAAGAGGAGATGAGGGCTGTATCACTGGAGGCCTGAGTTCAAGGCCCGGGGGCAGAAAGCATCTGCTCCTCTGAAGTGTCCTTGACCGAGACACTGAATCGCTGCCAGTGGTTCTGCTTTGCAGTTAAAGCTGAGCTCCTTATGCAGGAAGCACATTTGCAAGGAGAGACATTTACTGTTGAAGAAAAATAGAAGAAAATAGAAGTTTTACTTGGTGTCTATAAAATCACAGTAACAGTTAGCGAGGGTGAATCCATTACATCTTTTCTCCTTGTTTGATAATATCCACCTGTGCATGTTTTGTCTCTCCAGGAGGTCCAACGCTCCACAGCAGACCTGAAGATCACGGCAGAACACTCGAATCATCCCGACAACAAGCACAAAAACCGATACATCAACATCGTTGCCTGTGAGTACGCCGCACACTCTGACTATGACGTCTGCTGCAGCACAATCCAATAATCTGTTCATAACATGTTTTCAGTCTTTAAGTAATCTATTAATTATCTCACCAGATGACCACAGCAGGGTGAAATTACGAGCTCTGGCGGGGAAAGATGCCAAACATTCGGATTATATCAATGCCAACTACGTGGATGTTAGTGACTAGTTTTCTATATTTTATTTTTGTGTGTGTTGGAAAGGTTGTGAATTCATCTGCATGGTCCCGTCTTGTGTCGTAGGATAAACAGTTTATAAATGCTGACTTATAAATGCTAACTTTGTTTTTTAGAATATTGATTTGCGTATCAACATATAAATCAGCGACAGACAATTGTATGTCTGTTTTAGGAATATTGATTGATGTATAAATATGTAAAATTTCTGTCAGCTGAAGGAGTAGATTGCATGACCTACCTGTGTCAGTAAACCAGTCCTATTACCAGTATCAGTAGTTGTGGACTATTGATTGCATCTTACCGGTAAATATATTCCACCACTCTCCTTTCTCAGGGCTACAACCGGCCCCGAGCTTATATCGCTGCTCAGGGACCTCTCAAGTCCACATTCGAGGACTTTTGGAGGATGGTGTGGGAGCAGAACACAGGAATCATCATCATGATCACAAACCTGGTGGAGAAAGGGAGAGTAAGTTCACTTTAATGTCATTTTCAGGAGTAAAAAGACAAAACAAACCCCTTGCTGTATTTTGTATATCATGTATCGTGTTTTCTGTGTCCTTCAGAGGAAATGTGACCAGTATTGGCCAACAGAGAACAACGAGCAGTATGGAAACATTGTGGTGACCCCGAAATGCACCAAAGTGCACGCCTGCTACACACTGCGGCGTTTCCTTATAAGGAACACTAAAGTTAAAAAGGTAAATAAAAGTCAGACTCACATTTATAATTGGGTATGCGTTACTAAGTGTGTGTGTAAAGTCCTTTTTAGGTTACATTCAAACTAGTAATTTAATTAATTGGGTTGCACCATGTAGATGTATGAATATCTTAACTACTAAATACTTTAGTAATTTGTAAATAGTTTGCTATGAAACATCAGAGCAATCAACTGAATAAACAGGAAGTCTCTGTTGTATCTCAGGGTGCAGCTTAGCTTCCTAAAATAACTGGTAAGGGCCGAGCAATATATTTAACTTTAACCATTTACAGGGATGGTTTTGTTTTTTGTATATACACATTCAGACATACTGGTTAAACAACCCATTTTGTAATTACGGGTATATTATCATATGTGTGTGGTATGTCACTATGTAAAACTACGTATGTTGATATGATTTGACCTTCCCTGATGTACGGAGCATGAATAGTCTGCATCGTACTCTCGCCATGGTCTCACATCTTCTCTCGCCTCAGGGTCAGAAGGGGAACCCAAAGGGGAAGCTAAATGAGCGCATCGTTGTCCAGTACCACTACACGCAGTGGCCTGATATGGGAGTACCGGAGTACACCCTCCCCGTCCTCACCTTTATCAACCGCTCATCGGCCGCCCGCGCTGCAGACATGGGCCCCGTCCTGGTGCACTGCAGGTACGCTGCTCGCCGTGCTGCCGGGCTCCGGCGCTAAATGAATGCTCCTCGTGAGCGCCGGAGCCGCGTCGTTAACGCCTCCCTTTATGAGGCGGCCGGTGTGCTCATGTTGCTCTGTGCTCTGCTCCTCAGTGCAGGGGTCGGGCGCACGGGAACATACATCGTCATTGACAGCATGCTACAACAGATCAAGGACAAAAGCACAGTCAGCGTCCTGGATTTTCTCAAACATATCCGCACACAACGCAACTACCTAGTTCAGACTGAGGTAAGAACATCTGAATCATCCCTCGGGTTGTGAAAAATCTTCTTTTTTTTTACATTTGTTCATGAGTTATGAAAGCTGTTCAGTTTGATACTGTAGGCTGAGGTTTATGTCACACTTACTTCAGTTTAATTGGAAGAAACTTTTTTACACTCAGCACAATATAGACAAATGTCTGCGCCGACTGTCCTCGGGGCACAGGGCTGCATCTGATTTGTTAACGGACGTTATTTCTGTCCTCCTACACTTTCAAAGAGCCTTCCAACTTTCAAACTATATTAATCCAAAAGTGTGGTTGAGTTGCTAGTTAATTTGCAGGTTCATATTATGAATACCAAATATAATGAACTCCTGAGTGATTATTATAGATTTAGCTACATAACGGTATATAAAGTAACGAAAATGAGCCCCATCCATTTTACCAGCCTCAATATTTAAGTAATGCTGATGCATTAAACATCCATTTAAAGTCTGATCTAAATAGTTTTCCTTCTTCTGTTTATGACTTAATTAAAGGTTTGTCAGGTTAGTCAGGATACGTTTTCCAATGAACTTTTATTCCATCTTTAAAAAAAGATAATTGTGATAAGAAGGAGAAATAATATAACTTGCATAACGTAATATATGTACCTAGAGTTCGGAGTGCCTGGGGAAATGAAAACTCACGAGAAGAAAATATTATTGTATTCCCATTTAGGTTTAATGATGCATTTCAGTCTCTTGTGGCCAAAATGAGTATTACAGCAACAAACATATTTCACCATTACCATTTCTTTAAAGGAAGTAAAAGACATTTCATTTTATAGGATTATATATATATTTTTTATCATTATTGACATGATGTGTTTCATTATGTATTTCAAACCCATTCCGTCTCTATATCACCGTCTCCCCTCAGGAGCAGTATGTTTTCATCCACGACGCTCTGATGGAGGCCATCATGAGCAGAGAGACGGAGGTGCCCGCTTGGCAGCTGCATAGTTATGTCAACAGCATCCTCACGCCCAACTCGACAGGCCGCACGCTGCTGGAGAAGCAGTTCAGGGTGAGTAAATCTTCTGGGAGTCTCACTGCTGCGTTAAGACGAGCTGTCAGCGTCTGCAGCGCCGCCACCGCCAGCTGAAATGGAGGCTGTCTCGGGATCTGAAGCTCGTTAGCATCGCGCACGGTGGCGTTCCAGTTTGAGACGGGAATAGACTGGAAGTGTCTCTGATGTGGGCCGTATTAAAGAATATAGAAATGAAAGTCATGTCTGTCGCCCGTCTGTTGCCTTCTGCAAAGCGTGATGAACGATCAGGAGAGGAGAACAAATAATAATGTCGTTCTGTCACTTCCTGCTGAACATCACATGCATTAATGTGAAAGACTTAATCCTGGCGGTTGCACAACATTGTAACTTCTGATTTTAATGTTCAGCCACTCTCAGGACTTAAATCCGATTTTGTGATCTTCTGGTCTTTGCTTCCTGTCTCCCCAGCTGTTGACTCAGTGCAACTCACGCTTTGTGGAGTGCTTCAGCGCCCACAAAGACTGCAACAAGGAGAAGAACCGCAATTCCTCAGTGGTTCCCTGTGAGTATCTAATCTTTTACCGCGGCGCAGTGGAGCCGAGGTCATGTAAAGCTGCGGGGGTCTGCTCTCATGTCCGGAGGGCCCCGTGGAATGAGTTCACGGAGAACGTTTGTGGGGCTGCTGTCCTAAAAAGAGTAATAAAGCAACCATCATTTTAAATTTTAAAGATAACATTTGCACACCATTGAAAGCTTATCTACCAATAGAATATGTTCTGTGTTGGCTTCTTTTCTTTCACTTTAGAAATGTAAGAAAATAAGACATTTAAGGTATTTCCTAGTGTAGCAGTTTTACATGTTCCTGTTTTTTCACTCTGTAAATTATTAAAGACAATCCTAGTACCAAATTTACAATCTATTTCCATAATCCTATAAGTTAATCTTTCTATGCGTTCTCTGCTCCCCGACAGGGAAAAGGACTTAGTTGTTGCTATAGCAACAGTGAGGACTGGTAATGAATGTCTGCATTATCAGCCAGTGTGATACCGTGGAGGCCTGGGTTTGTGATTTAATGTTTTTTTTTTTCTATCTCTCTTCAGCGGAGCGAGCAAGGGTCGGACTCACCACTCTGCCTGGAATGAAAGGAACAGATTACATTAATGCGTCCTACGTCATGGTACAGTGTAATAGTCCAGCTTCATCATACTCACTCACTTTAGTTTTTTCATTGAAGATCTGTATGGTCAGGTCTTACAAATATTGATGAAAATGTCTTAGGAAATGATGAGTTAAGTCCGTCAGCCTTTGCAGTAATCCATCAGTGCGAATGCTCCGAGCTTTAGAAATACTAACGGCTCACATCTGTCACCTCAGGGTTACTTCAGGAGTAATGAGTTCATCGTTACCCAGCATCCTTTGCCCCACACCACCACCGACTTCTGGAGGATGATTTGGGACCATAACGCTCAGATTATTGTCATGTTGGCTGATAACCAGGGCTTGGTAAGTTACAATGGACTGGTCGTCTTTATGTGTTGCTTTTATTTGCCCATTAGATTGTAGATTATCTAAATTAGGGCAAAACTGTAATATCATTTACAAACAGATGAAAAGCATAATGACAACTAAAGCAGTGAAACACAGAATCAGCTGTATAATTGTTGAATGGAGGTACCTGCAACCGACGACTTTGTTTCTTTGCAGGCTGAGGATGAATTTGTCTACTGGCCGAGTCGGGAGGAGGCCATGAACTGCATCGCCTTTACTGTCACGCTCATCAGTAAGGACCGACTGTGCCTCTCCAACGAGGAGCAGATCATCATCCACGACTTCATCCTGGAGGCCACACAGGTACCGGCAGCTCTCCTTCTCCTCTCCTCTTCTTCCTCACAGCCGTACGTAGATGGTTGTGACACGAAGCGTCACAGGTCAGGTGTTCTTTGCCATTCCAGTCATGTCATGTGTGTATGAGTGACAGCCCGATTCCTCTGTGTCACAGGACGACTACGTTCTGGAGGTGAGACACTTTCAGTGCCCGAAATGGCCCAACCCCGATGCTCCTCTCAGCAGCACCTTTGAGCTCATCAGTGTCATCAAGGAGGAGGCCATGACTCGAGATGGCCCCACCATCGTGCATGATGAGTAAGTGTTCATCTCTATGTTCTCTGTCACCACAGGGAAAGTCTACTGGTACCAGAAATCTAGTCATAGACTAGTCCAGGACTCTGTGAATTCTGGATTGATTACAAATCAACTGAAATATTGCAAGCCTTGTATTCTTTTAATATTGCTGATTATGGCTTACAGCTTAACATTTTCAAATGTTTGATTTTGTTTTGCTGTTATAAATCTTTTTTTTTACTTGGTCTGAGGAAATATTCTAATATTTAGAGATTGGATATTTGAGTTTTCTTAAGCTGTAAGCCATAATCAGCAATATTAAAAGAATAAAAGGCTTGCAATATTTCAGTTGATTTGTAATGAATCCAGAATGCATGACCTTTTTGTTTTTTTAATTGCATTACAGAAAATAAAGAACTTTATCACAATATTCTAATTTTCTGAGACAGTCCTGTATGTATGTTTGTTCCACACACTGTTGGTGTTTACCAGCTGTCATTGTGTTATCATTGTGAGTCGAGGTGTTGTCTAGTTTTGTCAAGGCACTAGCTGCATGCTGGACTCTTATTCCAAGACAGCACTTCCAACAGAGAGTTGTTATCAGAATCATGTTTGGAACATGTTCAACAACAAAACAAAGTTTTACTGAAATGATCGTTCCAGTATGTAGTTGAGATCAAAATGAAGGTTGAATTAGAAGATGGGTGTAGTTTGAGTAAGGGTGCTGGAGGTAGGGGGGGTTAGAAAGCCATTGGCCTCCCCACTTTATAGCCCTAGTGTTCTCATGGCTAGATGCTCTCTACTTCTTATTATTGTAATGTATTTTAAGGGCTCTGAAGTAGTAATAGAATCCAGAGACCTTTAATTACCTTTGATTTGTCCATGTCGGACTTTAGTGCTTGCAGTAGGCGGATGGAAAACAAGCCCCTAAACGTGAAGTGCTCTCCATCGTATGAGGGTAGAGAGTCCTCTGGTGTCGGCCAGCACTGAGAATCTACAGGCTTCTACCAAGATAATCAGAAGTATCAATCTGACGTCTCTGAGAAACCAGGCAGCCATAACAGTTTCCGCGAATGTTCCCGGCTGATGCGTTTCCTGCAGACCTCTGTGCCTTCAGCACATCAGCTGCTGTTACTGAAGGCATCAGCTAATGGACAAGTCTCCAACAGTGACGACTCTAAGAATCAATCACACTTCATCCCTCATTTACCCGGAGCAGTGTCTGAAGTCGCCGCAGACTGAATAACGAGCCGCTCCGCCTCCCCCACCTACTTACACCAGATGCTAATGTGATGGGAAGCTAATCGCTAACAATCTGTGGGGAAGGAGCTACTTAGCTAGCACATTATAGTTACACCTTTGCATATACTTTGGTTTGTTTTATCCACGATGACTTGTTTGTGACAGAGGAACTACACACAAGGAAAACAGCCAAACACATTGTCAATGGTGATACTGTTAGACTACGGATATAGTTGGTGTGATGTCACAATGTTTAACAACAACTGAACAGGAAGACACACACAGCTGAACTTGGACTTGTCCACACAGGTATGGAGCTGTGTCAGCGGGCATGCTGTGTGCCCTCACCACCCTGTCCCAGCAGCTGGAGAACGAAGGGGTCGTGGACATCTATCAAGTGGCTAAGATGATCAATCTCATGAGGCCGGGAGTCTTCACTGATATTGTAAGTTCATGTCCATCAGGTGATAATATATCAACTTTGTGTTCAAATAAAAAAACAATGAGCTAAAAGAGACCCAGATGTTCCACAGAGGTGGAGAGTTGGGTCGATCACGACCTTCACGTCAGTCAATGTTGATTAACGCAGAAATGAACGTCACAATCTGTTCAGTTCCAGGATGTGATCCGTAATGTAAACCTCTCTCGTGTGTGTGTGTGTGTGTGTGTGTGTGTGTGTGTGTGTGTGTGTGTGTGTGTGTGTGTGTGTGTGTGTGTGCGTGCACAGGAACAGTACCAGTACCTTTACAAAGCCATGCTCAGCCTGGTCAGTAACAGGGAGTGCTGCCTGAGCCCCATGCACATGGACACTAACGGGGCGGTGGTGGTTGCAGACGAGTCGGACCCCGCCGAGAGCATGGAGTCGCTCGTCTGAGGAAGTTCTCACCGGCACTTAATTTGTAAAAACCAGAGAACTTTTCTGAGGCCTTTTTTCGCCAGACTATTGATTAAATGAATAACCTTATTACTTTTTATACTGATACAAGTTTTTGATATTTATGTTTTTGTCATTTATTTCTCGTTTTAAATGTGATCCTGCTGAGCGTTTGCACCTGTTTAAGTTGACGTGAAGACGAAGCAGCTGTGTCCAGTTTGCACTATACTATCAGTGTTACTGCCTCTGTCCAGCGAGCGAAGACGCTTCACAAGGGAGTCGTGGCGTCACGACACGACCGACATCTTGGGACCGCATCGAGACAAACCTGAAGCATGAAGACCAGGATGAGTTGAAGTGATCCACTTCCAGTAATTTCTCAAAACGGAAACATCACATTACGAAGGTGCCCAGCACGCATTTGTGTCACTTTGTCCCCTCAATAAAAGAAACTGTTTTGAGGCTCCGCTCCACCCGGTTCAAGCTCTCTATCACATGCTAAGAGACTTTTACCTTCTTAATATTCATATATTGTCCAAATATTTCACTGATGTCTTGTACAATGTTAAAGTGTGTCACAAGATTTAATGTGAACATGAATTTCTTTTTACAGGGATTTATATTGTTATATATCTCCTGAGCAGCCAACCAATGTTTTCTTTTCTTTTAGTGCTCTTGCCTTTTTGTCCAATAGCAGGGCATAAATTCATGTTTTATGAGATTGTCATGATTTTTTCCAGCTTCTTAAACCTCAACTGTCAAAGCTCAACTGTTAACATGTGTAGTGGGTATCCGTATTGACACAGTACAATGTCGACAAAAAGTATTCACCTGAAACAAACTCCCATGTTTTAGAGTTTCACAACATTAAATTGCAGTGGATGAAATTCTGATAATTCTTTTGGATACCTTCCTGGATTTGAAAATGTATGCAGTTTATCACATTTTCCACATCGGAGTGAACAGTTAAGTGTGATGTCCTGTCACTCGTTGGAGACCTAACGGAGGTCTTCAGACCAGATCTCTCCATGTCGTCATCATTATGTCTTTTAAGACATTCCTATGTAGCTGTGGCTTCATATTTAGAGTTATTGGTTTGATGAAAAATGTAATCAAGCAGATTTCCGACATGGTGAACTGCTAGATTGCTTTATATTTGTGTGGCTGTTGGAGAGAAGCGTCCTCACCAGGCCAGAGGATGATACCTTCCTTTATGGTCTCACTTGTTGCCCTTCTTCTTAACACACTGAGATTTTAAGGCAGATGTTTAGAACTATGCCATACTCCTTTCATTTTTATAATCTTATTCGGGATATCCAGTGCCTTGGAAACGTTCTTATGTCCCTCCCCAGTTTAGTACTCTTTAGTTGACTCAGATTTGTTTGTTTTCGTGGTGAATTTTTGGCCAGGACATTGACTTTATGGCTGGATTACACACAGTTACACACTCCATTCCACTTTTAATATAGTGAATATTTCTGCAATCAATTGTTTTATGTTTTTTATAAGTCTTACTTAGTTTGCAGCTTTTTTATTTTGATCAGTGTAGCGAAAAGATATCCTAATCACATCCACTGTGACTCAAAGTTAGAAATACATAAAACATAACAAGGTGAATACTTTTTAATAGGCACTGTAGTTTCTTGTTTGGGGGGAGGGGGGTTGATGCTTTATTTGTAACCAAAGATGTGGTTCTAGTTTGCGACATGTAAGTGGTTTTGTCTTGAGATCTATTTAATCAACTAGAATTTAAAATGAAGATGGTTAACTCTTCCAGTGCAGATTACCGCTGTCAGAGGTGTGAACTGAACAAGAGTTAAGCATGTTTCTGTTCCTCACCTCGCAGTAAATAACCAGAGTACAAGATAAAAAAATTCAGACTGTAAAATATATTTTATTTGGGCTGATATTCTGTCT
Source organism: Liparis tanakae (assembly GCA_036178185.1). NCBI lineage: Eukaryota > Metazoa > Chordata > Actinopteri > Perciformes > Liparidae > Liparis > Liparis tanakae. The sequence goes on from CM070109.1 coordinate 10,907,608, forward strand.
CAGCCCCATTTTGTGACTATTAATTACATACCCTTTTCAACCCTGAACATCCCTCTCTCTTGATTGATTTATGTGTATCCTGATACTCTGTGATGTACTCACTGGTATGAAAAATAAAAATAAAACACTTCTCTGACAAAGGGGAGTTTGCTAATGTCAGTAAAACATCTCCAACATTTGGAGACAAAAGTCCAGATTGCTGATCACTTAGCTCTGCAACAAAAAAAGTTTTTCTTTTGTATGGATTCCAACGTCCTTTCTGTTTGATATTTCTATGCTCGTGGAGTACTGTGGTTGCACACTATTGCTTCAAAAAAACAATTATCTTCGACTTTAATGTAATCTTTGTGATCATAGAAGTTTATATTTTCATACAAATATTTGGTTTGTATAGTGGCCCTGTAAAAGATTGTACTTTTTGGGAAATTTGCTAACCAAATCCTTACGGCAGATTCCCCAGTCATACCTGCCCCTCTGAGGTCCATGCTGATATTTAAATCAGACATCTCCTGACACGTCCTCAATGGTCCAGGGGTCCAGTGTGTTCGCCTCAGTGCATTTCTGCCAGGTTGGTAGTGAAGTCTATTTTGTAACTTAAATAAAAAAATGAAATGGTTTTGTCCATCATATCACATGTTTATATGATACTATCATAGCCATATATTCTATGATGCTGTCATATACCATATTATAGTGTAATAGTGTTATTTAATAGATAAACTGTATTGCTATTCATGAAATAAAGTTTGGGTTTGGGTGCACAGCATCTGTATTACATGGAACTACTGGTGGAGGAGTGTTCACTGATGTTAACCCAGCCGACCACGTGGTGGTAGGAGAAGAATCCAAGTCCTTGCATACAAAGTATTCACTCTGGATCAAAGTACAGCAACAGCATGCACTTAAAATACTTTAGAAGAGTTTATACCAGGGTTGCTCACACTTTTTCAGCATGCGAGCTACATTCGAGCAGAGGACTGTTAACGCGACACAGACAGAAATGACACGCTTCTGCTGTAGTCTGGCGATATAGAGAAAGTTAGAGGGGGGCGGGACAACATTTTTTTTTTATGTCATGCGATCTACCAATACTACGCCGCGATCGACGTATTGAGCACCCCTGGTTTATACTGTAGGTTTGTTTAACTCGGGGTCAAAATTCTGATTTCAACGATGGGGGGAAGGGGTGATGATGGTCGAGAAAACAAATATGTTATACAGTAAATGTGATGAAAAAGGTTGAAAAGTGCCAAAATGTCACAAGAAAACCTTTTTTAAATGTACTTTCACTTGAGGTAATATATGTTGGCAAAGCTATAGGCAAGCACATTTATAAACAACATTGTTGAGCAATTTTTGGAAACTAAGTAAAATGCCTTTTTATGTTAATATATTAACAATTGCAAAATAATTGTATCACAAGTTTATATTTGGTGAAATATTAAATGTATAATTTGTTTTAACTCCATTAAACTAGAGAGCTCAACATTTCAAATATGTATCTCCTTTTAATATTAAAACCTAGACATTTCACTTTAAAAAATACTAACAACACTTTTTATTAATTTAAACAGATTTATATATACTGGACTATGACTTTGACATTTTTTTTGACATAGTATAGTTTATTAAATAAAATATGATTATTTAAAATATGTATGGCATAATATAGCTTACACTTATCCGGTGCAAGCTTGTGGTGGCAACAGGCTTGGGAGGGGTTTCCAGAGGTCCCTCTCCCGGCAACATAAAATTATAAAATTATAAATAAAAAATGTTTTGACATATTCATAGTTTATTTTACAATGATATATGTTATCATTTTACAATATAATATAAGGTGACTTTTTTTACAAACTAATTTATGAAATAATGTATGACATTTAGTATTATTTATATGACATACTGTATGTATTCCAATGATTTCATAGTTTACATTGTTCATGAAATAATGGCATGTTATAATACATATTCAACATACATAATTCATTTTTATGGCTAATACTGTATTACATTTATTTATGTTTGAATTCATATCATCCTAAATGCCATGGTCGTTGTTTAACAGTTATGTGGGATACTATCCTGTGACAATATTATTAATTTCTTTGTTATGTTACTTTTCTTTCTATTCATGACTTTTTTATAAATTTGTTTTGTACCTATAGAATTCTCTGTCTTTTTCAAGACTTTCTTCAATGACTATTTCAATTATGTTTTCAGAAATACCGACCTATTACATTAGATTGTTTATAACCTTTTTATGATTATATTCCAAAATACTATATTATTTCTTTTTTAAGATGTTTTCACTTAAATTGTTTTATTATTTTAGATATACTACCTTAAAACAAATACAAAAATGTCAGACATAAATGAGAAAAATAAAAAAAAACAGGGCAAAATTATACACGTATATATACATACATATATACAGTACATACATACATACTTACATACATACACGTACATATATATACATCTAAAGACAGAAATACAATATTAACAATTAAAATATACATATATTGTTTTCTTTTTATGACATTTTTTCAACCTAGTATATCAAATGACAGGATTAAATGTCTTTTTATGACTTTTCTTCGGAAAACCTTTAATTGACTATTTTCAACATACTATACTAATATGTATTTTCCACATGATACACCTTTTACAACAGAGTTTAATACGAGTTTTAAATTTGTGTTTTTGATATTCTATAGTTATGTTTAATTTGTTTACTATCACTTTTTCATGACTTTTATCGACCTAACTAATCAACATGATTTTCAACATGATGAACTTTGTCTTTTTAATTACTTTTTTCTTTGTAGTATATATTACATTTGTTGACATACTATACTATGAGATTTAAATTAATTTTATAGATATTCTATAATATGACTCTTTATATGTCTGTGTTTGAACTTGACACACTTGGCTGCAAGAGGAAGTAGCCTGTGTACCTAAAATACAGAGAGTAAATGTACTAAGTTACCTTCCACCACTGCCAAAGCAACACTTAATGTACTGTTCAGTGTGTCTGAGGTGGACATGCAGCTGGTAAACATGACAGCAGATGCACATGTACAGTAATTTTTATTTAGAGGCAACAGCTCTTGCATATTACAACTGTTGGCTTTCATAAGGCAAAAGCAAGAATGAATCCACCAGCTAATTCACACAGAAAACAGAAAGCGATTAGGGAGGGTGGGAACCCACAGGCATGCAGCGATGGCTCAGAATGCAATGTACAGCATTTTATATTTATATATATATTTATATATAATATATACAAAACAACAGTGAGACCCAAACAAATGCCAGACATCTCATTCTACACAATTACAGAACAAAGACGGACCAACGTTGTTTTTTTTTAATAAAAAAAAAGTATATTTGCTCTTTTCTCTGTAAAAGTGCAACTCAATTAAAATAGAACCTATTCCAAGGTTTTTTTTAAATGTTGAAATAAAAATAGAATCTCCCAAGTTATCAAAATGGACCTATGAGAATATTGCATCTCTAGAATACCAACTGGTTGAAGTTCATGAGTCCTGTTGAGCCGTGTCTAATTAGTAATTGAGATAAGATCACATAGCATTGACACATGATAAAAATGCAGGTCTGGACTCACTGTTGATGTTAAAAACAGTGAGTAGACAACTGTGTATCTGTAACAGCCGTAAACAAATACAGAGGTTTATTTTCAGTTTGAAGCAGTTGGCATTCACTTAAAAACAGACAAGACAAAGAAAAGGGTCCACACACTCATCATCACGACAATGTACCATTAATGAATGTAGAATACGACAAAGAAGCGCCACATAGGTTTGCATTGGACAGGGACACACCTATTAATCTCACTCAACATTGTCAAACAAATAGTTCTCCATATTGCTTAGTAACACATAGAAATGAATGACTCAAAGATAGCTGCTATCTTTCTCATGGCAGCTAAACTGTCAATCACGGATATTTTTTTACATTTTTATTTAGATTTTCCTCAGTATAAGTACTATTTTTTAATAGTTAATAGTTCCTTCATAGGCATTTGGAGCTGACAAAGAGGTCCTAGAGTGGCTATCTGAGTTGGTACATGCATCGGTAACCAGGCTAAAGTCAAAAGTGTGAAAGGGGGTCGGGTGAAGGGGGTCGGGGGCGAGGGTTGGACCGTCAGTGTACGGACTCTAGTCGTCCTCTTCGTCCTCCTCATCGCTGTCCTTCATGGAGATGCCCTGCATGCCTCCTTCCCTCACTGACGCTGTGGCCTCCTCGATGGTCAGCCTGTTGCGCACCGTGTCGTACATCTTACTGTTCAGGGTGGAGTCGAGGACGCCCTGCAGGCGGAAGTCCCGGTACTTTTTCTAAAACAGGACGGAGATGCATGAGCAAAGCATGGACACAAGGCATTATGGGTAATTCATTATCCTGATGGGTGTGTCCAGCCTTACCTTTGTAATCCTGATGAGGATTTTTAGCTGGTAGACGTGGAGCTGCTGCTCCATGCGTTCAGTGAGCCAGGTCCCCAGCAGGTTCATGGTGGCAGTGTACCATTGCTGAAACACATAAACACAACACTCTCCAGCAAAACACACACTCACACACATACTCAAGGTATCATAACTTAAAACTAACCTTTACGACACACTAAAGAACTACAACTTTACCCTTCCTAGACCCAACTAAACTCAAGCATCCTCCAGTCCAGTGTGCATTCAAGCATCACTTAACATATGACACATTTCATTCAGCCCATGTGAACCGTGTGTACACCAGTTGGGAAGGTTTAGTGTCCGGTCTCTATCTGACTTCACAAGACAGACATTCCTCTCAACGCAGGTTAACAGGCGGCCTTATTTAGGAGTGAAGTCGTGTTCAAAATAAATAAATTGGTAAGGATTACGAGTAGTATGTTTCTTTGTATCATGCAAAGAACAAAATAACTATAATTTCTACACTACGATTTCCCTCTGCCTTCACCTGCTTTTAAAGCCCCTGAAAACAAAAATATATATACAATTAAATATAAATGACCAAATAAGATCAAAAGTTTGTAAAATAAACATGCGCTAATTAACTTTTTGCCAAGGTTTTATGTTCGGAGATCAACACCACTCTCATGTCTGTAAAGCACGAGGCCAAAGCCAGCAGCCAGTTTCCTGGAGGAAACCACGAGCCGGCTTCTGTCACCTGACGAACACAACACCTGTCTGCATAATATGTACCAACACAACAGACTGCTCCGCCCCCGACCTCTATGTTGTTGAATTCTCATTTTTACACTTCAATTGTTCTACAAATTAAAGAAAGAAGTTATGAAGTTTTAGTAATGAACTTTAGAGGTGTTATAGGTTGGTACCATTGGACAGTGAGGCGAGTTGTTTCCAGTCTAACTGTCTCCTCCTGGTCCCAGCTTCATATGGAGCAGACAGACAGGATAGTGCTAGATACCAATAAGAACATTTCCCAAACGGTCAAACTACATCTGTCTCGCTCAGAGTAAGAAACTGATTTAGAAAACTGTTTTCAGGGCATGTACATGTATAACGAACACAAACCTATCTATACTACTCACTGATATATTTAAGAATTAAACATGACAATTGTCCCAATTACTATTAGCCCATAAAGAAGAACATTATTTCATTAAATAATAGTGAGTTGAGACTTTCTTGAACATGACTCTTACTGTTAAAGTAATGTTGTCAACACACACACACTCTCACACACACACACACACACACACAGGCACACTATGAGCGCGGTATCCACACACAAACTATATATAAATCAATCTGAAAAGCTAAAACAATTAATTTTACTCAGAGCGCTGATACTGTTGTTACTTGAAAAAAAATATTATACCGAGGACATAAATAAAATGAGTTATCTGTCTTGACCTGTAATGAGTCTTTAACCATTTTTAAAAGAAATGTTCCACTTGTCAATATCTTGTAAACGCTGCATGGCCTATTAATTATCGAAGGATATTACTCCGCTTGTATTTATAATTTATTCAAGTAGAAATGCAGAGCTGCATTTAAATACCCTACGCTGAAGATAGACAACTACTACTGTATGGGGAATTGAAATTATAGTTCTGACACAAGTTCATTAGCAAAAGAAAAATAGAATGAGTGAGTAAATGGTTAGCAGGCAGGGAGCAGCGGTGCTATTTTCTTGTACCTTTTCTCTACATTACTTTGGGTGGCAGTTTTCCAGACTGTTACAATTTTAAAGTTACAAGAGAACAGCACCCAAGTCTAATAGAAACAGTTGTTACGCCCCCGATTCCAAGATAAAGAAGTCAACTTTAAACGTGAGGAGGCAGGAGCACAGGAAAAAGCTTTCTTTGGCCCAAATTAGAAGTGGGAGGTTTTCATATGTTTGGTTGTGGAGGTTTAGTTTTGAGTCAAGTTTTTTTTCTTTTCGAGGAAGTTTCGGTGAATGGTTGAAAGGGTTGAAGTTGAGGCCGGATATGCAGATGCCTGTCCACTTCACAGTCGAGTTGAGCGTGCAGTGCATGCAGGCCTCGCAGGTGGGCGGGTAGCAGAGTGCGTGCTAAGGAAGGCTGCTCTATGTGCAAATGAGGCAGAACTCTGAGAAGGAGGGTCATGCTAGAAGATGTACACAGGAAGATTATTTGACTCTAAAATCATGCCAACCAACATAATGTGATAAAACAACGCAACGCAACACTAGAGATAAGTGCCACTTTTTTGTTTGAATAGAGGAGGCAGCAGGAATGGTGTTAATCAGAAAAGAGGAGATAAAAAGGTTTGAAATTAATTAGTGAAAGAAAGAGAGATAAAGTAGAGCCAACATCAAGGAACTGATTGTCACATGCATGCAAATGGATGGATGGAAAGGCATTCAAATGAAATAGAAAAACATAGACATCCTTGAACTGAAGTCTAGTTTAAAATGCTAAAACTGAAACATTCACAGCTTAAGAAATCTCTGAGAAGAATTTAACGTGACAGTAGTGAGTAGGATTTAGGTGCACTTTGGGGCCACACAGAGGACACGAGGGGGATAACTCCACACAAGAAAAACGGACACACAGACGGAGACAGGGGAGCTAGTGTGGACCTCAAAGACAAAAGCAGACCCACTTCACAACAGCATCACTCCTCACTCCAAAACAAACAGAAAAAAATGATATTTATCGGGCACGAAACTGCTTCTACAGCCAAACACGAAACATATATGACCAAAAAAAGACTTCTGAGTATCTCTCAGACATGAAAACTTCACGTCACGGCCTCACAGAACTGAGAACCAGTCAAACACATAAAGCCGTAATACACCTGTGGAGACACAGGTCTGTACACGTAGTTTCTGAATGACATGAAACACACACACACATCACAGCATTATGTGTCGTTTGAATCACACATGGAGGAGACATTATCGTCAATGTATCCTATTAGGATTATGTTTTTGTAAGACAGTGCTCTCTTGACGCTCTAACACACTGGTTCCTAACCTTTTACAGCCATATCGCGCTTACTCATAAACCCATGTATTCCTATTAAGTGTGAGCTGTTGCCACAGGAAGAGCAGTACATGCTCCCACAGCTTGCTTTTAGTAGTATTAGGTAGGAAAAATTACATTTCCACGTAAAAATTGTTCATTAAAATAGTTGCCTATCATTTTTCTGTCAAACAACAAATCAATGAATCAACTGAAGATAGACACTTTAGAGAAATGCCACCTTCCCTGTGAGTCGGTCCCCATTAACTACAGACCGTGGTGGTGGGAGAAGCAGTTTAAATACATTTCTCGTGGAAGAGGAGGATTTCTGTTTCTATCGTTATTTATTATGACCCTATTTATGTGTCATCCAGGCAACGTGGCTCATCTTTAGCGATGATATAAATGATTCTTATGTTAATAATGAGGACACAGATATGTGTTGTGTCATGTATTATGTTATTTCAAACATGATAACATAGATTACTTCCTCCTGTTAAATTAAACAGTATAGGTCTCTTAACTTCTGTCACTACTTAGTAGATGCTTTCTCTCCCATTTAATCAGAATGATTAACAGGTCAAACATGATGTCGTCCTGGTCTATGCAGCAGTGTAACCTTCATCCAGCATTCTCATTTCATGGGTGCTCCACTGTGGAGGCCAAGATGGCTGAGTGTCATTTACTTAGGGGGCTGACATGCTTTGAGTGGGAAGTATCTAAGCGTATATGTGTAAGTTGGTGTCTTGTATGTGATCACTATCAGATAGGTCTGTCCTTTCCAGAGAGCACTGTTTTAGATAATCCTTTTTTGAGGATGCTTTTATGGACTCTTTGTAAATAAAAGTTGTTGTTTTTTAATACACAAAAGCCCAAAAGCACTGTGGCAATGCACACCATAATGCAGAAGGCATCAGTTAAGGTTAAGAGGGACAGAAAGTAAGAATGAAAGAGAAAAGTCAAGAGGGGTAGAAGTTTAGAAAAGCTGAAATACATGCCCTGCTCTTAAAATGGGACTTATCCCTCTCTGCCCTGTTGTTTTGCCACATTTTGGAAGGCCCCTCCCTTCTTGTGAGGAGGAGACGGCATCTTACTTACATCAAATAACCTTTCTATATACACCTCCTCATTGACCTTATCACGAAGTATATCCTGAGAGTGGCGCACAAAGGTCACATAGCCATCGGCCACGTCCATTCCAGGTTTCTGTAAAACAGAAACAGAACAGGGTCGGCCTCAGGAGAGGAATACGGACACACTGGCAAACTGTTGTCCAAAAAGACAGAAAAGAAACATTGTTGGTGATTAAAACCAAAAGTAGCTTGTTCATCTGTCAGTAAACAGACTGTAGCTCACGAGCACACAGGGAGGTCGGGTGTAATAGCACTTACAGGTACATCCACATATTTAGAAGCAGCTTTCACCTGAAATTAGAACAATATGGTTAAACAGGCTGAGTGTGTGTTTAGGAACATTTTAATTCATATTAAGACCATTTGCGCTGTTTTTTTAAATGTATTTCTTTTTTTATATTTTTTTATTCTAGTGCAGATATAGTACATGAGTTTTACCAGTACTTCTACAATAGCTTACTATGAAATATATACACATGTTATTTTTAACAAATACCCTCTTGGAAGTATAATGTGGTTTAAAATTGAAAAAAAGACAGAACAGTACAAATCTGAGGAAGCCTTTAATGCCAGCTTTATGAACTACACTACTCACTGGACATATTTAAATTGATGTTCAACAACCATCCCTAAACATAACTGAATCAGCCCATTAAGGGCAGCAAGGGACTGAATAAAGAGAAGCTACATCTCACCGTGAAGGAGAGGAATGAAGAGAAGAGGGTGCCTTCATCATATCTGGAAATCTTTGCCAACACGCTCTCCAGAATGACAACAAACTGAGAAACATGAGCACAAATTAAACTAGTTCAAGAATTGACGGAGGCATACAGTATAACTGGTATAACATGCTGAAGCAGATATTATGTTTCTACCACCTCTTTAGCTTAGCATTTGATCATTCGTATTAAATACAAAGAGGCGTGTGGGTCATAAACCAAGTGATAATGTGGGAAGCAAATTTCGTAGAACTTGAAATAAAAGTAAAAGGATTCATCATCTGGAAACCTTGAATGTCTTCCCACAATTTAATGATATTGTTGATATAGAGCTATATCAGAAAATTAGTATAAACTTAGATTTGATGTTGGCACACAACAAAAATGTAACGGGTCACCAACATCATAAGGATTCCTCTGGGGATCACCACAAAATGTCAAGCAATTCATTAAATAACGGACCGACCTGCAGACAGACTTCTAACTATCCTTACTCGTACTCACACATAATATAATATGTCACCGAGTCATTTCCACAGTTGCTATAGTCATACCTTGGCAACCAGAAGCTGGATCATGTCTTTCACACTTTCCTCAATCAGTTCGTCTATCTGGGTGTGGTACTGTTTCTGCAAAGATAAGGTTGAACAACACATCTGTGTGACAGATACCAACTACATAAACTAATAGTTATTTGTTAACATGCGGTTTGTGCCCCATGTGCAGATCTTACCTCTTGGCCCATCTCCATTGCGCACAACTTAGCCGATTGGTCCTTGGCATCCACCATCACGTTGAACATGGTGCATAATGTTGGAGAAATGCGGAAATCTGTGGACCTGCTGCTTTTTGTCAGCTTGGACTCAAATGCCATCCGAGTGCTGCAATGCAAGTGAAATATTTATACCCACTATGATATTAAATATTTAGTACATAACTAATTATTGACATTTGGTGCCTCTTAGTATTCATGTGTAAGTCAATCTTTGTATTTCCCATGCAGGGACACACAAACACACCGCTTGACACAGTTCTCGATCATGTTGCTTGACATGAGCTGGATGCGACTCTCGAGGTGTTTGGCAAACTCCTCCTCAGGCCAGTGTAGGTCCCTGATGAACGTCTGGAGGGCGTCCAGCTTCCAGAAGAGGTCCTCTGACGTTCCGGAGCCATTACTACCATCGACCCAAACACAAACACACACACACACACACACACACACACACACACACACACACACACACACACAGGTCAGAGGACACACGCCATCCTGCTGGAAAGGGGGTGGGGGTAGGGGTGCTGTGGCAGGTGCAGAGGAGGATGCTGTTCCTCCGCACTTTGACAGTGTCAAACTATACTGACCATATACTGACTGGTTGGTCTAAATATCTGGCTTCATTCAGGTGTTTGTGGACAGTCAGTTTATGGCTGGAAAGGACTGGGCAGGGTTTACTGTCACAACTCAATAACCATGCTGTGGAGTGTGATTATTGACTGGGATGTCAAGTGGCCACATGCAGGTAAAAGTCACTGCAGATACAGCTGCTAATCACACTGTGTCAAGACAGAAGAGATGGGAATGGAGAAGTGAGAGAGGGCATGTACAAACGCCATTCATAGGCCGAGTTCTTTTCCCCCCAAAAAATCTCCAAATTGATTCTCCTTCATCACAGGCCCTCTCTCAACATCCATGTCCCCAGGCTGCTGGGGCCCCTGGAAGAATTAAACAAACCATGCGGACCTTTTTATGCCTCCTGAGTAGATCTCATTGGGAAAGAGCTGCAGGGAAGATGGGGAGTAGGGAGGGGAGGTGATAAAGCAGAGGGGTAGAAGTCTGAACACCAGTCGCCTCGTCTCTCCGCACTATCAACTCCAAGCCAACCCCTTATCTTTCCTCCCAATCAGACGACTAGCAGGTGGTCAAGGTCAGGGATGAATCTACGGCCATTTGCAATATACAGTGCGCTAAGAATCACTAAAGCAAATGTGTGTGGACAACAACTCTAGGGAGATGCAGGTTCATAACTGAGAACTTGACATGCAAATGTGTGTGTTTCCGTATATACGTTTTGGTGTTTGTTTGTTTGTTTTGGCCTGTATCTCCACACCTCAGCTCAACAGCATGCATGTTGAGACAAATGAGAGTGTTTCTCATTTTTAGAAAGCATCTACTCTAACACCTCTCAGAGTGCCCTTGGCATGAACATGGACGTCATAGAGCATTTAAATGAGAGAAAACATGCAGCAATTGATTGATCTGCAGAAGAAATGTGTCTTTACTCGAAACATTTATTTTATTTTTTGGCTGAGGGCATCTTCATACCAAGGCAGTCTCTGCTTGCTTAATATTTCTAAAGCAAACTAGTTGAATACACACTCTGAGTCATATATAGCAGCCATCCATGACGGGGTAGAAAAGCTAGGCATTTGTGGAAGGTTAACTGATAGTCCTGCTACTGGCACTGGCAGATTTGGTACTTTGGGAATTTGGAGGTTCACATTTGGTAGATTCACATTGGGCAGAGAACTTGTTAAACTCCTGCAGAAAAGACAGACAAAAAGAAAAAAGAATCCATAACAGTGGTATGGGAGCTGCAAAAAGGCATGTAACACTCATCATAACAGTAATGTAAAATCTGAAATCAGGTAAAGACATACAGGTGAACACATAAACAAGACCAACAGTTATTGTCAAAGACGTACATTATACCCTTAGACCTCTAGTAGTTAAGAGGTCTCAGGATGCACACAAATACTGTATTAAACGCAACGAGAAGGAGAAGCAACTTAATAATGAAAAGAATAAACACAAGTAAAGACCAAGAAAAAAAATCCCCTGATAAATCTTGAATATAATATTTGCAATACAAAATGCAAAAGCAAAAGTGTGAAGACCACAACTAATGAATTATAACAGCAACATAACAGACTGGAGGCCTTTTGTTTCTGGCAACATGTCAAAGCACACATTATGAAGGTTAGTTCACCAAACAAAACAACAGGGGTATGAGGTGTTGCACTGGCCCTATTGTGTTGGTAAGACACATACATTAGTCAAAGACTATTTTCAGAATAAATAACCCATTTCTTTCAGAGAGAAAATAGGTTATCAGCCCACTCATGGCTCACTCTTTACAAGCGAACCTACAAGCCCGGGTGAACATTACAGCTGCTTCCCAGATTTGCCAGCCTCCACACACTGAGTCTCACGTCTGAATATAAAAACCTTGCATCTCCACCCATCCTACAGCCTCACTAGAAAGACGGCAGCTCCTTACTTCACAGGCTCCCAGGACTCTCGCTCAAAGCCCTTGTGAATTGACTGTGCTATGGAGGACTCCATCAGATCCACATATCTAACCACCAGAGGAGCATACAGATCCTGAAGGTGTTTGTGGAACTTCCCATTGCACAGATGATCTGTGTACAAGAGAAAAAAGAGTCATTAGTCTCTTTGTTTAAACAAAGTGTCTAAAATAATTTGGGAGCTCACAGTCAGTTCGGAGGAAGTCATTGAGAAGCTGGAAGAGGGGGAAGCTGTCCCAGCTCTCAGGGGACTGGATCTCCAGAGCGGCGTCCATGTCGACGGCATAGAGGGCCAGGAAGGTCTCTGCATGCTCCACCATGAGGTCTGTCCACCATGCAAAGGCCTACAGACACAGCAGGAGGGAGGAGACACAGGTGAGCAAAGGGCTCTCGTTAAGAGATGTACAGTAAGTACGCAATGAAGAAAGACAAGGAAGGACGGAATAATGCACACAACTGGAGTTCATTCGTTCTTAAAAGAAAATACCTTGAGAACTCTGTATGCTTTATGGTAATCTATGTCAGATGAATAGAAGAGTGGGAAATGTGCTTATTTGTATTCTCGCCGAAAGTTAGATGAGAAGATTGACCTCTCTTTTATATTGTTCCCATTATAAAGCTATAACCAGCATCCATTAGCAGGAAACAGGGGAAACAGACAAACCTGGCTCTCTATAGCAACACATTTAAATAAAAAATACGATCAGTGCTTCCGAAGCTCATTAACGAAACGTTATATCTGGTTTGTTTGAGCCATTAAACCAAAGTGTATAAATAACAGATTGTGGTTTTACGAGGGGTTATGTGCTCTGTCACCCCCTGGAGTCACCGCAGTCGAACACATTGTGGTGCATAAAACTAAACAAACAACATAACACTTCTAAATCAGGGAGCTGCGAGGTGGGTTTTGCTTCACCTCTAAACAGAGGCCAGCTCGTGGTCTCCCCTAGCTTCCAGGCGTTATGCTAAGCTAACCAGGTGCTGGCTATGGCTTTATACAAAACTAAGTGTTATACATGTGGTATCTATCTTCTTATCTAACTCACTCTGATGAATACTGAGTAACTGTCTGGTGCAGTATGTGGACTCCTTTCAAATACACTTTTCACAGAAAGGAAAGGCTACAACTGAAGTATGTGTGTAATGTGTGTGTTTTTTCCAATGACATACTCTGAGATTAACAGTTCATATTGATAAGGATTTAAATGAGTTTATTCGTGGTAAAATAATCACAGTAGGATTGCATGTCCGTGCCTTGTATATACATGACAGCATCTATAGATATTAGGGAAAGGTGATTCTCTCATGCAGATGTAGAGCTCCATGCATGCCTTCCTCTCAAGCTAAGAGATGAAGGGTTCCACCATTCACATCACTGACCAACCCACAGCTCCCCCTGAGATGTGATTATGACTCATGCACGTCTTCTAGTCGGCACACCAAAGACTGCAGCACACAGCATCTCTTGAGTTGCAATGCATCCGTTCAAATTAGTTCAATAAGTCTAAGACTCAGCTGACAGTTTTCTGGCACAGTCAGGATTTGCTCACCCGTCGACAGCAGGAGTACGGTAGTTGCTTTGCTGGCAGTCTTGGCTCGGCTTATTTGCTTATCATTCAGACATATCAAGTTGCCAAGTTCAATAAATGTAGCTCGAGCTTTCCAAATTGTGCTGCATGCTTTATTTTTATAATGTGTGTTATTTTTCCCATGTGGCTTTGCAGTCAAACCCTAACTTACCTGCATACTTACCTGCCCACTCCCAACATTTAAAAATGATTGACAGTTTTAGAAACAGGCAGTAAACAAAGCTCTTCTCCATCACATTCAAGGAGAGATATTCTTATTGCGGACTGGGGGAGGGGGGGGGGGGGATTTCATGTTTCCGATAGATGAGGGAGGGGGTCAAAGGTCGCCATGCGGAGTGGCGTCCAACCTTTGATAGAGGTTGAGGGACACATACACGACCCTGAAAGCTTTTGGGCGGACCCAGTGTTCAGCCAGACAGACTTTTAGCGCTGTAACAATGCAACCGCGTCAAGGGAACAATCCTAAGGGAGGGTACTGATGCTGAGGGGTTAAGGAGACGTGGCATCATCTACTTGACATGCACAAAGCATTATGGGAATTTCTCAATCAACTTTACTACATACCTCTTTTCCCTGCTTGGACAGTCACCAATCATATAACAGTGAGAACACAGGAAGATGTACAGAACAATAAAGTATTTTTGAGCCATTTCTCTCGGAAGGGTTTTAAACTAAGTATAGACAGCAGAGAGGGATGGAGGAGGAGAAGCTGGGGAAGTAATGCTTGAGCAAGGGCGGACCGTGAAATTAATCGTTGAATGGAAGGGAAACAAATGTTCATGGTGCATCAAACTTCAAAAGGTTCACATGGAGCATACTTTGGGAATTTTACTGGTTTAGCATGCTTGAAGATAAAGGAAACCTCTTTATGGCCCGATGAACATGCTTTATGATCACAATTATGTTGTGCAAGCTACAGTGCCTTTTATTTCTTAAAACATGTTTTCTCTCACTTTTATGCCTACAAACCCACCCAGTGCTACAGTATCCATGACATCATTCTCTGTCTAGAGAGGTGCCTCTTGCCATATTGGCGCACATGCCATACAGGAGGGTCGTGATGGGGACTGAAGAGGAAAAAGTAATAAAAATACTGTACCGATTGATCTCCAGAACTTGTGACTGCCGCCTGTCAAGCATATTCAGAGAGATACAATAAATCTGCTTTATCTGGATATTCTAAGATCACATCGGATCACCTTCAGATCGACACACATGCTCATCATGCTCTCCTATCAGCTCAATGTTTATAGAAGCAAATAAACTACTAGCATGGTGGTAATGCTACTCTAAACTTGTAGTTTATGTTTTGCTCCATTACATTCATCTGACTGCTTTATTCACTAGCTACTTCTCAGAATAGAATTAAACAATAAAAACAATGAACCTATAAAATATAATGCATTGTTATTGTTACAAATTAAACTGTTGCGTAGCAATCTTTTTTTCTCATAACCCATTACAAAAAGAAAACTTGGTTTAGATGTCATTGAACTTCCCCTCCAAACTCCTAAGGTGCTTACAAGGTTGAAAGTAAAATGTTCCAATATTTCACAAAATGTATAAATTTAATTTCCTTAAAAAAAAAAATTATCATGTTTTTTTTTCCTCATACAACAATAATAACAATGTAATAATGTTATCTTGATACATCCCTTGTATTCTAGAAATAAGCAATCTCACTTGTGGTACTTCAAGTATCTCTAGCTGATAATACGTCTGTACTTCAACTGAACTAGGATTTTGAATGCAGGACTTCTCAAGGTAAGATGTGCTACTACATTATTAAATTATTCATTTTACTTCAAGATCGAACACTTCTTTCACCACTGGCTATTTTGTAACATGAGTTTTTATTTTATGCAGATATGAGTAATGTTTATTGTGCTGTATTTCTGTTTACCTTCCCGCTTTCATACTGAACTACCCATGAAGTATTACCATTTGTAATGCTTACGTAACATTGAAGCACAGAGTAATGATCTGCAATCAGAGCAAAGAATTGCACACATGATATAATTGTATGGTTCATTTACAGTCTCCTCAAACACGACGCTTTGATTCCAGCTACGGTCTGTTGAAGACCAATTAGAGCTCTCCTAAATTAAATTAATTTGTGTTACCCACAGATGAAAGCAGCTTTATTTATACAGGGCTTATAATAGGACTGACTCTCCTGTTGAGGGGCGGAGTGAGATAAGAGTGAGAGTATAGAGGGAAAGTGTTTGGAGGAGGAGAGGATTCTCACTCACCTCCGCGTGGTGTTCCTGGTTCTGCTGGAGGACCTCTATGACTAACTCCGCCAGGCGAATTGTTTCCTCCAGCTTTTTGGCAGGCGTGACTAAGCGGCCTACGTTCTCTGAGACAAAAGGATGAGGATGAGCGATGAGCGGTTAGTCAAGCACAGAGAAGGATTCCAGCAGGACTGTAGTGAATATTGAGATGATATTTCCTGTTTAGATTTTAACTTTAAATAAAAGTATAAACACACTGTGATGTTTATCTACCATACCCTCATAAAAAGTCAAATGTGTTCTTATTTAGATGCATTTCGGGCTGCATGTAAAAAGGCAAGATAAGGTATGTGTTTGAAGGATAATCAGACTTATGTTGGAAGAGAATCAGGCACGAGCATAGTGGCCCTGAGATGAAGGTGCAATGGAGCATCGAAAACATGCATATTGTGAAGTGGTAGTGAATAAGCCATCTGCATAAGGAGCTGTCACATGGTAACACAAACACTCAAGGAGCGCACACTGTAAGGATGATTCATTAATTCTGTTGAAACTTGAAGAACTTCAATTTCTATCCAAAAAATCTAAAAATTACTTTCTTGAAGCAGGTCATGGATTTTTTGTGTAAAGACACTTTGAATCAAAACCCAGACAAAATACATTATGTGTATGTTTCATTAGATTTTTAAGATTCTTTTGAATATTAGAATTCTGCTATTATCTCATGAATAATAGACAACCAACAAATCATTTGGATAAATGACTTTCAGTTGTGTTTTCATGAATATCTCCTACAGTGTGATGGCGTTGGGTTTGTTATCAAGTTTGGTGCACTGAAAATGGCTTTGGCACTCTTTCATTGGTCTAAATTTGCAAAAGCTCCAAATAACTTGCTTATACCTTTTCTGACAGAACGATCTGATAAGACAGTTAAACGTCATGAAATGGGAGTATTCAAACAGAACGACTATGTGGAATGATAAGTGTATAATTGGAACATGGAACTGAATGACTACGCAAATCAAAAGCACATATATACATCGCTCTACATACAACAGGTGTGGTCTTTACACTGCAGTTACGATTGGGGCTCTTTTGTTGGGTTCACTGTTATTTTAGTGAGTAGCATTTTATGAAATATTTCTCAGGTATTTCTACTAAAGCCAAATAGAAACAAGTATCCATTTTGGAAATGTGGCTTAAATAGATTTGAAAAAGTTGAATGCCACTTTCTTTATTTTAAGATTACAAATAATACTCCAGACATTGTCTTTCGGGACATATAATCAATACTAATGGTTGGATCACATTGGTTTGTATTACATTGTGTTGTCGTAAGGCCCTATGAAGGGCAGCAGTGGGAGATCTGATAAATGCTTGTAATGTATTTTGTCTAGAAGAAAAGCATCATGGATCTTTGTGGCTTCATCAGCACTGTGAACGTATTTCATTAATCAGAAGCTATGCAGTATGTAATACATCTATTATGGTGCTTAAGCACCAATATACAATGCTTTTAACTACTATGGGATAGTAAAGGGCCAGTTCACCAATATTACAATAAGTGTAAAACAAACAATAAAAAAATAACTATTTTAAACAAACCCTTGGTGGTATTTAGTCATGCAAATCTTTTTGGATCGTGACAGAAGTGAACCATCTGAAACCAGCGACAAATAGTTTGTCCATTGAAAGAATGTTTGCTGTCATCTGTGAATTGTTTTTAAAAATTGTGGTGTTTTTTTATCTCTTTTTTTAAACTATGTTACATATAATAATATAACTGTTTGTCAAGCCAGCATTTATCATTAGGGACAATTATGTTCAGATGGAGTTTAAGTTTAGGTAACATACAAACATAACTATTTGCAGGACTGTATACCAGGAAAGTAAGTTTCTATTATATAGTTAACTTGACCCTTTAAGTATCTACAATTAAATGTATTTGTATCTAAGATGTTATATAAATGTATAATTATCAAGTTTATCATCTTGACATTTTTGCTAATATGTGTTGCAGTTGATGAGGGTAACAATAAAATGTTGATTATGTCCCTATTTTACCTTCATACTTTCTCATGTAGGAAGATATGTGACTTGTACTTTTTTGAAAGAGATTGTATTACACTATAATTATTTATGTAAAAATGTCAGATAAATATCTTTTTCAGTCACATACAACCCCAAAACCACATAACTGTTCTGTGAATACAACATTCCATGAAAGCTGAATTACATAGTAAGAACACTTCTTGGACAAACTAGTCTTGAGCCACATCTGACATTATATAAAGTAATACAATCTCCAAGTATTTACTTTATAAAAAGATGCTTTAAACATGCCAAGACGTTAGAGCACTTGAATGAGTGTATATTTCAAGGGTGTTCAATATACTATATGGAGATGTGCTACAGGTCAATCTGGTGCATACATGCATATGTTCTGCATCTCTTGTGTGTGGAGGGGTGAGGTCTGAGTGCATGGACATGTGTGTGTGCACCGTGGCTAAACCACAAGCTAAACATGGGTTCACCTGGATCCTTTTGATCCTTTTGATCCTTTTGACCTTTCTCAACTTCAGGGAGAGAAAAGGGAGAGAAAAGATAAAGAGGAGATGTTTAGAATTAGCACGGTTTTAGGGTTATGTTCACGATACAGGGTTGGGGGGCGGGGGTGGGGGGGTGGTGTTAGTCATCACCATGTGACCCTTCAAAGAATCTGCTGGGACGAGTTCAGCTCCAGGGAGTGAGCGCTCTAGGCTACAGACAAACGTCACAAACATACAATAAAAAACAGAAACACTGAAATATTAGCCTGTGGAAAATTGGAAATTAAAAAAGTGATAAGATGTTTGTTAACAAACAGACAAGGCTTAGACTATCGTAACAGGTAAGACACACAAACAGCTGCCGACTTCATAGACAGGACACACTGAGTGAATATAATACACAAACAGAAGCTGTCTTGTCATCCTCATACGATAGATGCTCCTTCACTATCTGTGGTGTCACGGTGAAAGGAAAGCCTACCTGTTTGGCACAGCACACCATTGACACAGACCAAATGACTGGAGGATATAACAATGTAAGCAATGTAAAAATGCATTCAAGTCAAAGGAATCGGCATCCAACCAAAAGAAAGAAGCTTACAGACCAGACTGCTCATTCATGTCCATCACAAACAGATGGCACTACTAAGAAAGGACCCCGACTGATTCAGTGTGGTACTGCTCAGATCTCTTCACTGGCGCACCCCCCACTCACTCTCACAGACAAAAGGCACAGATAAAAACAAGCATGGGAACAGCAAAAGCTCTGGAGGAAGAGGAGAGGCAGAGGGGGTGATGAGGTGACAGAGGGCTTAAATAAGGAGGAGAGAGATTGGGGCGAGGATGATGAAGGTACTCACGGATGGTTAAATCCATCACTTGAGACGCCAAGCAGAAGACAGGGTGCTCAAACATTTCCCTCTTTTTTCCTATAAAAAAGGATCGGGGCATGCAAGAGGCTGGGGTCAGAGGTGGGAAGGCAAGAACTCAGAGTCTAATGGGAAGAGGGCTGTCCAGGTGAAAACGAAATGCTGTTGGCCAGGAGGCAAAGTCAAATGTTTGGTTTATTTTGAAACCGGCGCCTCACAAGGACAGTGGAAAATAAATTCACATAGCATGGCAAGATAGTAAGGTTTAAGTCCTTAGTATCTTGAGCACCCTTGGGGATTTGTTTCAAGGCATAAACAACATCAGAGTTTTCTATAAACATGTTAAATGCATGTCAATGCATTTAATGAGTATACTGGAAGCAAAATACACAGCAAGAGAGAATAAGACATTATAAAATGTCTTGTCAATGGTGTTATTTTGGATATGTAATCCATGCCAGTAAAGAAAGGCTGTGTTGTTATGTCTCAAAGAACATGCAGGTGGCTGATGCTGGTTTGTAGGTGTTCAATCCCAGCATTCCTTTGGTTAGAAGCCACAAATAAAGTGATAACTGTGGCAAAGCCCACAGCTGTGAGGGAGGAGAAAAAAGCAGGAGCAGAGAGCAGGGAGGGAGAGGAAGAGTGTGGTCTTGAGCAAGAACATAAGATAGAGGTGAAAGGAGAGCTGCTGGTATTTCAAGACAAGGGAGTAAAGAAGGGTGGGCAGAGTCGAATCAGAGAGCTAAAAGCTGCAGTAGGGTAGTGGGAGAGGTGCATCGACTGGCAGCTGGGAGTCAGAGAGGACGTTCAGTTAAGCTGAACTCACGGTCCAATCGTCAAAGTTCAGAGGCCAGGAAACTACACAGCTTGAATAGTCAAGGCACAATGAGAGATCAGCACATCAACAGATTTCAGGGCTTTGGATTTGAATGCATTTTTACTCACACACCTCTACACAAAAGCCAACTTGACCTACAGAACAGCACAGAGCTAAAGCAGGCCTGAAACAAAGGAGAGAGTTATTGGACTGAGAGACAGAAAGGGACCGACACACTGTCACAAATAATTTGGGATGCGACAAATCATTTGGGATATGGACACAAATATACCATATACCAAGTGAATTCACCATGTGTAAATAAATAAATAACAGTGACAAGTACAATCTCATCCTGGAGTAAGAAAGAGGACGTCTGAGAATATGCTTGTAGTTCATTGTTAAAAAGAAAGTTAAGAATCAAACAGAAAGCATACATGGTTAAATGACTGCATGGCATACACTTACATTTATACAGTTGATAATCATTATATAAATAACCCATTTACTCCATTTAGTGTGTTTCTGGTTACCTTCAATTGTAGCGTATTCTTTAATCCGCTCGTAGTTCAGATGAGCGGCCTGCTCCAAACATTTGCGGATCACTCCTTTAACTTCTTCTGGTGGAACTGGGGTCACAATGTCCTTCATCAGGACCTGCAGGCCACATTAAACATTAGTTATGTAACCTGTTTCATTAAATAATACAGTTTTTGTCTCATGGAGCATAACATGCTTTTTTAAATATAGATGTACAAACCCTCTCCAGCAAAGATAAAGTGGCCTTCAGTGCTCCTTCTGGACGACCGAAGGGGAAACAATATCTAGAAAAGATGATGTAGGCATAAAATGTAATTAAAGTGGACACATACCGATAGGCAAAGTGTTTTGGGGCTTTTGTGGTTACGTGCTGTTTGAGAGTCGGCAGTCACCTGAAATTTACAATCTGGTTTTCCAATATCACACGCAACCTCTCCTTGATGTCCTCGAAGCGCTCCTTCTCGTCCACTTTCACTGTGCTCAGCCCGTCTGGCCTATGAGGATCACACACACACACTTTAAACCAGCTGCAAACCTCAAGAGGTTCAAGTTCTGCAAGCTCTGAGTCCGATAGGAGCAGGAACCAAAACAATTAAATACAAACACTGGTGGAAAGCTCTGCGCTACCAATGACCTGCCTGCAAAATTGTGTCAGATGTATTTTTTTTGTTCCCTTTGTGTTACATATACAAATAGATGACAGTGTCTCACCTGGTTTGCCCTTGAACGAGTGGTATTTTGGAATCCTTTCGCTTTCTAAACTTGAATATGCGTGCTTGTTTAGAGGCAGTGCGAGGATCTGGGCTTTGGGAGGTCTTTGGGGACAACGGGGCCTCATAGCCCAGCGGACCCCAGTAATTGTTGCCCTCTCTGACTTTAACGTACGCATGGGAGGATGAATAATATGGACAGTAAGAGACTATGGCAACAAAGGATAGAGAGAAAAGAAAACAAAGAAAAATGGTAGAAAACAAGGAAATGTGTAGATATACAATTGATTAACAACCAAACATGTAACACAAAAAGCTACAAAAAAGTCAACAGAAAATTAAACAAACTAAATAATACAAAATGACATAGATGGAAGACAAAAAATGCAGAGCATGCCATGAGGCTGCCTTCTCTATTATGTTCTTGTCCAGTGGGATTACGTGTATCCACCTACCAACTATCAGTTTGCCTAAAGGAATACAATCTATATTATCATCTTAATGTGCTTTCAAATCATGTTCAGCAATGTATCTTACAAAGCACACACAAGTTAAAAGAATGGACTGGGGCACACCTGTTCCCATGGACATGGGATGCGCAAAAAGCGAAGCTGTAGTGTAGAAGAGTGGGGTCGATAATGGCCCCAATTTCTGCTCTTTCCAGCAGATCACGCAAGTAACACAGATGCCTGTGACAACCACGAACTCCGTTCCTGGCGCAGTACTCATCCAAGACAAACACCTGGCCTGGGCTGAACCATCCCTGCACAGCACAAACACAGGAGGGGATTCCATCGGTGCTAACAGCTCAGAAACAAAAGCCCACTGCGATACATGTATTTATACGGTGATGCTTTGATGGGCACGGAGAGTCACTCACCAAGCAGCAGAAGGTGTCATTGAGCCTGTGGTCCAACGTCAGTCGCTGCACCATCTCAAAAAGCGAGGCGTGGTCAAAGCTACAGGGGTTAGCTGAGATAAACTCATCCATGCCATGTTTCTGAGCTCTGTCAGCATCTATCCAGCCAATGGCACAGGGGAAAGAACACGGTTCAGAGGAGAAGACATTAGTCAGGCACGAGCAAACAGCAAGTCTCCGTCACAACAAAGAAACAGGGATTTGTTTGGACTACTTCTATGGGCAAATTATAAACACGTACAGCTTACATTGTCAACTTGCATTGTGTCAGACAGCGTAAAGAGATTTAATGTATTGGTGGATGAGATATCGATCTGAAGCTCAGCACAAAGGCATAGTTGCTTTATATTGTATTTGCATGCATGCATGTACTGTATGTCACATTCCCTGATATTGTGCACGGTAAATAAACCTTTAGAGATCCAAAACATGTTTTAAAAAGTGCTGGTTAGGTAGGTTTAGATTATTTTTTGTATTCAATAGATTCTGCCATTCGCAATTGTTGAATGTCACTCAGGTCCTGACAAATATTGGGATGTGTGCCAATAAATAAAAGACAGAAAAATGGCAAAGGAATAATTCATTTGAATACACTGTAGTGATAAGTGTATGAAATGCAAATTAAAGAAAAAAGTTACGTGGCCAAAACCTTATTGATTGGAAATGTGCAGATTCTTCTCAAGTTATGGATTCTTGGAAGTCATACTCTTTCATATTTGTATTGTTGTTGTTTTGCTTCATAACCTTTGCCATCAAAAACATTTTCAGACTTTAAAAAAACTAAACCTGCTCTGTGAAATTCAATGAAGAAAACACATTAGTAACATCAAATTGTGAGAACAAATATTATGAAACTTAGGGTGATAAAAACATGATGGAATAATCTGTTTTTTATTTTATGTATTTCTCCAAACCACCAAGGATAGCAGCTAATAACTACACTGACCATGAATTGTTGTGCTCTGTAAATAATACAGCTGTCAAGGACAAAATGATGGGGATGAGGATGATTAAAAAAAGATGTCAGAGAAGTCATGTCCTCGGGATGAGTGACAGGTGTCATGAGACCCTAACATGAGTGATGATGATGTGAAAGTCGTGGTGGGGGCCTGCTCTTGGCTGGGTAGGGCTGGGGCGACACATAGAGCAGAACTGTCAGCCTAAAGGTCACTGACAGGGAAGAGGAAAGGGTGAAACATGGAAGCTTTTAAAGGAACCTACTGCGGGTTAAACTTCAGGGTATTAGTTTGTTTTTTACCACAGTCTGAGAAGATAAACCTATTTTAACAACAAGTAAAACGTGGACGATGGAAATAAGAGAGTGTTCAAGGAAGAGGGACAAGACAGGGAAGTATAAGTCATAATGTAAAGAAGAAGGACAGTTAACATGTGAGGGCTAGAAACACCGAGGGAATAGAGTAAATGGCAATAAGGGTGAACCCAGTGCTTGATGAGGAGACAGTAAGAGGATGAAAGTGGGTCAGACAATCTTTTAAATGGAACAATAAGATGATGACGACCACAAGAGAAAGATTCACCAACGACCAAGTTACAAAGACAGTAATGTTGTGGATCCGTGTAAAGATAGTGAGTTACATCCAAAGAGTGAACAGAAGGTGCCTGGGGTTGGACAATGAGTGGGCTTCATCACCTTTGGTTGGATTAAATGAGTAAATGGAGTTTAAGTCCAGAAAACACTCAATTTTACAGGAACATTATCATAACTTGCAATAATTATATTGACTTCAACCATGAATAAAATTACCAAATTTCCAAATAGGTGATCACTATTGCATTCATATGTAAATTATCACATGCTGGAGAACATTGTGACTTTCATTGAGGTTTTAAATATCATGCACACATCTGCAGACCCATTTTCAAATTTGCATTTATATCATTTTTTGGCATTCCTTTTTTTTCTCTACGCATTTGCAAGTTGACAATACTTGAATATGTTGCAGTGTAACTATGATCTCTACAGAGCACACTAACAGGCATACCACTACCGGAGAACTCTAATAGGGTAGCAATACAATTTAGTGCAAGTACATGGGTAAATAGCATGAAGCCGACAGAGGCAAAACTGTATCATTCTCTGGGAGATGGGGGGAAATGAATGAAAACTCCTGTATTTGTACAAAAGTATGGACACATGACACACGTGTTCTCCTATTCAGGCAAACAAAGGGCAGTCAAAAGAAATCAAAAGGAGATCTCTCCTAACACTGGTCTAGCTTCGATCTACAGACCGATCTACTGTTGGAGGGAGGGGGGAGGAGGGGAGCCCGGAGTATTTTATCGTACGAAGGGGCGGCATTAGCTACTCCTTGTCTTTGGCATTCAGAATACTCCGCGTGCATATTTGCCAACTCTCATCGAGGAAAGTTCAAAGACAAATAATTGAAAGCATTTGAGCCCTCTGAAGTAAAGCATAATCAACACTTAAGAAGTGTCAAAACTAATTTCACTCATACAGGAAATATAGTTTAAAAAATAATTGCATCACAGACTGCCATCATCATTCACACTCTTTCTACACCTCTATCTTTGAATCAGAATCTGCGTAGACATCTAATATGTTCATCTAACTGCAATCAAAGATTCTCCGACTTGTTTTGAGCTCTAAAATGTATATCATTGATGATACATTTGTATTTAAATAATTCTCATTACAGAGAGTTTTGAGCTTGCTTCTCTAATTGAACGTCATAGGTTTATCATCATATTGCTTTACTCTGAGGGATCCCATCACCAATATGAATAAAGAGAGAAGGCAATTATGCAGTTACAACTCGAATTTCGACTTTAACTATTACTGAGTCAAATAATAATTTATTAGAATAAAATACATGCATCCTATACTGGCACAAATGGATGCTTCTACTTTGATCCTCAAGTTGAGGTTGTCAAAAACAAAAAGAGTCATCAACTAATATCTAAGACATGAGGCGAGACGTGAAAAAAGAAGAAGAGGGAAAGAAGAGAGAAAGAACGTTGCATTTGTCAGATAATCGGCGGGGATTATCTGAGCTGTGCCGGCTACAGGGAAGCACTTACCCTTGAGTCCAGCTAGAAGACAGCAGGGTAAGAAGGGACAAACCAGAATAACATAAAGACTAGCAACAAGGCTGGAGGAGAGCAATCACGAGAGACCCTGACCTAGTAGCTGTATTACTCAAGTAGGGTACAGGCAAAGCATGAAGAAGAAAACACAACTCAAAAACAACAACCTATACCAACATGAGAGTTTGTGGGCGGTGGTGTGTGAGCACATGTGACGGTATGTAAACTTGACAACAGATGTTGAGGCATATTAGAGAGAGAAAGAGGGAGAGCGAGAGAGACAGAGAGAGACATGGAGAGAGAGAGAGATACTGAGACAGAGACCGAGACAGGGAGAGTAAAAGAGACAGAGAGAGAGAAAGAGACAGAGAGAGTAAGAGAGAGATTTACGATCCTCATCACTCCACTGCAGTTTTTTTCTGGATTCTGGACAAATACTTAAGGAGTTAAGAGCTACACTTTAAGTACTGTCACTCTGTATGACAGCAGATGAAACAGAAGACTTAGTTTTTAAGGGACATCGGCAATCACAGCCACCAAGATGAAGTAAACCATCCAGTCAGTTCCATGTGTAAAAGATGCCTGTCTTTTTTTTTAAAGAAAAGAGTCTATGAAGGTCCTGGAAAGGGTGACATACTTCAAGTGGTGACATTGTAGTTGTGAAAGTGTTGGTAAGTGAGATAACACATCATAATGTTAGCAGTCTATTTAAACATGTTTTAAAGGAGCACTCCAATTATTTCAGACAAAGATCAGTCTCCCAGTTGTGGTCAGTACTGAACCTGTGAAAACAGTGGGATGTATTTTGCAGCTCAGCGGGCGCTGTGTCAGTCTGAAGCCTCATCCAGACTGGATAGATTTTTCTTGGGAAGTGAGATGATGTTAACATTACCTGCGTTGGTCACTGAATTAATCTGTTCAAGACCAGATTTAAAGCCCTTTTTAGCCTATATCTGCTTATATTTTGGCAAATTAGTAGCATTAAAATGTTTTGAAATACCCATTTGATGTAGAGACAACTATCATTGGATAAAATTGAAGAAAACTAGAGAGAAATATGGTACGTAACCTATTTTGCAATATGAATAATATGTTTTTAAGACTGTGGTTAACATTTGGCTGAGTTATGACTCACACCTTCCCTTGAACTCTCCAGTGGCAAATTGGGGACTTGTTCTATTATTTATTATATCCTGCAATTTCACAATAGATGAAATGCCGTCTGGAACAATGAGTTAAATTACCAAGGAGCTCAGTGAATATTTTATTCACCACCTGCTCTTATCTGTCTCAAATGGACTTTAGAAAATAGCCCTTTGTGATGTCATCAGGGTGAACTTGGAATGGCTTGAATACCACACATGTGAAACAGCAAGTCTGCTATAATGACTGCAGGTGTGGACATTTAAATACATGGGTGGTTTCGAGGCAGGGAGTGCAAAACATATGCTATCAATTTGAATTATGGGAAATACAGGACCCAGTGTCTTTTAGTTTTTTACTTATTATCGGGACTAAAAGGCAGGACAGCTCAATCTTTTAATGTTGACCATTTTTTATTTAATAAATCTCTCATAAGTCCCCTAAAAGAATGGAAGTGCAAGACTAGATTGCTGGAGTAGCCCTCCAAACCAGTTACGATATCCTCACACATCATATTAATTTGTTGTATTTTCTGTACAATCTATTAAAGGAAAAGTCCAACACAATACATTTGCCTTCATTTATTCGAACACTTGCCTGTGTGATGTGCACACTCGTTCAGAACCTTCATAGGACTCTTGTTTACGACCAGTCCACTGCAGCAGAGTAATGAGGCCTGTGTATGTTATGGTCCCAGTGCCATTCAAGACCACCAGGGGGTGAAACATGTATGCATGGTGTGCCACAATGTTTCAGGGAGGGGAGAGGAGGTCTGTGCCACTGTGAGGAGGCTTTGAATGGCAACAGCTGGCATCAGAGAAGTCAACTAACCACAAGAACAATCACATACTGGACAAAGAAACCAATGGAGAAACAACATAGAATTTATGTGATAGGATTCTGAGTAACTTATCCAATTCATGTCTTTATAGTTTTACTCCAATGATATGATAAATAGAGAGTGAAATACATTTTGGGCTTCTGAAAAACGTTTTATAATTTTTAAAATATCATTATAACTGTTTTTTATAACCTTGGATGTCCATTTTTTTAGTATTACT
Organism: Liparis tanakae; assembly: GCA_036178185.1. Classification (NCBI taxonomy): domain Eukaryota; kingdom Metazoa; phylum Chordata; class Actinopteri; order Perciformes; family Liparidae; genus Liparis; species Liparis tanakae. The sequence continues at coordinate 10,935,740 of CM070109.1, forward strand.
AAATAATGCCAATTAGTCCTCCTACAATTGATATAAGACAAATATTGTTCTCTAGAGTTGAAAAATATATCATTCTTAAACTATGGAGTCAAAAAATGCACACAAAAAGTCGTGTTTTTTTCTGAATAGCAGGATCTATTATTGTGGATCGGTAAAAAGTATGCAACATTATCAGTGGGTTAGAAAAGTCTATGTTGATGTTGTTACGGGCAAAGACACGCTAATTTCTCTAAAATAAGAAAATTACTGCCAGCAAAGGTACAAAAAACAACTTGAGTATTTACAGATTGTGTGAAGACAAATGTTGCTAAAATAATTAAAAAAAAATACATATCCCTTCTTTAATGAGGGGGGACACAAGAGACGATTACAACAGAAGTTGGTACAGAAGCCACACTACTGCAGACAGTCTTACCTTCACTTTGCTACCTGACCTGTGGGCTGCTTAGAGGTGCAAGTACAGTGACAGATTGGTTAAAACTCTTCAGACATGTTGTCTGGCTTGGCCGTCATTCAGTGACACGGGAACCATCTGAGAAACTGTCTCAGAACCACAACTGCTTCACAGCTGCCCTCTAGAGCCACGGCTTTATTAAAACAGGCCTAGGGTTAGGGCCGGCTCAACACTCCCGAGAATTCGCAGTCTGAATTCAATCCCAGCAGGCTTGAATGTTTAAATCTTATGTGTGGTGACCTATTTAGATTTTATTAAACAAAGTTTGCAGGCCTTATCCTGCTGCTGTGCGATAGTCTTTTTCACCTTGGTTGTTCCTGTTGAAAAGACTGATGGAATAGCATGGATTTGCACCTTCAGCTAAACACTGTGGAAGTGGTGACAATGAGTGAAAGTCCATCAGATGCTGGAAGGATCTGTGAGCGACCAAGGCATGTGTGTGCGTGCTTGTGTGTTAGTTCTACCACCACGGTTGTGACTGCAGTGTGGAGCGCGTGGTGTGAGACATTTATGGGTTAGAGCTTTCACTGCATTGGGGATGAAAGCTGCTTCCTGCTTAAGTGACCGCGTTTATTTCGGGCTACTTACAGAACTGAGAAATGGGTGCATCCATTTGGGCTGAGGCACCACCTTTGGAGTTTAGTTTCTGGACCTGAGTGGGTGGGACAGGCTTATGGGACTGGCCAGTGGCACGATACATGGCCTGGACCCACAGGATGCGGTCCTGCTCGTCATCGCTGGCAAAGATCACAGTGTCGCCTTCCTTCACGGCGTTGAAGAAAGCCCTGCCACCATCCAAGCCTGAGACAACAGGACGTTAACGAGCAAGTAGTTAGTGTTGTATAGTGTGTGTTGTATAAGTGTATAGTAGTTACACTTTCTAAAGGCGTGCCGTGTCACCTGGCTGGGGGTCGCTGTAGTCCACTGTATAGCCATCCAACTGGAGGAGCTCTTGCGGTTCGGACTTCTTCTCTCTGTAGCTGCACATGGCGAACGTATACTGACTCACCTACAACACATATAGGACGAGCGATCAATTTAACAAGCACGATTATTGAATCATATACTCTCCTTGAATTTAAAGTTATACCCTGTTACTTTAATGGGAAAATGAAGAGTCCATACATTTCAACAAACGTCGGTGTTTCCTGCACATCAGTGTAATAAAAACACCGATAAAGGCAGTACATGCAAATATGTTTTGCATTAACTGCCTTCCTATATTGTGACTCAGTTGTTTAGGAATCTAAATCAGAATCAAAGCTGTTTATTGCCAAGTACGTCACATATACAAGGAATTTGGCTCGGTGAATGGTGCATTACAATAAGCATAGTGCAATAGTATGAGACATTATTACAACTTTGAAAATATGACAATATACAATGAAATATGTATGCAAATATATAAACAAAAAAAACGAATAAGAGTATGTTAAAACAAGTATATTACTAAAATGACTTGTACATATATATAGAAAAACATTGTCTATATAAGATCAATTGTCCTGGGGATGGAAGGGACTGAGTCTGGGGATTTATTCATGAACCCAACTGCAGATGCGAAGACCCTGTTTTTGTGACCTGAGGTGTTGGTCCTGGTGGACCGCAGCCTCGGCAACAATCTCAGGGAAACAACACAAAACAATATGCACCAACACACCAAGGCAGCCATCTGGGGAGCCATCTTGAATCTAACACTCGTGAGTGGGAAAAAAGCCAACAACCTCAGCAACAGAAACAACCTCAAAACGGATGCTTTGACGATAACTCACCTGCACAAGCACAAAGAAACGCTTCTTCCAGCGCTTCCAAACATTCTTCCCAAAAGCCCACAGATACCTGTCAGAACATTGTCGACATACAAAGAGACAAAACCAAGTCCACGTCAGAATGACAACACACACTGATTGGTGCATATACCTGAGGCAGAAAAGGTTCATTATATGCAAAAATAAAATAATTGGATTTGCAATAGAAATGAGAAAAGGTCAATCACATTATTTCGACAAAAAACATAATGGTTTCATGAATTAAATATGATTCATAATGTCTTCAATATTTGACATATTCCTGGAAACCTTATCACAATGATACATCTAAACTACACACTGGCCTCCACCAGGGGGAGTAGTGCACTTCACAGTACTTTTCCATAATGCATGACTATAAATGAGGCCAAGGAGCTGAGAGAGTTGGAGCTCTACAAGAAGAAGGAAGATGAAAGACAAACAGGAGAGTCGCTACGCGACTCACATGGCGGCTCTTACCCGCAGTGCTTCATGTTCTGGGGCTTGTCCATACGTATAGCCAGTTTGATCCTCAGATCCTGGTCTGGACACGCCTTGGTCACAGCCATCTTATGGAGCTCTGACTGCTTGGGGCTGTTAGGAGTCGGGTGGAGGACAACCTGCACTCAAATAAAAAAGAAAAGCAAAAAGTAAGACTCTATAAATATGAAATGAATATTTGATCAGTGTGTTTGCAATGACTGGTGATTATGTGTGTTTGTGTTTAGAAAGTGAGAGAATAAGAGAAACAGAATAGCGCTTCGCTCTGCCTCCCGGAAGAGGAGGCCTAATCTCTCTTTGCCGAGTTAAAGGGCTTTGAGGAAGCCTGCCTTCCTGCCATCGCCGCTGCAGTGGGAGATCAAAGAGCCTTGTCACAGCCAAGGTCGCGGCCACTCCAGGGACGTCTGAGCGTTACTGCCCCAACGCAAACACCACCATCCGCAACCATTTATCACAGTAACCTTTACGCCTCGGCAAAGAGCCGGGCGCAGTTCCGATACATTTCTCTGCTCCCTCTATATTTGAGTCAGAGGAGCTTAATATTTAATTCAATACTTAAAGATGTGAAATCTAATGTTAAAAAATACTATTGTATGAGAGAAGCACCGCAGCATAATTCCCTCACGTATTACAAACGCACGCTTAATGTCAAATAATCCAAATGAGATGTGTTTGCTGGGAACAAACGCAGAACTTACAGAAATGTTCAAACAAAAGTAAAAAAGATTGGGAAGTTTGTATATGAACCAAAGACAATCTCACGTTTAGCAGGCAAAATAATCAAAAGTTTGAATCTGAATCACATCCAAGTGGCCGTACACTGGAGCTCAGTGGACCGTGTTCAAATCAGAATATCAAACAGTTACCAAAAGATTATACTGAACACACTTGTTTATTTTTTATTTTGTTTACTTTTCAAGTCAAAGAAGATGTAATATGTTTGTTAGCTTTTCATTCATACAGAATGCGAGTCCCAATTACAGTAGTCTCGTGGCTGTGTTGAAAAGAGAGCACGTCTGTGTCAGCAGAAATAACAGAAAATCAACATTACCCTGCCCAGCTCTTTATCCTCCAATGCCAGCACCCCTGTGCTCTCTGTAAACAGTTTCACCTTGACAGCAGGCAGGGGGTGTGTGGTGGTGAAGTCCCCCTGGGTCCCCCAGCTGAGAGACACAACAAGAGACACTCCAGAGGTTAGCTTCCATGACAGCATGGTAGCACAGTGGTCCCAGACAATGACTTCATCTGCAGCCATCGTTGTATCGCCTTTACTTGTCAATACCAGTGTGGAAGAGAGACTTGATCGACATTTCCCAGGAGGAAAACACCATTGAAAAAGTATGTAAACTACACAAAAAAGACAAATAATAAGTCTTCACTGCCTTGAAATATCAGCTGACAGGTCACACTAATCTACGGTATGTCGAAGTCAGGACAAAATCAAGGAAAGTAACACCACTTTATTCCTTGCTCACTGTCACATGCTCTAAATGCATTCCTGCTATTTATACACCAGACATTTTTAAAGCTGCAATTGGCAAGATTTCTATAAAACAAAACAGCCGTCTTATCGGCCAACAGTATTTCCTGGGTCTGTAACAGAGGGATGCAGAAACATGTCACAGCCTGCTGAATTATATAAGCTGCCCCCCCCACCCCCCCCCCCCCAGGCCAGGGAGTTTTATGTGCCATTATGAATGATTAAAGCAATCAGTATAGCTTTCATTCTATATGGGCATAGTAATATAATGATAATATAATTGTAGATACACTCAGAACAATGAACCTACCCGTTGAGAGAAAACCTCTGTTAATGACTAAACCTCATCACCAGCTTCACCTCCACAAGCCCAAAAGGATTACGCAGGGAAAATGCAGTTTATCGTAAACATGTTACACAACTCAAACGTGTTTCTGTTACTTTGCGCTGCCATCTGGGGCTGCCAACATAATATCAATACTGGAATTATCGCTGTGTAGCAAAGTATGGAGGACATGGTGTTAATTTCCAGCATTGGAAAGCTGTTGTCCTTGTATTTCTAAAATGTATAATAATGTGCAACTTAATGTACACAAAGACACTGCAGTTCCAAAATGTGCAGAAAAGCTGCGGACTGACGGTGAGGTGGTGGTTGTGGGCAGTGTTGATTTCAGATGGAAGCATTGTGCTGCCATGAAGGTGACCTTGTGGATCAATCCAAGGTTTATTAATAGATGTGAGTGCTATGCTCTTATAGCTCTTAGTATATATATATATATATATATATATATATATATATATATATATATATATACATATATATGAAAATGCTCAAGTTGGTCAGGTATAACATTAAAACAATAACAGAAAATAATTGTTGGAGCAATGTTAGGAACCTCAAGCCCTTAATTAATTACAGTGAAGTATAAAGTAAAATAAGTATGTCAGAGCAAATTGAACACAACCAATTACGCTATGCAAATAAACGCAATAGTATGTGCATTAATATATGTATGTCACACATTTCTCTCGCCTTGTTCTCCTCTAATCCCTTCTCTCATTCATGTCCCTCCATCGCTCATACTTTCTTCATAAAATGGCTCTTGAATTACGGAGATCAGAAGGAGAATTCGGGCCATAAATAGCTCGTATTTGCATGAATGTTTCATGGACATTTTGTCTCTCTATCTTGTGCTGTGCAATACTAGTTAAACCAGTCAATAGAGGTATGTGGATTAAGCTAAATATGTACTTTATTTGCCTGTAGGAGACCATTATTGTTATGAATCTGGTCTAGAATAACAAAGAATTAGGTAACACCTTATTTTAGGATACATGCTGGGACTCCAAAAGAAAGAAAGGGAATTTACAAACTATGCCAACATACTGTGGGATTTCACAATACATTTTCACAACTTGGCCAGCTGAGTCTGAAATCAAATCAAATTGTAAATTGTAAGTTTTGCCCAAATACTGTCCCTTTAATTTTAAATAGTGTCTAAAAGTGCTTTTAAAGGTGCATTAACCACGTAGAACCCAGGCGAGACCCCTGGAAATGTCATCATGCAACCAAGAACCCCAGGAGATGCAGTTTGGCAATATAGATTTGCTCTAATCTCTTGAAAGAGGATTTTTCTCAAGACATCTAAAGCAATTCAAAGGAGGCACCAGATCAATAAAAAGACGGAGCACAATCTCAACGGTGCAAGTTTAAAACGATTATTGTAGAATTTTTGAAAAGATAATTAAAATGATTGAAAATACATTTTCCCTTTAAATGAAATGAATAATTAAAACAAGCCTGTAAATGACATCAGTAGTGGAATCACTAGATGTCTCAACAACAGAACTGATGCCAAACACAAACATAAATGGACATTATCAACACCAAACGATGTCATTGATAGCATGTGGGGCTGATATTCTTTCTTTTCTTCTCCCTAGTTGAATTCAATAAAACTCTACATTTGCATATTCGTAATCACTACCCTGTAAAAGAGCTGTTGTCTGAAACAGCAGCAATCGTCAATCAACAATAGACGGCTGATTCGATTCTGGATGAAATTGCATAAAGTCCTCAGGCCCTTACGTTGGCTTGGATGCTTCTGCTTGGTCGGTCTGGAGTTTTTCGCCTCCCTCCACCTCCATGGTGCAGTAGACGATCCTATTGGGGGCCAGAGACTTCAGCCCCACCACTTCCATGATCACCACCTGAGAAGCACAGACACCTCAGTGAAGGTTGTCGACGAGAGATTCATCTCTTGCAACAGGGCAGCAAGATGTGAAAGCGGCACATGATAAATATTTTAGCGATACCATCCCTGCCTAAATCACTATCAACAGCAATACCCGTAGCCCTCATATTAATAAAACAACCAATACAATAACAGCCATTACTCCTGTAAAGTTCAACTCTGTATCACTGAGACTGCTTGTAGGCATGCTCTTACAAGTAGTCTTTAATCACTCAGTGAATACAAGATAGTCAAAACAGTGCCAGGGGTAACTATTATATTGGGACTGTATACATCTAGTGTGACAGAAATATGTGCTGCTGTCAGGATAACGCTTCCATTTTGAATGAAAATGTCAACCACATCCACCGATGTGTTAATGGTGCCAATGTATATATTATTTAACTGTCGCTGTTTATCAGTCCAGCACACTGGGTTAGCTCCCTTACTTAAAAACATTTCATTAATATGTGTGTATATGTAAGTCTATCTACTTTGCTATTGAAATAATGAGATGACATTTTAAATGTAATTTTCTTTTAGTTTTCTTAAGACTATTACAACAATCTCTGTACATTATAATACAAATAATGCCACAGATTATGTTTGCATTCAAATGCATTGCATTATAATATAAAGGCTGTGCCCATTTCTTTGTAAAGGAACGAAGCGGTTCTCCATTTCTTGCACATGATGTACTTCCTGATTCTGAAATAGCACAGCATCATAAGGAATGAGGTGTGATGGCGCGCTGCTTTGTGGTGATAGCTCATCTCAGACAAGCTGATAACAAGATGAGTCACATTCCCCATTAAGGAGCTGGTAAAAGTTTGTGTTGCCAGCCTGTTCTGCACATCGTGTCTGTTCAACGCCCGAGACAGGATGGCTGTCAGTTTCTATACTTAGGACTCAACGTCGGCTCTGATTTATGTGGTGTGGTTTAGGCACAGGCAGCTGTAGTTTTTCATTGGGTTAAGATATTGTAATGAAATAATGTTTGCTCTGGCTATTGTTAGGAATCTAGAGATGTCAAAGTGAACAAAAGTGTTGACATACATTTTACCATACATTCATATTAGCCTCATGCACTTTACCTCCAAAGTGAAGGACAGAACCACATCCGACTTGGAGAGCGTGTTCTCGTCCTCCTGACCCATGTCGATGATGGAGGTGTTGTGTCCCCGTTTGAGCTTCTGGAGTTTAAACTCTCCTCCCTTGGACACAGGCATGCTCTCCAGATTGGCCATCAGCTGATTCACCGATGACTTGAGCTCCTCGATAAACATGGCCTCCATTTCTTTAGACACAAATTTGGGGAACTTACCACCCTGTTGAATACAGAGAAGGCTCAGCAAACAATCACGGTCATGATGGCAATTAGCAATGATGCAATAAATATAAACATTTTCCAAGATATGAAAGATATAAAGGTCTCTCTTGTTTAGATGATGATATCAAATGTAGTATAAATGACACAATGTACAATTTGTACATTCTTAGAAATTGTCAAATGTCTTTCTGTTGGTGGAAGCTCCCACTGTGATGTTACACCATAATAGTGACATACTAACTATATAACAACGCATATTAGAGAGTTCCCCGCAGATTCTGACTGACCCTAGCAATCTGGTCCGCCATCTGAAGACGGCCGTCCAGCTCTCTTCTGATCTGTGCAGCCTGCTCATCCAAGTTGTCCAACTATTGATAAAAAACAGAAAAACAGATCAATGAAGTCACATTAAGCGTACAGCGATACTTAATACAGCCAGGGGTCAGTAGCAAAGGTCATCTACAACTCCCATCATCAATTATTTTACCTTGAAAGATGAGAAATCCAAGAAACCGTTAAACATGACACATACATGCTATTTGAATATATCATTGTTAACATGATTTCTAAGATTTGTTATGATGCACTTGCAATATTACATAGTAAATAAAATCATTAAGAGGTCAGGAAAAGGTTGTAAGTCTTCAGCCCCGTCGTATCTGATTGTGTGCAGCTATCTCTGGAGCCACAGATACAACATGCTTTACATAAGCAGTGGCGTAACCCAACACCTCGAAACACACCGGGATATGTAAATCAATGGCGTACCCATTTAAAGCAAGCGTGAGGGAAAGCAGAATTTAAATGACATATCTAAGCTACAGCAAATCAACAATCTTGTTTAAGCAAATGTGACCAACCATACACCCGAAGGTGCTCATTGACATTGGAAATGATGACGAATCCTATACAGCAGGACATAAAAAAGATAATTAGAGCTCCAATTTGTCCTAACGGGCTGCAATCAGAGCAGTGTGGTGTTGCAGCGCACATGAACAGAAAATCACACATGAAAATCAAAAGGAATTTCACTAATTCCTCGTAGGAACGATGCTGCCGTCACCATAGAGACCTTGAACGGACCACGCTTTGTGGAGAGGTCTCAAGCGTTTGGAATTGTTCCTTTTATTTCAATCCACAAAATGAAAACATTCAAAAAGAGAGAGGTTGTGTCACGAACGGTCGCGGATGTCGCAAAGAGAGAGGACCCAAAAGCCGACATGTCCCAAAAAACTATATTTAATCTTGAACTGTGAACAGGAACGACAAAAACGCGGACCAAACAATACGACGCCACACTGGGAATGAGACAAACAGGGTTTACATACACAGGCAAGGTGAGAGGTGATTGGACAACGGGGAACGAGACACAGGTGGACACAATGAGGACGGGGCCAGCAATCACACAGGAGGAAACAATCAGGAGCACGGCAGACAAGAAGACACAGACTTCAAAACAAGACATAAAACAAAACAAACTCCAGATCCTGACAGGCTGTAAAAAAGATTTGACTTGAATGAGGGATTCCAAACTATTATAGCACATTGAGATAAAAACAGTAGTAAATATATAAAACCAGTTTTAATATTTGAAAACAGCCTGCATATCAGCTCCATGAAAAAAAGTAGGCATCCTAGTTTTTGTCCTGAAGTATAGAAAAGCAGAGACATTCATGACTCTCTTACATCACTAATAATACATGACAGTTTTATATTAGCTGACATAAGGACATAGAAGAGAGGGCTGAGGGCTGACGTCTCCCTCCTGCTTTCTGCTTCAGTGTGCTTCACCTCTTCAGTTATTCTCTCAGCCAAAACGTCTCATTCTTGTCAAATGTGACGTTGTGACTCACCATTCACCATTTGCTTTATGAGGTCAGGAACCTAATTGAGACATAGTACCTGCAGCACAGTTGTACCTGGGGAGTCACAAACCTCTCCACACAGCGAGGTTGTGCAAGTTTTCAATGAAAAATAATATCCCCTAGTCTCACTCAGCTGAGGTTACATTGCAACATTTTCATGGAGAACATATATCAGTTTAGCTTTTTTAGAGCAGTCACAAAACACAGTCTATGTTTGGAATAAAATGGTGTCACTTTGTCAGAAGAGTATATTTGAACTGAAACTTACAATTGCTAGACAACATGTACTGAAAGCCACCCACTATATATAATTACATTTGTCTCTGTTTGGACTTCATCACTTTCTAGCATTGAGAATACACACACACACAGACACACAAGGAGGTGCAGACCAGTGTGAGTTTCAATGCAAGCACAATACTAACTAAACTTATCAGTGTAATGTGTAAAACATGTTAAATCTTCATTTTTCAATACAAAGCAGCAGTAATAATACATTTATATTTCAAGAACTCTTTAAAAAAAAGATGTACGCTGCATTTAAAATGATGGTCATGGTGTTCTCATCTAACCGATCAACTGAATATATACAAGCAAAAAACCTGACATCATCCTAATGAGGAGCATCATCTCTACACGGCTACTTGGTGTCTCCAAATGACCACCTGACACAACGGCCGGAACTCCTCTTGTCTCCTGCTGCTGGGACGCGTGCCAGAGCTGACCTCTCTATGCCTTATGGTATTTCACCCACACCTATTACATTAACAGGCCTTGTCTTTCAGGCTTTACTGTATTGATTCTCTGCCCCTTCCAGCAATCCTTTCTCTAAGAGAATGAGCTGAAGTCACAGTGCAATCGTTAACTGGAGACGGGGAGAAAAAAGGGGGGCTGTGATCAAGTAACACACCAAAAAATGGACGAAACATAAGAGTCACAAAGATGGAGTGCTAAAGACAAAAAGGAAAAATCATGATCACAAGCAGTAGAAAAGCATTTTTACTGTTGAAATCTTGGCTTTCTTAAATCTATACATTTTGCTGATATGGACTTTTTCTTTCCGTAATTGATTCTGTTCACTGATGTGAACATGATGAAATGATGCCAGCCAGATGGCATCTTAAAGGGAGGACAGTCAGTGTGAACCATCAAGTCTAGTGTGTTACCAGTGCCGGCCACTAAACAGCCACCCTGCTACATAACCCAGAGTTCCTGTTTAGTAGAGCACATAATCAGACATTGCCACCAGCTGCAGCAGAATGTCTGCACTTGCAGCACAGTGGTACTGGAACTGTTCTGCCACTCATTGACACCTTAACAGTGGTGAGCACATGCATGAGTTTTTTCATCTCCATGTCCAATAGTAAAAAAACAGATTTCCCCGCAACCAGAACTATGACTTATACTCGTTGCATTCCTGCCTGAGCTGTGTTCGCCTGAATGTCTCCTTTACTCCTGCTGCTGGTGATCTGTGCTGCCTGTCAACACGCTCACGCTCTGGGCACTCTTGGACTGCGGTGCCAGCAACATCTGACTCCTGCAAATCCAAAAGAACTGTCACTGCCATGCCTGGAAATCCAGCAGCTTGGCTAGTCGTGTCTGACACTGCATTTTTAAGATATCATTTTTAAAGTAGCCTATCATCTGGTACCCTCTCCCAACAGAACACAACAGACCCACATTTCCGAGACTGCAATACCTCTGCAAAACTGAATACTGCAGCAGCAGATAATCGTGGTCGCTGTGACATGTGCAGATTGCAGCTCGTCGGCAAAATGGCTAACATGAGAGGAGTGACTTTGAAGCATGTGATGTGAAGGGGGATGGGTTTCTTCTGCTACGCCCATCTCTCTCTTGACAGCAGTGGAAAGCAAAGATGGTCAAGGCTGTGGGAGGAAGTAGAGCTGGAGGTCAGTGTCTGTGTGAACTACTGTAATAGCCACCCCCACACTGAGCGCCACAGCACCCCAATCTCATCAAGCCTACAACTACTGAAAGGTCGCTGTTGTCAATGGTCCACAGGCATGATGTACAGGAGGTGGAAAGGCAATCCCATATAAAAGGCTGAAAGGTAAGTTTCGCTCTGCATTACTGAAGCTGACAGCAACACTGCAGCTAAATAAAGGTGACACTGTCTCAATGTGTTCCATGCTGACAGCAGGTTAAAGGTGATGGAGCAGACGCAGGCGGGTAGTTAACAGCACAGCTGAAGACAGATACCCAGGTGTATGCTGGGACATTAGCAGCAGATAACACAGCCGGCCTGGGGCGGTTTCTTGAAGAGAACAAAGGCTGGGCGGACAGAGCTAGAACTATGGATGCGACCTGGAGGAATTGAAGCAGCTGGTCTATATTCAGACTGCGTCTCTGTGTATGTGTGATAAAAAAAAGAAGTGTGCACTGTGAAAGAACGCTTCTCTTGTGCGGGTGTAGCGACATGCTAATTAGAAAATGCATTAATGAGTGGATGCTGTGAATAATTCTCCAGCTCAACCTCTAACTTCTTAATCAACTTCTCTTAAGTCTAGCGCAGAGATTTGCTTTATTTTGTCTTTCTGATCTTGTTTAAAGCTAAACGTATCAGTTATTTTATATTAGATTACTATTTATTTTTTGAAGGGAGTCACTCATATGGGAAAATGATATAACCAGACCTCCAGCTCTACATAATATTGTTTGCGTTTTACAGCCCACAACTTTACTGTTTTTTTCCCCTCTCACCATCTTAATTTCCAGATGATATTTAAAAAAGGTATTATCTAAATAGAGGGAGGGTGGGGCTGCTAGTGGCACATCTTTATCAAGGGCATAGTTTTTGTATTTTTTGTCCAGATTCCAAACCACAAGGGTGCAGTCAAGCTTCACCCGGCATTTCAGCACCACTGCTTTGTCAGCTTAAGTGGTGGATGGGCAGGCGTAGGAAATGCTTTCATCCTCTCCCAATCCTGTGTGCAGTGAAGAGGCTCTATTACGCAATTATATCAGCTACAGGCTAAACCAGGAAGAGCTCAGGCTTCATTTCCCAACTAACAGTTGCTGACAAGACAAATTAAAGAGGGGAGGGGATGGGTCTCCTTTAAAGCCGGAAAAGCATATTTGAGTATGGTCTGTCAGTCGGGGGGGAGGGGGGGGGGGGGGTATGTGCGTGTGCCAACCCTACTTTCACTCACAAACTGCAGAAATCTAATCGGTTAGTGAGAGTCCACTGGTGTGAATAAATATCAATTATTAAAACATTGATCAGCTTGGACCCTGTAAGCAGTGTATAAGCTGAAACAACTTGTTCAATAATGTATAGGGCGAAGGAGAACAACAAGTGAATTAAATACTTAATGCTTAAATAATCAAAAAGATTGCAAAAATGCCAAACATTCACTGGTTTTGAGGAATTCGTAATAATTGTAAAATATGTATTAATGAAAATATTTCAGTTGCAACTATAGCTGCTATTACCATTACCGCAGGAAACACATATTCAGTTGAAATGTCTCCTTGCTCTACTGTCAAATAATCAAGAAAAGCATCTTAACTGTACCAAATGAAATAGAACATTTAAAACCTCTCCCCGAAAAGGACCAACAATGACATGTTTTTGCAAATGTAATTACTGGAGTTATTTCATTTAGTCTTTCATTGCTTGTGAAGCACACTAGAGCTTAGACAGCTGTGTCAGAGTAACGATCATAAATCCTTTAGCAAAGTTTAATAAGAACCGGTTTAAATGTCATGCAGTGTCGGATATACACTGAACAACTGTTGATGCTTTAATCACATTGTGTGAATAGCAAATATATTTTAGTTAAAGTATTTGAGGGATACAAAACACATGTGTTAATGCTTTAGAGCAGTGGTTCTCAACCTTTTTTCAGTGATGTACCCCCTGTGACATACTTTTTTCATCCAAGTATCCCCTAACCAGCGCGAGTAGTGACGGGGGGGGGGACGGGGGACTCTGGGTTTTTAGGTTAATTAAATTAAATTGCCTACTTAATTTTCCATATCAGTTTATGAACTTACACTTTTGTTTTATTAAATATTTATTAAATAACTATTTTTAAAGGATTTTTTAATGGATGCTAATTTTAAATAGATTTTAAAAAAATCTCACGTACCCCTTGGAGTGCCTTCACATACCCCCAGGGGTACGCGGACCCCCATTTGAGAACCACTGCTTTAGAGTATAGACAGCCTGCAGTTCCAGCTTTTCTTACTTTCCTAAGAATAAACTTGACCACAGCTAGATTCAAAAAAAACATTTCTATTTTATTTTATTTTAGGAAATCTTTGTATTTGGCAACATTAATAGCGGAGAGTGAACACAACATTCTATTAATATCGTTTGACAATTATGGTTTAGAAAAACTGCTTTGCGGCACATTTTACAGTTTGGTCATGCTTGGTGTCACCACAGCTAAATAACTGCAGCCATCAGGGAGTCGACATGCTCAGACTCCGGCTGGTGCAGCCATCGGCTCAGCCATTCTAATCAGTCTGCTAGTCATTTCTCGGGGCTGCTCTTGCTTCAGCATGAGAATGAAAGAGACCAGTGCTTCTTTTCTGCTATTTGGATGTAACCGCAAAAAAATGCAAATCCTCTGCAATAACCGTTAAACAGTAGTGGCCCCTGAATCAGCCAATCCATGCAACACTTTCATCGAATCCCAGCAGCCCTGAGCCCATGTATTGCTGAATCTTCTTTTTAGTGAGGACTTTATCCTTTAGTACAGGGCAATATATGACTGCTGCCTGCTTACTGACATTGGTCAACATCAGTCTGATGTATTCATTACAACAGCAAACGAGACAAGCCAGAAACAGAGCGAGAAGTCCAAGAACGCCGGAAGAGCAGCTGAAGTGAAAATATACATCTTGATTCTCCCTCTCACATAAAGGTGTATGAATGATCAATTTAAAACTAATACGGGTTTATAATTTCTCCCTGTGGCAGTGTGGGTTCCCTCCAGTTTCTCCAGCTTCCTTTCACAGTCAAAATACATGCTGCTCACGTTAATTGGAGACTCTAAATGTCCCGTAGGTGTGAATGTGAAAGGTTGTCGGTCTCTATTTGAGCCCTGCGATAAACTGGCGACAAATCACAGCTCGGATCGGCTCTAGCGCCCCAACCCCCCTGAATAGGATAAGCGGTTTGGATAATAGAAGGTAAAACAGATACGCCCCCTTTCATCGTAAATCCATGTCCCATTCTCACTTAGGTATCTTTACATACACATTTCTGCAGCATATGAGCCATTATGTCTCTGTATTGTGAAATGTTATTAAGCTTACCATCTTTGGTTCTCCTTATTTATTTTGTCTGTTCTTTTTCATTTTGTACTTATTTATTCCATTCTTGTGTTCTTTGCCTATATGGCATGGTTTCTTTTGCCTCCTGTATTTTCTGAAATGTTTACTTGTTATTTACATTATATTTTTCCTTGCTTCTCTGTAAAGAACTTTGTAAATTCTATTTTTAAAGATGCTATATAATTCAATTATATAATAATAATAATAATAATTATTATTATTATTTAGTAGCTCTTTATTTTTTTGTGGGATCTGTTCGGCGATCTATTATGTTCTGCATGCAGGTTTCTTTCTGCTTCCAGCACAATACGTAAAACTAGGTGAAGCATCTTCAAAGGTTTGGGAGGAAACATACACAGTGGACTTGGAGGCCAGGCGATGTATTGCAGCTCCGCGTTAGAAGCATCTAACGAATAAACACTGCAGAACAGTGCCCCTATTGATCTTTGCCTACAGAGACATGTGAAGACTACTGAACAATCCAATGTGTTTAACAGCACCTTGTGTCATCTGCACAGATGTATACAGCATATTAGCAACTGTTGAAAGAAGGATGACACACGGTCCAACTAAATTCAGTATTTTAAAACTCACTGCTCACTGGTTTCCAGGCGGTACGCCCGTTAGATCAAAATGAAATAAGGAGGTAGGTTTTATTATGCATTAAATGATGAGCAGATGTAAATCTGTCGAGCTTTCCCCCAAATCCAGACTTTTAATCAACCTCCTGAAGAAAGAATACATTAGTGTGGCTTTCAGCATTCCCAGAGAGAGCAGTAAAGCAGTGAGCACAGGGAGGGGAGGAGAGTTGTGTCTGACACGAGCCCCCTGTGTCCACTATTATCCACCTGCAATCTCAACATATCTATCCTACAATGAACTATTGCTGGCCAGGTATCAGGAGATACATCTTGAAGAGACATATTTAATTAGAAAACATGTCCATTCAACGCAACAACAATGACATGTTGTATATAGCAAATACTAATAAATAAACATACATGAGAGTCATTAAATGGTCATTATTATCATTAAGTTACAAAACCAAATCACATGATGAAAGGGTTATTATGTTGAGCATTTTTCTCCTCAAGCATCACATTTAATGGATTTTCTTTGACACATTTTGCTAATAGGGTGATTCTATGTGCCTAATCCCAAATTGTTTTATTCAGATAAACCAAAATGTTGTGTTTTCACAATTGGGCTGAGGAAGAATTGCAAAGATCAGGTACATTTGGTGAATTGTTTTCAAATCTGGAAGTTGATTAGATAAAAGATCTCATGTCCAACTTAAACATTAGTCTTGGGTTAATTTTAGACACATAAAAAAATTAAGATATTAGAATTTATATCATCTATAAAATGAAAAAACAGCATTTGCTCACTTTAAAGAAGCTGGAGCCAGCTAATCATTATTTTTGCTTGATTAAACATCATGAATGACTAATTCGCAATTGAAATGATCTGTTGAACACGAAGGTCATTAAACCTTAACCCGTCCACTTCAGTTCAATGATATCATTACGGCCACTACTGGAGCCAGGAAGAAAATGATGTGCTCTTGTTGAAGTGAAAAGAAAAGCGATGTAACTATATTAAAATACAAATCGGAAAGTATTTAATATTCAAAAGATTTAAAACTTTAACATTCATAGTGTAGAGTGTTACTTATCGACAGTTTAGAATGATCTTATGTGTGGAAATAATCCTTATAATGGCACCTCTACCATCATTTGACATTTAATATATATATAAATAATTCAGCTGGATGTTAAAACGTTCTGAGACGTATCACATGGGCTTAAGATCTTACCTGACAGGCTTGATAAAGCAGCTGGTGCTCAAACTTTTTGATGCCGAGTATAACCTGGAACATCTCGTACAGCTGGTCCTTGCTGAGGATGAGCTCAGACGCCGCGCTGGCAGTCATGCGCTGTTGCGCCTTGCGTGGATCCTCGTCGCCGCGGTAGATGGTGTCAAACTTGGCCATCCAGGAGCTGAGCACCGTCTCCTTGCTCAGACCATCAATCTCTGGAAGGCTGCGTACGCGCTTCTCGATGTGCCTCTTGAACACTTCCCTGAAATCATTGGCCGAGAAGCCGCCACTCTGGACCATCTTAGCCACGCGGTCACTCTTCAGGAACACCTACATTGTGAAACACCGATGTCAAGGATTACAGTGATGTGAGACAAATAATGATCCATCAAATGAAGCACTTTTTCAAATGGTTGTTAATGATTTGGTCCGAAACTGACTCATATTTATAGTAGATTATTGCATAGGAGTTATTCTGCTATTATGTCACGTTCTGACTCAAACACTAAATGTCTGTCTGCGTCAGCGAAGAAAACTGTTCTTGTTAATTCTGATTTGAAAAACCAGTGACATGTAAAGCTGTTACTCAGCAAAGCTGTATTCTACCTCCTGCTAATGACAGCCTAACAGGGACAGAGACCGGCGAGGCTATATTGTCACAGCATCAAGCGAAGTAGCCATCAGAGCCGACTGCTTTGTCACTTCAAAAGTCACATTTTGTTCTGAGCATCCATTATGGCTAAAAAGCAGCGAATACAGTTCTGAAACCGGTCAGTACAGTGGTACATTAGTGGTGCATTACCCTAGTCATTTGGTGTATTTCCTAGAGATTAACAACAGGTTTCTTTTGCATACCACATTTAGTAAGAATTTTTGCCCAACATGTTTAAGGGTTTCCGATCACGTTATGATTCACAACATATTTAAGGACTTTGTAGTGATAAAGAAGCACAATCATAAATATAATTTCATGGATAACAATCCATGATTGTCTTGAGAGCCACAATCAAAGGTTGAAAAATATGCCTGAATGTATTCAGGTGTAAGTATTAGGTTTTAAATCATAGTATATTTAACATTAACATTAAATATATATCACAAAATAAAATAAAGCTGTCACATACAGGCCATCCTGTAATTAACTGCCATGGCAGTCTATATATGTATTTCCTGTCCCGCTATCTGCAATGCCTTTTGTACTGTTTGCATGGTAATAATTACTTTCTCCTCTGCAGATTAAACAGTGAGGTTGGAAAAGATGCCTGTGTCAGCCACAAGCTCTGACTCATAATCTGTGCAGGGAAAAGCTTCAGCCACCATTTTACCACTCAGGCATCTGAATGGAAGCATTTTGACATGAAATTGCAGGAGAACTGTCAGTGCTTTTTCTACTTTTCAGACTGAAAGCTGGTCATTTCTGGTTGTAAATCTTCTGCAGTGGTGATTCAGAGGATATGGTAACCTTACAATAACACATACTGTACATCAAATATGTGAAAATAAATTATAGATATTATTCAATAATAGATAAACACAAATATGAATAATGTGTTTCATATTCAGTCGTTCATTTTAACGAGTCATGTTGATGCACTTGGATAACAACATTGTTATGACTGTGCTGCTGTGGTTATGGTGTGTTAGAACCTCGTTGTAGCTCTGCACAGCATTGATGAACGCCTCATCCGCCACAATCTGCGTATCTCCATTGAGGAAGGCCTGGAAACGATCCTTGGTCTGCTGAAGCTGCTGCTTGGTAATCTGTAGAAGCAAAGGGCAAACAGAGGTCACCTTGGCATTAGAGTCAGGGTAGGAAAATGTGTCCAAACAAGAAGACATTAATTGAAATAACAATAATATCCATCCATTTCTAATTTCTTATTCTTGGCGTGCAGAGCAGCCCGTACCACTACAAGTAGGTGGCAAGGAAATATTCCTACTAAGTACCTGAACCAGATCAATTGTCTCCTAATGCGAAGAAGTACCAGCTCAATAACAAGGTCCTCCAATTCTCAGAGGTCCTCGTGATAATCATAAGAGTGAAACCAGGAATCTCATCTCACGTGATTGTAGCCGCAGTCTCATTCTTTCAATCATGCGATTCTGACTCCAGGTGTATAGGAACTGAAATGAACTGTTTAATTGAGAGCTTTGATTTAACTCAGCTCCTTCTTTACCAATCACATTATGTACACAGCCTGCATTACTGCCCTTAACGAAAGTCAATCTTTCAATTACTTTTATCACTTTCATGGATTTTTTTAAAGATAACTGATTTCTTCCAGTTAGATACTTCCTCTATGATCTGAACTGAGATAAATAGAAGAGGCGGCATCCTAATATCACACAACCAGGTACAATCCAGGCCAGCTGCGCTTTGAGATCCTGTCTATAATTATCACAAACAGGAGAGTTGACCAGACTTGTCAGATTCTAATCTACAAAATAATGTCCCGAAAGTAATGCTTTGAGAGTTAAGGGGAAAATAAATTGTTATAACAGCCACAACAAAACAGAAATGATGAAAGGTCACACTTTTTCTCTGCAATGCTAGCTGCATCGCTCCAGAGATGGTAATGTCGGTCTGTTGATTGGTCGATTCATCCACCACTTGTCTCAACAAATACTAAGGAATACCCTATTGCCTAGCAACTTACAACTCACAATGTAAAAAATAATTACTTTTTTTGCAGCAGATGATAGAAGTAGCTAAGGAGTGAGCCAGCTTCCCTATCAGCTCTAATGAGAGTTGCGCAGGTGTAGTACCGTACTGATCGCGCACTCAAAGCGGCTATACCCAGCTTTTCACTCTCATACTCACAAACGTTGATCTTTGATTGTATTTGACGAGCGCAAATGCCGAATATAAAACTATTTGTATTGGTCAAAGTAAAAGTAGATTTTGTCAAATGAATAAATTAGAGCTTTACATCTGAGGACATTCCCACCAGTCCCATTTGTACTTTGTGTTGAGCGCATGTGTTAGCAGGCTAACACGCTGTACATGAATCAGTGGCCTAACCGTAAAGAGATTAACAATCCGATTGAAGTTGTTGTGCATATCGAAAAAGCACAATCACCTGCTGGTAACGTGTTTATCTTCCTGCGGTCAGCCGATCATTGAAAGAGGAGGACTTCGGTGTAGGAGTAAGATAGAAGAGTACCACTAACATGTGTATTAGGGGCAATTCCATAGTACTTTAGTAAATTTCAGAAACATGAGATGTATCTATCACATCCAAAGTGAAAGGGCCTAAGTTTGATCAAATAATTATTACATAATAATATGAATTAATAATGAATATATAATAATTAATACATAATAATATATAATGCATAAAAATACAAACGCTTACAAACTAGAAAAACACACAAGAGGCTAACAATGAGGACCTCTCCCTATCTCTCATTCACTGGCAAAAAAAAAAAAAAGCCTCAAACATCATTTCACTAAAAAGGCCACTCCCACTTTAGCTGATTCACGATTGCTGCATGTGAGTGACTCTCAGGATGATGTACCACTTAATGTCCAAACATAAACGATGCACTTAACAGCACATCAACAACATCAGAGTGCTTCTGCTTCAAGTTTCCAGGTGTATTCGTATTTGCAATAGCTAGGTGTGCGATGAAGTGAACATGTGGACTATCTCTGACATTTGTTTATAGATCGCAGTGACAGGTATAGATCCTGCGGCAGGTAATGTTAATATTAACACCAGCATGCAAATCAGTCGGTCTATGGAGACTCTCTGTGGGCAATATACTCATCCTCCATTTCTGGGGGGGAGTCAGGATAAAGACAGCACACAGTTTTCGCTTTGTATGGCCTTATCTAATAATGCACAGGGTATAAAACAGACAGCACTGACTAACATGTATTCCTTTTAATCAGGATGTGTTTCCTATTGAGTTCATGAAGTAGTCAAGGCAGGGCCATTATATTTCTGAAGGGACTTTACAATCTGTACAGCACACAATTCTGTTCTTAGACTCTCTATTTGGTTAGGAAAAACTCCCCACAGAAAAAAGTTTGAAGGGAAATCAAAAAAAAAAGGAGAGCAACTGAAGAGGGATCTCTCTCTACCAGAACAGACTCACATGAGTTTTTTGTAGAGTAAACATTTTAATTAAAAGGAATTAATGGGAGAAAAATGTGTGCGTACATACTCAGGCTTACGAGTAGGCACGCTGAAGGATGAGCTACAATCAGTTGACCAACAGGGAGAGCCTAATGGGTAATAAACTGAGTTATGGCTAAAATGGTTTCTGTTGAAGGGCTGTTGGGCTTTTGAAAAAAGACACAAAAGCAGACTTGAACCAAGCTGACTGAAATGTTTTAGGACAAAGCTAACACTTCTTCCACTAGACCTGAGGTTACTGGAGCTTTCTTGAATACAAACTCTGATACACAGCAACTGCATTTCATTTCACAGCGTACAAAAGCAACCAGACTATGACGAATACATAGATTACTGATCAGTTCTATTGTATTTCGTAGAGGCTCTATAATTAAATAATACTTAGACAATAGTTAATCAGCAGCTATGACAATGTATGTTTTCAATCAAAATAGACACAACTATGAGGTTTTGATAGATTAAATAAAACATCTATAGGGTTCAGAGAATTAAGGGATTTGAAAGACATTGCTTTGAGATCTGTAAATTAATGGTTGGAATGCTGCACTGGTTTCTAAAAAATAATCAAGAAAGTAACGGGCAAATTATTTAACAATAAAAAGAATCATGAAGACAATATCATCACACAAATATTATCATAAACTCTAGGAGATGGGGTATTGGCAGTCGCCCAACATTGAGATAACACGTTTGTGTTTAACCTGAAGATTTTACCATGAAAGGTCAAAGCTAAAAATATCTCTGCTTTTGCTGACAGTTCCTTTATGTGACAACACAGCAAGCTCTGTGTGTGTGTGCACGTGCACATGCGTGAGTGTATGCATGTGTGTGCTTGTGTGTGTGTGAGTATGTGTGTGTGTGTGAGTATGTGTGTGTGTGTGTGTGTGTGTGTGTGTGTGTGCACGTGCATAACGTAAAATCATTACATTTTAGAGCAAAAACTTGGTTTAAGATTAGGATATGGTTGCGGTTATGATTAGGGTTTTAGCAAATGGTTAGGTAAATTAATTAATGTAAGTCAATGTAATGTCCCCAATAGTCATGAAAAGGTGATTGTGTGTGTATCGGTGTGTGTGTTTGAGTTTGTGTGTGTGTGTGTGTGTGTATGTGTGTGTAGCCGTGTGTATGTGTGTGTGAGAAGTGTGTCTGTGTGTTTATGTGTGTGTGCATGTGCGTGTGTGTGTGCATGTGAAGTGTGTCTGTGTGTGTGCATGTGAAGTCTGTCATTGTGTGTCTGTGTGTGTATGTGAAGTGTGTCATTGTGTCGAAATGTCACAAAAGTATAGCCCAGCCACATTAAGTATTTATGACTTTCCGTTCTGCATGGTCTTTGTTTCACTGCTGATTGGAGAACTATGTTAATTGGTAACTACGTTGATGGATGAGAGACAATTCTTCCATTTTCATCAGTATTTCTAGACTCCCAATTTTCCTGCTTTGCTCTTATTGATTCTCGCTCTGTGGCTCTTATCAAGATTGCAGTACATTGTGATTCATTGGCTGGCAATGAAGTGGGCAGTGACATTAATCAACCTTCACATATCAATAGAGTTGATATGCACATTGCACCGGCTTGCTGTACACTGACTTTATTACAGTTCAGAATGACTATTGCTTTATTGATATAGGGTATATAGGGGTGGCTGATTCAACGTGTAAGACACTGTCAAACAATTAACAACCCAAGAATTTAAATTTTTTAAATGGTTTCATGCTTTATTATATATTATTTGTAGTTCAGGTCATTCAAATATAACAACCCAAAATGGTAATGTCCCACATATCCCTATCTACTATACATTGAAGAATAAACAGATGGTATGAAATGAAAAAAAAGCTTAAAATAAATATATTATTTTAAATATTAATGTTTTTAAATGCATCGTAAAGCCTATTCAGCCCATTCTTTGCTCCCTCCAGCACATATCTTGTCAAATAAAATTAGGTGATTCTTCAATGAACTGAAAAAGGATATTTTTACTGACTATGTGTCAATATGTGTTGAGTGTAGGTTGTAATTATCTATTTAAACATGCTTTTGGTATTTTAGTGTATCTATCGTATACAAGATGACAGAAGACATTGGGTAGCTTTTAAAAGACAAAGGAAACAATGAACTGTTTCAATTAACTATAAACTAAGGCTTTACAAATATATATATATATATATATATATATATATATATATATATATATATATATATATACATATATATATATATATATACACTTATTTTAAAGGATATTCAATATCAATTATTTCCTTCAATATGATAGGGGGGTTGTGGGGGTTCATTAAATAAGGTGTATGTAAATCATAGGGATTATTCAGGGGCATAGCCAAGATTTTGAAAATACTGGGGGCAAAAGTCATGAATACATAAATAGGTGGGCCTATACTTACAGCATTTTGTTTCTTGGACCTAAATTATCTATAAAATATAAAAAAGTGTTAGATTTCATAGTGTTACTTAAATTTGTGTGCGCATTATTTATTACAGTTATTAAATTGTTGTAAGCCTCCATTTGTTTACAAAGAAAGATAGACTAAAACATAACATATAACACATAATATACAATAATAATAATAATAATAATAATAATAATAATAATAATAATAATGTGTCCTATTATTATTGTTCTATAATGTTTCTGTTCTATCTCTTAGAGTTGTTTATTAAATCTGGCCTGCAAGGTACGAGCTGGGGTAATTAGCTAATTAAATGCAGTATATATACTGTACTTGTGTGATTCAGCACAATAAAGCTGACTCACACTTTACCGTCTTCTAGAAGTTGCATTATATTAAGCAGCTTTGCATTTGGTGGTGGTCAGTGGTAGTGATTGATTCATAAAAATTAAACAAACACAAAGGACTATAAAGACTGGCACAACAACTAAACTATATCATATTGTATATACAATGAAGAGACCAAAGATCAACATTGTTATGATTCATTATACGAAGATGTACTAAAAAGGAGGGTCCACTTTACTTTCATGAGATCAAATGTGCAAAGTGATAAAAATATCATGCAAACTAAATGTTATTATTGAGTATAAATCTGTTTGTTCAGGAAAGAGATGCGTACTAATGCTGCTGTTGGTTTTCAGCAAACATGATATCGTTGAATCCTTTCAGCATATTTCAGTCATGCTGCAGATGACACCCCCGGCTCACATCTGAGTAAATAGGAGTACGGAAGCAAGCGCCGCATGACAGCTGCACAAAATGTACCAACAACAGGACTCATCAAACACAGAACACAAGCGTTGTGGGCTGACTGTGGTCAGAAAACTACAATTATACAAAGTCAGATGAACCATCCATTATCTCCATCCATACACGCTCACGTAGATACGTCCTGAAGACACACACGCTGCGTTGTGAGAGTAAATACCACTCCGCTGGGTAAGTAAACAGCCAGGTGAATACTCTGCAGATAGAGCTCCACACACGGCACAGAGGGATACAACAGGAAGCTCTGGCTCTGTATATCCTGGCTTCAAACTGTTGTCGAATACAGGAGCTGTGGCACTGCTGATAAATACAGCAGGACACTGTGTTCACAGCCAGCGATGAGCCCCTTCTTGTGACAGTCATCCAGTATCACGCCACCAACTCACAGGCAGCAGCCGCTCAGCTCAGCTGGTTCATCATTATGCTCGTTCAGTTATGGAGCAGAAAATATGCCCTCAACCTAACGTAACCTTAACGGTATGGACATGTGTACTTCCATACAGAGGGGATAAGATCAATGGGAGAATTTGCATCAATTTAGTAAAAAACATTGGTGCATATATATACATATATTTACTTACTGAAATACAGCCCACTTTTACAGACATCCGTTTGATGAATTATAAATACATGCATTCATTTTTACCACAACACTTAGCAAGGTTTTTTTCCACAATTTTCTTTCTGAATGTTTTTCTTTTTTTGCCTTACTAATTATGATGCATTATTATGGATTAAACTACACAACAGTATATGTAGAACTTCAAATGTACTTTAGTATTAATATCCTTTAACAGCTACAACATTAAAGTAGGTGACAGTGTATATGTAATGATTTAATAATCTATTCAATAATCAAAAATAATATAGTATTTTTTGAGAGACGGCTATATTTTACTTCAAATAAAATTAGCGTTTAAAGCATTTTTAGGATTGTTTAGTTATTTGGTGTATAGTGCCACTTGTCAGAAAAAGAGGATTTTGAGATATTCCTTACAGTCAAATATATGTAGCTCCAATGCAAATAATCTATCAATTGTATCTGCAACATCTAGTTGAGTTGCTGCTTTGCTGTGTAATATAACATTTTAAATTGAATATCTTGGGATTTTGTACTGTTGGTCAGGCACAACTTCACCTTTTCAGAGCATTTGATGAGTATTTTCACCTCTTCTTGTCTCCATTTGAACTGCTTAATTATTTAATCAGAAAACCAATGATGAAGTGACCTTGTACTGTATGATGGATAAAGTTGTGCTCCAACATTTAAATAGTTAAATTGATTAAGAACACTAAGCTTAATAAAGGTTATTTAGTTATTTCTTTCTTCCGTTGTGTAATAAGAATTTTAATAATATATTTAGTATTCATTTATTTTGCATGTATCTATTCTGTCCTTGTGTGATAGTGTTTCTCAAACATGGTTAGAATACTGCAGTGCTGCACAAGAGAAGCGTACACCAGGCAGAATGTGGGTTGGTATCTCTCTACGATGCTGGTGCATTACTCTCATCAACCTAAGATATAAATTCTTTCCTTCCACCCTCCCATCACAAATCACTTAATGTCTTTTTTCCCTCTTTCCTCCGTCTAATAAATCTCTCACTCACTCTGTTTTTCGGAGTGATTATCTCAGATATCTATGTGTTGTGCCATTTCTTCTTCTTGTCAGATGCTCGGTGAGGATTGCATTGAGAGTTATTTTCCACAGCAAACAGTTCAAGTAGTAGTGGCAATAGATCACACAGATTAAATCAGTCATATTTTTCAAACGTGGTCTACTTGATAGTTCAGCAACTGTTATTAAGATTGTAGACAAATAGGCAAAGAACATGTTTTTTTCAAAATAATTAAACATTCTCACAATGCAACTTCAGTGTTGACAGTTGGATTGAGTAAGTGTGTTATGCTAGTAGCAGCGACGGCTCCCCGCCTCAAGCAGAGATGAGGAGCGGCCTGCAGAGATCTGGTAAGCTGTCTATCACAAAACCAACAGATTTAGTTCATTCCCAATCTTCAGACTCAATCAACACAAAAATGCAATCAACTGTCATTTTATCAGATTTTTCATTCTGGGGTCCCAAACACTTTATACAACTTTTTCATAGAAGCAATATAACTCCCCAAAATCTGACGTTGACGTGTAATGATTGATGATGTCTTTTTAGAATTATTAGTAGAAGAGTTATGACCTTCCTATTTAATGTAAAGGCAGTGCAGAACAAAAGTATGAATGACAGTTAATTGATGTCCTTCTTTAGGTTGGGCTTTGACGTCTGTGTCTATGGATCTATTATTATTTTCTTACTGCATCGCTTTATGGATGATAATGCTTCTTCTGTCATTTTCAATGCCAAAAAGACGCAAGCAATGATCCTACTGTAGCTCTTCTTCCTTTAATGTGGAAAACCACCACTAATAATCTCTCTCCGCTTTTCTCTCTCTCCAGTCATACCATAGTCATTTTCACAATTGCTCAAAGACATTCAACCAAGAGCTGCCGGCCTTTTCACTCTTAAGACGAGAGGTTATGTACATTCACATATTATATTCATCAAAGAAAGTTCACCAAGTGTTTGTGTACAGTGATTATAACTCCCATACATCATAATTGTAATAATTATAATATGAGAAAACTATGTCAGGGGATGAAATGTCCCAATTACAGTGTCCCAAAAAAATATTTGATTATAACAGTTTGAAAAAACAAGACCATGATGACACTAGCTGATTAATGTTGATCTGCTGTGTTTTAAAAGCTTAGTCTGAAGCATGAAGAGGTACTGATGAGAAAATCTAAAGTAATTGGCATTAAGATTAACAAAGCCTGCACAGACATAGTTAGTCACTGGAAATGTGCAAGCACGATCACACTAATCCACTTGACTCCACCGTTCTCAGCAACTAAATATTTCGATTGCTGTTGCAGTGTTATTTTATTTCTTATTTGTGCTATTTTATTCCAAAACAATGATGACAATTTCTGTAATTAACAGTAGCATGTTGACGAGAGGTAGAACTATGAGTTGATTAATACATGAGTTAATTGAAAGTTAATGTATTGCACATTTCAATTTATAGTTTTTACTCTTTTTTAATATTAATAAAATCTCTAGCTTGCTAAAATGTGAATGAAGGCTGGTTTTATTTTAGTCTCATATGCTGGTAAATTAAATATGTATGAATTATAACTGTAGCAAGATGTTTAGTCTATTTTAAATAACATTTTACAGACCTGAATGTAATCAGCAGATTAATTGAAAATGGAAATAATGCATCCCCACTTTCAAATTTGATAAGATAAGTTAAAATTGTGTTATAATCACAATAATGGTGAAAATAATTGTAATGTAAAGCTTGTTAAAAAATCATCACTCAATGTTTTTTTCCAGTTGCATTGCCTACCAGGGCTGCTAATGTCCAACGTCCATTTTCAATGTGCCGGCTTTTCATTGAGTATGATTATTGTGCAGTATTGGGAGCTTGCAGGGATTATAAAAGCAACAATGCAAAAAGGATGACAGGAGCCCTGCAGATTAATCTGTCTCAACCCATGAATACAACATCAGGATATATTTTAACTGTCCACAACCAGACAATTCTGCATCATGGCCACAGACTGTCCTTCAGAAAACATGGGGCTCTTTGTATTGTACCACGGATTACACTCTAGCAAATGATTACTGTAGATAGTGAACATGTGCCTGTCCAAATCAAGTGCAGCAGACACCATTAAATATTATTTGTAAGGACACAAAGGTTGTACGATAGTAGATACTGTATTCAGAGAAGGTTTTAGTTAGAGGAGAGAAACTCCATTATTGGCTTTCAAGCCAGAACAGATATATCTTTCCCTTTAATGAGGAACTTTTATTTATATCTTACATGATGCCACCTTGAAACACAAAGTATTTTACATTCATGTGCAAGCATTCAGCAATGTAAGATTTTTATTTCTGCCGGTATTTTTCTTGGTAGATGATAGCCTTGTGTGCAAATGTGAGGTCACACTACTAAGTGATTCAAATGCACAAGGCACATATGAGTCAGATGTATTTGAACTGTGATTGCTGCCTTCAAAGTAGTCAACCCATCATGAAAAGATGTTAGTATTTTAAGAGATACACTGTTCTCCTTCCTTCTTTGTTATATGCAGAGAGAAGAGATGTGATTTGTTACATGCGGCTGCACAGATTGTAGGTGAGGGGGTAGTTTACCTGCTGCTTTTCAGCTGTTATACCTTTGGAATCCACTTTCATATCAAAACCAATGATGAATACCTTTATTATTCAATAGTGTTGCTGGAACACATTCACAAGACAGCTGTAAAAACATTCTTCAGCATGTTTTATGATGTTAACTCAAAGCATGCTTTTGTGAAACACCATTTAAAGATGTTACATAATAATGCAAATTATATCAATGTCATACACAAATCCCCATTTACAGCTGCTCTCTTTTGTCAACATAACTGTTTTGTGAACATAATGAGCTCAAGTAGTTCCAACGTATCTGTATATCTACATGTTCGTTGTTCTTATTCAGAATTTTTGTAATTTTCTTTTAAGGAAGAGAGCAGAAATAAGGGGCATTGACGTAAGTGAAATAATCTATACATTAACATTTGTAAAACCATATAGTGCATTAACAGTTAATGGAAATCATTACTGCACATACATCAGTTGGAGGGTACAATAATGATTTTTTTATGCTACCAATTTTACTCATGCCTCTTCCAAGGATGTCAGTTTGATTTGCCTCTTATCTTAAGCTCCATCTTCTAGTTTCTATTCCTCATATCTTCATGTCATGAGTTATATCACCATGTGTATCCACTGAATGCATGCATAAAGATTAAATAACTATGTCCATGCATGAGTTTTGCAACCACACTATGAGTGTCTTTAAAACATCGTTTATAGTGGTTCTTATACCTGGTGTCTAAATTAATCACAACACATCTCCATTGCCTTAAGACATTTCAGTTTAGATTTATAATTCATATTTTATAAATTCTACTCTACTACCATTTGACCAGACAAGAAATTATTATGGTTTCAATGTAAGAACATGATAGGAATCCCAGTCCATACAAAACCAGTTTGCATCGGGAAACCCAAACTCTTCTGCCAGGCTTAGCGCTAATCACCAATGTTGCAAACTTCACTGAATCACAAGTATCACTGATTTGCATTTCACTCTAATTCACATTCATATCACAGAGAGCGCTGCACAATTCACAGCTCCTCTCCCTCCCAGTATCAAAAGGCATACTCTATAGTATTAAAATGCTGAGCCAAGAGGCACTCTATTAGGGGGCCTGCTGGCAGATGAATTGATTGGGTCAGATTATCATCCGGGCATCACACTTTCAAATTGAAACTGAACTACAGAGGTTACTCAATTCAGAAACACTCATTCAATGTGATCTATACGCGATTTAGTAAGGCTATGATTAGGCAGAGCAGGGCTTTCAGCAGATATGTACTTCAATGTGATAATATAATGACAATAACAAAGCTAACATATTGATGTTTAGCAAGTGAAATGTTCACCATCTTACTTTAGCGTGTTAGCATGTTAACATTAATAATTAGCAGGTACTGTATTTGGTCATAAATTAAACTACTGGACAAACTAAACTTTTTAATGGATGATGGCTTAGGATGAAAATGAAAGATCACAGTTATTATATTCATCCTACGGGAAATATAAATATACTGACCCAATGTTCCTGCAAGAGTTGATTAGACATTTCACTCAAAACCACAAATGCCAACCTCATGGTGGCACAAAAGGAAAAGTCAAAGAATACAGACCCAGATAGGATTCATCATCTGGAAAGATGAAAGTCTGTGCCAATATATCTAATAGAGATGTTTAAACTATTCCAATGGATAATGTTGATCTGCTGGTGGTGTCAGATGAAGCCAGATGAAGACGCCACATAATATAATTTGATTATTACGAGACACACAAAACACTATGATATCATGACCTTGCCTTCTGAATCATCCTTCATATGCAATTCCACTGTGCACACAGTTTAGGCAGCTTATTGCCATTAAATGAAGTAGGATTTGGTAAACAGGACAATACACAGTGATGCCATAATTCCATGAATTACACCAATACAAGTCTGTCAATAACCTCAATACTTTATTTAAGACATGGTTAGTGAGGGAGCCTCCCATTAGAGCAGGTGTGTCCCAGGACAGTTAGCCTTCCATGCAAACACTTGACAAATATGCAAATACTCTCAACCAACATGTGAACAGCAGTGGCCTCCATACTCCTGCTTGAGAACACATCATTCAGACTGATGGAGAACACGTTCCCCCTGCCCCGCAAAAGAAAGCCTGTTACTGCCCTATTGTGTTACCCTGTCACAAGGTTACAGAAATACATTTCAAGGAGCAGTGGAGCTTGCATACACGTCAGCCTGGCTGGTTTCTCTGTGATAGCCCATCACTGCTTGTTTGCCAGAGCTTCTAATAACAAATTCTCATGGAGCTGCTCCACATGTGTTGCTGAGGCTTTTAAGTCTTTTCATTACAGAAATTGTTTCATCATATGTATGTGACTAATCTATAATAGCAATATGTGTAATAGGCTACATATTAAATTGAGCAGCTAACGGTGTGAAGAATTTCATTTATACATTATTGTTTACGAACCTCTAAGGAGGACAGATTTAAGGGAGGTTTAAGAAGAAAATAAATAAAACATTTGATGAATGTTGAATGATACATCTTGAATGAAGGAAATTTTTTAACCATTCTTTCCTTTTCAACACAGGACCAAAACAATATTAAATGATGAAATTATGACTAAGGCACAATGTCATGACACTATAAAAGCATATAACTGTCAGAATGTGCTCTATGTTGTTAAATGTTTGCAATTATTTTTCTTTCAATATTGTTCAAATCAAACCAATTATTTACGATATGAAAGACGATAGACTTTTCATTTAATTCTGCACAAGGTGGATAGTTCTTCTGAAGGGATTGTGCCAAAGCAAAATTGGTCAAAATCAAAGTCAAAGGCAGACTGTAGGCAGACAGACACACTTTGATTTCCTGGTCTAACAGCACGCATTGGATTGATTCACCGGATATTCACTCACCCACAGCAAAAGTTGTGAGGGTGCCTAAATGAACGTGCATTAGTAAGCATGCATTAGACTATCAGTAACCTACGCTGAGCCAGAATACAAACAAACAAATAGATGGAAGCACTGTGGTTTTGCCATGCCACATGCACTTGTGCATGAGTCAGCAGAAAACCATGCAGACCATTTGGATTAAACTGTGTCCAGCAGAAGAGGAATTGTTAGCGAGTTAAACAAAAGCAATAAGCAGAATTTCCATAATATTGTTTACAGAGTTTCCTTCTAAGAGTTAAAACAGAGTTGAATGGATCCTGTACAAGTCCACAGTGAATAAAACTGCCCAGTGAGGAGAGCTGCAAGAAACTGTACAGTCTCATTGAGCCATGTTAAAGGCAATGTTTTCAAAAAATAAAGGCTCTAGCAAGCATAATGGCTGTTGTGTCTTAGCAATTGAAAATGACATTACAACCTTGGAATACAAACAGCAGATGGTCTATTTTTGGAAAAATAAACTGAGGCCATTGTCCACAATCAATTCAACCTTCGTAGAGTACAGTAGAGCCTGTGCATGACTGACAGTAAGGACACCATGACCCAAAATTGGCTTCAGCGTCAATGGAGCCTCACAGCAGCAACATGAAACCAGGATGTAGGCCTTGTATCTTACAGTAAAATATACAGATTTTATGAACTGGACCTTAGAAAAATAAATAAATTAAACGAGTGGACATTTTATTTTTGTATGCAATTAATTGACAACAAACTGCTTAGAGGAGCCAAGGTCATCTGCAGAGAAGGGCTATTAAGCAACCATCCTCATGAGGTCTGTGCCTAAAAGTCACCTTGGGAGGCCAAATTGAGGGGATAAGTGATGGCGCAAATGGTTGGAATTGGGTATCCGCCAGAAAGGCATGATATATCCACAGCTTCATATCTATAGGGAAGCATCCGGTAGGATGTAGGCCAGCAGGGACAATGACATGTCCAATAACCATCTACAATAAACGCCCTTTCAATTAATGTCTCTCAGATTAATATCACTTATGAGCTATAGTGTATGGAGTAGCATGGACCCAAGCTGCAGCTCTGCAGCAGGCTGCCATGTGTACTTTCACTATCTAGAGCTCAGAGCGTTTTTATGTGGTGCTGTCATGCTCCGAGGATTTCAACAATTTGCGTCAAAAAACAAACATTGGTTTCACTGGGACTGAGCTGGATCCGTTTGCTACCAGATAGGCCAAACCCCCCTCTGTGCTCAACCGTATGTAGGTCATCAATGACAACATCTGCGATATGAAAGTAGGCATTTTGTCAGCATGGGGTTATTAATCATGCTTTTACACCAATGACTCTTACCTTCTGCTGTCGCCTTGCCATATCTGTGGGCTGTTTGGCATTGAATGGGTAAGCGACGCATCGCATCACAAAAACATACAACTGCAGCTTCTTTTTACGGTCTTCTTCTTCCCTCTGCAGCTTCTCCAGGTCCTCCTTCTCCTCGCTGGCGGCTGACGGGCTCGGGCTCGTCGGACGGGCGCTGCTGCGGCTGCTGCTGCTGGGCGCTAGTCCACCCGAGCTCTCGCTGGTCCTGCTCGGTGAGATACGGGATCCGGCCTGAGGTGCCATTGCCTCTTTGCTTTCCTCCTCCACTATCCCATCAGATTCCTCCTCGCTGGACGACGGATCTAACATATTGCTTCTCTACAGATATCCTAACCTACAAATTGTTTTTAAAAATAGGTTTATCCCCTAGAAGATGTCTGTGCCGTAGTCTTATCCGTGCCTATATTTCATGAAGAATTTAAGCCCGAAGTAAAGACAGGGATGGGCCCTGGTTGTAGGCTGCTCGCTCGCTGGGGGATCTCAGCAGTACGAGTGGAGCTGGATGAGGTTGATTTTGCTTCATACTTTCTCCGCCTGCGCGTCGCTCTCGTCGATGCTTACGTATTTTCTGTATTTTATTGGCCAGTCACTGCTGCGGATGTGAGAGGGGGAGGTGAGAAGAGAGCAGAGGGGAGGGGCAGGGGGAGTGTAGTGTGGCGGACAGCTGAAGGGATGGAGAGACGCTTTTTCCCCCTCTCCGGGTGGAAGCGGCCGATGGCCTCGTCCCTGCCTGCCAGGCGGGGACGAGGCGCGAGGAGCTGGCCGTGGTCCTGAACACAGACCAACGAACAGAGAGTGAAGGACGCGCGACACGTCCTTCGTCTAACGCGCTGCAGTGGTACGCCTAAGATGGCTGCCCCTGGATGTCTGTGATACTGTCACTGAGATGGGGCACATTGTTCGGTGCATGAGCGGTGCACGGGATTCAGATTAGTTGGTGTGAAATGTTTCTCTTGAGCCTCTCCGCGCGGTGTGCCGTTGAAGGGTGGAGATGCCATGAACACATGACGTGCTCGCTGTCTGTCTGCAGGCTGCTGGTCGGGTAATGGATTGTTGCAGCACGTGCTTGCCTTAGCTGCAGTCACATTAGCGTTTCATCTGTAGATATGTATATTTAAGATAAAGATAACTCATCAGGTGTGTACTTACTAACGCAGGGTCTGGCCAAATAAAAACATATAGTGTTGATATTTGATATTAAAAAAACATCAAGCAAAGCTTGCGACTGTTGAATTATGGTATATTATATTGAAATATGTAAGTATTGTAATACTTGATAATATGCAAGTGTTTTTGCTGACCTTTTCAAATATTACAATGCAACATTCACGTGGCACGTGGTTTAAAATACAAATGTGTTGATCTGCTTGTGGATACAACAACAACAAAATATGAACGTCTTTGTACCTTGGTGTAAACACAATCTAAAAATAACAGTATCCCTTTGTCTATTGGCCAACATGACAATGCAGAGACTGTAATGTGTTAATTTATAGACAGCATCTATTTTTTTAATAAAATAATTTGACACTATGGGATGACAGTGACTGTAGGCCACAATGACTTTCTGACCCCTTACCAGGGCCCCTTTTTATATAATTATACTGACATTAAGAGAGAAACACCCACAGACATTTACTGAACACGTTATTATTTTCATTAAACCGTAGAAATACATTAGAGATAATCTCACTGCAGCCATCTAGCAATGCCCTGCTAACTGTATTCTTTTGGAAATAATACACAATGAAGACAAAGCCCTATAGACCAGAGATAATCTGTTGATAATTATATCTCCCCCTGCCGATGAAATATTGTACAAGTTTTGTGGAGTTGGTCTGATCAACTGGTTCAGCTGCTGGCTGGTTTATGATCTTCTTCCGTCTTCCACATTTTGATTGTCACAGGCTGCATATGCCAATAAGTTAGAAGCTGTTCAACCAATAAGCAATATTCCTTTCTTATGCATGTTGATACATTTTATTAGGAATTAGAGGCGTATCCATCCAGAAATTCAGAATATATATTTTTAAATTCTATCTTGTTGTCTACATGTTGGGATTTATCTATATTTTAATATATTTAAGAATGTAATGTATCCTGTATTTATCCCACAGTGAGACATTCTTCTCTGCATTTGACCCATCTTTAGTTCTCAAGGAGCAGTGGGCTGCTGTGAAGCGCCCAGGGAGCAACTGGGGGTTCAGTGTCTTGCTCAAGGACACTTGGACATGCAACTACATTAGAGCGGGGATCAGAACCGGCTACCTTGTGGTTAGTGGTTACTCCCCATGAGCTACAAGTTGGAAACAATTTCTCTATTGTAACTTCACCCAACCAGTTTGCACTTATATGATATATGAAGTATTCTCTCACTGGCACTATGGGGATACAATAACGTTTTAGATGTAAGAGCAGAGGTGTATATAATTAAATTATCTTTTGCTGCATCAGTTTCAGGGTAGGGTCAAATATCCTCCTGGGCCTTTATTTAACTACTCACATCCCACCTATCACTCTAAAAATGGAAATGTTGTCTATATCCTCCAAGTTCCCATTAAACCCAGTGGACACAGCAGACTACACAGGCAGCTTAATGTAAACCCAGAAGCAGAAATACTACAACCTGCCACATGTTTTCTACTTATAGTAATTATAAGTAATATAATCAAACATAATTTAACACTGTGGTATGCACCAGATCAAACTATATTAATGAATGTCTTAAAGGTACATTTTGTCTTCATCAACCTTCAAGGTCAGCTAAATGACATGTAATGTAATGCAAAGATGGCCTTGTGCACAATGACGTTCATTCTGCTTGAAACCATTTCAGATCTTTTTTATTGAGGTTAGGGAGGTTATTTTCTCTAAAAATGTATTGTTTCTTACCACCAATGTCACCTCTATGACCCTTCATTGCGTTCACTTCCACCACCATCATTGTAGTTACAGTTCCAGCACACCAAGGACCCCTCTTCTTCTGTGAACTCAGCATGGACTGAGAATGAGCCGGCCTGCCAACTTCCACTCTGAGATGTTATTGAAACTGACAGCTGGACTGACTAGCTGCTACTCCAGATGTTGCTTATGCACCCGACCAGCAAATTCCCTACCGGTAACCATGCTCTCAAGTACTCCTGCTCCAGTCTTGCTCTAATGGATCTCCTGTTGCCCTGACCTGACATTTATTAGTTCTTCTTTAGTTTGTACTCACACAACAGCATGCCCTTGTTGGTACTCAGCATTAGGTTTGCTTTTGTTCTCCACAGTCCTTCGCTCGTTATCGGTTCTCAAAAGGCCACTGCCAGTTCCCGATGGGTGACATCTCTCTGTGGTCTGCGACTGCACACGCTTGAGATCCCTCTGAGAGGTCTAGCACTAACCTCAGCAAAGGAATTCGTCAAACCTTTTAAACATCAATAATTGACTGATGTTCTCTGCCCTGTGCCTGTACTTCAACTATAGCGTGTGCACATTAAATGTTGATGTTCTTCAGAGTCGTAAAACACAAAGGTAAGTGTGAAAAAAAATACACGTTTCATCCTGCAGATAACCTTTTTGTCTGTTGGTTTTTCATGGAGACTTTGCTCAGTTTTGTCTGATTTAGACGAATAACAAGTTTTTCACCTTTTCGTGACCTTGACCTTTAACCCAATCACTCCCAAAAACTAATCGATTGTTCGTTGGGTCATGACCAATCATCCCACCAAGTTTCATAAGAATCGGCTCAGTTTTGTCTGATTTAGACGAATAACGGACGGACGGACGGACATATTCACAAATAAATACACGCCGGCCAAAACATTACCTTCTGCATTTTCAATGCGAAGGTAATAACATTTAGAAAGCACTCACATCAGAACATTGAGTTACACTGGTGATTACAGAGCTTTTGATCACTCCATCTTCACCTTCTGATGAAGATGAAGGTCATGTGATAAGTTAAAAGCTCCGGAACTGCTGTTAATTGACTTTGTTTGGAGATTGTTTCCTCAACTGCTGTTGTCTTTTATTTAGACCATCAAGGGGAAGTGGTCCTTAAACTTACTTAAGCAATAAGAAAAAGTTATGAATGCAACATGGGCATGTGCACCTTCTTTTCTTTTACCTCCAATATTCAACCTCATTATAGATGTGTTCTGGTCTCCACTAAACCTCTGAGGGAAATATGTGGCTCTTCACTTGCTAAAGACACCAGAATGTTTACGAGCTAGTCAAAAATGTTGTCTTTTTGCTATTTGGGACTTGGCAGGTGAGGTACGGTATGTCTTTACAGCGACTGAACACAGCGATGAGGATTTCAGTGAGGTGATTTTTTATGTGGATTGGTCACTCAAAGCAGCCGACCTCACGTGCAAGTAGCCATTGTTACCATTACTGTAATACAATACAAATCAAAGGTGCTTTCGAGCATCAATTCCACGACGATCAAGAAAACTCCATCTGCTGAAGAAGATATCATCTAACACCGTTAAAGTGAAACCTCCAGAAAAGCTACTAAATGGATTGTGAGGTGAGATCCCTTTTAATAAAAAGTAATGTGATATTAAGTCATAGCAACTTAATGACGTTAAGTAGTTCACAAATATCAAGATGTTATCAGAAATAAAGCTCTCATGGTTTACATACCCTGTTGAATAGGTTAAACCTAGAGAAATATTCTGTATATACTTTACAAGATAGATATACTCGAGACTTTACTAGATATTTGACTACATTCAGCAGATAAATAATTTGAATATTGACCCTATCCAATAAATTAATTATTGATTATTGAAGTCAGACTCTATGGAAACCCACATGACTTTATCATCACTGCTGCATATCATCTTAACAGTCTTTTTTCCCCATTAACTATGTCTATAAGTAATTAGAAACAATAAATAATATAAGAACCAGGGTTATAAGAAAACGTGTAATCCTAAAAGATACACAAAATCAAAGCAATAATTCAAACTGAAGGTTTGTTATTTAATGTGTTCCTGCATGTGTGTTTTGCACTCTGTTATGTGGGGGGCTCTGTACAGAGTTGACACATTCAATGTATGTAGAGCGTACAGTGACAAACCACACTATATTATAACATGATAATATATTTATGACTACCTACCCTCAGTTCTCTCCATTTATAAATCCTTCTTGCCATTCTATAAAGTCTATGTACAGAGCATGATTATTGTATTCAGTGTGTATTCCTAAAGAGTGTCAGAGCGTAAGAGAGATGGGGAACGTGATTATGTTTGCAGAAAGATATTTATCATGTGCACATGAACTTATATCATTCAGACCTATATTCATCTTCTAAGACTTTAGCTTAGTGTTTAGTCTAGGCCTCTTGGTTCAACCACATCTCAAAAACAGTTTAAAAAATGGTTTGTCATCGTGAAAGTGACACATCAACTCTCACACACACACAGACAAGCACACAGACACACAAACATACACAGACACACACACACACACACACACACACACACACACACACACACACACAGAGGTCCAGAGCTTCTCTCATGTTAGCTGAGGTGCTTTTTGAAATATTTAAATGCTGGGAGTGTTTTTAATGTTAGATTGATGGAATAGGGTCAGTGTCAGCATTGCAGCTCTCATAACCATCTCTCAGAGGGATTCACACCCAGCAAATAGTGTGACACTCAACCATTTCACCAAGAATGTGTATACATCCTTGCTAACTGGTATTTTAAGATACGTGTTATAATATCTGCAATATGTAACAGATTATTTTTAGTGACATTGATTGGATAGGTGAATTGCAAAAGAGTGAAATGCTTAACAGTTTGGAGATGGGGGTAATTGGCTTTTAAGAGTAAGGAGAAGACAATCTATTTGTGATCTATATCTAAACCCTTTTGAGCAAGAGTATTTCATGTTTGTTTGTTTTTTCTTCCATGATCCACCTTTGACATTAACGTTACAGTGAATTTGAGGTGGCAACCAATACTTTGTATTTGATTTCCTCTGTTATACATGTTCTCTTTATCCTTTCATGTAGAAGTGCATTGAGTCTCACTGTAAGTGTTTTCTTCTGTTACACAATATTCTGCTTTTTCTTTATCTAACATCCCAAAAATATGGATGGAAATGAAGAAGATTAAATACACTCTAATTAAGACTGGAATGAGGACTTTTTTAAACAAACATATATTGCATACATTCAGCCTTAATTTGTATTTGAAGTGAGCTTGAATCATTGCATGTTCTAGATGGGCACTGGGCCAAAGGTGTCCCTCTGCTAGAAAAGAAAAAAACACTTCATCAATTCATTGGACAGCACTTTTCCAGGTGGAAGGCTCATGAAAACCACCAGATTAATGCATGTCTCTTCCTCCCACAGTTAGAGAGCAGGAAATGATGCCAGAAAAAGATTCATTAATAATGCAGCGAGAGGCTGAAGCTTCACCACTTTAATATGACGAAAAAACCCTGAAGCTGAT
Organism: Liparis tanakae; assembly: GCA_036178185.1. Lineage (NCBI taxonomy): Eukaryota > Metazoa > Chordata > Actinopteri > Perciformes > Liparidae > Liparis > Liparis tanakae. Next base: position 10,974,851 of record CM070109.1, read on the forward strand.
CAACACAATCTTCTCTTCAAGTGGGATACACAATTTATCAAATCAGTGGCACGCTATGGGAGAAGATTTGATCCCTATATAGCTCATTTTACATACGAGACACAACTGTCAACCGACCTTTGGAGGGAGGAGAAAGATCAAAAGCAACGAGCAAGTATAAGAGCTCATCATTGCAGCTTTAGCAATGACGCTCTCAAAGAGCATAGCTAAGTGCTGCTCTCTGCTGGCAGAATAACCAAAAAACAGTTAGAGTTACATGTTGTGTTGTGTTTAAATAACCAAATAAAGTGAATATTTGACTACATCACTAATAAGAGTATATTCTCAATTGAAAGCAGATGCAAACACTACAATTTAAAGGTATGTTCTTTTAGTTGAAACATCACTGTATTATTGAAGGAGTTACCTAATACACAACAAACTATATATTGTTCTGTTTTGTTTTGTTCTAGTATAGTCCATAACAATAAATAATATATTTTCAATATTTAGTTTTCTAAACTTGACTATAAGATCATAGAACACCTTGCCACGGGGTTATTCAGTTAAAATTCCTTGAGGTCCCGTTAGAGAGAATGTCCTCATGCTGAGATCCGGAGTATTACAACAATGTCTAATTTGAGCTGTGATTTAGTGCTATATGTATTGAAGTAGCCAACCTGTATTAACCTCTGTATGTAGTCAAAAATTTATTGTTAAATGAAATCAAGAAATTCAATAATATCCAACCTAATTTAATGGAATTGTCTTCGCCCTGCAGCTTTAAATTAATTCAATTCAGGTACGAAGTGATGTCAGTAAAAAAAGCCAAGCTGTCCATACTTTTATCATCTTTTTGTGTGCAGGGACTGCATCTGTGGGTTGTTTTTTTAAAACACTTGTTACAGCTCTATTCCCCTCTCTGTTAACATCATTATTGGACAGTGAATTATTTTTTGTAGGATTCTAATCATATTTGGCTCTTATATTGTTTATTTTCTGTCCCTTCATTTTAGATTTGAGTGGGTAGGTTTGCTTAAATGATTTGTACTTTACTGGGTTTGAACTACCCATGGGAATAACACACATATAAGTATATCCATTCTTTGTTAAAGGCTCTGGTTAGGCTGTCCACAGTTTACTTTTTTCAACAAAACCATGTTAAACTAGAAATAGCATTTTCTGCTTGGAATGCTAAAATCTGAAAGCTTGAAGCTCAAATAAAAAATTAAAATAGCTGAAAATGGCTGAAGATATGAGTGAGATGTGTTAATGAGTTCATGTGTTGAATTGCCTTCTTATTTTTACCAAAGAAACAGTGAACAGTGTGTGTGTGTGTGTGTGTTCTTCTTTTATTTTATCTCAGTGCAATGCTCTTGTCAGCCTCCAGATTGTACAAAATTTGTTTTAAAATACATGACTTGAGCTTTTACTCTTCACTACTGGGTATGTGTCACATTCAGAATTGATTCTGACGTCTTGCTGGCACCTTTTAAATCCTTTCATCTCATATGAACCAACAAACAGACATCTTTTGGCACTGACTTCTTCTTCGCTGTATTTCAGCATAGATTGAGAGACAATATCATCAGTCATTTTGTCATTAACATCGACCGCTTGGCTGAGAGAATAAGTCAATCACAATCTCTTTCTCTTTTTTAGAGGTAACTTGTCAAGACACACTTCCAATGACTTCTAGTAGTCATTGTTTGTATCAATAGGTTGTTCTACTTTTCATCCATTTAAAAACATAATGTTCTTTAACTTAAAAGTTGCCTCTGCAATGTTTATTATATCTAAATACTTTAATGTATGGTCCAGTGATATAGGTTATAACTGTGGGTATAGCAGGAACAATACTTTAGAATAGTGTATTCAAAATAATGGAAATAAAACCTAACCCCTATATATTTGGTATGTTAAGAGCTACTATATGCAAAAAGTCCAATGTGAACATGTGTAATCACTGAACATAGAGTGAAAATGTATTATTTTTCCAGTGCACAAATGCGATATCACTTGAACACCCATATGTTTAACATCTAGGTTAAAACATATTGATATTATCATAAGAGCTGTTTTGTTTTTTTACCAGGATTGAAGTTGATTACTAGATTTACTCAGTAAACATGTTCAGTAATATATGGCAGTTTTTTTTACACAGATATATTTGTCATTCAAGAACATCAGAGAATATTTCTTTCAAGGCAAATGTGATGTGCACAACTGCAAAATCAAAGTAAATCTGTAAAACAGACTTGCTACCAAAAGAGGTCAGCAGAATCCTTTGTATTTCAATGCAAACAATCCGATCGTCAATGAATTATTAGAAAAGAACATGTAAGTATCCACGAAAGCTACAATAAAGTAAAATTGTTATTCTATTTTTCACATTCAGAATTAGTTCATTTCTATTTCCGTCACAAAATCCCATGTTGATTTATTACAAATATTAGCTGTATTGTTTGTAATACTATGATGATGCTTGCTGAGGGGCTGGCCCAAGAATGTATGGGCTCCAAAACAGTTTTCCCAATTCTAAATCCATGTCATTGATTACTTTTGATCAAATACGATGTTACTGAGTATATTCCATATCTCCAAAACACAAATATTGAAAATGTGTATGATTTATAAATAAAATAAATAATTCTAATATATATAATTTGTTTGTGGCTCAAGGTGGGTGGCCCTATAATGGAGAGCCGCCACTGAATATCAACTTAAATCTGATTATTCATTGGATCTTGTTCTGATACATTATTATCAGGTATGTTTTTGTCTGATTTTGGAGCTAATTTACATAAGCGGCCCGGTTCAGAGCATTTTTTAGTGTCAACAAGATAGTTGTTATCAAGTTTTCTTGAGGATTTATTTTATGGAAAAGACATTTTAAATGAACCCTTAGTCCCTTTTTTATGGAGAAACATACATGAACAGTTTGGAACACACTTCAGTTACCATAGCAACACAGGATTGTTGGGAGGAAATTGCTTGGTGTAACGCGTATTCAAATAAAATAATTGAATTACCTCACATTATCATACACCCACAAAAATGTACATGAATTAAAAAAGAAATGAATTTATTTAAATCATTATATCAACAAATTTGTATTTTATGTATTGTATTATCTCAAAGATTCAAAACCACAACATTTGGAGATATATAGCTTTTATTGCAGTGACAAAATGCTGCTGGAGCCTTTTTATGAAAAAAAACAATATTCTAATGGTCTTACTATAAAAAGTAAACAACAAAATCCTGTTCACACACATTCAACATTGCATTTACAGTTTATTGCAATGTGTGTGTGAACTTGGAGGTGCAGTACAGACTCCTCCCTGGGGAAGATGCCTCCTATCAGCCCTCCCCTCCCCTGGAACAGCAGCTCTCTTTCTCCACGTCTACATTAGTAGCGTTTTAACCCTGATGACAAAAGTTGTCTACACTGTGTGGAGTTGGACGAGAACACTGGGATTTTTAAATGTGTATGGTTATATTTGCTCCGGTAAGTTTACTTTCTCCAGTCTTGTTCTACATTTCGCTTCTAGTGATTTCTGCTTCTTTACAGAGCATAATACATTGTATGAATTACAATATCAGTTTGGATTTTGATGTTTTGACTTGCTGATTGGTGAAATGTCTGTCAGGTTTAGACTCAGTGCCTCTTGTTTATGGGAAATGTGCCACAAACTTAAAAGAAAAGAAAAATCTATTCAGAATAGTGAGCACAGAGTAAATATTTCATTCCTAAAGCACATATTCTGCATGAGGACTATAAATATAAAATGACTCACATTTAATCAGTACTGTACTGCTGTGGCCCCCCTCCAGCACACAGTAAGCAGCTCAGTTAGTTGTCTTCCAACCTTTAAATTATTCAGGTTTTGTTTTCAAAGCAATTATAGTTCTTAATAAGCAGTACAGTACTTTATTGATGTGTATACAGTATGCAGACCTCAATCAACTGTATGAATTATAAAAATGTCCTCAACCTTTTGTGATTTGTTTTTCTTCTAGATTTTTGCCATCTGTGCTTTTGCAACGTGTGCAGGATACTATGGTCACCTCCAGGTTAAAGTGGACTGTGCCGACAGGAGGAGTAACCTCAGCATCAACATTGACTTTGGCTATCCGTTCAGGTATGTACATCATTGTGCATTCCTTTGCTTACATCCTTTCAATTCAATTCAATATCAATTCAGTTTATTTTATACAGCCCAAAATCACAAATTACAAATTTGCCTCAGAGGGCTTAACAATCTGTACACATACATACATAATGTCCCAGGACCTCACATCGGATCAGGAAAAAGGGAAGACATCTTCAGGAGAGCAACAGAGGATGATCCCTCTCCCCGGATGGACAGAGGCAATAGATGTCATGTGTACAGATGAACAGCGTTACAGAGTTACAACACACTCAATGGATATGACAGAAAGGTACGAAAAATTAATATTAGGCATGGACCATGATCCAGATTTCCACAAACAGAAGGAGGAAGGGACAAGAGCGGGTGGGAAGGAGGAGGGAGGGAGGGAGGGGGGGGGGGGGGTGTTATGATCTCATAAGGTAAGTAACTTGCTAGTATACAAAGAGACAAAAAGTGTGTTTTAATTACATTTTGTACAATTTAATCTTGTTCAATTGATGATTAAAGATTTATTTAATTTCAAAATGTCAATTAACATACTTTTTTATAAAGAGTGAAGATTGTATTGGACACCCTACACAATGATTTTGACATGTATAAAATGGACTAACTCAAATTACTTTCAACAGCTTTGTATTATACTTTGTTTTGAGTCCTTGGAGTCAAACATCTATATTGCAGGACAACAAATATGTGTGTGTGTGTGTGTGTGTGTGTGTGTGTGTGTGTGTGTGTGTGTGTGTGTGTGTGTGTGTGTGTGTGTGTGTGTGTGTTTGCACATTGGTGGTAAAAAGAAGCAATGACTGAAGACTGACATATTTTAAATGTGTCTTAATACATGTCATACAAAAAATGTTTTGGGAGAAATAAGTTTGTATTTATTTTACATTTTATTTTTATATTATTTACTTATAAAAGCAAGCTGTTTCCTCTATTAATGAACAAACCTTTCTGCCTATAATTAAGTCACACAATAGAGTAATTTAACTCAATTAAATCATGCAGCATGAAGACAATATGACCAAGACATGTATGATTTATAAAACAAGATAAGATAAAACTATAATTATCCAAAGAGAAATTGTAAAAAGTAATACAAAATGGTGCAAATATAAATAATAAATAAATACCCTAAAAAGTGTGTGTGTGTGTGTATATATATATATATATATATATATATATATATATATATATATATATATATATATATATATATATACACACACACATTTGGCAGTTTTTTCTTTTTGGTGTGGTGTTTTTTTTAATGTACACTAAGTGGCCAGGAGAACCCTGATGTTGAATGTCATGATTAATCCAATGTGACAGAAGGAATAAAAGTTTCACTGCATGGCAGCCTTTAATAACAACCTTCTCTTGTTATGAAGGACATCAAATCCTAATACACTTTTCACTGATATTTTGCTAAGAAATCTGGTTTCTGCCTTTAAAATATTACATACATGCAGCAGTACATAGCATTGACTAAATAAAATATTGTGCTACCCCACATAGGCTGAGCACAACATGAATATTGATTTACAAATTAATATTTTTTAGGGATAAACTCCTCATTTATGAAAAAAACATAATTATTTGAAGTCATAGCTTTTCTAGTTTCCTTCCACAGGATAACAAGTAAACCATCTTTATTCCTTTTATGTATTTTGCAATAAAATGCATTATTTCATTAGAGAATTTATTAACAATAAAAATAGTGTGTGTTTTTATCCTTCAGCTCAAAACTTCTTCTTTCTGTCTTGTAGATTACAAGAAGTGCATTTCAAGGCTCCCTTGTGTGAAGCAAAAAGGGAAGAAGTTGTTTTTCTTCATGGCAACTTTTCCTCATCTGCTCAGTTTTTCCTGACTGTGGGGGTTTTTGCTTTCCTGTACTCTCTGCTGGCAACGATTGTCTATGTCTTCTACCAGAACAAGTACTTGAGAAACAACAGAGGCCCACTTGTGGTCAGTGAGTTCATACCTTCAACTTTAATCTCCGCACATGAATCCAAGATCCAATGGTACTGTGTTTATGTTTTTGTTTGTATGAAACCAAACAATTCTGTTTCCTTTCTACTCTTTTGTCCTGAGCAGGATTTTCTTGTTACAATCATCTTCTCCTCCATGTGGCTGGTAAGCAGTTGCTGTTGGGCCAAAACCCTTTCTGATATCAAGACAGCCACAACCCCAACACAGGTCCTTCTGCTCATCGCAGCCTGCAGATCCCAGGAGAACAAATGTACAGCCACCCAGGAGTCTCCCTGGTCACAACTTAATACATCTGCGGTAGGTGATGAACAAATAAAACACAAAACTGGAAGAAAAAAACCTCCCCGTTCACTCCTGTCCCGTCTTCTCTCTCCAGGTGTTTGGCTTTGTAAACGTCGTCCTCTGGGCTGGAAATATTTGGTTTGTCTTCAAAGAGACGGGCTGGTACAAGACAGGTCAGAGATATCCAACCAGGAGTGCTTCTGGGAAACGCACGAGCGAAATGCGACAGCGACTCTACAGTGGGAGCAGCCTCGAGCAGCCGGAGGAGGCTTTCGGTCCACAACTCTACAGACAAGACAGTTTCAATCAGCAGGTCAGCAGACAAAGTAGCTTCAACCAGACTCAAGTAAGCTTGAGCTTACCGCACGCATATCTTGGCAAACCGGTAGTCTATGAGAGGGAGAATGAAGTGGCTTCTCAAGGTCCGATGATATTTGTCAACGAGATGTGATTTAGCTCTTAGCTCTGTACATGGTGAGCGAGATGGGGACATGATTATTACCGTAAGATACAATTAAAACACTGGTGGTAAATATTGGGCAAATATAGTGTTCATAATGTGATGTAATATTTATATTGTAACTTTTGAAACGAAGAAATTTGAAGTCATAATGTAATGTTTTGATTGTTTGTTTGTTTGTTTGTTTGTTTTCATTTTCAATGTGAGCTTTTTCAATAAGCAGGCATAGCGATGAGCTTTTCGCTCTGCAATAAATCACCTCACAATCAAACTGTGTTGTCAAAGCAATTAGGACAATACAAAAAAGAAAAATCATAATAATATGTTGTGCTATTATTGCCATCAAAACGTATTTCCCATTCATTGATGAGTACATAAATCATCACAAAGACGCATGATTAAAATAAAGTTTTTAAATATAAGAATTATACTTGATGAACAATGTAATATTGACATAATATAAAACAACGGTGGTTGCAAAATAAAATAGAGCTTAACAAATTACTGTGAGAGCTTAGACAATGTTATTCAACATATAATGTCATATCTCTGTCAACAATATGTATGTATATTATGTAGGTATAGTGTAATACAAAGTATTTATAAGTATTCATGAACTTAAAATAAAAGATTTACTCAAGTGATACAATGTTGTGGTAGCACTCGGTCTGGTCTGCAGGTATAATGCTCTGTAATGTAACTTAGTTCTATTATCTACTTTATTAATGATTATTAATTATTTATTGATTATTTTACAAGCAAATTGTTTTGTAGCTCATTAGTATGTCTCTGTCACAGTGTGATTTCCTTTATCCTGACCACATTTGGATTGTTTTTAACATTAAAAAAATATATACATATGTTCAACTCCAAATCCCCCAAATCCCCATTAAAATAGCGTTTTAATGAATAAATACCCAATGATGTAGTCATTTTGAGAATGGCGTTATGGGACTTACAAAGTGTTGATATTTAACTAATTTCAGTCACTAGTTTAGTCACACGTCTTAATGTATTACCTTTACATCGAAAATGTGCAGTATCCGTTTTAGTTTGGAAATCTGTCTAACCAAGTAGCTTGAATCTTTGTTTGTAACATATATTTACTTTGTCTTTACTAATGAATTATGATCAATGTGTCACTCCAGTGTCTTTGTTAGTTCATTCTTTTTTAATGAATATTGGTTTTGAGTGGAAAATAAGTATTGCTTCAGTGGAGCCTTGACATAATAAATGAATATCTTGCTTTTTACTTGTTCTCTATTTCCATACATGTTAATTCACATTTTATGATACATGTGTGAAACCTGGAGAATGATCTGATTTTCAGGAACTGCTTTCAAAGTGAGCGTATCCCCTGTAACTTGTGTTTCCATATGTATTCATAGAGGTTGTGTATATGTTGTCAGCCTCTTTATTTTCATAGACAAATGAACAGAGCAGAGGAGACTTAAAAAGTGAGGAAAGACTGAAAAAGAAATGTGGTTAACCTATGAAGAGATAGATCAGTAATGAGTATGAACTTGTATGGAGAAATTACAGCATGGTTTTACACTAGCATGATTATCTTGATTGCAAAGGCTGGGATAATCTCTCATGGTGTCTATTGTTCCACCTATCAGACAGAGATTAAGATGTGTTGATGACAAATAGTTGGGTTTGCTTAAAGTATGTGGATAATTTAATCTCATCAGTAACGTAGTAGTTATTAAATTAAAGAGTTCGTCAAATTAAACATTTTTCTATGTAATTCTGAACAAAATGAAGAATAAATATCAAGTTTAGCACCTCTAAGGATGTTTTTTTGATCATTTACATTGTTATTAAACAAATAAATTGTTTGCTTTAAAAGTTAGTAGGTTACAATTCCAAAGATATCAGATGGAAAGAAAACTGTGTTCATAACCCCTAGTGATGATGCTTTTTAATAAACTGTGGTTGTCTTTCAGCAATTTAGCAATCTTACACTTCTTTTTTGAGACTTTCCAATAAAGTCAACAGTCTGAAGATGTACAGATTGTAGAGTTTTCAGAGGGAGACATATTTAAGATTTAAGGATGTATAAGTATAATTGTGTTGACTTTGAAATGGGCATTAGTTATAATGCCTGTTTTTTCTTCTTCTCATTAACATCACCTGTTTAGAAGCTTGACCGGAATTTCTGGACAAAACAATTCTGTCAATTTATTTATCTTCTATTGAAAGCTTACATTTGCAAATAAAGTTAACATTTCTTTTTTAAATAAGTATTTTTATTGAGTCCCCAATAACCAAATGAAGAATATTGACAACAATTACATAATTATTATTAAAATGAAAATATTATCGAGCACATGCTCCATGAGCTCATCAATAAAGCTTCCTCTTGAAGTTCATCTGTGGCTCACCCAGCGGAGACAGTGTCTTCTTCCAGGCCCCACACAATGAACATTAAGTATATCCAGTACCCAAGTTGGTTATTAAAACCTCTGTATGCAGCTTCTCCTTTCTGATCCGAGCAATTAGAAAAAGAGAGGCGCCCTTTTGCCTCAGACCCACCCCCTGACAGAGACACTAAGCACATGCAGGTGTCCAAAGGAGGATCTTTCAAGAAAATTACAGTGCATGTGCAACAGCATGACAATTAGGGTCAGATTATCAGCAGGAAATAAAGGGCTACATACATCATGAGATAAATGGCCCATCTGAAATGGAACAAATGTGTATTTATATGTAATTAATCCTCTGTGAGCTGTAACATGTTTCACACTGGTGTGTAACATGTATCCCTGGTTAGGTCTGTATTTCCCATCACAAGAGCGTGAACCATCTACAGCTTGTATTTATAAGTGGAGCAGTGTGGAGCATTTACAGATACAAAGTATTTGCAGACACCTGCAGGGGGCATCATCTGCTTGTCATATTATCTGAAACCTCTCCATAGAGATTGCAGCTTGTTTAAAAGGATTTTAAAACAGTCAATAAGCTTGTGTTTGCTTAATTTAGCACATTTTCTATAGTTTTCACAACTAGAGCAGAAACTATGTGTAATTTACAACTTTCAAAATGTATGCTACATATAACATGAAACAGGTATACACACTAAAATTGGCAGTGTCAATTCAACACTTAACAAGTACAATTTAACACTCTACCTACAGAGTGTTAAAGTAACACTGAATGTAGTGTTGACATTTCAGAGTTAACGCAACTATTGTAAGAGTTATTATTTTACTTTACACTACACTAAGAAATGTTCATTTTGATTAACACTAGTCTGAGTGTCAAATGTAAATAACATGGGTAGTGTCAAATGTAAAAAACACTCGCACTAGTGTTGATCAAATCAATATTTCAAGACACAAAAACAAGTAAATTGTAGGTTGAACACAATAAAGAGTGTTTCTAAAATGTTGCTTCTGCTGAAATATCAACTTTTTATATAAAACATGACTTACAGAAACTTACTGCAGTCTTTCCAGAATTAATACAAGCGTGATGAAACTCAATTTGAAAGGAGAAGGAGGGGGCGGAGTTTTTCAGAGTAACAGTGAACGTGGTCATCAACACTGGGCCTTTTACTCTTGCTCTAGTTGTAATGACTCTGACAGTCAATTTACTTTAACACTGTATATTTTACACAAACATGTTTAACTCTGAATATTTACTCCCACACTGGGGGCTACATTGGTTGTATCACTCTTGCTATTGTTGTATTAGCTCTAAAAAAGTCTTTATACTTTGACAATGAATTTTTAACACTGGGGAATTTACTGTGTCTTTTTCAGGTATAACTCTCGTAGTTAGACATGTGCCATTGTGCATGTCATGACTCAAATATTAAAACTGCATGTCATAATGCCCCAGGACAATAGATATTCAGTGAATGTGTTGTAACTCTGTAGCGCTGTTCATACTTTACACATGTCATCTATTGCTTCTGTCCATCAAGGGAGATGAAGCCTCCACTGTTGCTCTCCTGAAGGTTTCTGTTATTTCCTTTTTCCCTTGTGAAAGTTTTTTTTTGATTTTTTAGTTTTTTTTTCCTGATCCGATATGACGTCCTGTGATAGGGATGTCGTATGTCTACAGACTGTAAAGCCCTTTGAGGCAAATTTTTAATTTGTGATATTAGGCTATATAAACTAAACTGAATGTAATTGAATTGATCATCTCAAAGTGTGTTCATATAACTGTTCAGAGAATCCTGTACTGAGCATTGGAAGAAATGTAAAAATCCAATCTTCACACAGACATATGATTCCAACTGTAGACCTGTGGGAATTCTCCACAAGTAAGAAGATTACTTGAGAAAATCTAATTATTCAGTATCTTGTGAATCAAGTGGCATATCTAAATGACTATGCAATTAATTTACTGCCACTAAAAACATGTAAGAAATACATTACATGTGGCATTTGCTTTTCCCAATGCGCTATACATAAGAGCTTAAAACATTTTAGTTTGTATCTAAGTGTACGACTACTAAGCTTTCACATATTGAAAAAAACTGCCATCTGTTATCCATTAGCATAGCTTAGTAAATCTCTGTTGCTTTAAACTTGCGTTCATGTTAGTCAAAGTAGTTACTTTAAAGCAATTAATGTAAATCCAACACGAGTAAGTGGATGAGCAAAAGTTTCTAGAACGCCCTCTGTTCTTATGACTCCTTCAGAGGATTTACAAAAGATACCAATGAGGGATTAGAGTGGGAAGACCGACTGCAACGGGATGCCTTGTATGCACCGTGCATAAACGATGAGGAAGTGACACTGTATGTGCAATATTTTACCTTTAGGAATATACCAAAAGGAATACACATTTTGCAGATGAAAAGGGATCGATCCACTAGGTGTTTTTCCTTTTTCCTTGTTAATGTTTTTTTGTTTTTTTTCCAATTTAAGGATAGTATTTTGTACATATTTGTAATGCCTTTGAGACTGACTTTATGTTTTGGGGCAATAGATATTTAACTAACTTGACTTGAAATACAGGGACTACCACAATAATACATAGTGTTTGTCAAATTAGACTTATCTATGCTCACAAAAATAAACAAAGGCTGGTAATTAACCTTAACAGCATTCTCTTGAATCTTTGAATTTATACTTTGGCTTAAACAGCAGGTGATCCAATCAGCAGAGATAGAGATAGTTCAGACATTAAATGAATACAGGAGTATATTTCTTTTCATGCATGCATTTATTATCTAGTCAATTCTTTATATTTTTTTTCTTTTCATATTATACGTGAAAATATTGCCACTGGTAGCCCAGTAAAACAGATAATTACAATAAAATACCCCATGTGTGACACAATCAGCATAGCAGAAAATGTTGACACATTTCAACAGGTTTAGCTGACAGTTGAGATGTTTTGAGGGTCATCAAGTCCTGTACAGTGAGTCACAATTCACTGTCTCTCACGCACGCACTCGCTCACTTATATGCTCTTGCGCGCATACAGACACATAAATGCTGCGCAATCCTCCTGAGCAAATGCATTTCATTACATTTGTTTATACATATTAACAGATCTTATTCCTCATTGTGTTTGGTCCAGAGTCCGTTCATCAAATCCGTAAATCCATTTGGCAAAAGTTTAAGACTTTCTGTTCACTGGATCTTTTTTTAAATCTGGAAGGGATCGGTAAGAAAAATGTCCAATGATTTGAGGATGTCATTGTGATTAAGACACAGAGGACACTTCTGTCTTGCTGGCAGAGACTGAGGTCTCATCCTCGACCATGCCGCCCATTCCAATAGTGCTCAGCATGCAGTTACGGAACTGAAAATGAGAGCAAAGATAGCAACTTGAGAAACAAGTTCACATTTTCAAGATTGAGCAAATAAGAAAAGGTAAGTACTAGAGAATAGACATTATATTGAGCTAACCTGTTTGTTCAACAGAACATAGATAATAGGGTTGTACAGGGCGGAGCTCTTTGCAAAGAATGCAGGGACAGCTGCTGTCATGGCTGAGAAGGAGGCTCCCTTGTTCAAGAAGATCCAACCGGCAAAAGAAGCATATGGCACCCAGGCTACCAGGAAGCCAAAGACCATCAAGATGCACATGCGTGTCACTTCCCTCTCAGCCTTCTGGGTAGACTCTGACTCCTGCTGCTGGGCTGCGGCCTGAAGTGTTTGATCAAATAAAAGATCAGTTCATCAGTAGTGGACCTTTCTTTATGAGTTTATCTGAATGTCAATGATATTAACAAGGAACATGACAAAACAGTGTAAAAATAACTTAAACTTCACTTACAGCTTTGACTGTCAGCACAAGGCTTCCATAAGTGAAGAAAATGACGAAGACGGGAATGAAGAAGTGGACGACGAACATGTACATGACGTATGATTCATTGTTGAAGCCTGCAGCCAGAGTGTAGTAGTCCGGTCCACAGGAGCACTGCATGCCCTCAGGAATGTACCTATATGAAGTTTAAGAAAAAACATGAAAGTACACATTTATTGCCTAAAATCCCAAATTTGCATCAGAGGGCTTACCTATCTGTCTATTCAGTTGCATTAACATATATTTACCCTCTACAATATCAAGAAAGTCTTAATGGGTGTTTGAGAGGTTTTGAAAATATAGAAATCTTTGCAGAATACTTTAGAATAAAAAATTTAAAAAAGGAAAATGTAAGATTTAAAAGAATGTGCTGATTACCTGGACCAGCCAACAAGAGGAGGAGCAGCACATGCCAGCGCCATGATCCAGGTGAAGGCGACTCCAGCTCCTGCATGAGTACCAGAGAACTTGAAGCTTCCCATGGGTTTGCAGACCACGATGTATCTTTCAACAGCAAGGACTACCAGGGACCAGAGAGCAACTTCACCTGTAGAGAGAACAGTGTAATTAATTCATGTGAAGCAATTTCTTTATTCTTTTTTCAAATACATTGAAGACACACTGAATAAGAAAGGTTTTGATTTGCCTGTTTTACCTCCTAGTGTGGCCATGAATCCCTCAATAGCGCAAAAATTGGCTCCAAGAATGAAGTAGCCGTTGATAGCAGATGTGAAGGTGATGGTGAATCCAAAGGTGCACATGATCAGTCCAGCCACAGCCAGGTTGACCAGGATGAAGTTGAGAGGTTGCCGGAGCTTCTTGTTCTGTGCTGTGACCAACAACGTCAGAGCGTTGATCGGAGTTCCAGTACAGATCAGGAAGAACATGTAGAAAGCTAGAAGCTTGTAGACCATGGGATCAACCATATAATACTGGGTGTATTCAAAAGGACTTCTAACAATCCCAGTCTTGTTGGACATGGGGATGTAGAAGTTCTTTCCCTCTGTGCCATTGGGCTCGATTCCTCCTTCCCAAGCCATCTTCAGTTGCCTTTTCTGCTTGAGCTTCAAGCGAAGTGTGCAAAGTCACTCAGTCAAGTGGTGCAAGCCTACTTCCACGGCTTATGCTGCTTGTGATGCTCTTTTATACCTACCTCAGGTTATCCTCAAATTGGCAAAATTAGATTATAGGAGGATTGTGAGGAAGTGGACAGCTCAAGCCTGATTTATAATTGACCTTAGGGAAGCGCTAATGGCATTGACGTTTCTACCATTCAAAACTGTCTAAATATATATATATATATTTATATATATATATAATGTATGTTTGAAAGTAATCAATTTCAATACATTTAATTAATTAATTAAATGACAATAAATATATCGTATCATTTCATTTTCTAATGAAGACAAATGATGAACAGAAAATCTATTGATCCAAGCAAACTAGATCAGAGAATCAGAATAATTTATTAACCAAGTACATAGCAGATACAAATAATTGTAATGCATAACAATTACATAACAATAAACATTTACAACAACAACAATGTATATATGTATATGTATATATATAAATATATGTATATATATATATATATATATATATATATATATATATATATATATATATATATATATATATATATATATATCATTTAAAAAACAATGAACACTGTGCAATAATAGATAGATATGTTAAACAACAAACAGATAACATTACTTTAATAACAATATTCATTTCACATTCCTATGTATTAGTCACAATGTCTGTTGAGCTCACATAGGACATATGAATGAGTCCACTCGAGCTCCCTCCCTGCTTTGCGTTGCCCCCGGCCACCAGGTGGACGTAATTCAGGGATCGGTTCACCACCTGTTGCAGAATGATTCTTGCCCGCAATTCACAGTATGTTTTTAATGCTTACAATGAATTATTAAATTACGAAATCAAAAACATAGCATGTGATACACAATTCTTTTGTGCATGACCTTTATAATTTGTCAACGTCATTAATCAAAACTTGATATGAGCGACACAATATAGTAAACTGCATCAGGGATCCCTTTAGTCAGAGTTTCTCAACAGATGGTGAGCGTGTGTTGGTTGACTCACATTTATTTTATAAGTGTTATTGTGATTACTGGAAGACGTAAAGACGTGGGAAAACCATGTAGCCAGTAAAGCCACCAGAGGGCGCTGTAAAGTGTGTCCAGAGAAAGATAGATTTGAGTGACTAACACGTGGAGTAACTTGTTTTCCATGTGAGTAAATATGCTCTTAATGTTATTTCTGTACAAAACGATCGAAATAAGTACATTAATATGACTGTATAGAAGTCAGGAAATGTATGGTTTGTCCTAAATGTGCCGATGTTGATTGAATTTGTATCTGGTGATGTGGTTTCTGTAGACAGCATTGCCCTGGCATCCAACACCGCTGTAAAGAATCCCGGCGTTATTTTTGATCAGGAGTTTTCCTTTAACTCCCACGTAAAGCAAATCTCAAGGACTACATTCTTTCATCTACGTAATATTTCAAAAATCTGGCCCATCTTGTCTTAAAAAGATGCAGAAAAATTGGTTCACTCGTTCATTACGTCTAGACTGGATTATTAGAACTCCGTATTATCAGGCTGCTCTAATACGTCTCTTAGTTGATCCAGAGTGCTGCATCTCGTGTTCTCACTGAAACCAAGAAAAGAGATCACATTACTCATGCATTAGCCTGGTTACTTTCTACTAATGAATCGAAACAAGCAAGATAACGTCTTGTAGCTTTCTTTACCAAAGAACACTACATTTAGTCTCAGAAGTAAAACCTTTTCAAGCTTAAGCGGGATGAGGAAACTGCCGAACAAGGATAAGATGGTGCAGCCGAGGGCTTTTGGACGACGAAGCAAAGAGAGTGGAGCGCCTAAAGGAAAAGACAGCGAGGACGGCAGCGGAGACGGCATGGACCATGCTGAGGGTGGACGTAGCGGCATTTAAGGGTTGCTTGCGGCCGTAAAAATGGACATGACCAAACGCGCTGAGCCACACAGAGAGACTGTTCTGACCACAAGCACAAATAATCTAATTGGAAAAGCTTTTTATGAACACTTTGAACTGTTAGCCCAGGCCTGTAAATGATCCCCGAAAGTAAAAGCTCTCCAGTGATCGATGTGCCTTACTGGTGATGCATTATCAAGCCTGCTGCTGCTGAGTCCTGATGGTAGGAGTGAATATGATGCACTAATTTGGACAATGCTCTGCCACTAGCCTGCTGGGCTCTTAACTGTGCAGCAAGAAGACAGCAACGGCTAGGTGAGTCGCTGAGGGAGCTCGTTAATAACATCAAGGGTCTTGTTCACCACACCAACACACACATGCCCCCTTCCATCCAGAGCGAGCTAGCTAAGGACCATTTCCACCAGGCGACCAGCACATCCAGTCAGCTATGGGAAGAGAGATGCTGTGTGCTGGTATCTTGGGTTGAAATGGTTGAAAACTCACAGACAGTGAAAGCTGCTTGTGACACTGAAATGGACATGGTGCAGTTTGCCTGGGTGGGGGAGCTAACCCAACTTGTGAGGGCTACCACTGTGATAGAACAGACAGGCCACCTGGTTTGGCACTGCCCCCATACCACCACGGCAAGTTTCCCTGGAATTATGGCCCGACCCCCATTATTTAACACAACTACGCAACTCGTAGGATAACCAGGCAATTTTGATGATGAGCGACTAGTGGTGCTCGGTCGGATCTGCACCATTCCCTATTGGCGGGACATGCTGCTCTGCATGGTAGACATGGGTTCGTCAGCAATCCTGGTGAGGCCCGATGTGGTGACAAACTAAATGGTTATTTTTCCCCCTTTTGTGAAATTGCAGGTAGTCACCAGAGAGCGAGCTCCCATGGGGGGGGGGGGAGCAATAGTGACTCTGGGGCGGAGAAGAATATCTGTCCGCTGCCCGGTGTGGTTTACTAACCTGAAGGACTGTATACTAGGGGACTGTGTATTCTCAGGGCTTTGGACAGTGTCATTAATACAGAGGGAAGAATTCTCACTTTTCCTCATGGCCATGTCACCCCGGCCTAGCTGTGTCGTCGAACCACACTAATGCCATACTTATGGCTAGGACAACAAACTCCGCTGCTGCAGCTGCATCCCTTTAAGTTCCTGAGCTTCCCGGTCATCATGGTCTCCTTTTGGAGGACAAGGAGGCGTGGCGTGTCTGTGTAGAATTCAGACCCCTTAACAAAGTGACCAAAAAGGATCCCTACCCCCTTCCACGTATCAACAAGGCCCTCGATACAGTGGCAGGGTCCTACTGGTACTTCTCTTTGGACCTGCGGAGCAAGTATTGGCAGGTCCTCCTTTGCCCTGAGGCCAGGCCTTCATCACTAATGGGGGCTTGTGGAAGTTTAAAGTCCTTCTGTTTGGCCTCTTCAATACTCTTACCACATTTGAGAGATTAATGGACACCGTACTCGCTGGTCTCCCCGGGCCAAAGTGTGTTGTCTACCTGGATGACATTCTGGTGCATGGTGAGTCATTCCATGCAGCTCTCAAGGCCCTGAGGCGACCGCTGGAGAAGGTGTCAGCAGGAGGGGTGAAACTGCACTGGATCCAGTTCAGATATTGTTGACCCACCCCTTCTATTGGTAATGTAGATGCAAAAACATGGCGAAATAGGGTAATTGTATTTAAGCAGCCCAATAATACACAATGTAGAATTTTATATCTCTCATTTAGGGTACATACGTCTTCACAGCAAAATGCACAATATGCAAATAAGATTACGCATAATAAACCTTTGTATTGTATTAAATTGTGAAATATATGGTACAGTTCATAGCAATATTTTTATTTTTTATTTAACTATTCAATTACTATTGGAATTAAAAGTGTATTATAGCTTATACATTGACCATGTTTTGTGTATAGAGTAAACACTAAAGTAAAGTTGTCTACAAGTACTTCAATTGTGTTTTTGAGTAAATGTATTCAGTTACTTTCTGCATAATTGTATGTTATTGGCTTAAAAAGCAGAGTAAACGGTTCAAAATGGATAATGTGTAACTAAAATATGTCTGAAGTTGTTCTCAAAGAAATTTCCCCATTCTTTAATCATGTATCTGTTGCCTGGTCCTGATCACCTTTCGTACATGTTTTCAAGGTTAGATTAAACTGTAAACCTATTGGATTAAAATAAAGTGGTACCAAAGTAAAGAATACTGTAATATTAATGATTACATTTCTAAAATTAAAATCCTTCCATAAACACCTCCGAGTCGCAGACCTCTGGCTAATCCTCTAGCTTAACGTGAGGCTTAACGTAACAAATGGGGTCTAACAAACCCTGCAAAGTCTGTCTGCGAATATCAACTCAGAACTCTTGACATTCTATTACAGTAATAAGTGTCTCACACATATCTCTGTGGCTTATACAAATATTGTTTGTAGGGCCTGCATGTACATAATTACAATACAGTAACATTAATTTCAAAGTCAGAATGTTTTTACACAAACTTTTTTTGGCAAATTAAATCAGTTTGAATCAGTTCACAATAATACTGTCAGAGAGAAAAGAGAATGTCCAGAGAAAATGTACTTTATTCTTAAGACGCAGTGGAGACTTCTGTTTTACTGGTGTACACTGAGGTTTCATCTTAAAACTTTTTATCTATAATCTCAGTAGTGAGTTTATATATACATGTACACTTATGAAAATGAAATGTCCTACAACACTTTAAAAGCTAAATAAATAATATATTTAACAAACATAATGAAGCTTGTTCAACTGTGAAGATACAAACTGTGAAAGTGATGAATGAAATCCAGACAACCAGTAAGCCAGTGACCATCAAGACGCACACATGTGATTTCCTTCTGTGCTTTAAAAAAAATCTATTTAAAATTAGCATCCATTAAAAAATCCTTTAAAAATAGTTATTAAATAAATATGCAATAAAACACAAGTGTAAGTTCATAAACTGAATTGTATATTAAGTAGGCAATTTAATTTAATTAACCTAAAAACACAGAGTCCCCCCCCCCACTATACCTATACATATTCTTATTATTTCGCCGCGTTCCGAACGTTCCTAAGCAAATTGTTCAGATTGTCAAACACTTTGTCACGCCTCTTTCGAGACTAATACGAAACCACCGTAAAACAATCAGAGACACCAACGCCTCGCCTTCGCCTCCCCTTTATAGTATTAACTAGTCTATAGGCATGGATGAGAAACTGGACAGGACCTCTACACAGGTCACAGGGCCATGCTGGCCTTCACCTACAAAAAGGTACCAACCAGGAAGAGGACCAAAAATAAATAAAACCACGACAGAGACACAGTGAGACTCAACTATGACAAATATTGAATCACAATTAAAGTGGACAGAACAAACACAAAGAGACATAAAATATTTACAATGGGACACAAAATGTTTGCAAAGCGACCAAGGAGATATAAAATTACCACAAATGACTACAAAGACAAGGAAACTGGACATAAAGAGATGTGTATTGGCTACAAAAAGAATAGTTCACCAAAGCCTATTAGTCAACATCTCTTGTACTTTACCTCCATGTGTGAATGTGAAACCCACGAATAGTCAGATATTTGGTTTGTTGGAGATGGCGAGCCATAAGCAACGCATTAGCTGATTCAGAGAGCTGAACTGAACAGCATTTAGATGAGAGGTTGTTTGATCTCGGTTCAGGAACAATAGAAGTCCAAGTTCAGATCAGAACAAATAGCAGAAATGTAGGATAAAATAAATGTATGATAAAAGATAAAACTCCAGTTACTTAAAAAGACTTCTCAAACTCGCTGTAGGACATGAGAATGTAGAAGTTCTGATCCTTAATACGTTTAACATCTTCAATATGTGGATGGACGTAATGGGCTTGAACTTAATGGGCTTGTTTGTTAGCGCAATCACCCGCCACTTAATTAAATTAAACTTTTTGGCACCCTTCAATTAACCCAAGGACACTTGGCATGGAGGAAACAAGCAAATAATAGCACAACATTACAACTAGATTAAACAAGCATGAACTACATAAAGTAAGCAACAGAAGAAAACACATATAATAAGCAAAAGCATAAATTATTAAGCCTGAACTACATTTAACTCAATGTGTGTAACATGCAGTGAACTCAAAATGCTGGATCATCTGTAACATTGGCATTATTTATGGTGAAGATATTGTTTTACAGTGGACTAAGAAATGTATTGTAACTGCAGTCTACTACTACAAGTCGCCACTTGTGCCAATTGGTTCAACTAGTATCTGTCTTCAGTGTGGTCTTTGAATGTCTTTGACTTTTAAGAATGGGCTCTCTAAATATCACTATATGTTCTGGTTCACTTGTAATGATGCGGTGGCTTAGTGCAAATAACAAATTAGAGAAGTCTGTAACTGACATTTTCTTTCCAAGCTGTGACGGTAGGCTTTTGCTACATCACAGCCAGGTCACTGCAGGTGAGACACTGAGGTTAATCCAATCATGATGAAGACATAGAAAGTTCCTCCATATGGAGGTGGACAGTTCAAATGGTACATTACTGACTGGAAAGATACGCACGTAGCGTTCAATGAACATAATGTGTTGATGCTGAAAAAGTAAAAAAGATAAGGAAAAGCAAAAGCTTTGCCTGTCCATATTATTGAAAATAGGATAGAAAGAAAAGTTATTTAAAATAGCAATTGAGATAAGGATGTATACCTTGGCTCAGAACCTGTATAGGTCAAGCCCATTCTCATTGGTCATCCTCAGAGAGTGATCACAGTAAGGTTGATTGTTATACTTAATTATAACAATAGACATGTGCTTCCAGATTGAATTAGCTTCTTGGGAGTAAGTTTACTAGATGGTGTTGTAAGAGCTGTTGTTCTTTATTGTGATTCTTTAATCAGGATTATGAGAATTCTCTCAGACATCTAAAGTGGACCAAATTACTTTGGGCCCAGCCGCTCTATCCGGTGTTACGCTTAATTACTGTCCTCTTTCAATTTGCTACCTTTAATCACATTTTGGCACTCTGCTGATAGGGTTAGTGGTGAAGTATAAGAAGCAGACTTTGCAACTCTGACGGTTGAGTCCACCAACACTCTTTTGTTCTTGAGACGAATAAGCTCAACAGGACAACATACCAGTGAAGATGGCTTGGGAAGGAGGAATCGAGCCCAATGGCACAGAGGGAAAGAACTTCTACATCCCCATGTCCAACAAGACTGGGATTGTTAGAAGTCCTTTTGAATACACCCAGTATTATATGGTTGATCCCATGGTCTACAAGCTTCTAGCTTTCTACATGTTCTTCCTGATCTGTACTGGAACTCCGATCAACGCTCTGACGTTGTTGGTCACAGCGCAGAACAAGAAGCTCCGGCAACCTCTCAACTTCATCCTGGTCAACCTGGCTGTGGCTGGACTGATCATGTGCACCTTTGGATTCACCATCACCTTCACATCTGCTATCAACGGCTACTTCATTCTTGGAGCCAATTTTTGCGCTATTGAGGGATTCATGGCCACACTAGGAGGTAAAACAGGAAAATCAAAACCTTTCTTATTCAGTGTGTCTTCAATGTATTTGAAAAAAGAATAAAGAAATTGCTTCACATGAATTAATTACACTGTTCTCTCTACAGGTGAAGTTGCTCTCTGGTCCCTGGTAGTCCTTGCTGTTGAAAGATACATCGTGGTCTGCAAACCCATGGGAAGCTTCAAGTTCTCTGGTACTCATGCAGGAGCTGGAGTCGCCTTCACCTGGATCATGGCGCTGGCATGTGCTGCTCCTCCTCTTGTTGGCTGGTCCAGGTAATCAGCACATTCTTTTAAATCTTACATTTTCCTTTTTTTAAATTTTTTATTCTAAAGTATTCTGCAAAGATTTCTATATTTTCAAAACCTCTCAAACACCCATTAAGACTTTCTTGATATTGTAGAGGGTAAATATATGTTAATGCAACTGAATAGACAGATAGGTAAGCCCTCTGATGCAAATTTGGGATTTTAGGCAATAAATGTGTACTTTCATGTTTTTTCTTAAACTTCATATAGGTACATTCCTGAGGGCATGCAGTGCTCCTGTGGACCGGACTACTACACTCTGGCTGCAGGCTTCAACAATGAATCATACGTCATGTACATGTTCGTCGTCCACTTCTTCATTCCCGTCTTCGTCATTTTCTTCACTTATGGAAGCCTTGTGCTGACAGTCAAAGCTGTAAGTGAAGTTTAAGTTATTTTTACACTGTTTTGTCATGTTCCTTGTTAATATCATTGACATTCAGATAAACTCATAAAGAAAGGTCCACTACTGATGAACTGATCTTTTATTTGATCAAACACTTCAGGCCGCAGCCCAGCAGCAGGAGTCAGAGTCTACCCAGAAGGCTGAGAGGGAAGTGACACGCATGTGCATCTTGATGGTCTTTGGCTTCCTGGTAGCCTGGGTGCCATATGCTTCTTTTGCCGGTTGGATCTTCATGAACAAGGGAGCCGCCTTCTCAGCCATGACAGCAGCTATCCCTGCATTCTTTGCAAAGAGCTCCGCCCTGTACAACCCTATTATCTATGTTCTGTTGAACAAACAGGTTAGCTCAATATAATGTCTATTCTCTAGTACTTACCTTTTCTTATTTGCTCAATCTTGAAAATGTGAACTTATTTCTCAAGTTGCTGTCTTTGCTCTCATTTTCAGTTCCGTAACTGCATGCTGACCACTATTGGAATGGGCGGCATGGTCGAGGATGAGACCTCAGTCTCTGCCAGCAAGACAGAAGTGTCCTCTGTGTCTTAAATATAGAGACATTTTCATATACCTGGACATTTTATTTTTCTATTGTGTCTTTGGTTTGGAATAATCCTGGATGTGGACTGAGTGAAGTTCAGAGATGCCTGGACTACTTGACCAGTGATGAACGGCTCCAGCAACAAACTTTTTTCTCATATTGTATTTGAAGGATGATGAAAACTGTTTGTCATGTGTATGTGAATTAAAAATCATACAAATAATGTAAAAATCGGTGATCACATGTGCGTTTATGCTCACATTGACATGAGGCATAGCAGTCCCTGAAATGTTTTAATTTATTTGGCACAATTCAATACATTAAATCCTTAAAAAACGTGTGGTTTGTTTGCCACAATATCTTTCTCTCTCTTACATCAGGGCGAGCACATTTTGTACTGTATTTTCAAAATGAGCAACTATATCAAATTGAAAAAAACTATATTTTTGTCACTAGCTGAGTTGGTCATCATGAACTGTAAACATTGTATATATATAAATGAATGTAGATAATAAATGCATGCATAAATATGTGTTGTCATATTGAGTTAATTTCACACTAAATACCATAGAAAGTTGCTGCAGATACTATACAAAGCTATTTTTTACAAACAACTTACTATTTATTGTTGTGGCAGAATTATGAGCACAGAGATGTTGATTTGGCGAAGCAACCCAGCGGGACATTTTTAATTACAAGGCAACATTCAAAAAGTTCAACAAATCCATCTTTCTAGGACATTTAGTGTATATTTGTAGTGCAAATTTAGCCCTCCCTTCAGACCTTTCACCAATCAAATCAGTTGTTGGAGTCAGTGACTGAGCTTACCGAAAGAACCTGGTACTCCGGTTGGATGAAGATGACCAAGTATCCTAACAATAGTTCATACATCTTCAAAGCAAATTCTAGACTGGTTTGATGCTTGTTTATAAATTATCTAAGATAGTTAAACTTAATTAACACTTCCACACTAAAAAGCCTATTGACCCTTATCTAACTGAAGTAAATGGTTTACCGTAAACTAATAAAGTAATATGTTCTGGTGTATCTAATCTCAATCCCCAAATTGAAATTCAAATGTGTTGTCACAGGTAGTGAGGAGCAAGAACTCATGTGCAGAGGAATGAACAGGACTCAGTGTGGATAACAATCAAACACTCTTTACTGAGGCCAAAAAGGTTGCAACAAACAACAAGGTCCAAAAAGGGTCAGGCAGGGAATCGGAGGTCAGGAATACACAATAGCAACACGCCAGCCAGGACTACTGACAATAGACAACAATCCAGCAAGTGACAAGGGAAAGACTGGCACACTATAAAGGGGGGGAAACAGGTATACGACATGAGACGGTAATGAGATGAGGGTGGCTGAGGGCAGGTGCAGGGAATGAAACAATCAAGGAGACACAGATGAGACAAGAACAGGGCCTTTCTTTCTCTCTCTCTCTCTCTCTCTCTCTCTCTCTCTCTCTCTCTCTCTCTCTCTCTCTCTCTCTATGAACATTTAAAATGACCATGTATTTTTCCATGGTACTATTGCAGCTGCAACACAGCTTAACCGCATGTACTTACACGGGTATTTACAGAAACAAATATTTCTGCCCCTCCGTTTTCAAAAATAATGTTGTACACACAAGGTCGTTTTCAAAAAAGTTTCTGTTTATATGAACCCGCATAAATACGACGTCCACATACGTCCGCATAGGACGCTCAAATGACGTGAAGCATTTTTAGTCGCATACTGTGACGTTTGACAACCTAAAACTCTGTTTGAACTAGTTCACACGCAAACACAAAAACAGTTTTCAGAAATCTCCACTTTGCTTTGGTTTTTAGAAATGATCGTTTCCCGTGATAAAACCTCAGTTTTTGTGTAAATGAAAGGCCAAAACGCAACAAAAAATATATGCGTTTCCCAATCATGTAAACGGGGTCTTAATGTACACTCTGAAATCCTATGACATATTTACATAATTGTTAAAACTAAGTTTTATGATTTTCTCCAACATTATCAGGATGTTAATAATAGGTTTCATGAAGCTCGTAGAGAAGTTTGGGTTTCTCGTTTCAAGTTGTTCAGAGCTAAACTGACTGAATAAATGCTGCTTCTCGAAGGTGGAACATTATTTGGAAGTCATCGGGGTTACGAGATAATGATGATGTGGTAAATCTAGAGCAAGTTAATCCAATTAACAAGAATAACATATACAACTTGGGATAAGCGCATCAGAGTGTTTACATTTTATTTGCCTTAAGTACATTGCTCAGGAAAGTGGACATTAAGTGACTTATGTTGAACCTTAATTACTCTAAAAGAGAGAAAGGAACACATTATAAATGGCTTGAACTAACTTTTGTATTTATTGCTCTTTTAAGTTTTTTTAAGTTTGTCTGAATATTTGCTTGTTTATTTTTTCCCATTGTCCTTTTGACTGACCTAATCTCAAGGGTTCGGAACATAAGCCCAATAATTTACTATTTGTATATGTACACAGGGTTACCACTTTGGGGCTTATTGAAAAGTAGGCTTAAGTATGCTTTGATAATAGCTTTGCTTTATATATTCCTATTTTCTGGCCTAAAAGTGAAAAAATAAGTATTAATTTATTATTTTAAAATGGTAAACATTCTGGTAATAGACCATTTTTAAATCAATACATAGAGATTCTTTATTGTATTATATAATTTGTATATGTGTTTTGCATTAATTTGAAGTTCTTTAATAGTTCAGATATTTAATTTGCTGGATTTGCATAACGTATAAGTATGTCTGGTTATTTAAAGCATTCACAATTTCTCAATATATTTTCCAGAAAATATAATATATATATATATAGTGATAGTTATATCATCATGATATAACAATTACTGAAGAAATAAATGAGGCAACACTGCACTGAGTGAATATTCAGTAAGAGCAGGGACACAGCAGTGGAAGAGCAAGATTGGGGTTGGCTACTAAAGTTATTTATTTCAGAGAAACTTTAGTTACAAAATATAAATATTCCCGAGAATATTATGACTTTATTCTCTGCTTCTCAAAGACTACATATATCTGTGAAATGTTTTGAATGTACGGAAAGCTTTGAAGATGAGCAGGACAAATAATACTGTGGGTACTCAAAAGGACTCCTCACAAGCCCCATCCGGTTGGGCAAGGGGATGTAGAAGTTATTGCCCTCAGTGCCATTCTCCATCTTTATAATATAGGATTTGGATTGTATATTGTATAAAGGAAGGTTGAAGCACTTTCAATATTGCCTGCACTATTACTGCAGATAAGGTTCTATAGCCCCAAAGGGCAGATTCACAATGGATCAAGAGGATGAGCAAAGAAAATCTGCATTAGAAGTCAGCCTGTAATCTGATGTCACTGTATCAGCAAATCACTTGTTTCACAAATCACTTGATCACAAAGTTCACTTAGGATTTGAGAGTGTATGCCTCTTTTTTCAAGTGTGCACTACGTTATACTGCATAAGACATGTCTTGCAATGGACATACTCTATTATGATCATTAATCTGTTTGAATATCAAGCTTTATTTGATGATATCTTAACATAAACATAACTAGAATGGGCACTCGGTAGAGCGCATACCTTCGCATATCACAAGATTGAATTCACTAGTTTCACGCAAATCGGATGCCAATTAACCGAGATATCGCAAATTTACCTTTTCACCTTTTCGTGACCTTGACCTTGACCTTTGACCCAATCACTCCCAAAACCTATCGATTGGTCCTTGGGTCATGACCAATCATCCCACCAAGTTTCATAAGAATCGGCTCAGTTTTGTCTGATTTAGACGAATAACAAGTTTTTCACCTTTTCGTATCCTTGACCTTGACCTTTGACACAATGACTCCCAAAAACTAATCGATTGTTCCTTGGGTCATGACCAATCATCCCACCAAGTTTCATAAGAATCGGCTCAGTTTTGTCTGATTTAGATGAATAACGGATAAACAAACATATTCACAAATAAATACACGCCGGCCAAAACATTACTTTCTGCATTTTCAATGCGAAGGTAATCAAAGGAAGACTGACTGACTGAAACATATAATTGGACTAGCTCACTGCCAATTAAGGTTGGTTGTAAGAAGCAACTTCATAATAGGATTTCAGAGTGCACGTTACTGTAAGTACATGGTAAAGCTGTGCTGCAGCTGCACTAGTACCATGGAAAAAGACAGGGTCATTTAAATTGTTCATAGAGATAGATAGATAGATAGATAGATAGATAGATAGATAGATAGATAGATAGATAGATAGATAGATAGATAGATAGATAGATAGATAGATAGATAGATAGAAAGAAAGAAAGAAAGAAAGAAAGAAAGAAAGAAAGAAAGAAAGAAAGAAAGATAGATAGATAGATGTGTTTAGCAGCAGCAAGCATGGTTACAATATAAACAATACAATGAAATAGCAGAGCAGGAAATATTCCATTTAAGAAAATGTACGACACTGAAAATGCTTTTATCAAGCAAAAACTAACTGAATGGAAATTGAAATTGCAGCTATAACGTGGTTACAGCATGTTTCCCAAGCACTACATGAAGGAAGATTTCATAAAAAGAACATTCTTCTTATGGTTCACTATGTGTGCCTCCATGTTGCTGTGATGTCAGGAATGCATGATGTTGCTGTGATGTCCAGTATGCATGAATTGCATCATTTTGCCATATTCTGTTTGGTTGGGGCAACACATGCTTTTCCCATGACTAACGAACAATGGACATCCCCTTTAGTGTTGATTGTCCTTAGATAAGTACTCTCCCCACAGCCTATGACGTTGGCATGTGAGAAGTGGTGATGCTCATACTGTTTTACATCCATGAAGTTTGCTGGGAGATGGCATCTTCTGATCCTTATACTAGAAACGTTTTGTAGATCTTGCAGCCACAATTCCCACTGTGTCTTGAGCTCCTCTGTGAGTGGCTGATCCCAACCAACCTTGTTTTTCGACATAGTTGTTGCAATATCTGTTTTCCCAGGAGAATAAAAGGGGCTACAGACCCTAATGGGTCGTAGATGGAAGCAACTATTGATAGCACTCCTCTTTTGGTCGATGGGTGTTCCTTGACTGTAACTCTGAACTGAAATGCATCAGAGGACACGCACCATTTAACGCAGAGAGCTCTTTTCATGAGTGGCTCTCCGAAAGCCATATCAAGGTATTTGACGCTTTCAGCACACCCTTCCTTTACTATTGATTTCAATATACTGTATGTTTGCTATTAGAGATGAACTTGTGTAGTTTTAGCTTGCCTTTGCTGCAAAGACCTCTTGCTTCCATGATGAGTTGAATTGCCTCTGCATCAGACATTAACGCTAGGTCACCATTCTCCCACCATAAGAACCTCAGGTAGTCTTGATCTTCCGGCCTTACATGAAATTGATGAAATATCTGCTCTACATCAAACATATTAGCAATGAGGCCCATGCAAAACCTACGGAAAACTCCCACCAAGCTATTTGTGAGCTCTGGCCCAGGAAGAAGGTGGTTATTCAATGACGTGTCTCGGAATCTTGCTGAGCAATCATACACGACTCGTATCTTCCCAGGTGTTTGAGGGTGGTATACTCCGTAGTTGGGAATATACCAGGCTGGTTAATTGTTGAGTTCTTCTTTGGGAACCTTGTCTGCATCACCACGAGCAATGATATCTTTCATAAATTGCATGTAGTCTGAGCAGTATTTCTGCTTTTTAGATGCTGAACAGCACATGATTTATTAATGATTTGATTTGATCTGTCTTGTTTGAAAGGTAAGAGCATTTCATAATCGCCATCTTGTTTTTGTTTGATTTTATCTCTCATTTTAGTCAAGAAGTGGAGATCTTCCTGAGATACAGTTGCATCTTCTTTAACGCTTTCTTTGAAGTCAGATTCAAGCACCTTAAGTACATCATCTGGATTGATCTGAGTCTTGCAAGCATAGTGAACCCCCCTTTGAGCTTGATTGTCGGTTTGGGTTAAGGTGTCACGTTCCTTACAATGCTGCGGTGACTTACTCCAATTGTATTGTGCGTCACCATAACTCACTATACTCCAACCTAGATCTGTTTTCTGAACAAAAGATTGGTTTTCTTCTCCACATACGACTTCTCTAGGCATTAGCTAGTTTCAGCTTCACTTGTTCTGTGTTTGTATCTAGAACGTTTGCCACGTCATCAAGAATGAAGGAAGAATCAATCAGGTCTTACCTCCGTGAGTTCAGCTTTTCTGCTGTTGTGCTCAGAACAAAAGCTCAACATTTAGCTTTTTTTCTTGTCTGATGGAGCAATCTGGTTTACTTGAAAGTGATTGTAATTGTATTATTCTATTATTTGAAAAAGCAAAAAGCACAGATATATATATATATATATATATATATATATATATATATATATTCATAAAGATGTCATTGAAGGGACACTGATAAGATAAATAAGGAGAAAAATGGAGGAGTAAAATTATATATATTTATGGAACCTCCACTGACTGGAGTCACATGACTTGATGGCATTATAATGAGAGTGGAACTTACATGAGTTGCACTGACTGATCATGTTGTCAGTGTTGTGTTGTAATATAAATACAACATTTATATTGGTAGTTCATCCAGCTGCCCATTGCAAATGTATTTTTTATTGTTCATATTGTGTGCAGTGAAAAAATATCTTACTTTTTATATTAAATTCTGTGTTGATGGACTCAATTTGAAAGCTGGACCAATGTGTTTTGATTTCATTCGATTAGAATTAGGCCTAATAGAAAGCCTCAAGTCATAAGTCCAGTTTGGACAGTCATTTTCTCTCAACTCCTCAATAGGTAGATCTTGCCGGTCCTGAAGTTAGAGGTCAGGGATCTTGAGATCAAAAAGGTTTGTGAACACTGCTCTTTCTTTAGCTGCTCCAGCCACATACAGTATTTCTGAAGTAAGAAGATTTTCTCTGCAGTTTTTCTCTCAATTAGTGTCTGAAAGGAAGGCTTCCAATGATTACATCTGAGTGGATCCCCACTAAAGATTGTAGGCTCTGGACTAGGAAGCCTATTTGATGATACGGCCTCAGACAGGACTTTAACAAACTCTCCTGTGTCATTTTGAAGCACACTTATGCAGCCAGATCTCTTCTTGGTGGTTATGGGTCCTGATACACAGGGTTCACCTGATCAATTGCTTGCTCAAAGATAGGCAGTATGTGGAGTAAGTCTTTGGTCTGGATAAAACACAGACTTTTCATCATAGACTTGAAGCCTTGCTCTGGCTGCATCCAGTCGTTTTAGCTCCTCTAAACGTCCAAGATCTGCTTTCAAGTCTTCTAAATACTTTTTCTTTCAACATGCTCTTCTTGCGGTTTCTTAGAGATTTCTTTTAGATAACAATAAATAACATACATTAATGTACCTTAATATCTTGTAAAACACTGTTTTGTTTTTTGGGCTACACACAGCCCTTTGTAGTCCTTTATACTTTTTCAATCATTGTCACCTTTCAGAACACACACTTAAAGCGACACTATGTAACTTTTCCCCTGTAGCGCCCCCTTCAGGTATTTAACGTCTGGCTCTCGAGCCATATATGGCTCTTCAGGCTCGTGCCCTCACAGCTGATCGAACAGCTGATCAATGCGCGCTACTGGCAGCCGTCTCGGCAGCCACAGCAAGCGGTTCAGCCGCATGTCATTCTGTTTGTACTCGTCTCGTAGCGGAGCAAATAAAAAGTCACCTGCGAGCGTGTACTGGCACTATATGACGTTGGTAATCACTGCCAGACAGCAAGTTTAAGTACTTCCTGTTCCTCAACCGGAAGTACCAGGTCATTACCAACCATCTTAGTATTCTGGCCACGGATCCCCGATGGCAGTGGCGGAGGCGCAAATCAACATATTAAAAGTCATTGTAGCGGCACAATTTTTTTCAAGCTGTTATTTTAAGGTGAAAAAGTTACATAGTGGGGCTTTAAGTATCTGATTTACGGACGTCTTCATGAAAACGGATGAACTTGTGTGTCCTTTAACAGTGGCTTATCTGTGACTCCGTCTTGACGAGCTGTCTTGCATGAGCAGGTCCAGAAAATCACGGAGGTCCGAGTTCCACTCTCACCTTTCTTCAGGATATATACAACACCGTCGTTCTTGGGTTAGTGATGGATTTATTGGTTGCAAGTGCACCCCAGTCAACACCACCATCATCAATCCATCATCGAACTCGCTGGCTGCACACAATTGAAAATGTACAGTTAATGTAAGCATCTTTGAGTGACTAGCAAAGTGCTGTATAAATTCAAAGGATTATTATTAATATTAATTTGAAAAGAAAACACTTTAGTTGAGTACTAATCAACATACGTTCAGTTTACAATAAACAATATACAATGAATACAATTATACTCATCCATAAGGTATAGCAGTGTAAGTATGTGCAGGAACAATATTGAGTATATAAACCTTTATGTTTCAGTTACTTTTGATTTAAATAGATATTTAACAATATATATTTGAGGCTGAATTAATTAATTAATATATGTTTGGGTTGACTGGCGGCCTGTCCAGGGTGTCCCCTGCCTTCGCCCTATGTCAGCTGGGATAGGCTCCAGCGACCCCGCGACCATAATGAGGATAAGCGGTATTGATAATGGATGGATGGATGGATGTTTGGGTTGTTAGTTTTCTTAGTTTTTCAAGGTTAATTAATAAAAGCAGTCTTCTTGACCACTGATCTGCATAT
This sequence comes from Liparis tanakae, assembly GCA_036178185.1. Taxonomy (NCBI): domain Eukaryota; kingdom Metazoa; phylum Chordata; class Actinopteri; order Perciformes; family Liparidae; genus Liparis; species Liparis tanakae. The sequence continues at coordinate 11,006,506 of CM070109.1, forward strand.
GTAGAACAGGAAGTGTTTTCACTGCTGGTTTGTTTAGATGGGGAATATGAAGTAATGGCAATAAACACATTGTGTGTCTTTAAATCAAACATTCAAACTGTTGACCCCTGTATAAGAAAGTGATCAGGGGGAAAAATATAATACAACCATGGCAATACCCTGGATGTACAAACAAGGAACCATCTGTCACACAGCTTTCAGAAGTATTCCAATTCCCACACATGGGATTTCCAGACCAAGGAGCTTGTGTTTATCTACTTAGCATCCAAGAATTGTCACTAGCAAGCTGTTAAACCGGAGGGGTTTGGCCCTTTCTAATCTTCAATCCGAACAAATTGGATTCACACCTTGTGCGTAACTCAGAGGCGTTGAGCAGGTTGTCTGCGAGTCAGGGTGCACGTTAGAGGTGATACCTGTCTCCTTCAATTCACATCGCCTTCCAATGTGATTAGTGTCCACATACTTGCTCCAGAGGTCAAGGAATTAAAAGTTGCCTTTGAGATAGAAACTGAAGGTCAAGTATATTTTATCTTCCGAAGTAGTCTAAAGGATGCTATATGGGCCAATATTGCCCCTATTGAATCAAAGTACAGTACAATGTAATGCTGGCTGCTTTGTTTTTGTGATTTAAAACATGCCTGTCTAGTTATTTAGATATAATGTTGCATATTTAAAACAACCTACATTGTGTGTCCTTGTCAGTAACAGAGAAACTCATCAAAGCATAAAAGTAGCAGTATAGTAAAGTCCTGCATTTAACATTTACTATACACTTTACTGAAAGTACAAGCATCAACATATATAACAAATTAAAACTTTAAAGTAATTAATATAGTCTACAGAATAGCCCATATTATAATACTTTATATTATATTACTACAATCTAATTATGTATGTGTTTTGTTGTGTGTACATAATGTTAAAATTGCAGCAAATGCTTATTGCTGACTTTACATACTGCTATTTATATATACTATATATATTCAAATAGACCTACTTTACATTATGAGTGCATATTAGTTTCTCATACTAAATCATTAAAATGTTTTAATTTGAATTTGGGACCTACTGAGCATTAAACAATCAAACCAAGAGCAACCGAAGAATACACTTTTTTTAAATAATGAAAAGTTTAACCACAATTATTTATACACGGCAGCATTTGATGGATTAAAGGGGTCAGAGTGTGCATCTGGTGCAACGAGAACTGAGCTCCAAATGAGATTGATATAGAAGCTTGGAGATACTCTCAACCCCGAGGCAGGTGAGAAGTATAAAGCTTGGATCAAAAGGGTGCCTGCTCGTGGATAAAGTCACAAACAGTAATTGGATTAGCTTTCTGCTTTGCAGCTATGCAAATACTTAACACACTCCTGTGCAGGTTAGGTGTTGAAACTGTAGCAGGAAGTGCTGTTCCTGAGACAAGCAGGAACAGTAGCTAATCTGTTAGGTCAGGAAGACACAACATGTGACTTATCTGGAGTGCATTCTGCCATATTACAAGAAATCAATGAACACACATCATGTTGCAGAGTACGCTGAGTAACACTATGTTTTTATTTTCTATCTAGGTTTCTGCAGGTAAGAGCAACAAGTGATGTTACGAAGCCAGGTAATGAACACCATGTTTTACTGTGTGGAGATGCTTAGTGGGTTGAAGGTTAATATGGCTAATGTAAAGAGAATAGTCTGCTAAGATTAGGTACCATGAGGATCAACTAGTAGTTTTTAAATATAATCAACCAAACGGAGCGTAGCATTGGATTGTATGTTATGTGACAAAGTGCATTTTCAAATAGCTTTCCCAAGTAGAGCAGAACCATTTAGTTGATTGATCCTAACGAAACTAAGAGGCCACTGTTTTAAAAGATACTCTAATCCGTTTAAAGTATATTTAATAGTGGTTGTTTAGTTTGTTGGAGGTTGTCTATTGTTGTGTCACCTTCACCTAATAATAAATAAGATATCTTTAGTGAGAAGTATAAATATATTTGTAAAAATAATCCTGACAAAACTAATATTGATTATAAGAAAGAAGGTATACTACAACATATATCGGGAATTTTATGTTTAAAACATTTTTTCCTGAAGAACTCAAATGTAACCGGTGTCTCTGCTAAATGGAAGACTTCAGATCTACATAATCTCTGCTCTCCAGAGTAGCCCAGCCACTCGTGTACACCAATGGAATAAGGTCTGATGATCTCCTCTCCCCTCCACTTCATATAAACCATTGATCCACATCCAACAAATTATACGAAAAAAATATGTTACGTGTCACGGGAGAGTTCATAAACATGTTTTTGGGTAAATCCTAAAAAGAATAAGCTGCTGTGATGTTTTTAGTTCCAATTAGTCTAACTAATAAATTAGCTGATTAGTTTTATTCATGCTAGATCGGGTCAGATTTACATATTTACACATATTTAGTATATTTCATTGTGCTCTCCCTTTTCAATTCCCTCCCCCCTCCGGAAAAAAGGGAATACCAAAAATAAGATATAAGAAAGAAAATTTAAAAAGAAAAAGAGAAAAAAGGGAGCAGGGCACAGACGAGAAAAGGGGGCAGCAAACATCTACTCAGGTCGGGATTTAGCTTGAGTTTGGAAAAAACTATCATCACATTCATCTGATTATAATGTGGGTCATGGGTGAATACCTCAATTGGCAGTATGCATTTCTGTTGTTTACTTTTTGTACAATTGCAACAATATTATTATTATTATTCTGAGGTAGGAAGAACATGATGAATTAAAATAAAAGTGATGTATATACACATACATATATATATATATATATATACATACAAATAGATAAATATACATATATATATACATATATACATATACATATATACATATATACCATATACATATATACCATATACATATATAGACCTGCAGCGCCTCCCTGAGGCCAAACCTTGGTACATGCACTTGACTATACAATAGATCAGATATGTCTGTTACTTGTATAACACAAGGTACACTAATAATATTGTAGAGTAAGAAGTATATTATTATGAAAAATAAATATACTTTAGCAAGATCCCAAGGTACATTTGAAGAAGAAAATAGATTTGAAGCAAATTACACATTTAGAACTAGAATGGGCACTCGGTAGAGCGCATACCTTCGCATATCACAAGATTGAATTATGAACAATTTGGCACTAGTTTCACGCAAATCGGATGCCAATTAACCGAGATATCGCAAATTTACGGTTTTCACCTTTTCGTGACCTTGACCTTAACCTTTGACCCAATCACTCCCAAAAACTAATCGATTGTTCCTTGGGTCATGACCAATCATCCCACCAAGTTTCATAAGAATCGGCTCAGTTTTGTCTGATTTAGACGAATAACTGACGGACGGACGGACATATTCACAAACGCCGGCAAAAACATTACCTTCTGCATTTTCAATGCGAAGGTAAATATGGAGTGCCTTGGGTAAGGTGTATCAACCAATCAAGTTTATTTATATAGCATATTTCATATGGCAGGGGTAGAGTGCTTAAAAAATAATAGTAAAGGTAAAGATTGTACGACATAAATGTAAAACTCAGTTGAGTGCAGGTCTCTGCCAGGTGTATGTGGCTCCAACAACTGAAGTTCCATTGAAATAATACAACCACTGCTTAATTTAAATTTAAAAAGGAAGTGCCGCAGTAAAAACACGAGCAAAAGATTCAAATTCACAAAGGTCAACTCCCCTAGCTGTCCGCCCACAGGCTTCGTGGCGGTGGGTTTCGGTAGTGTGTGAACTGGTATGTTGGCTGTGAGCCAAATACACGTTCAAAACTAAAAACATTGTGCTCACGGTTTTTGCCCCACTGTGTCTCCAGCCACACAGTTGTGGGTCGGCAATGCACTCAGCTCTGCTCTAGCGACACCTTAAATAGTATGCCACTTGCTGCAGATTATTGCACGATCAGCCATGGACAAACATAAAAGCTGCATGACCAAAACAGATAAGACGATATTACATAGAAAGAAAGAAAAACACATAAGATAAGAACAATGTATAATAAAAAGGGAATAGGCTACTATAACAGGGTAGTATTAAAATGATTAGAATAAAAAAGGTGATAATAATAAAGATTATAAAACTAAAGTGTTACTGGTTAAACATACACTAAACATAACTAAACATTTTGGGAAAATTTGATGTTTCTCATTTCCTATAAAAGCATACATGTTTTATCAAAATGACTGTAGTTACTCAAGAAAAAAACAAAGCTTTACAATATAAACCTGTATCACACTGAATGTCTTGTGCTGATCGCTTTTATACAATGCATTTTATATTGCAGCCCACACTAATATTATTTTTTGTATTACAGTCTGCATACCAAGTTTTCCCTCGGTTTGAGGTGTTAAAGCAAACAGGTGTGGCCTCAATAATTATACAGATTTCTTGGCAAGTTCTCACTCATATTGTTTACCTCTATACATTAGACGTATTGTTCTATTTCAGTACTTTTTCTTTCAGTTTAGATAATGGATGATCTCTGAGTTCTGTCACCATTGTCATCAGGACATACTGTTGTGCGTCGTGTGTACAAGCCCGTGAAAGTATGAAATGTTTCGTTATTCTTTAACGTTGCAGTGGGTAAATCTTTTGCTGGAGTGCAGAGAATTTTCACTCTCTGTGTGCAGAAATAAAGGACAGTTACTGTATGTTAGGAGTGGTGAAATAACCAATAAGCTTAACTTTAATCACGTTATCTCGCAGTAAAAACCTATTGTCGTTAACAACTACAAAACAGTTCTGTCTTCTTTTTCAAATAAATCCACAGTATGCCTAGTTTTTACATTAAAAAAAATAACATCCGGAGCAACAGCAACAAACAGGTGCCTATGTTAGAAAATGAACAGAAAACCCTACAATACTACACAATGTTTTGCCCTCACAACTGAGATCTACTTATTCTCACATACTTCATTAAACTGCTCTCAAAACAATACATAGTAGTATTAATGTAGCCTCAGTTATTCTGTTACAAACTCAAAACTGAGGTCTTCAGTAAGTCATACTTTTATTGTTTTAGTTTCTATTTTTTGATCAACTGTTTTAACAGTAACATGTTACTGTACCTGTCTGAGTGTTCCTGGAGTTACACTCACAGCATACAGCATCCACAAAGGAACCATGAGGGTTGAAGAGAGAGTGAAGAATCCTCCAATGGCGTAGCCCCACCAGGGATATTCATATGTTTTGTTGATGGTCAGTGGAGTATATTTGACCAAGGAGAAGAGAAATGTGAGCTGTGAAAAGACCAGCAGAGAAGACGTAAAAATACACAGGAAAACAAATTCACAATGAGCTAGTATGAATTTAATCAGTTAGTAAAACATATAATGGAAAATGAGACTGCAGTGTTTAGGCAGAATACTAATGAATAGTTAAATATCCAGTCGTATTCACACAAGCATTCACAGCCACCTGTCAAACTTGTTTCCATTGTTTGCTGCTGCAGCTCAATCTGTTGTGTCTAATGATACGAATAAGATGTAAGAACAAACTGCTCTTCATTGTAACTCTTTATTCTTCGGCCCTGCCTTGCTGTTCCCTGATACAGCCCCCGTCCCAGGTTGTTCTTTCCACTGCCTGGTCATAAGTCCCTACATGTACTGTTTCTTTTAAACATCAATTTGAAACCATATTTGAACATCAGTACATGTTTAACAAACAACCAAAGAATCAACCACCACATATTTCTGTTTCTAGCATGCTGAAGGTTGTATTGCTGTTGACTTTACAAAGATAAAATGCACATGCATATTCCAATGTAAAGCCAGTATGCCATCGATGGTGGAGATATGGACGATGCCTTCAGACTCAAGCCTCTGGCAGCTGCCAATTACACTTGTTTGTTATTAAAGCATGAACATCATTACAAGGCAGACATCATCTACAATACTTACAGTACAGATAGCTGGTGTGAAGTACTGCCAACAATATTTCATAAAAGGCCATGGTCGATATCCAATCATGTCCTTTATATTTTCATACTGACGATCTGCACCTGAAAAGTAAAATGTAATGAACATCAAAGAAAAATATTCCCAGAATTGGATGATTTTGTATACAACTTCCACAAACAAGGGCTGTCATTTGTCTCGTGGATTGTTAAGGGACTCAATAGAGCTGTCAAAAGAGGCCAGGTGCTATCACACAAACAATAGCTTAAAAGGGGATACTATCTTCTAAATTTGTGGTACGGGATATTCTGGAATCTCACGTTTCAGGAAACCGTTGATGAATCAGATATTGCACTACAAATGTTCCAATAGATCAAGAGGGACAGCTATTGTTATCAGTAAATTGTAAAATGTTAAGCTTCAAAGTCAGTCGTAGACCCTACGGTCACAATGTGGCAGTCTCATTCAGTCTTTTTAATACCTCTGTGATATTAGCAAGTATTTATGCCACTATCTGGGACAATGTTAGTTTCTTCACCCACCTCTTCTCATCTCTCCCGATGTAGACAGCTAGTACCTGATTCTGGTGACTTTAATCTTAATCTTGAAAGAGCTTCCACCAGACCATATACCATCTCAAATTCCGCTAGAGCACTGAAGACATTTGCAGAACTACTTGGCAAGTGACCCATGGAGATCCGCTAATCCATCTCCAGGAGGCAATAAAACTGTCGATGTGAAGTGGACTCACTGTGTTATACACAGGGAAGCATTGGCGTGCAAGAAAATGAGCTCTGTGTTGCATGACGCTTTGAACGACAGCATCAAGGTTCACTACACAGAGGCCTGTCTGCCTAAAATCTACTCAAATATGAATGACAGCTGCATTAGGTGCCAACAGCCACTGACCAATCATACACATACAGTATGTTTTGGTCGCATCCTGGCCATTACGACACTTCTAGCTAGACCCCTCATGCTATTTAAGTGGAAACACGCTCTGCTAGCCACACTTCACAGTTGGTTAAAAGAAAATCGGAATCAGAATCAGAATAGTATTTATAAACATATAAAGTCGAAATGTTCCGTCACACTCAAAGGTTCCAGTGAGTCCTTTGAAGAGACCTGGAAACCTTTTATTGACTATTTGAAAGTTGCTGCAAAAATAACTAGTGGACTAAGATACGCTCGCCTCCCCCTCAAACCCACCCATCTTCCCTATTTTTTATTTTATTTAAATTGAATTTGACTAATATTTGCATTTTATTTCCTATTTAAATTTAATTGTAATTTGAGTAGTTGTGTAAGCATGTTTCCACGTGTTAATTTCAACTACTTAATGTAACTACTTGTTTTAAGTTAATATTATTAACGTGGTTGTTGTTGAGGGGATCTTTCTTATCTGAGTGAATCTGTATGCTGAACCTCCCAAGAGAGTTTGTTTGTTGTATTTGCTGAATGTAATGTCTTGTATACATAAACTTCCTATAAGAGTGGCACTGTTCTTCTTTCCTTTATAAAGTATTTGCATAATAAATAAATAAAATAATATTTACATCTTTTAAAAAAAGAAGAGAGATCCAAAAGTGGCACCATCACATTTTACGAGGTTAAAAGTTCACCTTACCATAGACCCATCCAATACAGAGAGATTGAAGAATAGCAAAGAGCAGGAGTGTCATGCCACTGCAGGCATAAAAGTCAAACAGCTGGAAGATATATAGGCCTCCCTGCAAATGACAAGAACCAGAAACAGGTCCATCAGTCAAATTCAATACAAGGTTGTCATTGCATCATCTACTCTCAGTTTATCTAATATGTTATTGTACAAGTATATCACATATATAAATCAAATATTTTCTTTCGGTCAAACTAGAAATTAATGCTAAATTGATTCAAGAAATCAATATCAGAAAGTTTAACTCTCACCTCTGTGACCATCAGAAGGCCAACAAGGAAACTTCCAACAGCAATGGCAAGAAGTAGGAGTTTGCGGCGACAATGGTTTTGAAAGAAATCCGGATACATGTCCGAGATGGATGTGACCAATGCCTCTTGAGAAACAAACTATGGTGAAAAAATAGATGAAAATTGTATTCTGTGTCTAATTATTACATTCCGAGCAAATGTGTAGTTCTACCTCGCTATCTAATCCTAAAAAGATGATCATAATGAAGAAGAAAATAGCCCAGAGCTGGGGAAGTGGCATTAGAGCCACAGCATGAGGATAGGCAATGAATGCCAACCCTGGACCTGCAAAGGGGATGGGGAAAGAAATGGTCATATTTTCTAAAACTATTCAAACTGTATCACTCTGGATCTCTGTCAGGCATTCTCGATCTTCCATACCTGATTCAGCCACCATCGATATATCCACACCTTGCTCCTTTGCCATAAAACCGAGCACAGAAAAGATGGCAAAGCCAGCTACAAAGCTGGTTAAACTGTTCAACAGGCAAAGGTAAACACAGTCTCTGGAAGAAAATAGAAATGTAGGACAATTAGCACACACTTGCTCTACTCGAAACTAATTGAATTTCGAGCACAATCTGTGCAAATGAAATAAATACACCAACCTGTAGCAGTTGTTGCTGTACTTGTTGTAACTTCCTAAAGATGTCAAAACACTTGTGCAAACACCATAGGAGTAGAAAACTTGGCTTCCCGCATCCATCCATACCTGAGTGATTTGGATGTGTTTATGTTTAGCTTAGGTTCGTAATTGCCACATTGCAAAATAGTCCTATTGAGTGTATCTGCACAATGCTCACATGACATCATCTGTTTTCCTTTGATTCCACCGTTGCAAATACAGTATCCACTCAAAGTAATCTTAATCATTGTGCTGCTTTTAAACTTTAACATTTTTAATTAGCCGTAAGTCACATAAGTTAAAAAGTGAACTTAATACAGGTAGTAACACATTAAATTCATTTACAATGATCAAAGTCCAACAGGGAGTTATTATGAAATTAATTGATGAACTGCTTCTGCCTTGAAGTTGTCTTAATGTGTGTAAATAATTATCAAACACATGTAAGGAATGCCATACTAAACACATTTCTATTGTTTTAGTAAATTTGTTTGCTTGCTGGCCGTTTCTGGGGTGTAACTGCCTTTGGGACTCGTAGCTACAGTAGTTGAGCTGGGTTTCCATGCAGTACAATGCTTGCTTTAGACTTTGGCATTAATTGTGTGTCTAGGTAGTTATTTATAATGCTTACATTCAATATACATGGTAATGTTTGTGAACTGATTTGTGTTTTAATCTATGTGTTTCAGTTTTACAAAAAGAGGCAAAGCAAACAAGTCGGGCCTGTTTCTTGGAGGACTTTTGGTCCTCTGAAGATAAATCCCTCTAACTTTGGTGATCCCCTGACTTTTACTGTAGTGCAACCATAAAGGAGACATGTGTTGGTTTTTTAGAAAACCGTTAGATGGATTGTCAGAAGATTTGGTGAAGACTTCATGTTCTGCAGAGGATGAACTGAAAAAATGTGCTTATCACTTAACCTTTTTTCTATTGTTTGTTGACCTCTTGACCTCATGCACATTGTGCATGCATCAGCGACTAGATGAATGAGGATAGTCATTAAATTGTAGTATGCATGTTTTGCTAACATCTAACAGTCAGAGTTTTTCTTTAGATACATTGCTAAATTAGAGATTTAGTATATTTTCTTTTTTGGTGCTTTTGTACTTTTAGAATAGAGTTAAAAGTGCAATTATATTGTTTTCTTTCTACAATTCTTTTTGTATTTGAGATTTAGGGGGTAGTGTTTGTCTTTGTGTTACCCCTTTGTATTAAATATGGTCTGATCCACCGTTACACACAGTCTGTGGATACATGCATGTCTCTTAATTACATCTGTGTTTCCATTAATCACAATTACAGCAATTGCTAAGCCATTTGAGCATCTAATCATTGATTGTGTTGTTCTGTTACCGCGTTCAAAGTCTGGAGGTAACTATTTGCTTCAGGTAATGTGTCAAAGGACAAGGTATCCAGCTGCCTATCCTTGTGCACTATTGCTGCTAGATCTGTGGTTGAAGCACTGACACAGTTCATTTCCATCTTTGGAATTCCAATGGTTGTTCAGAGTGATCAGGGTTACAATTTGTCATCCCATTTGTTTTCTCAAGTCTCCATAAAACAGATAAAGTTTCTTTCAAATGTTATAATTCGAGAACATAATCAAGCTTTAGCATACCATGCTTAGAGCTAGGGGACATTGGAGAGGTTTCATCAAACTCTTATATCTTATTTAGGAATTATTTTATTATTTTGTTTACATTTTAGTATTTATTGTCTTAGGTCAGTGTAGTCTGTTCAGTTTATGTTAAGTTAGCGTAGCCTGAGTTAAGTTCTCATTAGCTGACCTTTTTAAAGTGTCCAGAAATAGTGCATATTTTTAGTAAATTGTATCTTTTATTTTGGGGTTAAGAGAGTTCTCTTTTTGTTAATCCAACTAAGACTCCTCAAGCTTCCCAGTATGCAAATTAAGACTGAACATGGTAAACGTTGTGCTTGCTAAACATCAGCAAGTTAGCATTGACACAATAAACATATAACGATGCTGATAGCATTTAGCTCAAAACACAGTTGTGCTAATGTACAGCCTCACAAAGCAGCCAGCCAGCTGCCAACTCTTTTGGTTAGAATAAGACGCTGAAAGTGTTTGGTTGAGGTTCGGTGGTACCTCTGGATCAGTGAGGCGAGATGGGTCTGGGTAGAGGTAGAACAGGATTCCGTCTTTGGCCCCTGGTAATGTAAGACCACGAACAAGCAGCACTACCAGCATTACATATGGTAATGTGGCGGTGAAGTAGACCACCTAAGACAAAGACAACAGCATTTGTGTTACTTGTTTAAATATTTTTTGAACAGGGTTCACATGAAATCTGACATTACAAATTAACATTAAGCTTGTAGCCTACTGTACCTTTCCCGTGGATTTCACTCCGTTCCAAACACAGAAGTAACACAACATCCAGGCAAGAAGTAGACAAAGGGCCAGGTCCCAACGAACATTGCCAATGTTCTCAATCCCACCGGACAGGCCCAAGATTCTCCTTCTGCAAGAAAATGTATTCAGAAAAATACAACAAAAACAATACCTGCCTTGATATAATACTTTCATTCATGCTACTCACTCCCAAAATTCTACTACCGAAGATGTGCTATTTCCATACAGGTGCAGAGAGGATGTTTGATTGTGACCGTGCTCAAAGCAGCCATCTTAAATAAAAGAATGAGAAAGATGTGAAAACGTATTTAAAAAGTGGGCACATTGCAGGGTTTTGCCATTTCTGAGGAAAACATGCTGGGTACCTGTGTTCCAGCTGTTGCGACAGGTCGCCCATGGAACCTCTGACTGGAAGGATGAAAACAGGTAGAGAAATGACCAAGCCAGGATGATGATGTAATACATCCCAGTGTACAAAACCACCACTTGGCTTCCGTAACCTAAACCTGCAGAGAGATAAAAATGTGAAATTGTAATACCGCTCCTATTACTTACGTATTACTTTATTCTAGTTCAGAGTTTGTTTTCCATTTTTTTCATATTTATGAAAGCATATATTAAGATTATTAAATGCATCTTATTGTTAAGGATTAGACCTGTAGTTCACAAATGTTTTGAGTATCTAAAAATATAATATTTAAAAAAGACAAGAAAAGATATTCCAAAAAGGGAAAAAAAAGCCCCAAAAGATTAATTGTGTGACAGAACCTTTGGAGAAAGAAGAAAGAAAGAAATGTTCACTTTTATTTATCCCTGTGGGGAAATTCTTCTCTGCATTTGACCCATTCTAGTTATTATATGAAGCACCCGGGGGTTCAGTATCGTGCTCAAGGACACTTCGACATAACTATGGAGAGAGCGGGCATACAACTGGGTACCCTGTGGTTACGGGACGCCCACTCATCCCTGTGAATGTCTGACCCCAAGATTAACACTGCTCTATGTATGACAAGTAAGTTATTGTAGTGTAGCTCTAAGTACATACAACAGTATGTAGGACAGTTCATATATTTCAAAAGCCAATTAAAAATAATATTCTATATTACTCTGAAAGACAACCTAATCTCGTACAAACTGTACTTCCATGCAACCATATTCATTATAAAGAATTGTTTTAAAGCGCTTAAATGCACTGGACTAACCTTCAAAAAGAGGGCAGATTTTTCTCCAACATGTGATTCCACCCTGACTGGTGTACTGGCCCAAAGATATCTCCAGGAAGAAGAGGGGGATGCCACAGGTGAACACAAACAAAATATAAGGTATGAAGAAAACCCCTTTAAAAAAAAGAAAATCTGGTTAAAATAAAGTTGGATACATTTGTGCACACAAATAATGATTTATAAAAATACATGTAGTTATGTGGTGAAAAGAAACAACGTTGAGGTGTAAGACAATTATTCACTGAATACAATTGTAATCTTTTCCAAGACTGGCTATAGTCTTTTTATATCTTGCCACAACAACAAATATTTACCTCCTCCATTTTTGTAGCAAAGGTATGGGAACCTCCAGATGTTTCCCAGACCGACAATGTGTCCGGCAACTGCCAGGAAGAACTCAATCTTACTGCCCCACTGCTCTCTCTCCGGAGGTTTGTGTTGAGCCTGCCCTGGTCTTGTCCCACAGTTCATCAGATTTTGTGTCACCTGTGAGTTTTGTCTTTGGTCCATATCCATCTTTGGTAAGAATACAATGTTCTCAGTGATGTTAGAATCACCTAAATAACAATGGCAATTTATGGTAGATGAATCTGTAGTATATTCAAGAATATATATTTGTCAGGATTATTTTACATTTCTAGAGATACAGTGAAGTAAAAACAGATTCAGTTGCAAGAATACATAAAAAGATTGCCCACCTTAAACAATAGCTAAACAAGACCTAACCTTTAATATATGCAGTCCTGTAAAATCTGTCAAAGTCAAACCGTAAAGAAGTTTGACGACGTCTTCCTCTGATAGGTATTCTGAAATAAAACACCTGCCCCTCTCCAAGAATAAAATGAGGAGAATGGGTTTCTGTGAGGAGTGGCTACTGAGACTAACTTAACCAGTCTTTTCTTTGGAACCAACAGAAACCTAAAGTGCAGATATGCACTCATATTCAGCATCAATGTTGTTTATGTTGGTGTTCAGATATATAAAAGATAATCATTTGCGGAGAGTGGGGGGGATCCCCTTTATCTCAGAGATGCATTCAACTCATCTGTTTTTCTTGTTGTAGATTTGAAAAGGTATCATTGTTGCTGTAGTTAGTTTTTAATGAATCAATAGAAGCCTACATTGGGGAACACTGGACACATCTAAATATGTATTCAAAGTAGCCACTTCAAACTGCTAGAACAGTAAAGTAATTTGTATTATCAATCTAATAATGTAAAATAATAAAACCGCGATTATCAAGAATGAGCACAAATAGTGCTTTTAATACTCATTTACTTCAGGATTTAGATTGAAAGACTTATTGTACTTGAAAAATAATATGTAAATGTTGTGGCCTATTTGGAATGGATGTTATTTATTCATAATTTACTTTAATCCTTTCAAACTAAAATACACAACGTTCTGTTTCAAGCCACACTTTCACCAAACAGGTTTCCCCCTTCTTTGTGTCACATTGCAGAACAAGAGGAACAAAAGCAGCTAATCTGAGGATAAGATTTCTCAGCTTTCTCTGTCTCATTGTTCTTCCAGAAAATCGGAACCGAAACCAGTGTGATATCCAAATAGTCGTGATGGGAACTGAAAACAGAAATGACAGAAATTAAAAAGATGGTATTGGTTTCTATGAGCGCAGACACAATACCAGAAGGGAGACAGTGGGAGAGAGAGGAAGAGAGGTTGCAAGACCTGCCAGGAAAAAGGTGAAGGAGAAAGCTGTAACGACTGCTTCAAGTGTGCCAGCTGGACATGTTCCTCGGGTGCAGGGCTCTTTACCAGCTGCAGGGATACGGCAGAGGGTTATTGTGGAGGGACCCACTGAGTCCAGATGTTGCCACAACTGCCTACAAGAGAGAAACAGAGCAGAAGACTAAAACAATGTTGGGATTGTTCAACCACATTATACTGCTAAATTCAGAAAATCACTGAGAAGTACACAAGCCTCTTCGTGCAGCAATAAGTCAAGAAGGAAAGGTAACTGAGGAGGAAGAAAGAAAAACAAAATAGCAGATATGTGTTAATACTCACATTCCTCGAGACACCGGTCGAGGAGGTGGAGTAGCAGCCATCTTTGACTCGAGCCTTTTAATAAATCCTAAACCTAAATTAAATTACGACTCATTTGAAAGCCTTGTTCTTAGTCTTTCACATCCAACCTGGAAAACATTACAGCCGATTCTATTTGTGATTCTGTACCGGCCACCCGGTCCATATTCAGAGTTTATATCAGAATTTTCAGAATTTATATCAAGTTTGGTTCTTAAAACTGATAAAGTTATTATTGTAGGAGATTTTAATATTCATGTGGATGTTGATAATGATTGCCTAGGTACTGCATTCATCTCATTGTTGGACTCGATCGGCTTTCGTCAGAGAGTACAGAAACCCACTCACAGCTTTGGCCACACGCTTGATCTTGTTCTTACATATGGCGTTGACATTGAGCATTTGAAGGTCTTCCCACAGAATCCTCTTCTGTCAGACCACAGCCTTATAACTTTTGAGTTTATACTACGGAGTGTACACCACTAGTCAAAAGTTTCTACACCAGATGTCTAACTGACAGTGCTGTAGCTAAATTTAAAGAAGCGATTCCTTCTGCACTTGATTCAATACCATGTCTCAATATAACAGAGGACTCCTGGTCTAACTTTAGTCCGTCCCAGATTGATCATCTTGTTGATAGTGCCACAGGCTCACTGAGAATGACACTGGACTCGATAGCCCCTCTGAAGAAGAAGACAGTGAGGAAGAGAAGGTTTGCTCCCTGGTATAACCCTCAGACCCGCACATTAAAGCAAACGTCACGAAAGCTTGAAAGCATTTGGCGTTCAACTAATCGGGAAGAATCCTGCTTAGTTTGGCGAGATAGTCTTAAAACTTATAAGAAGGCCCTCCGCAATGCCAGAGCAGAATATTACTCATCAGTAATAGAGAAGAATAAGAACAACCCTAGGTTTCTCTTTAGCACTGTAGCCAGGCTGACAGAGAGTCACAGCTCTGTGGAGCCCAGTATTCCTATAGACCTCAGGAGTAATGACTTTATGAACTTCTTCAATGAGAAGATTTTAACTATTAGGGACAAGATTAATAATCTCTTGCCCTTAACCAGTGCCAATCCGTCCTCAAGTGGAATGGCTTTGGAAACCCCTGTATGTCCTGGTATATATTTAGATGGCTTTTCTCCCATCAACCGTGACCAATTATCTTCAATGGTTTCTACTTCTAACACGTCTACCTGTCTCTTGGACCCTATCCCGACTAGGCTGCTTAAAGACGTTTTGCCTTTAATTGGCAGCTCTCTTTTGGATATTATTAATGTGTCTTTGTTAACAGGCCACGTACCACATTCCTTCAAAGTAGCTGTAATTAAACCTCTCCTGAAGAAGCCCACTCTGGATCCAGAGGTTTTGGCTAACTACAGACCGATCTCTAACCTCCCTTTCCTCTCTAAGATCCTTGAGAAAGTGGTCGCAAATCAGTTGTGTGACTTTCTACATCAGAATAGTTTATTTGAAGAGTTTCAGTCAGGATTTAGAAAACACCACAGCACAGAGACAGCACTGGTGAAGATTACGAATGACCTCTTAATGGCAGCAGATAAAGGACTTCTCTCTGTACTGGTCTTGTTAGACCTTAGTGCTGCATTCGACACCATTGACCATAACATCCTATTACAGAGACTGGAGCAGTCGATTGGTATTTCAGGCACCGCCCTAAGTTGGTTTAAATCCTATTTATCAGATCGATCTCAGTTTGTATTTGTAAACGATGAAGCCTCAATGACCACCAACGTTAGTCACGGAGTTCCACAAGGTTCTGTGCTTGGACCAATTCTATTTACCTTATACATGCTTCCTTTGGGCAATATTATCAGGAAACACTCTATAAACTTTCATTGTTATGCAGATGATACTCAACTATATCTATCGATAAAACCAGAGGAGACTAACCAACTCACTAAAATTCAAGCATGTCTTAGTGACATAAAAACATGGATGACCGGCAACTTCTTGATGTTAAACTCAGACAAAACCGAAGTAATTCTACTCGGCCCTGAGCACCTCAGAGATCAATTATCTGGTGATGTGATTTCTGTAGATGGCATTACTCTAGCATCCAACACCACTGTAAAGAATCTCGGCGTTATTTTTGATCGGGACTTGTCCTTTAACTCCCACATAAAGCAAATCTCAAGGACTGCATTCTTCCATCTACGTAATATTTCAAAAATCAGGCACATCTATTCTCAAAAAGATGCAGAGAAATTGGTTCACGCGTTCGTTACTTCGAGACTGGATTACTGCAACTCCTTATTATCAGGCTGCACTAATAAATCTCTTAGGTCCCTCCAGTTGATCCAGAATGCTGCAGCTCGTATTCTCACTAAAACTAAGAAAAGAGATCACATTACTCCTGCACTAGCTGCTCTGCACTGGCTCCCTGTAAAATCAAGAATCACTTTTAAAATTCTTCTCTTAACTTACAAAGCCTTAATTGGTGATGCACCATCATATCTTAAAGAGCTTGTAGTACGTATCGCCCCACCAGAGAGCTGCGCTCACTAAATGCGGGTCTTAAAATGTAAAATGGGAGCCAGAGCCTTTAGTTATCAAGCTCCTCTTTTATGGAACCAGCTTCCACCTTCAGTCCGGGAGGCAGACACAGTCACCACATTCAAGAGTAGACTTAAGACTTTCCTCTTTGACAGAGCTTATAGTCAGGGCTGAATCAGGTTTGCCCTGGTCCAGCCCCTGGATATGCTGGTATAGGCTTATAGCTGCTGGGGATGTTTAGGATGCACTGAGCACCTCTCTCCTCTTTTCTTTCTCCTATGGATGAATCTTCATCTCTCCATCACACATGACTAACTCTGCTTTCTCCCCGGAGTCCTTCTGACTTCACGTCTCATGGGGTCATCGGACCCTATGAGACGGCATAGATTCCATCTGCTGATGGACCTTCGATGGTTGGATCGTGAGTTCCTGTCGCCAGCTGTGCCACTGCCCTGCTGGGACTCCGCCCACTCCTCCACTTGGGAGGTCTCCAAACTCTCCATCGTGGAATATGCCTAAATATGAACTATTGATAAACTCTGTCAGATTCCTTGAATGTATTTTAACTCTAAATATGTCCTTCTGTACACATTACATCTATTGCATCTGTCCATCCTGGAGAGGGATCCTCCTCTGTTGCTCTCCTGAAGGTTTCTTCCCTTTTTTTTCCCCCTGAAGGGTTATTTGGGAGTTTTTCCTGGTCCGATGTGAGGTTTTGGGTCAGGGATGTCTATGTGTACAGATTGTAAAGCACTCTGAGACAAATTTGTAATTTGTGAAACTGGGCTATACAAATAAACTGAATTGAATTGAATTGAAATTGAATTGAAATATAGCCCCACTATGTAACTTTTCCACCTTAAAATAACAGCTTGAAAAAAATTGTGCAGCTACAATGACTTTTAATATGTTGATTTGCGCCTCCGCCACTGCCATCGGGGGTCCGTGGCCAGAATACTGCTGAATGTAAGATGTTGGGAGCCGCCCGGTACTTCCGGCGGAAGTAGTTCAACTTGCTGTCTGGCAGCTTTACGCAACGTCTTATAGTGCCAGTCCACGCTCGCAGGTGACTTTTTATTTGCTCCGCTACGCGACTCGTAGAGACGGAGTGACATGCTGCTGTGTTGAACACCGGGCTGCCGCTGATCAGCGGCAGCGAGTCTCGTTCAGCGGCAGCCCAGTCGCGATCAGCTGGGAGCAGACGAGCCGGAAGAGCCATATATGGCTCGAGACCAGACGTTAAATACCTGAAGGGTGCGCTACAGGGGAAAAGTTACATAGTGTCGCTTTAACACTTGAGTATACACATTAAACGTCTTAATTTTGCCTAAAGGATACATGGAGTACAAACACACCCACATAAATGCTTTCATCTGTCAGTTGATGTTTAATTAGCAACATATTATTTCTTCATTGTGCATAAAAGGCCTATTATTCAGGATGTGAATGCAGACATATGCATCTGTGTATTTAATAGCTGGACAAACAGTTTACCTTACCTTACCTTTTAATTTTTGTTATTCTTCTCTGGCTATATTTGCATTTCTATTTTGTCTTTGTATGCATGTCCGTTTCTTTCTGTAACTTTGTGTCATTTTTGTGTCGTGTCAAAAGAAGACCAGACAGCTGTTTATCTGTGTGTGTATATATATATATATATATATATATATATATATATATATATATATATATATATACATATATCTTCCAAACACTCATTTCCTCGGTTTCCAGAAAGTTCGGTCACTTGTCAGTACATTGCGAAACAACCCATGAGCCAAAAAAGCCAGAAAGTATGTGGTTGTGGTTCAAATTATGCTGGGAAAGGTTAAAAGAGGAGCTGGGGTATGAACCATAGTCTCCCTCGTCAGTGTCAGACAATGCAAGCCAAACTATCTAACCAACAGTCTTGGCAGAGAGAAAGAGCTTTTGTGGCCAGACAACAAGCGGTCGCTTGTTGTGAAACATCTACGTACAGTACTGTGGGTCCCTTTAAGCATAAACACATGTTTATGTTCCTCTCTCTTTTACTTTTATTTAAATGAGTCTTATTTAAACATGTGAAATAAATAAATAATGAAATATATAAAGTAAATATCAACACAAGCATAAAAAAAAATCCTTATCCAATTATATTCAGTAAACCAGCTTTTGCAAGGCACACTTTCTATGTAGAAACTACAGTCTAGCTCAGTGTTTCAGTTTTAATGCATCACCTCAACCACCTTGGCTTAGAAAAATACGCCACATAGTGTACTAAATATAAGCTCCATGGGAGTGTGGGTTCCATGGAAATACTTTGAATTTTTTAGCAGTAGTAACAAAGCTTTAAGCCAAACTGAATCTGTGTTGTTGACAAAGTATGTGGACACACACACACAGGATTTATAAATAATGTGTGTGAGTGAAGACAAGAAGATCTTAGAATAATTATTTGCACATATCTTTTTATAAATGATTTAAATAAATATCAGTACAACGTGTAGACTTTTCTATGCAATGAAAACATTTTTGGACAAATTTAAAAAAATATCATAATGGTAAAAGTCTAAGTAATAGATTTAAAAATAGTTATTGTAAATAAACCATATAAAGTTACACTTTAAGATTACAAGTATGTGTAAGTTTGATGAAGAATGAAGACTTGTGTTGTTGCTTCAGGTGGCAGCTGTGTTTTCTTGAACTCGAGTACCCAGTGTTCAGTCATTTTGATGAAGTTTGCCAAAGATAATTAATTTACAACCAGTACAGTAACTTGCACCATATACGCCCTGCACACTTGTTGCAAGCTACTCTGTCAAAGATCCACAGACAGACTAAACTGGACGTATCAGTACTTTGACACGGAACAATGTCAGAATACCCACACGGACGTCAATCTGATTCAGACGATGGCAACTAGTGAGTATACATACGTATGATCTGCTTTAGCTTTTTACTGAGAAGTAACTTTACTGTATTCAGTGTCACTTCTCTCCTCAAGAGCTGTAAAAACCCACTGTCATCTGCTCTACATACACCAGCAGACTGTTAGTGACTATCTGCTGACCAGTGTGGAGCATTTAGCAGTTAAAGAGACCGATATTTTAGGTCATGAATATGTTATCATCTCCTTTTAAGTTGATCTGACCGGTCAATGACATGTTCACAACTTACTACCGAAAATATTGATAAAAAATGCAAGGTTTGTATGAGTGTGTGTGCGCTTCACCTACTGCAACCATTTGTGGTATTTCACATAGCATGTGTTGACATCTTCTGTGGTGACTGTAACGTTGTGGCTCTGGATGCTGGACCTCAGGGTGTCTGTGTGGGACAGAGTGGTATGGGGTCAGATCAGTCTCAATAATCACAAATGCACAGAAAGATTCACAAATGCACAGAAAGATTCACAAATGCGTAGAAAGATTCACAAATGCACAGAAAGATTCACAAATGCATAGAAAGATTCACAAATGCACAGAAAGATTTACAATAAATGTAAAAAAAAAAAACACACAAATATATTTCTTCATTTGTATGTATTTATTTGTGGATCACACTGCATTTGTTTGTGAAAAGCTCCACATTTACGTGTTGCTTTTTTGAGACTCCTCTGCCTTGCCTGGATTCACAAACGCAATAGTGCCACATTTACGTGTGGGTTTTATGAGACTCCCCTGCCGTTGGATTCACAAATGTGTTTTTTACAGGCCCCTCCTCCCCCTGCTGCTCGCCCTTATTTTCAACCAATCACATGAGTCCCCCTTCCCCTACCCACGAAGGGTGGGGGCAGTGTTGCAGGTACTACGCAATTTGCGGAGGCAAAGTCAGAAGTCAAAAAATGGCGTCTGGTAGCGGCGGTGCTCCCGCTTCAAGTGTAAGTGAAACATAACTAATGTACCCTCCACGCCCCCCTCCCCCTTGTTGTAAGCTATGACATGTTCTTGAACCATAAATTATTCGTTTTGATAAGTTATGTTATTGAAGACAATTCCGAGAATTATTAAAAAAAACTTCTTAGTCGGTTTATTCTTGTAGCTCCATGAATTTAGCTAGCTAGCTATCCTAGCTAGTGTTAGTTAGCTAGCTAGTGTTGTCTACAGTTTCTGCATGCTAATTTTGTTCTTCTGCGAAGTAACATATTGGAACCAAGCTACAATTAGTGAAAATAACTGTGTGATTTGTGACAGAGTC
The DNA here is from genome assembly GCA_036178185.1 of Liparis tanakae. Taxonomy (NCBI): domain Eukaryota; kingdom Metazoa; phylum Chordata; class Actinopteri; order Perciformes; family Liparidae; genus Liparis; species Liparis tanakae. The sequence continues at coordinate 11,027,354 of CM070109.1, forward strand.
TATCGTCTCAAGCCGAGGTAGCAGCACATGCTTTTGTGCAATTATTAGCGAGGGAACTATCCTTGACCACAACGGCATCGCAGGTGAGCGGAGTTGAGAGCAGCGCAGCAGTCAGCGCACCAGTCAGGCAGGGATCCAGCACCAAACCTGTGCCTAATAATGACGATAGGGTGAGGCAGGCCATGAGAAGGTGACGCATTTAATTTACTACCTCTACATTTGGCAGTAGTTAACAATCTTTGAGTCCATCCACCATTTAAAAAAGTGAATGACAATATCATGGCTGGGGGTTTTACGACGTTGTTCGATCATTTTTCCTTAGTCTGGGTTTCTCTATGTACTTTTATGCTGCTATTCAAACATCAACGAGCGTAAATCTACGATGGTCTTTATGGCCGCGGTCATCGCGTTGTCCAAGACACAACATTGCTTCAAAAAAGATTATACACTGTTATTCCAACGAAGATTACTACAAATAAACTATCTACCCTTACTTTCCCTTACAAATGTCTTTTGTCATTCCCACATTAGGCAGTTCCCTAGTATGTACAGCACGGATCAGCAGCCAAGAGGAAAAAGACGCTTCTCAGCCCCTACACCTTGCAGGTTGAAAACAACAGACTTTCACATATATGCCCTTCCAGGACCCATGGACTTGACACCAAAGGGCTCTGATGAGATGGAACTTGCCCATGCTGGCCTTGGAAAAAGGATGCTTACTCTGACAGACAATTTGACACACAGTGACAGGGCTCCAGACTGCGACCAAATGATCGCATTTTGCGCCTAAAATTAGACACGGTGCGAGTAAATGTTTCATCAACTCGCGCATGCGTGACCAGTAAATTAGCAGATTTTTTTATTTTTATTAAATATTTTTGTTGCTGACAAACTTGTTCTACACTTCAGCCCACTATAGTTAGCGGTAATGCCCGAATGACTGGTTTGCTAACTGACATTAACTCGAGGAGAAGAAGAAAGGAGACGAAAACAGAAGAAGAAGAAGAAGAACAAGAAGAAGAACAAGAACAAGAAGAAGAAGAAGAAGAAGAAGAAGAAGAAGAAGAAGAAGAAGAAGAAGAAGAAGAAGAAGAAGAAGAAGAAGAAGAAGAAGGCGGCTGGCCTGTGTGTGAGTGAGAGGGGGGAGGGGGGGGGGGCCTATAGGCTAATGTGTGAGAAGAGGCGGGTCTTGGGGGTTATCCCGCAAATCCAAATGAGGAAACAACGGACCATGGCGAAGCGGATTGTCAGTTCGTACTTTCTTCCTCAACCTCATGATGTAGAGAAGACACATCCCCAGAATGAGTCCCACTCAGATTATGAGGAAACGGTCGCTACGAAACAAGGCAGGAAATTCAGCTTTCGTGATGAGTGCGAGTTCACCTGGCTCAGGTGTTTCAGGGAGACTAGCTCAATGAACCGTACATTCTGCTGTTGATTCCAACAACATGAACACGACATGTGCTGATAAGACTGGCTCTACACGATTAAAACACGACCCACTGATCAGACACAACGCCGAGCTGAAACATGAAGTGTGCCGTGACCTGTGCGATGAGATGCAGCTCCGAGCCTCCAGGGCTCTCAAGCCTCACGCATTTCGGTCTCAACTCCCGCATTCCCACCACACATCGTATTTATCACGCTGAAAACAACTCTCGGCTATTTAATGTTTTAATGTGCCGCAGCGCCAACGTGAGCCACGCTGATGTTCACGGTAAACGCATTGCAACGGGAGCGCGAGGGGTTTGATAAAGTTAGCGGAAGTATTTACGTGAAACATCCGTTTTTTCAAAATAAGATATCGACAAATCATACACGATATACAAGTTAACAATTAACTGATTTTGTATCTTTATAGATCGTTTCTGAGATTTAGCTTAAATTATGCTACCATTAAAAAAAAATATTACCGTACAAAGGAAGAGTATATTAAAAAAATGTCAGACTTTTGTATGTTAGAAAAAAGTTCTTTAAATGGATTTCCCGAAGAGTTCCAGGAAATGAATGATGCAGATGTGTTCCATACATATCTGAAATCCCCTACAATAGCAATCAATCAATTTTGATGTATTAATTAGTCCTAAATGTTTAAAGAAATCTGTAATTTCTTTAATGTTTGAGGTGCTTTATGTATGTATATCCTCATAGTTCTAGGCAATAATGCGACACAATAAATAGAATGCTTCCATCGCGGGGGGGGGGGGGGTGCTGATGATGGATATTGATTTATAGTGTGCTCCCCTAAATTTTCTGCTTGCGCCCCTAACATTTTAAGTTAGGGGCCACTGTGTTAGTAAAAAAAGTTAGTCTGGAGCCCTGAGTGAGGTAATCACATATACAATATTGTAATATGCTCACAGATTAAAATGGTTAATCGCATGCTGAAAATGTAACTTTGTTTTAAAGATTGTCGCTGTACTTGAGGGAGAGTTTCCAAAACTCAAAACCTTAAAAGGAGGCTGGATGTTTTACAAGTCTTCAGGTAGCATTTTTCTCAATCTCCATTTAGTTTTTCAAATTCAAAGCCCCAGTAATGTGTTTTGTGACATTCCACTATACAATGCTATTCATATCGATCCTCACATTGTAGAGGACATAGTTATAGTTTGCCTGATATCAATGTATGTATGGTTACAAGGTTTTGAAGGACACTTGTTTTGTTCCTTTTTCCATTTTAAAATAGGTGACAGCGGACATTGTAAACTGTCAATAATTCCCACGGAGTCTGAGGGGTACATTATTACATTACATTACATGTCATTTAGCAGACGCTTTTATCCAAAGCGACTTACAATAAGTGCATTTCAACCTAGAGTACAAACTAAGAACAACAAGAATACAGAAAGTAACATTTCCTCAACATAGTCAAACTACAAAAGTACCATAATAAGAGCCATTCAAGTGCTACCAAAGTGCAAGTCTGTGTTTAATCCAGATATAGTCGGAAAAGGTGCGTTTTCAGTTTTCGGCGGAAGATGTAGAGACTTTCTGCTGTCCTGATGTCAGTGGGGAGCTCGTTCCACCACTGAGGAGCCAAGACAGCAAACAGTCTGGATTTCGAGTGATTAGCTCGAGGTGACGGAGTCACAAGCCGGTTGGCTGTTGCCGAGCGGAGCGAACGTGCCGGGGTGTACGGTGTGACCACATCCCGGATGTAGACGGGCCCGATCCGTTCAGAGCACGGCACGCCAGAACCAATGTTTTGAAGCGGATGCGGGCCGCCACCGTTAGCCAGTGAAGAGAGCGGAGGAGCGGAGTGGTGTGGGTGAATTTCGGGAGGCTGAAGACCAGTCGAGCTGCTGCATTCTGGATGAGCTGCAGAGGCCGGATGGCCTTAGCAGGTAGACCAGCCAGAAGAGAGTTGCAGAAGTCGAGGCGCGAAATAACCAGAGCCTGGACCAGAACCTGCGCCCCCTTCTGGGTAAGAAGAGGCCGTATTCTCCAGATGTTGTGCAGCATGTACCTACAGGAACGCGCTGTCGCAGCGATGTTGGCCGTCAGGGAGAGTTGACTGTCTAGCGTCACCCCGAGGCTCATGGCAGTCAGGGTAGGGGCCAACACGGAGCTGTTGAAGGTGGTAGTCAGGTCGTGAGTGGGGGAACCTTTCCCTGGTAGGAACAGTAGCTCGGTCTTGTCAAGGTTGATCTTCAGGTGGTGTGCAGACATCCACTGAGAGATGTCGGTCAGACAGGCAGAGATTCGCGCCGCCACGTGTGTTTCAGACGGTGGGAACGAGAAGATCAGTTGGGTGTCATCGGCATAGCTATGGTAGGAGAAGCCATGCGAACGAATGACAGAGCAGAGAGAATTGGTGTACAGAGAGAAGAGGAGGGGACCCAGGACGGAGCCTTGAGGAACCCCAGTAGTGAGAGGACAAGGATCAGATACAGATCCTCTCCAAGTTACCCGGTAAGTACGGTTGGTGAGGTAGGAAGAGAAAAGAGCGAGTGCTGTGCCTGAGATCCCCAGGTCCTGAAGAGAAGAGAGAAGGATCTGGTGGTTCACGGTGTCAAATGCGGCAGAAAGGTTTAGAAGGATAAGGACAGAGGAGAGAGAGGCTGCTCTAGCAGAGTGAAGCTGCTCAGAGACAGCAAGGAGGGCAGTTTCTGTTGAGTGGCCGGCCTTGAATGCAGACTGGTGGGGGTCAAGAAGGTTGTTGCTGTGGAGATAGGAGGACACTTGGTTAATGATAGCTCGCTCCAGAGTTTTGGAAAGAAAGGAAAGAAGAGAGACCGGTCTGTAGTTGCTGACTTCAGACGGGTCAAGCGTGGGTTTCTTCAGGAGAGGGTTGACTCTTGCCTCCTTCAGAGAGTTGGGGAAACAGCCAGTTGAGAGGGAGCTGTTAATAAGATGGGTGAGAAAGGTCAGAAGGTCAGGAGCAACAGCCTGAAGGATGTGAGACGGGACAGGGTCAAGGGCGCAGGTGGTCGGTCGAGCAGAGGTCACCAAGCTAAGAACTTGACTGGGAGACAGGGGGGTAAACGAGGAAAGAGAGGTGGATGAAGGAGTTGGTGTAGGTGAAGTGATAGAGGATGGATTAGTAAAGGAGGAGCGTATGTCGTCTATCTTGTTTGTAAAGTAGTCGACAAAGTGGCTCGGCAAAAGGGAGGAAGGAGGAGGGGGACTCGGGGGATCAAGGAGGTTGGAAAAGATAGAGAAGAGTTTTTTGGGGTTAGAGAAGGAAGACTGAATTTTGGTCAGATAGAAAGAGCTTTTGGCTGCAGAGATAGAGGCAGAGAAGGAGGAGAGAAGAGATTGATAGCAGAGCAGGTCTTCCGCTTGATTCGATTTGCGCCATTTCCTTTCCGTCGCTCGCAAGTTGGCTCTCTCGGCACGCACCGAGTCGGACAACCAGAGAGCCGGAGAGGATTTGCGAACCGGTCGTATCTTAAAAGGACAAAGAGAGGTTAAAGGAAGACAGTAAGAGTAAAAGATCACATGACTTCTCAGTCTGGATGTTCAAGTCACCCAGAAGGATGAGCGGGGGGCCATCCTCCGGGAAGTTGGACAGGAGGACGTCCAGCTCTTCCAAGAAGTCTCCCAAAGAACCAGGGGGACGGTAGAGAACAACAATGTGTAGCTGAACCGGATGAGTAACCGTCACAGCATGAAACTCAAAAGTCAGTGGGGTAAAAAGTGGAAGCGGGGAGAGAGAGAAACACCATTTGGGGGAGATGAGTAAACCTGTACCTCCACCCCGACCAGAGGGTCTGGGTGTGTGACTGAAGGAGAAGGCCGAGGAGAGAGCAGCCGGGGTAGACGTGTTGTCAGGTGTGATCCAGGTCTCAGTGAGAGCCAGGAAGTCAAGCGACTGCTCCACAGCAAAGCCAGAGATGAAGTCGGCCTTGCGGTTGGCTGACTGACAGTTCCAGAGGCCTCCTGTGACAAGGTGCTGGGTGAGTAGAACGGGTAGGAAGGATAAAAGAGGAGGGGTTCGATGCACGAATGAACAGGTCCTATAGTAACTACAGTAGAAATATGCACAGGTATGGAAAACACACACATATTCACAAAGTGGTGTAATACTCAGCCACCCCCGAAGACTCCAACGAAAGACTCCTATGTCTTTGTCCTCCGAGTCTTGACTCCAACGAAAGACTCCTATGTCTTTGTCCTCCGAGTCTTGACTCCAACGAAAGACTCCTATGTCTTTGTCCTCCGAGTCTTCGTCCGATGAGTCACACGACGCCTCAGCTGACGCCTGTAGACCCAATCCAGTTATGAACAGTTTCCCTAATTACCTCCAGCCGCGTTAATCACCGGCCCTTTTTGTATTCAAATGACGCTCTATTGAAACCAGGTGATGAGCGATCGTCCAATCAGTGTAGCTTCTGCTCACAGTGACTGGAAACACTTCTCACCCAAAACAAATCTTAAACAACACAGACTGACAATCTAGGAGCTTAAAAACAGGAGATACAACAGTAATTTAGCAGATTTAACTAATTTAAAGAAGATACTTAACAGGATCCAAGAAGTCGGTAGTCCTTCCTCCAAGGCAGAAAATGCACTCAACAAGGCTCCTTAAATCGGCATCAAACAATGGAAAAAGTGTTGTCTTCGTGGTTCCACTACAGGAGTATCTTTCTACAGAACCACTTCCATTTAGTTCAGCAGAGTTTGCAAGGATGCCACAGTCAACTTGCATTACATGTGGCAATCAAATGCCTTTACAGCTGTTGGCGTTACATGTAAAAGAATGCAGTGGCACATTGACTGTAAGCTGTTTTTACATTTCTTTAATTTGACAAATAAATGTGTAATATGTTAGCTTCCGCAAATGACAGTTTCAAATTCTATAGCACTAGCTCTCTTTTTTTCTTTTAAGGAGAGTGAATCTAGGACGCCTCCTGTTGAAGATCTTATTGAGCAACCAGTGCCACCTACTACAGGAATGGTGGAATCCTTAGAGGTAATTGATGTGATTTCTTTTTTATGTAACCTTGCAGTTCATTAAGTGTTCTTTTTCCACCGTGGGAAGCGAGGTTGCAGACATTTTAGTACATAATGACATGTTTCTTGCATGGAGTGTGAAGGGGCAGATTATAACATCTCAACAAATGTACTGTTTGTATTGGGACACACGTGTGCACTATTTCTTTATAATATCATTAAATGTACTGTATTTAGCAATTGTCACATGTCTACAAGAGGTTTATTAACCATGACACTTATCTAATTGAAATGTAATTGGTTGTGTTGGCTTTTTTGTTGTAGGTTTGCCCAATCTGTCTGGAATCATTTGCATTTGCGGTCCTCCCATCTCATGCAAGCATGTGTGGTGATCAGTAAGAATTTTTTACTAATTCACATTTACATTCTGATTGAGGAGGAGAACATGTATAGAGCATCTGGCATGGAGGGAGGGAGGGAGACTGTATAAAAAAAGAAATATATGAAAAATAATCACCACTCTTGATTTGTCCGTTTCCCATTCTTGCGAGTGAAATGTTTTTTTGTCTGTCCTAAGAATGGACAATGCTTCCTACAGTGTAGCAGCCAGTCCGACAAGGAGAGAGGAATTGCCAGGACCTTCGGTTCCACGAGCAACATCATCTTTTTCAGCAGGTGATTTATTCAGAATCTTTACTGGTGTAGGGTTATTAGAGATGGGAAAACTTTGGAAATGGTTTTGTGACTAATCACAAACACTGTAACAAAACAAAGATCCCCAAAATAAATGTTTCTACAAGATGTTTGATCCAGTAAATTCAAAAGCAACATTGATTTCAAGTATCTACCGTTAATATACTACTACAGTACTATATACTGCAAAGCTTCCAAAATGTTACTGTCGAGACAAAAAAAATCTGACTGACTTTGGGATGGCAGCTGATATGACTATGTAGTTTAGACGTTCCTTTGCACCAACCATTTTTCTTGTTTTCAGCATGGGCGAATGAAGTTGACCCCCAGAAAGCATGTCGGTTGTTCAGAGAAGAACTCCTGGACCGTCACTCAGAATGTCCACGGCGCTTTCTCTCTCTCGACTTGTTAAATGAAGAAGAACAGGACTGTTCAATAATATCATTCTTTAAAAGGAATGATGTTAACTAGGCAAGTCCATTCATGTGCAGGCTGAGAGGTATTACCAAACAGTGTAACTGAATATTTACTGACTTTAAAAAAAGAGTTGTATAATGAGGACTTTGTGCATGTTTTATTTTCCACAGAAGAAAATTGTTTCATTCTTATTGGAATCTCAAAAGAATGTAGAGCAATGCTTTGCCTATTATATCGCTTGTCATCTTGTTGCTTGTAATTTTCGTTTGTGGTCATCTTTATTTTCAAGGTGATGCAGCAGTCGGTGACGGTGTCAACCGACATGTTTTTTCTATGATCATGCAGAAACTTAAGTCTGGCTTAAGTATAAATTTAGGTGAGTGTGTGTATGTGTGTGTACGTGTACAAAGAGAGGGATGTTCACTCCCTCCCAGAATAATGGGTGTGTCATCTATTATCTTTTCACAGAAAAATATGCTAAATTGGACATGTCAGACATGTATTGGACAGTTGATATATATGATATAGCAACACTGTCCATAGCAAGAGCCTGAATATTTATTGACATGTAAACACTCAGCTTATTTAAAGGTCATTGTATCTCAACGGGACCGACCTGGTTAAATAAAGGCTAATAAAATAAATTTAAATACACCCCATGTCAATGCTCAATCTAAATAAACTTCCTTTTTTTTTTATTAAGGCTCTGCTGCTCGTACATGCATTTTTGAAGGTGAAAAAGATCATCGGGTTCCCTCTGCAGCCGCTCTACTTCAGGAAAGCAACCTGTTTGAGATGGCGGGTCGAATGATAGGCCATTCCTTTCTCCATGGTGCTTTGGGATTCTCCGGACTTAGTTGGCCTGTGGTGACAATGTTGACTGGCGGGAGCACAGACACAGCAGTATCAACGCTGACCCTTCTGGACTGTCCTGATCTTGACCATCGGGAAACAATTGGATTTGTGAGTAATGTAGTTAAAAGTTTGCATGCCCATCACCAATGCACCACAATGTTACATGTCTTTGTCATCTCATGCATCACCAATAGATTAAATTCAGGGGTCAGTGTTGGGATATTTAGCAAGATCTGATTTCCAAAGTTATTTTGTCCCTTTTCCAGATGTTGGCTATTTCTACCTTTTGCCTTTTTAGTTGATTGCCCAAAAATAACTGCATACAATTATTAAATTCTTAATTCTTTTTTGTGTATGTGCTTTTTTTTTAGCTTAAGAATGCAGACCTCACTGCAGAAGAAACCACCGCATTGGCTGATCTTTGCCTGTCCTGGGATCTCCCTGTGCCAACCTCGACCAATCGTGACTGGCTGTTCCAGGAACTACTTTCACATGCAGTAATCATTTTATAAATTATCTTACTGAAACAATATAATTGTGACATGACAGTCTAACCAATTAAGTGGTCAGCTGTGTAAGCATCTGTGATGCCTTCTTTTGAAGTATAGTAGCCTCATTGTAAATCTTGCCTTCTGTCCTATCAATTCTGTTTTCAGGTGCTTAAACGTGTTAAGCAACCCATTAAACAGATCCGCAAAGGTCTCAAAGAAACAGGAATCTGGCCGCTTCTTTCAGGCAGGCCAGATGTGCACCCCATCATTTTTTCAAGGGAGTCACATGAGGAGCTAAACCCACAGGTAAGCTGCCTTGTGTCTTTATTGGATTTATGTTATTCCTGAGATTTGTTTGCAAATACTTTCATGTAATTTCGTAAGATGGCTCTGATCCAGATGACGTTGACGGAGGAGGCGATCCAGATTTTGATTTTGATGGAACTACCAATTCTTTAGTGTTTCCCAAGAAAACGGCCGCTTCGATCCCCCAAACAACCATCCGTTGTGGTCTTAACTCCACAACACAACAGCTCCCTCACCGCCACGTTGTCTTCGCACACACACACACACACACACACACACACACACAGTTACTTACACACACACACACACACACACACTAAAACATACACAAGATGTATGCTAATGCTGTTTGTTATGTAATTCTGTTCTTGGTCTCTGATTCCTTTTGGGACCAAAGTACATGTGCTTTTAGTCTGATTTGATCTGTTGTGTCTTAAAGCAGGTTATTTTACCGGTTAAAGTCTGTTGATCCTTGTGTTGTAAACCTGTAGGAACAGATTGTTTTGTTAATAATTTTTCGATGAAAGTGGACCTCTTCTTCCCATCTCCCTGCAGAGATGCACGGGAAGCTGGCTCACTGTTTCGGCTGAGGTCTTCTTCAAAGTGTTTTTAATTTAATTTTATTCTCTAGTTCTTGACTTCCAGTTTTTCTTTCTCAGGAGATTGTTGTAAATGTTCTGCTTTTAAGTACGTTTTCTTTTGTGGCAACATTTTCCTATCAGCCCAAATTAAACACGTCTTTTCTACCAACGAGCCCAGACGTATTTGTGTTTGTGTGTGTCCGGTCTCGGTTCAGACCTCTGCTCTCATCTCAAGTTTCAAGTTTTTATTTGTTCGAGAGGTTGTTGATGAACACTTTAAATTAAAATGTAAATGCACCCAATTACAGCCTTACGGCTGCTTTCCATTGTCTGTTCCCCTGCAGCATGTACAGGCTAAGTATCCTAGAGAAAAAGGTCACGCCAAAGTGCAGTAGTAATAAACTACCATCAGTTGTTATAGTCTATAGCTAACAATATTCAACAGTTCGGTAATAAAAAGTTAACAATGGATAAAAAAGAATCGCATATAAATAAAAGAAATAAGAGAAAATATCACCGTGTAAGGAAGACATTTCACATTCATCATATTGCACACATATATTGCACATAAGGGCATTAATTAATTTGCACATGTAAGATTTCATTCATATAAAGTTAATACATCTCATATCCATGACATCTATCTATGTGCACAAGTTTGGGTGGACAACATCCCTACATGTGCTTAATTAAAGTGCTGAAGGTTGGGCGCTCCCTAACAGAGGATGCCCATGTGTTCCCTCACAGAGGATAATGTGTTCCAGAGGGTGTCGAATTTGACAGACAGAATCGTCTGACCAGAGGGGTGTGCAGTAGGGGCGAGATCCCCCTAGCGGCACTGGCACTCAGTGGCACTTGCCAGTAGGTGCCGCAGCTACTCAGTGGCACCTGCCGGCAGTTGCCGGCACTTGCCAGCAGAGGTGCCACAGCTAGTCAAAAGGTGCCGCAGCTAGTCAAAAGGTGCCGCAGCTAGTCAAAAGGTGCCAGCGGACGGAGGGTCGGCCAGGCGCGTCTGCGGCATGTCTGCGCAGTGACGAGTCTGCGACGACTCAGTAGCAAGCTCCATTAAAGTGCCCGGAAATCACTTTTATGATCAGAATGGAAGAGCTGCGGTTTAGCTAGTTAGATAGATAGATAGCTAAAATAGCTAGCTAGATACACAGATGGATATATATATATATTATAGTATTTTTGTAGACACTTACTTACACTATTCAATAAGGTAGTGCTGTACATTACTGCTATACGATATTTAATATTGTTTTGCTACTACTACGTTTCACTTATATACCATGATATTGTAACGTTTCGGACGTTATGGACTGACGACACGTTAACGGGCCAACGTTCTTAACCTTTTTTTATTGGACATCCACAAACAACGACGGCGTGCTCCTCTTAGATCTGTAGCTCGAACCTCAACAGCCACGGTTCCCGTCAACCACACTTAACTTCCGTTTTTGCGACAGGTTAAACCCGCCTCCCCTCTACTCCGCCAATCACAGGCAAGCCCCCTCGACCAGCATGCATGGTGCCACACTGTGATTGGCAGCCACTTCAGAGGGTCGTTACAATATGTATAATGTACCCGCCTTTCTTTAATAATAAATATATTTATCCGGGCACTTTAATGGAGCTTGCTACTGAGCCTTCTCAGACTCGCAGACATGCCGCAGACGCGCCTGGCCGACCCTCCGTCCGCTGGCACTTTTTGACTAGCTGTGGCACCTTTTGACTAGCTGCGGCATCTGCTGGCAACTGCTGGCAGGTGCCACTGAGTAGCTGCGGCACCTACTTGCAAACTGTGGCATTTCCTGAAAGTAGAATTTCATGGAGGTATAACAGTATGACATGGTTAAAAAAAAAAAATATATATATATATATATATATATATATATATATATATATATATATTTATTATTAAAGAAGGGCGGGTACATTATACATATCATGGTATATAAGTGAAACGTAGTAGTCGCAAAACAATATTCAACATAGTAAAGCAGTATTGCACAGCAATATCTTATTGCATATTGTAAGTAAGTCTACAAAAATAAATTATCTATTTAGTTGTACACTAAATGAAGAAAAAACCTGCAGCTCCTCCATTTTATGATCATAAAACTGATTAACGACAGCTGATCAGTCGTAACAACAATGGCTGTTCCATCCACAGCTTCTCTTGTCGCTAAATTGACGCTGAGTACTGGCACTGAGCGGCACATGCCACAGACTTGCCAGTGAGTTGCCGGCACCGAGCGGCACTTGCCACTGAAGTGCCAGTGAGTTGCCGGTGCCAGTGATTGCACTCGCCCTCTCTCGGGGTGTGTGTGTGCGGCTAACTGGTTTTGGAGAATCGTGACTTAGTTAATTTTCTGGAGAAAAGAATTGTATTGTGATCCGAGAGACCTGTGAGAAGGTTATGAGTGGCTACAATTCTTACAGGTCTATTTGAAAATAGCAAATCAATTCTAGTTTTGGAGTGGTTAGTTAACCTGGTGGGTTTTTCAATCAGCTGGGATAGATTGAAATGATTCATGGTTTGTTTAAGGATTTTTCTGTCTTTCTTTACATACCAGTTGATATTAAAATCCCCGATTTCAATTGCTTCAGTATGGCCTATATGGTGATTTAGGAAGGCTTTTAGTTGGAAATCTTTTTTAGCAGAGGGTGGGCGGTACAGACATATTAAAACACAACACATTTCAGCAGATAGGAAAATGTTCACGCCAACATACTCAATGTTAACTTCACTGGGGGAAGATGGCTGCATTTTATAGTATCTTTAACATACAGTAGGACCTCCCCACCCCTACCCATGGCCCTATCCTGCCTAAACACATTATAACCAGGTATAAGGACGGCTGCTTCAGGTGAGGAGCTTGAGAGCCAAGTTTCAGATAAGCCTAAGATGTCTACATTTGAGTTGTCAAGTAGATGTTCAATTTGCTCACGTTTGTTATGTGACCACATAACAATCTGTATCTTACCTGCCAATAAAACTTCTCTCACTCTATTCAGTTCTGTCTCTCTGCTCTCAGCTTCTCCCTCTTTTAGCTGTTCGGTCTACATTTCTGCGAAATGATTTCTGAACCTTCAGGAGTGCAACACACAACCCCGTGGTTGGTTCATTTTTTTTTTACAGTGTGCAAATCCCCACTTTACTGTGAGGCCATGTGGCCTCCATGAACAGTCCCCGCCTTAAACTCCTCATTCAGAAACACATAACTCCTCTGCCCCTCCTCTCTCGCTCTCTCCCTCTCCCTCTCTCCCTCATTGCCATACAAACACGGCTTCCCTCAAACCTTCCCTCTCATGGGCTCACACATGGCCAGAGCTGGGAAGAGCACTTGTCCCAGAGAGACTGGGGGATCTTGACTTGTTTTTTCTTCAAAAGGCACCAGATAAATCCTAACTAGGGATAAATGGAAGCATAACCACAGACTAAAGACAAGAAGCGACCTTCCTCAGGTACTCCTAACCAATACCTTTCCCTTCAGGTCACAAGCAGGATGTCCTGTCTTTATTACATGTGTCCTTGTTATACACGACTGTGGTTGAAGTTCTTGAACAGGAAACAAATGCTTTCCTAACAGTTCAGAGACAGCTGGGCTTTTGCTTTTGCAGCCGCCTGTGGCTGTGTAAAGTAGGCCAAAGGTTACTGGCTGTGCTACCGGGAGAGCCGCTATTTTCCTTTTTTTGTGTGACACATCAGTTTGCTCTGTGATTATTGCTGCCGAACGGTCACATTTACAGTTTTTGCCGATTGCTTACACACGTTTTGCTAAATTTGGCTCATTGTGTCAAAACTCTACACACAAGCAAAAAAGACACAACACTGGGAAATAAACCATTCACATCTATGTCAAATTGAAACTCTGCTATCAAAACCTAACAATCCTCTGTCAAAATATCACTCTGATGACAAAATGATGCCCTAGTCTTTTGTTTCCAATTTTTTTATTCAGTTCCATAAAGGGCATGTTTTCACAACAACCACACAAATGAAATACTGAAAAAATCATTACAATAGTATATTTTACAGTACAGTAAATTCAGTTAAATCCAAAATAAAACAAACAATACACTACTGTAAACACAGAAAAACACAATTGTGCGCAAAGCATCGGGGGAAATATCCCCTTGTGTGGCGAATCCATCCCTGGATTGACCTCACCACGATGTCTCCACAGGCCTGTTCCATTGCCTGCAGAAGAGGCATACGGGTATGTGGTTGGCGGTCATATACGCGCCATCTCCAAACGGAAAATAATTCCTCTATAGGATTTAGAAATGACGAGTAGGGGGGCAAGTAAAGAACTTCAAATTGATCATTGTTGGTGAACCAGTTCTGGACCAGAGCAGCCCGATGGAAACTAACATCATCCCAGACAACAACCGACCTAGGCTGCTCTGGTCCATCCTGTACAACTGCATCATGAAGTGCATCTAGAAATATGATTATGTGTTGCGCATTATAGGGACCCAGTTTGGAATGATGGTGCAGTAGCCCTCAAAGACTTATGGCAGCACACAATGTGATGTTTCCCCGCGTTGCCCCGGGACATGCAAAATTGCCCTTTGGCCAATTATATGCATGTGGCTGGGCAGCTCCATCCATGTCCAAGATCCTCTGTAACATTTTTTTTTGTAGTTGGCTGATTGGTGTTCAGTTTTGTGAGTAAGTGTTTTCAGGTGTGTGTCTATGTCTTTTCAATCAACCAATGTGTGTTGTATTTTGAATAGATGTGTTTTCCCAATGGTACCCTGGGATTTCATTTTTGAACTAAGTGTCTTATGTATGAAATAGTGTGTAGTGTCTAGGAGCAAGTGTGTTGCAGAAAGGAGCAAGTGTGTTACAGAATTGCAACTAAAGTGCAAAGCAGCACTTTTGTTTAAGGTATGGTTACACTTTGCTTAAGGTATAGTAACAACAACTTCAAGTTATGTTACTTTGGTTTAAGTATGTGTCTATAGTGTTCAAGCAACGGACAAACACTGTAAAACACATAACAATTAACAAATATGTGTCTTGTGCAAATATTTTAACAATTAGTATTTGTCATACTTGTCATAGGTTGTAGAAAGTACTCTTCACAAATATACTGTTCATACATACATACATACATACAGTATGTATGGGACAAAGCGCTGGACAATAGATAGGCCGAAATAGAAAAGGATCCCTCTGAGCAACTGTTAAATAACAATAGAATAGATCACTAGTTATTAGTCAAATTAATTGGAAGCTTAGCATCAAAAAGTGCAGATTTAAAAAGGAATAAATTCCTGTTTCAAGTGCACACACATGCCTGTAAAAAGATGCATTAAAAAATGAAGGATGGTTAGGGGGAAACCTTATTCTCCCTTGGCATGTAACCCTGTGGTGACTTTGACTAAACACAAGTTTTATTCAGGTAATTCTTCTTCTTTTAGGCCAAAACTACAACAACATTAAATAATACATATAGTGTCTGAATTCTGTTTGTGTCTCTAAAATAGTCATCATTGAAGGAAAGAAAAAACATCAACATCCTGGTGTGTCCAAACTTTTGATTGTTACTGTATGTACACAAAGTCGCCCCAGTGCAGAGTGAATAACAATGTGTCTGCTTATGATAAGTATTGTGGTTTCTCGAGATAAGTCCAACGACTCATTGTTAACTTCTTACAACCGAGCCCTCCCTGCTGCACATATGCCCTGCACCGTGCAGCCCTGAATACAAAACAAAAAGCAGTCACTTTAGTTAACAACGGCCTTTCTAAAGCAACTATTCAAACATAATAGTGATTTAGGGCCTGTTTTTGCCATCTGTCAGTTTTTTGTTACTTTTAGGTAAAGTTAGAGTTGGTCAAAAGACATGTTTTGATTAGCTTATAATTATTAGAAAGCTGTTTAAATTTGTCCATGGACAATATATTAGAAACCTGTCCAACAGCCATTATCAACAATAAGGCTCATTGTTATTCCATTAGACTTAATGGTGCACTGTGGTGGAGTGGCTAGAACTATCACCTTAGAGCAAGAGGGGTCAGGGTTTCACTCCCTGGACAGCGTGTACCTTCACCTGATGTCAGATGGGACCTGCTCCAAAGTCCCCTTGTATAGGTGGTTTGGATAAAGGAGTGTCCGCCCACAGCATGTCTGATTTAATAAAGGTTAATGTCTTGTATTTATTTTTATGCTGATGAAAATAATATAAGGGGTTTTTAATCAGCGTGCTACAGCTTGCTATTTGTGCTTTAAATACAATATATTCTGACCCAATATTAATGAATAAGAAACATTGTGAGGAAACAATGGCACTATTTAAAGGACATGAACTGGAAACATGACAGCTATGCGATATGCTATGGCTCAGTTAATTTTCAGAACAGTGGTACTGTCTTTGGCCTGGTTTCAACCTTTTACCAAGGCGATGCATTCCTTGAGGCTCACCATCCTTAGAGGCACTTCCTTTAATAAAGACACTGAGCACCTACAACCTCTGTATGCGTCATCATGATTGCCGTGTTTATTGATACACATAAGACATGAGAACAAACTGATATTAATTGTAACTCGTTATTCCTTGGCGCTGCCTTGCTGTTCCCCGATGCAGCCCCCTGTCCCAGGTTGCCCCCTGGGTCCTAAGTCCCACCGAGTACTGTTTCTTATAAAGATCAATTAAACATGTTTGAACATCAATGTATCAACATACATTCATAACACATACCAATGATGAAGACGCTTGGCATTGAAATGTTGTTCTTCTATTAACGTGTGTTGCCTTACGTCTGTGTGCTCCAGTATACTTTGGATCGACGGTCTGAAGTTTCTCCCAAAACATGATTGCCCTATTTCTGAGAGCCGAGGACAGTGTGACCTGTGAGTTCTCGACTTGGCACATACTGAAGGTTCACAGATGGAATTTGAACAAAAACACTTGTTTAGGTAACAAAACCCCTTGATTGGATATAGAAAAAACATCATAGCTGGGCTTGAAATAAGTACTTAAACTAAGTAAAACATAAACAACGAAAAATAAGTGCTGAAAACAAAAAACTGAAGCCAACAACACTTTGAGAAACTAACATTAAATGGTCTCTGTTTGTTTGACCTATATGGCTGCCCTCCCTACCACCCCTGTCTTTGTATATACGCCATCACACACACAGATCATTCTCTCAGAGCGTCTAAAAACAACAGTGCGCCTCATACAGATGCGTCAGGATGCCTCGTGCGTCAGCATCAGACACCGAAGGAAAAGAGAATAGGCCGGGACAGCCTTTATATTCCTTGTGAAGCGATTGAAGCACATTTGACCTTCTCCCTATAGCACTGGTCTATTGCCTCACCTCAACAATGTGTATGATATAACCACGTCTGAAGTCAGTGTTGAAAGCCCCTCCGGGCGATGGTGATGCAATGTCACCAGTCAAACTTGTTGTGTACAAAGAGTATTTATTCATTTACACTTTGTGTATCGTTTAAAGCTTTGAGCGCACCTGACTTTAAATATAGGTATTGTATATCTTATTGTAGGTTATTGTTCCTTTTTATTTATATTCATATAATATTTGTTTGTTATATCTATATGTATCTGTACAGCTTTTTTGTCTTGTCCCTAGCCGTTACTTCTATTTCTGTTTTTTTGAGAGTTAAATTCCTTGTATCTTCACACATATACAGTATTTGGATACTTGATACTTGGTCATAATTCTGCTCTAACAAAGTCATAATGTGGTAGCGCACATATTTCCCAGTCCATTTGCTGCACTCCCACATTGAATCCTACACAGCAAAACAAAAGCAACATTGATGAAAAAACGTCCCTCATGCCAAGAGGCTACTGATCCTTTCTTGATCTAATACAGCAAGACTGCTGACATTGGGTGGATTATGAACATTAATAAACAGTGATTAAATCATGACCACATCCCTGCTGTGGTTAGTGTGTATGTTGACGTGGATAATCTGCGACTCCCAAATAAAATCTGCAAATAACATGAACAATTAATTTGAAAATGTAGTTTATGTAATCTTCTGAACATTATAATTGTGTCAATGAATGCCACTGAAGTAATGTGTAAGCCATTAACCACTCTCTTGTTTCAGTGCAATGGAAAAGCCTTATGGCCAAGATGTCAAGTTCATGCTGGACGGAGGCACAGCACATCCCGTACCCAACACGTCGGCCAGAGGTCAATGGTCAAGCAAAATTGAGTTCCTCTTGGCTGTTGCAGGACAAATCGTAGGCCTGGGAAATGTGTGGAGGTTCCCTTACCTGTGCTACAAAAATGGAGGAGGTACGTTTCATAATAGGAAAAACACTGCTACTTTGTTCAAATGGATACATGCAGAATGTAAAAATAAATGACAGTTGGTGTATGTAAAGCCCCTAAAACATAACCAATGTAACTCGTAAAGCTACTAGGGGGTGAACGGGAGAACATAATAATAATAATAATAATAATAATAATAATAATAATAATAATAATAATAATAATAATAATAATAATAATAATAATAATAATACATACATACATACAATTTCTATAGTGCTTTTCATAGTACTCAAAGACGCTTTACAACATATTATAAAAAAATCTTAAAAGCTATGCATTAAAAATTACGATAAAAACAAACTATAAAAGCAAATAAGAACGTACAGAGCACACAATCACACATTAAAAGCAGTTTTGAAAAGGTGGGTTTTGATTTGTGATTTGAATGATGAAAGTTTGGTGCAGTCTTGGAAGATTTTGAAGAAAGAGTTCCGGGGGGGGGCAGAAATGGAGAAATGTTCGAACGCGTGTTCTGACACAAACAAATTCACTGTGCAATGCGCTTTGTCTCTTTCAATCCTCTTAACCCTTCCTCCGTGACACCGTAGCATAAAACTAGCAATCTCGAATAGCCTTCCATTACATTACTTGTCGGTTACAGCACAACACAGGATCACGTTGACACGACTACGATCAATAACTGTTTGCTTCCGATCCACTCCTGCTCTCATTAGCAGGCCCTTTCCTATAAGCCTTTTGCTGTCACCGTGCTACCCTGTGTTCAAATGTAGGAACTGCATGTCCCAATTCACACAGGCGATTCCCTCAAAGATAGACAAAAGCAACAAAACTACATTATGTCTCAAACTGGTTACGCGATGGCAACCAAAAACCAATATTGAATTAAGATTGTATTAATATTGTGTGTCTACATATTATCAGCCAAAGTTGTAAATATGATGAACTACAATGTAAATATAACTTCCTAAGGCTAAACACACTTTTAGGTGACAACAAATATGTGTCTTAATGAAACAAGTAGAGTGTGTTAAGAAACAGGCATATCCAGACTTTTGAACTGATGGACTAACAATGTTTAGTTTAGATATTATTAGAAATTGGATGTGACTTTTCCTAAGAGTTAGACTCTTGTGAACACTATATCTTCATGGTATTCTTGTGGCCTCACCATAAGTCCTCAACCTGCTCAACAACTCATGTGATGTAACGTTATGCTTTCTCAAGGGGTCTTCTTCATTCCTTACATCCTCTTCCTCTTTACCTGCGGCATCCCTCTGTTTCTCCTGGAGACGTCACTCGGCCAATACACCAAACAGGGAAGTATTACCTGCTGGAGGCAAATCTGTCCCCTTTTTGAAGGTAAAGATGTAGAATAAATATTAGACTACTCATTCTCTATACTGTATTATATTGTTTAAATTTCTCATAAGAAATATGTATTTCTTCTTCTTCATAAGAAGGTCATTTGTTTCGGGATATGCAACCTATAATATGCTGACTTTCTGCAAAGTGTGCTGTGTGTCCACACTTTTGTGAAAGATCTTGCAAAGATATGTGATGAAAGTGTTGTGATCACCTGTGGAACAAGCAAAAACAGGGGTGTTGGTAAAACAAATTCCACAGCTTCATTCCTTTCAACAGATATCTCAGAAATTCTGCAATCTCACCATATTTTCTAAGAAACCCAACAAAGTGGGTCAGATTTAGTGAACTGTTAAAATGTAACATAACGTTTCTTTGAAATAGCTCAATTGGGTTAAATATTGCCTTGTGTGAGTTATTATATTGGGCAAAATGAGTTACAAAAATGGATGGAACATTTCTCATGTGCGTAATCAAGCTTACATATCTTAGTAAATCTACAACAGAAAAATTGTTCCTTACACTGTATTTACACTGCAATCTTGGGAAGTATCAACATTGTTGTGGGGTGGCTGTAGACGAGCAGCTAGTGCAACACACATAACCTCAAATTGCTTCCCTGCTTAATACTTTAGGATAAATACAGTGGTCATATGTTATGTCTGCACCTGTGTGTATAAATGTGTTATTATGTTGCATAGGTGTCCTTTACATTACATTATTATAATATTTTATAATATATGAAATACATAGTTTTATGTGATAATGATATGTTTCTTACTGTTTTATTTCAAATATCTCTGTTTGTGTGTTTTTGTCAGGGATGGGTTATGGCAATCTTGTGGTTGTTTTGTACTCCAGCATCTATTACATTGTGATATTGGCCTGGGCGTTCGTGTATCTCTTCTCCTCTTTCAACTCTGAACTTCCCTGGGCAACTTGCAGAAACAACTGGAACACAGGTTTGTCTCAGGATACGATCTGGGTTAGGGTTAAGGCCCGCACATACTTCTACAACAGCGTAAATCGTTGTGTAAATCGTTGTGTAATTGTTTGTGTAAATTGCTCGTTTCAATTCATAGTTCCTAAAAGGGTTGCGCGTGTTGCAAAGCAATTCACCACCAGAACAATAGGTGGAGTTACGTTTTTTGTCGCAGACGACATAGAGAATGACGTGTTTGTGTGTGGAAGTCGTTGGTTTATTTATTTACCAGGTCTTGTTGTCCACACACACAGTGAAGGATGGCAACCGAGATCATTGGGGTTGTATAAATGTTCATATCTCCTCACCTCTTCCAACTGGACCCGACCAGCCAGGCCGTCTCCGACAAAACATTTAGAAATCATACTAGGGCTCAGGTCGGACTCGGACGTCGGGGTATTAATTGCAGCGGGACAATGGAAAAAAAACGTTGTGATTTAAGGCAGCTGCTATGGATTATACACTAAATAAATTGCAAAATGAAACTAAAACGCATCACAGTTTAAGTTGTATTAGTATTGATTGATTCACATCGATATGAATGGATGACATGACTAACAAGTGGTGGAAAATGAATATGAAAGTAGGCTATTTATTCGATGAATTAGCGCGTTCTCTCCAGACAGTCGCAGTCAACGTAGTATGATGCAATTCATGTGGATTTCTTTGCAGATATATAAGTGGCACCCTTCACGTCTCATCTTTAAATCTCCGATTCACAAAGTCTCTCTCTACTAAATCATCTTGGGTTTAACTTGGCTTTTAAAAATGGCGGTATTATGCTATGAAAACCAGAAATGTGAGACTCCAGAAAGGAAGTAGTCATCAGACCAGCAGACCAATCACAGCCTTGCAGGCTTGTGTAGGCTTGTGTATGCTTGTGTAGATTTTTGACGCGTGGATAGAAAAAGGGGTCGACGCACGCAAGGTGTGAAAAAGCTTGCAAGGGGCTTGCAAGAAGCTTGCAAGGGGTGAAAAAGCTTGTGTATCTGTCCTTTTTTCTGAAATCGCCAAAGTATGAATCGGCCTTTAGGGTTAGGGATACAAACAAATAACAAGATCCATCTTCAGTTATTGATTTGTTGGGCTCATTTGAAAATCTGGAGTGCAAAAGCCAGCTGTTGGAAACGTTTTAAGTTTTGAGGTGCCAGGTTTTCTCTGCCTTGCTTCGTGTTCATTTCAAGTTAAGTAACATACTAAAAGGCTCCACACACAATATTGTCCATTTCAAACATTTAACTGTGTGCTAGAGGCTTCAAGTTTCCACACAACCCATACACATCTTAAACAAAGATTTTAGCTGAACATAGAGGAATTTAAGAAACCGCAAAATGTTCTAAAATGATATGTAATCCTTATGCTGTTGTCATTAATAGAACAGGTGCACCTGCATTGTTCAGCTGAGCACTGACCCTCGTAGACCCAGAATAATGTGCTGCTCTCATCATGTGGATGCCTAGCTTAACACAACTACACAAATCATAAACAAAACTATTCCCTCGAACCCCTCCTCTGGCTCCCTCTCCTTTCAGCATTATGCCGCCCCTCACCCACAAAGCCAAGACTTACTCAAAGGATGCTCTAGTCTAAAAGGTCCAAGATTCTAGCCATCCATCAATTCACGCATATATTTTCAATCCACCCACTGCCCGTCTCCCATCAAAGACTAACAGGAGGTTCAAGGACTTTGCGTTAACCCAGTAATTAATAGATTAGGCACTTCGGAAATGTCACCCATTTCATTTAGCAAGTTAAATAAGTATACAATTCCATCAAGGCTTTGCCAAAGGCAGAATGATCAGATGTGTGTAGTTGTCATTGAATGCATTGTTAAAAGCATTATGTGTGTCTTTGCAACAGAGACCTGTGTAGAGTTTGATCGAATAGTTGGACATTTGAACTGGACTGCTGCTGAAAATGCCACGTCACCTGTGAGAGAGTTTTGGGAGTGAGTCTGAAAACTAATCCAAATATGATACTGAGTTCTGAAAGTAATTTGACATTCATGAATGATAACACAAATTGTGATTTTCAGGAGAAGAGTTCTGAATCTATCAGGGAATATCCATGAGTTAGGCAGCATTCAATGGGAGCTGGCTCTGTGTCTGCTGCTGTCCTGGATCATCTGTTACTTCTGTATCTGGAAAGGAATAAAGTCCACAGGAAAGGTAGGACAAGGACTTTAGCATTCACTATGGTGTATTTAACCCTTTAAGCCCCAAGGGACCAAATATGGTCCTTTTTAAAAGAAAATATTAAACTGTGTAAAACATTACAATAATCATGAACACATATATTGATGCTACACATCAAATTAATCAAGAGAACCTGGGCTACAATAATTAGTCAGCCATTTCAACACAACGCAAACACCAACTAAAATAGTTATTAAAATATCAATCATAATTTTCCCACTCGGCATGTTTCCGGAACTAGCAACCTGTAGCTTGGTGCTATCAGAAAAAAAAGATGTCAAAAAGCAAGACAACTCCACAAAGATTCAAAATATATTCACCAAATCCCTCTGCTCCTAAGCATCACTGAGATATTAACCAAAGAACACAGCAACATGAATCGCTCCATTGCTTATGAATATTGCAAATATTGCTTCTTTTTTTTGCCAAACACTGAACACCATAAGTGTATTGAACACCATACATAATATACAAGCTAAATATAAGGTTTGGTACATGAAAAAATGCAAATGGGGTTAGGGTTAGTTAAAAAATATTCGCCTGAATTCTCTCTGTACTAAACCCTCTCTAACTTTGTTCTGCTTCACTTTTTCAAAGTCAAACTTTGCAGAGGGAAGGTTTACATATTGTGTTATGATTTTGGAGCGAGTTAGACCTTAGTGAGACATCATTTCAAAGAGATAATCATCCTGAAAGTGTTTTTTTAATATTCAGACTTGAAACTTCTATTTTTGCTGTGTTTCAATATTGATTTACTCTTAACCAGTAACATATGTACACATCTAAACAAAAGCTGACATGGGTTGCCTTTATTATAACACCAACATTATTCAAATAGCCCTTGTGGTTGCAGAGATACACCCTTTTTAGGTTGGGTATGCAATTTCGAGCAGAATCCTAAAAACTGCCTTGGGGCTTAAGCAACTCTTTAACTGTTAAATGGGAATGCTGTAGGACAACATTCTCCTCTACTCCTCACAAACCCTGCATTCATATCACTTTGCCAGACACACTGCCGGAAACATGTATAACATGAAAGAACATGAGAGGGAACCAGCTACCACACAGGACTTACGTTTTAATTGCACTACATCAATCATAATACATTGTTCACGATTGAAACTGCTGTCAGGTGCCATGGATAATTGCTATCAGCTTTTGAGGCTTTACGGATGACAGCTGGTCAAAATCTTAACAACTAGTCAATTAAGTTAAATTTAGTTTATTTTGTTCAGCCCATTATCAAAAATTACAAGTTTGCCTCAGAGGGCTTTACAATCTGTACACATACAACATCCCTGTCCCAAGATCTCACATAGGATCAGGAAAAACTTCCAAGAAATACAAAAAAAAATTTCACAGGGAAAAAGGGAAGAAACCTTCCGGAAAGTAAAAGCTCTACTGCATTAAATATGGACAGATATTGATGACGCTGATGATCCTCCAACTTCTAGTGACGTTCACATTTGTGGTTTGAGTGAAATAGCTCAACACCTATTGGATGGATTACTGTGGGATCTGGGGCACATGTTGATTTCCCCCTCAAAATTAACTTTGCATTTGGCTCAAAGCATGCACAAAAAAGATATTCACTGCAATGTTAAATATTGTATCTGAACTTGACAGAACAGTGGCACGGTCATCAAAGTCTACCATTTTCCCACATATTAACCCTCACTCTTCTACAGGTTGTTTACATTACCGCCACATTTCCATATCTGATGTTGATGGTGCTGCTGATCCGTGGAGTCACGTTGCCAGGGGCCTTGGATGGGATCAAGTTCTATCTCTATCCAGATCCATCCCGCCTGTCTGATCCACAGGTATGAGCTCACAATACTTCTGTTTGAGTGACATGTGACTCTCCTGAACCTACATCTAATTCAACCCTTCAACCCATGTACCCACAGGTTATCCACTTATCAACAAATGCATTTTGTTTGGAGAGTCACTGTTAACATTTTGAAAATGTCCAAAGACATAAAGCTGAACCAGAAATGTGTAAACATTTGTTTGGTTTCATCATATAATAGCATTCAGTCACAAAAACATGACCTTAAATAATGTGCTGGAACAAACAAATGCCAAACGATGTAACATCGTAAATTGGTCACACTTTAGTGGAAAGTTAAAGGGAATTCAGACTTCAGGAGGTTAAAAAGATTGGTTACCATGCTGTTAATTCTTTTGCAGATGATTTATCCAGTGATGGCAAACATATCATCAGCAGTGTAAACCATCTGTAATAGGCGGTTGTCTAGATGTACTGCAGAGCTGCAATACTCAGTAATGTCATGTTTGACACGCTCACAGACTGGCTTGAACTGGCTTTTGAAAATATGATTGCCAGGGTAAAGAACAGTTCAAGCCAAACTGGCCAAGCATGGAACAGTCTGATGACTTGTATTACAAATTAGTGGAAGGGTCAAATATTCAGGATTTGTGTTTTTAGGGAAATGCAAATACAGATCTAGGGTGGTGTATACAAATTTACAAGTAAAGGATAATTAAGGGGGGGGGGTGTTATTGTTTTATTTTGGGGTATATATGTCTGTATATATGTATTTGTGTGCGTGTGTGTGTGTGTGTGTGTGTGTGTGTGTGTGTGTGCGTGTGTGTATGTGTGTGTGTGTGTGTGTGTGTGTATATGCATGTGTGTATATATATATATATATATATATATCAAATGTATTTTTATTTTTTATTTTATGTCTGACATATTTTTATGTGTTTTATGTATATATCTAAATGAACCAAAAAATGTAAGGGACAAAAATGTTTGACATGTAATGTATTAGAGATAAAAAAATAAAAAAATCCTTTATTGTCTTGCAGGTGTGGATGGACGCTGGCACACAAGTATTTTATTCCTATGCTATTTGCATTGGCTGTCTAACTGCACTCGGCAGTTACAACAAGTACAACAACAACTGTTACAAGTAAGTTTGATTCTATATTTATATTGTGTTTTTGAGTGTGGTCACAGCAACAAACGCAAAAAGAAAGAACACAACTAACAGCCAGCTGCCGCTTCATGAGGCCAAGTCTCTTGAAGGGCACAACAGCCGCTGAAGATATACAACAGATTTTGAACCGTCAGCCAGAACCCCTCCAATACCCATTCTAGGCTAAACTAATTTGGAGTAGCTTATACTAGGAATACCACATCACTCTGAATATAGTTTACTCACAAAGTATTTATAGTGTATTCAGGAGTCTTATATATGAAGCCTTCTTTGGGCTTTTTAGGATATGAGTCCCAACAATGGAAAGAACAATGGAAAGGTTTTATAGATAAAGGAGTATAACATGTATGTGTGTCTTCTTTATTTCTAGGGACTGTGTGTACTTGTGCCTTCTGAACAGTGGGACCAGTTTTGTTGCAGGCTTTGCCATTTTCTCTGCACTTGGATTTATGGCATATGAGCAGAACACAGACATCTCAAAAGTGGCAGAGTCTGGTAAGAATATAGATATTGTTATTAAAAACTAAATTAAGGGATTAACGAGCATTGTACTTTTAAGCAATAGCACAAAATGCATTAATGACGTACAAGTGAGTCATTTTGACTCAATAGCCTAAAAAATGCACAATATTTGATTTTGACTATCTCATTTTGACTGCAGGTCCCGGCTTGGCGTTCATCGCCTATCCTCGAGCAGTCGCCATGATGCCCTTTCCCCAGGTCTGGGCGATATTCTTCTTTGTTATGATCATCCTGCTGGGACTAGACAGTGAGGTAAGCTGACTCTTCTTTAACACTGAGAGAATCAGAAACAGCAGTTTTATTTCTGAGGATAATATATTTTAAATGATGATAAACATTATGAAACGCAGATTTTCGGTTCACAATGACCATGATAAAAGATGCTCTTTGCATACATTGCATAACAGTCTTTATGAACATGTGGGAGATTTGGCTTCATCATGTTTGGGCCTTGGTTGGAGGTCTTTGGATGTCTCACAAGAAATCAATGTATTCTAGATGTGTGTTGGTCTTTTTTGTGTGTCTATTTGTACATATCCAATAGATGTACACCGCTGTGAGAACATAACATTCTTATCATCATATCACCGGTTAAGTGGCAGACAATGGATGGACAGATACAGAAATTACTAATTTTACCTTTTTTTATTAATCCCTTGCTTTTTGTTGTTACTTTGTGTCTCTTGATTCAGATCCAGATGTATAATACACATTTCTTATCTTAAACTTTAGAATAAGTAACTATATGAAAGGATAGTGCAGAGGTATTCACTTTATGAATATATAATACTTACTAAATTATTATTAAATTATCTCTGCAATGTTTAGATGTTTGTGTGCAGCATGTGTGGGGTTGTGTAACTGGGTCTGTGTTTCAGTTTGTAGGTCTGGAAGCCATCGTTACATCAATTTCTGACACAAATCCTGTTTTCTTCCACGTTGGACATCGACGTAAACTCCTTCTACTTGCTATCAGTGTGGTCAGCTTCTTCATTGGACTTGTGATGGTTACAGAGGTAAGACTATATTGAATTGTAACGTCACTTCTTTTATAATAACCTAGTTTTCTTTTGTTAAAAGAATACAACAGCTAACTGTTGTCTTACACACAGGGTGGCCTGTACATCTTCCAGTTGTTTGACTATTATGCCTGTAGTGGGATGACTCTACTTCTCTTTGCCATACTGCAGTCTGTTTGTATTGGATGGATATATGGTGAGTTAATAAACAACAACAATGTGCATGGTTTCTTCACTGTGAGGTTGAATTCCCTCACCACAGCTTTTCCAATTTATTTTCAGGTGCAGACCGGTTTTATGATAACATAGAGGATATGATTGGATACAAGCCTTTCCCCCTGATTAAGTATTGTTTGAAATACGTCACTCCAGTAGTATGCATGGTGAGTTGCAGAAAAAGTTATCTCAGTCAATTGATTTATCTCTTTACTCAGTCTCACCCCTCAAATGCATACTGGCTAATCGTAGCATTGGCCAGCTTCTTTTTTAAAGGTTCTCTAAAAAAAGAGCAAGCAACTGTTTCAAATGTAAAGATATAGTGGAGTAATGTCCACCTGAGCAGAGAATAAATTTGCCCTTCCTTTGTTTGTGTTGTAATCTGAGTTTTGCCATTCTTTGCAGTCATAGCAGGGCAGACTCTTTGGCACATTAGTGCATGTCAGTGCATGTGGGTGCATGTCAGTGTATGGCAGTGCATGTTAGTGCATGTTGGTGCATGTTAGTGCATAGCAGTGCATGTTAGCGCATGTTGTTGCATGTTAGTGCATGTCAGTGCATGCTCTTCACTGCCTTCACACTGTGGTTCCAGCTGATAAGATGATACTGACTGCAGATGGTGTAGCGGAAGCGTAGCACCCACCATCTGGTTTCCCCTCAATTAGTTAGTTTTCCCAAGTTACTGATATGAATTACATTTGTATTTATGTATTGTTAAATTTAGCAATTCTACCTGTACTGTATTGTAGCTAGGGTTGATTTGTGGTACATTTCTGAAATGTTGTACATTGTCCAACCAATAATTTAACTGCTTTTTTTGTGACTATTTTCAGGGAACGTTTATTTTCTCCTTGGTCAAATTCACTCCTCTGAAGTTCAACAACACCATTGAGTACCCGTGGTGGGGTTATGCTCTTGGTTGTTGGTTCACTCTCTCCTCTACACTCACTGTTCCCATAGTTATGTTGTACAATGTGATCACCACTCCCGGTACACTGCGACAGGTAAGCTGTTATCTAAATGGGTCAACACGTCTTAAGCTACAGTTGCACAAAAAAATGCAAATATGGTTTATTGGCAACATGTACAAATGTTCAGCTGTGTTCAATAAACAAGGACAATTTCAATAGCTCAACACAACTAATGTGGTTTCTCAAAATTCAACACAAAATGCCACTTTTAATCTACTGCAATCTTTTAAATGATTCAACCCCCTAATTGAATTAGATGTTAGCTCAAGCACACCTGATGAAACCAAGGGCCTCATTAGTTGAATCAGGTGTGCTCAAGAGAAAACACATCGAATACCTGGAACAGCAGCGATGTTTGATAGCATATTCAAAATATAGGTCAGATAATTGTCCAAAAAGTTAAGAAAGGAGATCATTGACTTGCATAAAACAAGGAAAGGTTGTTGACGAATGTCCCGAGAGATGACATTGGAAGCATAGTTCACAAGTTAAAGCAACACTATGTAACTTTTCCCCTGTAGCACACCCTTCAGGTATTTAACGTCTGGCTCTCGAGCCATATATGGCTCTTCCGGCTCGTGAGCTCCCAGCTGATCGCGGCTCGCTTCCTCGATCAGCGGCAGCGCGTCTCGTTCATACCCGGCCTGGTGTTCTCCACAGTAGCATGTCACTCCGCCTCTACGAGTCGCGTAGTGGAGCAAATAAAAAGTCACCTGTGAGCGTGGACTGGCACTATATGACGTTGGTAATCACTGCCAGAAAGTTGAAGTACTTCCGCCGGTCCCAACCGGAAGCACCGGGCGGCTCCCAACATCTTACATTCAGCAGTTTTCTGGCCACAGACCCCCGATGGCAGTGGCGGAGGCGCAAATCAACATATAAAAAATCATTGTAGCGGCACAATTTTTTTTCAAGCTGTTATTTTAAGGTGGAAAAGTTACATAGTGGGGCTTTAAAAGGTAAAGGAACACTGGCTTCACGGCGGTGGCAGAAAGAGGAAGCCGCTACTGCTGGCTGCCACCACACTTCTGAGGAGGCAGGTGTCCAAAAACCCTCGAGAGACTGCAAAAGACCTGCAGCGAGACTTGGTGTCAGGGCGCACTGAGGTTTCAGTTCCCACAGTGAGGCGCATACTAAACGCTGCATGTCTCCATGCCCGAAATACAAGACGTACACCACTACTGACCGAAAAGCATAATAAAAGTTGTCTCTGATATGCTCAAAATATGGCTGTGCATCACGTTTGCATCAGGTCATAACAGCAAAAGGGTTACATCTACTATGTGCTCACAATAATTTTCATGAAGAGGTTGAATCATTTTGAGACTGCAGTAGTCATTAAAAGTGTCATGTTGTGTTGAATTTGGAGAACCCCCTCATACGGTTCGTCGTTTGGGTTGTTTATTAAAAATAGCTGAAATGTTGTACATTTTGCCAATTTGCAATGGGGGTTGAATCATTTTTAGTGTGATTGTGAGGTTTATGCTTTTTGTTAAAACGTATATTCTTTTTTCTTAGAGGATCTCCATCTTGTGCACTCCAGCTGGAGATCTTCCTTTGATCAAAAAGGACAAGATGAGATTTGAACTGCTCGGCTTGACCTCACCTCCTGACAGCAGGGTGATCTAGTGACCACAACAAACTGGAGCAGATTCACATTTTCTCAACACTATGAGTCAATTTTGTTTGACCTCTGACACAAAGTGATGTATATGTATTGTTGTCATACACGTCATGGTCTTCATTCCGTAAACGACTGCAGCTATGTCAGATGTTACTTAAACGGCCATCGCTGATGGCACTGACCGCCAGCAGGGCTGCAACTTCTAATAACTTTCATCATCACTTGATCTAATGATTGCTAATCCATGATTTGATTAATTTAATACCTTCAAATTACAATAAATATTGATAAATGCACATCACAATTTCCCAGAGCCATGAATTTGGATGGGCTAAATACAATAAATTATAATAGAAATAGAAAATAGAAAACAGCAAATTCTCAAACGTTGGTGATGGATTTAAAAAAATGTAAATACATGTATTTAACTCTTAGATTAGTTGTTTCAGCTCTATTAGCAAATTCACCTTAAAAGTAATCAATCATGGATGAGCAGCCACACTCAAATTAATATTGATATTTTAAATGATTATTTATGTAAAGAAAATGTACTGCCAATATTGTTTTGTTAAACCAGGTTGTATAACTATGGTAACTGGGTTATCATAGTTATACAACCTGGTATAAACACTTGCCAAAATATCCACACAGATTGAACACTTTAGTCACTTTTAGATCACTGTACATTTTATTTTGAACTGTGAATATAACTAAAACACTTGAAAGAGGAAAGGTTATCCAGCAGTAAGGGTGGGATTCAACCCCCATGGACACTGCCTGCACCTAAGCCCAACATTAAAGTGTTTCCGACCTGTGCCAAGTACCGCTTAACTACTTAAAATGTGCATAATGCTCACATGGATAAGAGGAAGTACCCCATGTCCGTTTGTGTTTAGTGTTCAAATAAACATCAGCGAGTTGAATTGTGGTTATTACATCCATCACCATAATTCAACACACAGATGTCTGGTTTAGATGTGGCCAGAAAAACAGTTATCCTAAAATAATTTGCAGAATAAATGCAGAGCTTCTGTTCTTGTTCAATAATAATAATTAAATGTGATTTTTCCTCTAACAATTAAAGACTCTTTGAGGAGAATTAATGAAGAAGATCTTTTCAAAAGATATCTGTGGCACAAATCCAATGAATTCCAACCCTTTATCCAAAAACTGTAATCCACGATACAAAATATGTTTCCCTCTAATTGTATTTCATAATGCAGTTTTTAAATAACACTGCAATGATTTGTTGGTAATGATGGCACTGAAGGGTGGCGCTATCCTGACTGCATTACATTACATCATTATATTCCATTTAGCTGACGCTTTTATCCAACGCGTTTTACTATTAAATACACAGAATCAACAATCATGTAAAATCATTACAACATTTAAAACTTTAAATGTGACCATTTAATGATGCTCATCACAATACAGCTAGTTTTAAATGTAAATTTAAAAAATGTACCACATTTTAAAGAATATTGAACGATAACTTGAAGAATGACACATTTCTTTGAATGCAACTCTTGGGATTTATTGTATGCTTTTAAAGTGCAAAAGAAAATAAAAATATATATATAAAGAAGACATGAACAAAGGTACCTTGTTTAGTTTTTTGTCTGAAAATATTTCTTTTGCATAAATGCCGGTGAAATACAATTTTGCTTTACATGGTGAAGATCAATTGTAAATGTAAACATGTTGTACCACACAACAGTTCTAATTCAATCTCACATTGGCAGTGCTGTAGTTTGACCAGCTGCATTTTATCTGGCTTGGGTCTGTCCACTTTTGTTTACTATTTATTCCTGTCAAGTTATCAAAAATGAATGTAGGAGAGGCTGGGGAATCTTGTTGTTGTTGACAAGGAGGGATACATATTCTGTATATGCTTAAATGCAATTTATAATTGCTAGAAAAAATGTACTTTATGCTCATTTCCAATGTACAAAATGTTTGAATGTTTAGAGCCTTCAGTACTTGAAAACATAAAGCAATAGGCTCTTTAAAAGCCTTGCTAACATACAACAATATATATTAACACACGTACACACTGTGGATTTTTTTTCACACAAAATATTTAAGACAGCTAAGGTTTTCATTCTGAATCCACCAATGTTTATAAAACATCTTAAGATTATTGTCAAGACCGCATCCAGACATTTCATGAAAAGATAACAGTGTTGATTTGCCATCGATGTGGAACACTGTCCACTATCTCACATTCACACATTTAAAATTAAAAATTTAAAAATGAAATAGATGCAGTGAAATAAAGAGACACTCGTTCCGGGACTCAGGCAAAAAGACCTACCGATGTCAAATGTTGTAGAGTTCTTAAAGATTAGACTGGTGATGAGGGTTTTAAAGTTTAATTGTTGTTTCTGTGTCCAACTCCCACTTGCACTCACAGGGTGCATCTGTCCTTTCAAATACAGGGCCGGTCATATGGGTGACAGTATGATCAACAGCATCCTTCTGTAAAAGGTCATCAATCACTAAAATCCACCAAAGCTCACGAGGAGTAAGATTTCATCGAATATATATTATTCATCTTTTGTGTTTTATTTGTATTTCATTTAACTTTTTGCAGCTGCCACCTTAGTCAGCCCATCACAATGATGTTGTCATCTGTTATCATTCCCATAGTAATCATTGTTCTACGACCATACCAGGCTGGTAAAATTACTTATTCTGTGTGATGTGTTTAATGGATCAAAAACAAGCTTTCAACAAATAAAAAAATACCAATTCCGCAGGTACTCATGAATAAATTATTTTAATGCACAATATTATCCATCGTAAAACAATGTTCCAGCTATGCCCAAAACAAGGGGCTTAATTTTAATTATATTTCTGGAAATAATCTGTGCACCACCAAACAGGTTTGGTTTAAAAAATATATATATATACTAATTTGCCTGTATAGGTAGCAGCTTAATGTCACAAAATAATATAAATTCTAGCAATAACCAAGTGCAGTTAATTGGGATTTTGATAAAACGGCAGAATAAAAGATTTATGTTTTGGTAGAATTTAGGATCCATAGTTTGGGCTTTTTTCAGATTCTATGCTCTGCTGCTGCTGGTCGGAAACTTGAGGTTTCTTCTGGTGAGAAAACCAAGATTGGACATCCATGTTTTGAGGAGAATTTCTTAATACCTAATAAAAGCCATAGGTCTGAAAACCAGCACATACAGTTTGGGAATATTAAAGACACTCTGGAGGCACATCTGAACTATGCACTGTAGCCTAATGACAAATTAATGGAATTTCTCTGGTTTTTTTTAAGAAATAAAAGATGGGGGCCAGAAGTGTTCACCAATCTTAATTCACCGATTCTGCAGGGTTCATTCTATCAGGAGGTATGTCCTGGCAGTTGCACAGGCCAAGTCACAAGGGAAATGCTGTTTGGCTTGCAAACGTCCATCTTTATGCTCTGCTTTGTATGCAGGAATGGTAATGTTGGATTTGGGGATGAAGAGGTTTGGATTAGAGGCTTTTATACAACTTTGTTGCTGCTCCCTGGACTTGGAAAGCATGTCTTTTTTTTGTCCACCCCTATAAATGTCACTTTTACGATGGACAGTCCTGAGTCCACCGGCCTTTTTTGTTGCCCACTTCACCATTCATGCCGATCCTCATGCTCTCGTCATGCCTCCTCTTCGTCTTTCCAAACTGTTGAGAGGAGATAGAGCACATTATGCACGATTATGCATTACTGTAAACTGTGCCAGAAAATGTAAATAGAAATTAATCAAGATCGTAAAAACAAAACACAGATTTGTCATTCAAATAAATAAGTTGGTTTAATAACGTGTTGTGTAGTTTCTTTTTTACTCTTGCGATAATATCTCTCTTGTTTCTTTAAAGAAAATTGTCAATCGGTGAGAAAATTAAAAAAAATCATGAATGAACACTAGAGGTCAACGTAATACTGAAGAACACACAATAATACACAGGACAGATACAGCAGGGTCTGTACATTCAAAATGAAATTTAAACCTTTGAAATATAATTCAGCTGTATTATTGTAATATATTTGAATGAATGGGTTGTTTTTATGAATACCAACATTATCAACCTTATAGGACATTGGGCTGGTATTGGTGGGATGAACCTACATCAATTGTGTCAATAACTCTTGCCATGATACACAAAATGGCTGACCATCAATTGAAAAGAAAATCTAAAATGTGGAAGATTATCTCATGTTTGCGAATCAGATGTGCCCGATGTAATTTCCAGAGCTGAAATAAATCACATTTTCCTCATAGTTCCTAAAAATAACAAATCTCCACATCCTAACAATTGTGAAATCGTAATCTCCTCATTTAACAGTTATAAACTAAGTAAGTCTTAATCTTGTTGTTATTATGGACCTTATTTGTTTTGATTTAGTTTTTTGTAAAGTGTTTTGTAACATTGTTTTAAAAGGTGCTTTATAAATAATGTGTTTTTTTGGGAAACACCTGGACATAACAACAGCAAAAGAACTGGTTCGTTAGGTCATCAAAGTCTGCAAAACATGAGTTGTAACTGTGTCTTCTAATTCCAGATAATTGTTCATAATTGATTATTCTAGTTAAAGAAGAAAAAGAAAACAACATGACAGGCTGACATCTAGCCAAAAACAGCGAGTGGACTGACCTTGTTGTCCCGTTCTGCAAATTTCTGGAACATGTTGGCGTAAATCTTCTTGTCCTGTTCATGATGTTCCTTAATCTTGCTCTGGCAGATGTAAATCTGAGCATGTGCCGCTCGATTTGAAGGGTTGACTCGCAGCACGAGTTGAAAGTCTTCCATGGCCATGTTGAACTCGTTACGGAGGAGACGGGCTTCCCCACGGCGATACAAAGCCTTCTCGTTTTTCTCATCAAGCTCGATCGCCTTAAACACACACAGAAGGAGTAGTTAGGACACAAAGAGACAAAGTACTGACATTAAATATTGTTTAAACATGGGTAAATATCACCAGGGTCTTGCAGCTCACCTTGTTGCAGTTGTCCACAACTTGTGAGAACTCTTTGATCCGCAGGAAACACAACGCTAAATTGATGTGTGCTGTCAACAAAAAAGACTGTATCCTCTTCTGCTGTTCGACCCCAGAACCACACTCCATCTCGAGCCAGGAGACGATACGCTGGTACTGGACGACTGCCTGGTGGTACAGACCTACCTAAGACAGGAAGATAATAACCTTATATGAACATGTTCACAATAAAATAGTAATTCATTTGTTTGGGGAAAAAATCAGCGTGAGGATTGTACCTTAAAATATTGATTCCCTTTATGCTTAACTCCAGTAGCCAAATCTATCTTTTCAGTCAAGTCCATCTCCCAGGTTTCTTTTGCCTTATGGAAACACAATTAACGACATGATTAAAATGCAGGGAGTAAACATTGGTTGTCGTTGTCTCAGTGTCAGCTGGAATGATCTCTATGACTGCGGGATTTGTTGAACTTTGCTCAAAGTGTACTTATTTTTCTTAATAGAAAAACAAACCAAAACCACACTCATGTAATTGTTTATTTCTTCAGACACAGTAGGAAGCAAGACTCACCCTTTGAAATTTTTTTAGGGTAACTTCGTATACTATGTCTCTGTCTGGTCCAATTTTGTACTCAGGTTTACCTTCACTCCCAAAGCCATACCTGTATTCAAAAGAAAGTGAAAACATGACAGCACATGAGCCTGTTAACAATATAAGAAATAACAGTTAAACCTTATTTTGGAACATCTCACTTATAATTATTAAATAGACAAACTGAGAACAAATATTGTATCAACTGTCAACAGTCGACTCCAGCCATATGTGACGACATGCAACTGGTGGAATGTAACGCCTGTCTAAATACTCCTACAATATTCCAGACACTTTCTTAAAATGCAATGATGTTTTTCATTGCTCATGTTGCTTCATGGCCTGATGATGTTATGACACAATATCCAGAAGGTGTGTGCAGTTTAATATGAGTATTGCCCAATCATGGAGGCTGATAGCCCTTAACTGCAAAGAAACATCTACCGATATATGTAAATTAATTAATGAGATTGTTTCATGTATGGCACTAGAAGACATCTCATACATATCAAAATAAACAAAATGTGTTTATTATAACAGTTATAACAGTTTCTTGAAAGGGGAGGCATAGGACGAGCAGAAATGGATAGTTCTAGTCCCCAAGAGGAGTAATTCATATGAATTTTGTGATTCAAATTTAAATTGGAGACGCATTTCATGTTAAGCTTTTCAGAAATGAACCAGACAAATAAGAGATGACAACTACTGTTCGAGACACAAGAGTGTCTCACTGTAACTGCACTGAATCAGAACACGGTGTATTTCTTTAGGGTTTGAAGTAACTTACTTAGGTTTTAAGTGAAGTATACAGCACTCTCCTTTCTGCATCTTGTCCATGGCTCGGTCCACTCCGAGAGGAACGCCTT
Organism: Liparis tanakae; assembly: GCA_036178185.1. Classification (NCBI taxonomy): domain Eukaryota; kingdom Metazoa; phylum Chordata; class Actinopteri; order Perciformes; family Liparidae; genus Liparis; species Liparis tanakae. The sequence goes on from CM070109.1 coordinate 11,063,693, forward strand.
TATCCTCAGCCTCACCAACAATAAAACTGACGTCCCTGACGTCAAACAGTCGACCGCCACACCTTCCCTCAAGATGTACTGTGGATCAAACAACACAAATCAACAGTTTAATGTGCTGTTTATTTGGTTGGATATCAGTAATTACCATTAAGAAAACAATGGCCTTACCTTCAACACTTGAGCCATCGTTGGGATTGGTGTAACCATCACCTTTGACCTTTATTCTTCTCATGATGCCGGAATCGTCTGTGAGAATCTCTCCTTCGAACTTGAGTAGCTCCATCTGTTTAGTCGTAAACATTAATTCAATGATTGTTCTGCACAAACATCCATAGGGAGCAAATACAAAACGTCAGCTTTGCAGAATTGGATGTAATGCTGTTATATTAAGTGTGAGACGGGGGAATCCATAACAAAAAACAAGTAGGATCACATTCAGGTCGATTGTTTAATCTGACATATACTCTCCATACCTCTATTGGAACAAAACAAGCCAAGATAAAACATAATCATTTAACGACTAACATGTGCCCATGGGGGGTAACCGTGTAAAGCCGAGCAGGTGGTTAAATGAGCTGAATTATAATTGTAATTGACTATAGAACCCAGAGAAAGCCTGGATTGTATGTCAGTGTGATGCAGCACTGACACATACCTCAAACACCACTAATGAGTTGGGAGGAATTTTTTCCGGATTTCCAGCCGATCCATAAGCGTACTCTGGTTTACACAGTAATGTGCACACCTCGCCCATCTGCATCGACAACACCCCGACATCCCAGGCCTTGAGGACTTGTCCTGTCAGTGGATGAGGCAAATAATACAAACTATAAGAAATGTTCTTTATTTTAGAAAACAGGTTTAAATGCTATGTCACAATCGGAATTGTAATGATAAGAATGCAAAGGAATAGTTAATTGTAGACATTTAGGGGAATGCACTTTGAGTTTGATTAGAGGACTGATACAACTGCCATACATGTCCATTGATAATGAAGCTACACCAGTAAATGGTTATTTAGAAAAAGAGTCTGACACACATCCACAGATCCCTCTGTTGAACCATTACTCTTGGTTTTGTATAGATTAAACAAACAAGATATCACGTGTTAATTGGTGAGCTTTAGAGGTGCTGGGAAGTGAATAGAGGTCTAAATAATAACTCTCAGCAGGTAAGCACACTTTCCAAAAGATAAAACTGCTCCTCTAAGTAGGATACAGCATGAAGGCACCATCATGAATGACAAAAACCGCCTACCTTTGCCCACATTGAAGCAAAAAGCTTCTTTACGATCTCGACTGCAGTCAAACTTCTTCCCGGTGAGCAGCTTCCCAGTGTAGTGGACGGTCACCCTGTCCCCAATCATCGGCCTCTCTCCATCGAGCCCCTGGCGCTTCACAACCTGCAGGCAGAACGAAAAGATTCCGGTTCAACTAAGATAACTTCTTAAACTGAGATGATAGAAGAGATAAGAGCATGAATAATTAAGACCATGCCATTTGGTGGAACAAGGAGTCCCACTTTAACAAAACATTCAAATCTGAAGCAATGGCAATACACACCTTGATAACTCCTTGGTCTTTACTAGTTGTGACATCAATGCCCTTTGCAGCAAACACGGCTGTGGCTGCCTGGCCATCCATAGTCAGATCCTGATCAGTGGTCATTTCTGTGTGTGGGCATCACACGATAACACTGTAAATAATATGAACACAAGCCTACGCGTTAGCAATCTGAGTACCATAAATAGCATATTCTCATGTCTCAGGTTTTCACTTCAGGACCACTCGCAACAAGGAAAAGGTCTCGTGAAATGAATCTCATTTTTCGATCTGGTCTGGAAAATCCCAGTTTCTGAGAAATAAATCAATGCAAAATCTCCATAATCAACACAGAATACATAATTTCTTCTCCACATTACTTATAGATAATAAGGAGAACATGTCTTAGATGCACATGCTGTACTGGAGATACATTGTTATTGCAAAATCCACATTAACATCGACCGCAGCTGTATGGGGAACATTACTTTGCACTGCAGATGGGATGTCTCTTAACCGTACAGCACCTTGTTTGATACCCCACAGATGAAGTCATTACATAAATATAAAATTGAAGGCAGCAGCGTGGTGCTCACAACAGTCCTTTTATTTTGAAACACAAGCTGCAACTGCCAAAGTACAGTATGTTCAGCAACATTAGTTTATGGCCCTGTGTGCTCTTTGTCAACCTATAAATTAAATACTATTTTACGGACACCGGAATTAAATCTGCAGGCTGTCAGAACCGTATTTAAATATTTTCACTGTTCATTTCGTATTGAAGATTTCAACATTATCCATATGCTTAAGTGTGGGCTTCCCTATGCTTACACTGTGTCATGATAAAGCTGCACCATGACAAATACAGTCATGTAATCTGTTTCAGTTTGTGATGAGGCGGGTTAATAACTGTAATTTGATCTTGACTCTCAAACTGAGAGGTTATACATTGATGTAATATGTTATCAACATATGAGGCTACCTGCTGTCTAGTTGTGTCTGGTGATGAGGCGATAGAGCTCAAATGTTGCCTCCTCTGTGTCTCTCAGGCCGGCTTACTGTTGAGTAATGTGTTTTTTTAACAGTAGTTGACCTCTACATGCTTGGCCATCAACAGATCTACTGATCTCTTCTTCAGAATCATTCTAATCCCAAATACTGTACAATATATTATCACTTTATCAATGTTAAAGCATTCTCTCAAAAACATGTATTATTGTCTGTTTGTTTTTTCTTTCCCCTTTAAATCAATGTCAAAATAAAACAATTTCTTTACTTTAGATAGATAGATGGATAGATGGATGAATGGATGGATAGATGAATAAATGGATAGATAGATAAATGGATAGACAGATAGATAGATAGACTCACAGCTGTTCTGACAATGTGTCAGGATGTTACCAGAAGCCAGAGTTGTGAAATGACAATTAAAAATGAGAAATAAACATCTACGATGCGAAAAAGTACTTCAGTTTCACCAACTCTGTGGAATGTGCCATTTAATTTCCCGTTTCTAACTTTATTATATTATAAAGTGCAACATTTCAAACCTAAATTAGCTATTCATCAGGTACAGGGGTATAAAGCCAATATGGGCCTCAAATATTTCTAAATATAATGAAAGTTTAAAAGCTTTATACATACATAAAAGAGATGTGCATATTTTGAACACTGAGCAATATTTGTAAACAAAGAAAAAAATGTATTTGCGAGCAAAAAAATATTTAAGTTAATCTTTAAATTGTTGGTTATATGTTGGTGAACCACCAGGGAAAAATATTACATAAATGTGTATGAACAACTATATAAAAATAGATAGTCTTTCATCTTACTTTACTGTAACTCTTTGTCCATCTTTCGATCTCCATGCACCGGATAGCATGTAACATTAGGACAGGTTTAATATAGTGCAGATTTTCTCTATTCTTCTGAGGCAAATTAAATTATATTCAATTTGTCAATCTGAGCAAATCCTATTCATATAAACTGCAAAGCCTAAAGATTGCACTAAGAGTGATATGTTACGTTGTGTGCTCACCAAACATTTCCACAGAGATGGTTTCAGTTTAAAGAGGAATCGTTTTCTAGATTCTTCCACCAGTTGTCCCCTACTCTAATAACGTCCCAGATGCTGTTGACCATGATCAAATATTTGGATATTATGCCGTGCTGACTATGTTCTGAGCTGCAAGCCTCTTAATATGTATATGAAGCAACAGAGCATGACCTGATTTGCCTCAATTTGGCAATAAACTCATTAATTAATAATTTATTACAAAATATATTTGAACAAATTGTCCTTGTGTAAGAACTGAGATAGGAACAGTAACAGTCCGAGCCATTGGGCAACCGTGTTCTTCAACCAACAGGGTAGAACTGTAAACATCTGTCTTGCCAACATCTGCTCAATTTATTCTGCTTCTTCAATTGTGTGTCACTCTCAAAGATCAGACGACGTTTACTGAACTCCTCAACACAAGCACAGAACAAAATGTCCGTCTCTAATGCGGCAAGACCACCTTTTATTCAATTTAAATTTCATTAATATCATTTTAGATTTAACTCATTTTCCGTGCGTGAGTTGTCTGTGTGTGTGTGTGTGTGTGTGCATGCATGCGTGTGTGTGTGTGTGTGTATGTGTGTGTACGTGTGTGTGTCTAAACACAATGTTCCTTCTATTCAGTTCCCCACTAGCAAAGCCTGATGGTGTTCACCAATCTGAGACCTCCTCACGTACAACCTTACTTAATTGTTTTAATGGAAATAAGCTGATTATAATTGTTCAAATTGAACATTTACATGTACATTAGGACACAATTTTAATTTTAATAAAGCAAGTTGGATTTTAGTCTACCATTATTATTAAGTCCCATAATTCAAATCTATTCATTCCATAGATTCCATCATTTAACTTTTTGCTTTACCCGTATTACTGAACGGGGAAACCAACTGCAAATAGTTCTAACACAGATCAGATGGCATGCATGTACCTAAACTCAGATGCCCTGCGGAGGAATGCTGGAACAGAACACAATGAGCCAAAGAGCACATCCCCAGACGCACACGGTGTATCTGTACATTCAGTCTCACCTCCGTACTCTGCTGCTGATTCATATGTGACCATGTGAGCACACAGTGTACCCAGAGACGCACAGACTGACATCCTGGGCAGAGCAGTGTCTGTCATGGGAGATTATTTTTAAAGCTGACAAGACATGAAGTTATAAAAACGTACAGAAAAAAATCAGCTTTTTATGGATATCGCTTTTAGAAATGCTGCTATAGTGGCGTATTTACTTTTAATGCAACAAAATATTGTTTTATTTTATTCTTTTCATATAAGGCAAAGCTAAATAACGAATCAACCTTTACTCAATTAGTTTTACTTGCCAGTGTATTTAGACAATAAGTTGTTTATACTATTAAATGTCTGCCTCAGGCAGTGTGATTCATCACTGGTAATGTGTCTCAACCCGTGCCAGCAGGCCAACAAATCTAAAATACGTCTTGGATGTTAACACACATATATTTTAAGTAACTTATTCAGAGGTTACCATTCTGTCCTGTGATATACAACTTGTTCCCAAATGAGAGGATCAGCACAGAAGGTACTACAGATAATGTTACCGATGGTCAGAACCAGTGTTACAACCGGCACTTAACGAAGATACACCTCAAGCCTGAAGGGATCCTGGACGTATACTCATGTCCTCATCTGCCTCCATTGGGAACCACAGCCTAGTGCCAAATTCGCACACAAAATACACATACACACACGCACACACACGCACACACTTATAAACACACACTGTCTTATCAGCCCTTAGTTGTCCAGGGTAAATGGGATACAGCTGTAACCTCAAATGCCCCCGAACGTGTGACCAATTCAACATCCTAGAATAGTTTATTATCAGAGAATCGTAACTGTATATAGGGCCTTTTATTATCATTGACGTTTTTATGAGACCGGTTTAGATGTTTTACGATGTATAACAAGTGTCCCTCTACTGAACCAGACGTGGACAGAAAACACTAGAAAGCCAGTAAGCCTTCTGCATTACTTAACTCATAAAATGAAATATAGTAGTAATATTGTAAAATACTCACATTTCCTTGCGCTCCTTTTTGTAGTTTTTTCCCCGCAACCCGCTGAAATTCAATCGGTAGATATTGTTTTCCTCCTGGTTCAAGCCCGCGCCTCTCTTCTCACATCCAGGGACTCAATGTTCTGCCCATGTGGTGATTATGTCGCGCTGTTTATGCCCCGTGTTTCCTTCATCCCTGTCCTCTCTAGTGGCGATGAAGCAGCCCCATGGATCCGAGACTTCAAAATGACACTGGTGGGAGAGAGAGGTTGAGGCGCACGAGAGAGAGAAAAGAGAGAGAGCGTAGAGTTGTAGGAGGGCGTTTAGTGTAAAATAAAGGGGCAGGTCTTGGAAAGCAGCCACAAAGTAACACAATGTTCCGGCTGTACTGTAGCTGTACCGCTGCTGACGAGAACACTGTGTTCCCATAGACACCCTGACCTGTAACCCGTTCCGTGCCGAGCCAGGCCGGGAACAGCCTGTACCGCAGCAGGCTGTCCTCCGCGCTCAGCTGACAACACTTATCGTCAACACTGCCGCGCAATAGCTGAGGCGCCGCCGCACAGACGCGACGTGTAAGCGCCTCAATAAAAGCCATGCGCCGCACCGCGGCGAGACGCGCCGCGAGGCAGGTCCTCGGTCTGTAGACCCTCAAATCCCGCCTTTTGGTTGTTTTGGTTGTTTTGTCGGCCGTGGATTTTCAAGCTATAAATCCAATTGCTGTAACGTTTCTTTAACTTATTGCAAGGTAGGGATTTCGAGAAATGCGGATACATGTATGATTGTTATGGCTGCCTGATGGGGATTTTCCTTTATTGTAATTTGGTGGATGATTTTTCAACCACCAGTTTACTGCGGCGTTTACAGTGGGGACAGGTTAAGTCCTTTTTGTAAAAGTCACAATGACGAATAAATACCACAAATATGAGTCATGTTTTCCTACCAAGTTAATTAAATACATTTAGTCGGAAACATGTCATGATTGAAAATGATGAAAGTAGACGATCAATATATTTACATGTTGGCAAGCAGGTACACCACATGTGTGAGATTACATTTATAACCTAGTTAATGTTTAATTTGGTGAAGTTTATAGCATCATATTTATGAGCTCTCGTGTTACAAGTTAAATATTATTAGCAAAGAAAATAGCCTACAACTGATTTGAAGTATGAGTGGGTGCTTTCTACCTGTAACTGTAGCCCAGTAAGTCCCATTAAAGTAGGCCTACAGTAAACATTGCAGTAGACTTACTTGAATGAAGGATAACCAACATTGTTCTGGTGACGTTTCATTAACGTTTGGCAAAGAGTTCACGGAGGTTGCCTGCGGTTATTCGGGAAGTTTTCTTCACGGATCTGATTGTTTGGTTCCGCCGGATAACGCTGCTTATGTTGATGTTACGGGGATGTTTAGGCCCATTGGGCCCGATGTGCATGCTACTCTTCGCTAACTCATACCTGACCACACAAATGAAAGCACGCTCATCTCTGAGTATGTGGCGTCTTCATCCGCTCCCAGTTTTCCATTCATTCATCGCCGTCTGTTGCGGTGGCAACAAGAACATCTGACCGCGGGAGGCGTCTGTTTCCCCGCCACTTCGTCCAGCCTCCCTGGATGTGCGTCGGTGCGAGAAGAGATAGGGACCGCCGGGCCTATAGCAGTGGCAAACAAACAGACCCCATATAGATATCAGATAAGAGCACTTTATTAGGCAAATAGTAGTCAATAAATATGTTCTAAAACTGTACTGAGCACTGGTATGTTGGTACAATGACGCCTTTTTCCCATTAGAGCATGTCACAATATTACAGTAACTCATGTATGTATTAACAACATATAACTGCCTGACCGGAGTGTCTGAAAGAACTACTGAACTTTTTACAACTTCTTGAGGTTGACACTCAGATTTTACAAAAATAACAAGAACTTTCACGGGACATTTTAGGAAGTTACCTTTTAGCTAGTGTGGTAAATAATAACTTAAACCATCCAGGTTATGTAATATAATTCCTTATGATGTATATACACTGTTTCATGTGGTCTTGTAACTAGTTAATTTCCTCATTTACTTTATTTTTTACTAATAAACAAGGGTTACAAATATTAGACCTGGCGGTGAATTACAAAACTGACTATTGAAAGTAAAACACACTTTCTGTAAAGCATAGTATAAAAGGCACAAGTGAAAATAATAAACCTGTAAGTGTGTTTATGTGTGTGGTTACTACACATTTTTTGAATCACCTTTGATCTGAAAGTCATTGACTTGAGCAGGTAATTATCCAAATGATCCTTTCTATTTAAAAAAACGCATTAAAAGTCATAACATATTTTTATGGCTTTGCTTTTGTGCTTTTGTTAGGATACTAGTATATGTATGTGTCTGCAACGTGGATGTTTGCAGTATACAGCATTTTTTATTGCATCTTCCATTTTATGTTAAGCATATGTTTTTATTGAAATGTCAAAGGAAAAACAGAAATGTGGCTTAGATTATTGTGACTACATCTTCCTTATTGGCTTGAACTGAGGTGTTCATATAGTTAAAACGGTATTGCAGGTCTCTGGTAGCCTGTGGTAGGTGAACTCGGTAGTCAGTTGGTGAGGACACCGTATGACCACGCTGCTGGCACACCGCCAGGCCACTATTGAAGGGAACATGATGATCCTGTTAATAATAAAAGTGGCATAACACAGGTGAACCTGAATGTGCAAACCCTCAGGGACGTTATCAAACGCCTGAGTAATCTTCTGAACAATCAGTTAACCTGAGAGACTATAGGTTTTAAAAATAGTACAGATGTCGAGTGACTGCTGTGGTCTTGTGAGAAAAAATATATATTCACAATAAATACATACATATTTTGTTCAAATCATGAACGCTCCAGCTTAGGCAGAGTTTTGTTTGTGTTTCCAAACCCTCAACTGTACTGCGGTGTCCTGGTAGAGTCGTTGGCACGTCATCCTGTCTTGTATGCATAAATGGAGGTCAAAGATGAACTCGGCTGACCTGAGCTGAACTGAAATGGATGAATAAACTATATTAACACACAGCTTGAGATATGCTCTTCCCTTCCTGAAACATCATGAACAACTTGTGTCTGTTGAGTTGAAAACAGCAACCGGGTAGACAAATGGACAAATAGATACTTGTGAGGTTATAGTTTGTGGTAATCTAAATATTAACATGTATAAACTTGTTGGTCATAATCTGAGATAAAAAGCTTCTTACAGCTCTGAAAAAGATATTATTTAAATAAAACGATGAACAGTAGGTCTTCTAGATTAGAGGTTTACTCAAATCTGACAGGCAATGTCAATAATACGCCTTTCTGTGTGTGTGTCTTGGTGTAACCCGAAGCACGCGGGTGAGTTCATTCAGGGATAGAGGCTGCACAGTCATCAGGAAGTGAAACAGAACAGAATGTGCTGTACTAATCTGATTGAAAAACACTGCCGAGTGGAGGCATGAACACAAATAAAAGGATGTGTCATTTAAACGGCTAAAGGGAGAATCTTATGGCAGCACAGAGATGTTTACAAAGACAATAAACTAAGGTTTACTCTTCATTTGGTAACGTTGGTGATACGATCAGAAAAACAGTTGCTCTTACACAAACTTGCACACCACACTAAAATAAAGCTGGGCAACATAATGCTCTTTGTGTTCTAGGCATCCGTGTTACGTACATGGGAGTAATCTCCTGAGAGATCCCTTTTTATCCCTGAACGTTTGACCCATGAAGCAAGAGTTCTTTACCGCTGTGTCTGCCAAAGACCCTAAATAAGTTATTCCTCACTGCCGCTGATGAAGAGAAACACAGTGGACCAGGGACTAACAGACAGATCCTTTCAACTTGAACCTTTATTGACTATTTTGTTTTGGCAAGAGCTGGTGCTCATTTTATTTAGATAATAATCAGTTAAGATGCATTTACTGAATTGATAAAGTTGCCAGTGGTGATCTCATTATTCATATTCTACAAATACAATAGTGCAAATATAATGCATTACAAGTATGCCACATATTATAATATTTATTTAAAGTACATTTGTTATGCAAACAGAATGGCCCTGGACAGTGTTACAGTACATTCATGTTAACGTATTGGATTATTAAGTGTAAAAAGTGGTAATGTTGCAGAAGAATTCAAGTAAAGTACAAGTAGACCTACCTTAAAATTATATTCTTATTTATTTACTTAGCTAAGGTGGAGCCACACATTTACATTTGGAATGGTTAAAAGTTTGGCTGAGTCGGGTTTTAGACATACAAACTACTTGTAAGAATTAAAAAATATAATTTATAATATCAATTGTTCCCCCTGAATATTCCCCCTCTATAAAGTTATATTTAGCCTCTGCGCTTAATGACTGTCATGAACGAGGGGAACAAAAGAGTATCAAGACTCCCAGATATTTGGCTCCTTTTTGTCAGTTTATAGTCATAAATAAATATAATTATTAAGAAACTTAACCCTAATGTTCTGTTTGGAGATCCCCTTTAACAACGCAAAAGACACTCTTAAAAATGTATTATCCCCATGCACATAAAGACTTCATCAGAAAAGCTTTCATTGAAAAGATGAAACATTTCAAAAGTATGCTAAAGAAAATCTAAAGTGTATATTAAAGTAAGTATAAATATGGGAAAAGTATATGCGTAATAATCAGTATAATGCAAAACAGTTCAACAGCACCACACACTATATCCTCTATTATATAATACCATAAAATGAATCAACAGCATTTAAAACATTTTAACATTATAAACTCCACAATGATTTATTGCAGATGTATTGTATTAGACTCCATTAGTTGTGTATGTGTACATGTTAAGCCCATATGGCACAAAGGCTAAAGCATGACTTATTCCCCTATTTGGTGAGAAACAATGCCATATGTTAATGTGTACATTGTGTCCCCTTCATTCAATGTGTCAACAAAGTGTGTGGCAAAGGAGAAGTCACTTCAATAATGTTCTACATAATGCAGATAAATGGGATACCCGTAATGCAGCAGTGGGGTTTGCAGACCCTAAACATTGAGGAAGTAAAGCCAATGTCACAAACACACAAGGGCTGAACTTGAAACTGAGCAAAGAACTCTCTCCTTCATGCAACAGTCCTGTCACCAAACCTGTGCTACGGTGTTATTATTCTTCATTACATGATCACAGGGAAGTACTACAAATCAATGTAATAGTTATGTCACATCACACAATCACTTTAGAAAATGTTGTATGGCTTAATTACTAATGTGTCTGGTCACAATGGCAGTTATAGCCCTGTCTAAACATATAACAATATTATGTTGTTTAATTAACAGGCTACCTTGGTAGCCAAATGGTTACGGCACATGCAATATAACCGCAACATCTGTCGTGTTGTTTGATTCCGGCCTTAGTTGCGACCCTTATTGCATGTCATTCATAACCCCCTCTTTCTACCTCATTTATAAACTGTCCATCAACAAAAAAATGTAAAGACTACATTTAAGGCTAATGCAGTAATATATATTAAACACACAATTCTATATAAAATACAGCTTTATATAGATTTCCACTTCAGGCATGGATTGAAGAAAAAAAATCTTCCGTTGCTTTATATTTCATTTTACGATGTGAGGGAGAGGTTTAGGGTCAAAACTACTTGTGTTGCTCACACCACTTCCCCTACTTCTTAAATGTGTCTCTATACAGGAAATGTACATAAAGTATTTAACCACCCATGTGAACACCTACAAGGGGTCGTTTGTGGTGTTTTCCCGTTGAGCAATAACCGTCGAGCGCTGTTGATTTACTTATGTTCCCTGCACAGTAATAACTACATGGAAAGCAGTAACTGCTTGAACAGTTAGTTTCCTGTCAGCATGAGACTAACTGCTCAACGATGTGCTGCCTGCTGCTCTGCAGCGATACATTTGATGGAACAATTTCATCACGCTCACTATTTAGGCTATGGATTGATGATAGTGATTGCTGTCAAATCTCAACAGTTTAAACTTCTTGAAACATGCAAGTTTTTTATTCCTCTAATAACCGGTGGACAAAGTACTGGAAAAGCCTCAACACAGAAATGAAAAATGTGCTGCATTTAAATTATGTAAACACAGACTTTTTCAGAAGTATTACAGATAGTATACTCTTATGATTGATATAATAAACAACAATATAAATACTGATGGTGGGACTATAGTTTAAATACTTTAAAAGGTGAGGTAGTTTCAACGAGTGGTTACCAAACCGTGGTTCAAGCCCCTCACAAAGGGTCAAGAGATAAATCTGGGGGCTGGTGAGATGATTATTGTGGTCGGACAACTAGACATTGTTTTCTTGTGAAGGGTCCCAAAAAAAGGTTTGAAACTACTGATAATAATCATCTTAAACATGCCATTGTATTCTATGAATTTATGTTTTTAACGTAAATATTGAATTTGCATTTACAGTATATCTGTCAAACAAATGCCGTGGAGAAGAAAAGACAATATTTGAGTCTGATTTATAGTGCATCAAGTAGAATAAAATACATGGTTTTCTTCAGCAAAAGAAAGGTATGAAATGAATGTCATCAATAAAAGGACCGAGAAATTATTCATATGTAAAAGATGGAACAAGTTAACAAAATATGTTTCTATACTTATAACACATTGTAATATTGCATTCCCGAAGTAAATTAAGTGTGTTACTGTGCAATAACTGTATGGTGTGCATCCAATACACATATAGTATAACACTAAAGCTTTTGGTGCAGCTGACTGAAACTTTACTTTACGCTGATTGAATAGTGTCTGTTTTTTATAGTATGTTTGCTTTTTATTTCTTCTGTTTAATGTAACTTAGCTGCTGTAACACAGCAATTTCCCATTGGGTTTTAAAAGTTGCCTACTCCATCTATGTTTCCAATAACTTCAACTTGGTTGTTAATTTCCTATATTATAGTGAGAAAATTGCACTATGTGTCTCTTAAATTAATATATTGAGTATAATTTTAAAAGGTTGTTAGTAGAGAAGTTCCATAAGAAATTTTCAGGAGGTGATGTTGGGATCCCATTACAAATAAAACACAGTTGTGTCTGGTTAAAAGTTTATGTTTTAGGCATGTAACGTGTTAGTGCACTGAATGTGTCCACTCCCCTCCAGTAGATGAAGGCAAGTGCATTGAGCATTGGTTTGCAATCTGCCAACACACACAGAAGAAGAAAGCCTAAAGCAGTTATTTAGGCTGTGATGTCACGTGTAAGCACCAACAAGGTAGAACTGGCTGAGATGTCAGATTTTCCATTCAACAGATTTTTAAAATACCAAAGTGTGTGGATGCTATAGGTGGTTCTCACATCCTAGAACATCCACAGTACCAGATTCCTGCAACAGAAAAGGTTGACACTCCCTAGATGGGAATGTGACACCAATGTGCTCTGGAAATCACCTTGTTGGTCTTGGGTCAGAACTACTCATTCTTCTCTGGCAGAATTGGAACCATCTGTGGTAGTGATGAAGGTATATTTAATTATTCTCACTGCAGATAAACCCTATCCTGACACTGACTGTCAAACAAAAAAACAAGTTGCTCTTGTTGCGTTGGCAAACATGCCTTAGAAGGGTTGAAAGGTAATTGGGAATGTCTTTGTAATGGTAATGGTAGCTGTTCATACACCAGCAATAGGAACTCTATATTCTTGTACATTACTCAAGTCTCATTGTTTAAAGATGAGATGACACAGTCAGTATAACATTCGACTATGCAGTACCTTACACACGCAAAATGTGTTCTACGTACTCCTAAATAGGTATGTTTGATATGAATAATAGGGGGACAACTAGCATGGTGAACATATAAAAAACAATAGAAATGTTACGGGACAGGAAGAGGAATAATAAAGACTATGTTAAGTATAGTCAGTATATCTAGAGACTATTTATGTGTATGTGATAACTGCACAAAGGTTTTTGTTGTGATCGCAGAGGAGCTTTATTAGCAGGTCAAATTAGACATGGGAATTGTCATTGTTTTTGCAGAAAGGCTTGTTTTAAAAAGATGTGCCCGTCAAAGCAAACAAAAGTGTGTCAGGACTCAAAAACAGGACCCAAGAGCACGACTCAAAAATTCAGGGCAATCAAAAGGGTTTAATTTAACAGGAAATCATCAACAATTCCAAAGAAACAAAGTTCAACATAGAGCTGCTGATGAGCAGGAAACTAAGATTGTGTTTAGAAAATCGCAGCTATGCTGGGAAAAAGACTTGATCAAAGTACAAACACAACCACAACTATGCTGGACCTGCAAACCAGGAAAAAAGACTACACTAACATGAACAGGGCTTACTTTAACTAGAAGGATCAGGATGAGACTCGAGACACGACGATCTGACACGAGACACAGGTAGACGCAGGCTTGAAATACATGAGGAAACGGGGAACAGGTGACACAATCAGGGGTGAAGCAGACAATCACACTAACAGGAAACACCGAGGCAGGAAATAAAGTTTCTGAAACGAGAAAGGACAGTTACTACAAAATAAAAGCGGACATGGAAAACAGGACTAAAACATCAAACTTAACATAACCGACGAGACATGACAAAGAGCGTCCAACTATTGACACAAAGTGCCTGTCACAGGCGACAGAAAGGTGAACTCACGTCTCATCAAAGCTCACAAAAAAGGAGTGTTTAAAACTGTTTACATAAAGTGCCAACATTTTCCGAAGAGATTGGAAGAGTTGTGCACCGTGAACAAAAGAACCGTACAGTTACTCTGTTGTGAAAGGCATGCGTCCTTTCCATACACAGTAGTGGTAATTAAGTACATAAACTACTGAATAACTTGCTTACTTTCACTCTTGCAAGGTTTTGATGCAAAACGCTCACACGTAGTGGGGAATTTTTAAACAGTACTATTATTATAGCCGTTTGGTTAGTGAAAGTAGAAATAAATTGTGCACTCAGTCAACTATTTCCATTCAGTGCTCATCACAGCATACAAAAGGGCCGCATTTACAACTATTAACACAGGTTATTTACATGCAAGTCTGTCTGAGTGACAACTTGTATTGTATACCCATAAAATGATAACAATACCAAAAAAGTGCTGAGTTCGACGCAAATAATATGAATGAAAATTGTGAGTGTACCACTGGACTTCTACTCGCCGTCATATTGCACAGCGGCTACTGCTTCAAACGCCATGCTGCAAACCAGGATGGCGGGAACACGTTATATCGCAGTAATGCCCTGTTAGCACCGTTGCTGTTGTTAGCACATTAGATGCTCCCCGCCCAGGCAGGCAATCACTTTTCAAGTCTTGTAGCATCAGTTGTATTTACATCGCATTATATTGAAGAACATTTGCTGTGAAAATTACATAAATATTATATTTGTTCTAGATCTAGGCACAACAAATGTGTGGGTATCACCGTAAAAAGGTACAGAGGTCAGCTCTCTACAAGCCAAGCTCGCATTAGCTCTCTCTTTCTCATCTCCATCACTCTGAGCAACACGCATCGCTCATCATTCATGTCCTTCTGCTTCATTTCCCTTGTGCATTCAAGCAGCTCCCTTGTTGCCTGACTGGACGTTTTGTGCTTGCCGCTCTGGGATAAAACACACCCTTAAAGGCTAACCATTTGGCATCCCATCCAGGACAGTTTACCTGAAACCTCCATGCTTATGTTATCCAATTTGCTGATCTTGACTCCATCCTTACATGCTTTCAGCTGTTGGTTGCAAAGCCATAAAAACAGCCATGGGAGTTGTATAATCTTGAAATTCTGTATAAAACATAATTAGTCGTTAAAGAAAGAATCGGTTCCTTCTTAGTTTCACAAGCTCTTCTACTTGGCATATAATGGTCTTTTGGTCCTCTGATCCTTCAATGGCAAACTTGTCTCTACTAGTCTGAAAGTGCAGAGTAAAGATGGAAATATGTTTGTTTAATGCACTCATTTGAGTAGTATCTTATATCTTGCTCGAAAAACAGCACTGTTAAAGCTCTGCAAACATGATAATTAGGATTACTTTTATTTGGAACCCATGTCCCTTTCAGGTGCATCCTCTCCACAGAGAATATCATCTGCATGACTGAAAAACAGCAGCAGAAACATGACTTTGGTCCGCATTGCCAATGAAACTCACTTTGTAAAGGTCGTCTATTGGACCCAGCTGTGTCTGAAGCTGGTTCTGGGTCCTTGAACCTGCTTCCAGCCTCTGACCTGAAACTGGCCTCCTTCCCAATGGCACTGCCTCCTTCTCTGTTCCTCCTGCCTCAAAGGCTGACCTCATTGGTCTGGCCTCTATTCATTGAATGTGTTGTGTTAGAAGTAGGACAAATAAATGTGAATTTTTCAGGGGTCGAAAGTTCAGCATTGGAGATCTGGAGACATAGTATAAAACTTGTAATGTTATATATTTATATATATATATGTGTGTGTGTGGGTGTGTGTGTAAGTATATGTGCATGTATATGTTCTTTATGCATGTGTATATATATATACATGTATATGTGTGTGTGCGTGTGTGTGTGTGTGCGTGTGTCTGTGTTTGTGTGTACGTGTGTGCGTGTGCGTGTATACATGTGTGCGTATTTATATACTCGTGTGTACCAGGAGTTATTGTATGTATTGCGATGTAACATATCAACACGTACGTTGGGTTATAGTTATTGTTTGATTAATCCTCACCTGGGAAATGTTATTTCCTGCTCTTTGGTTTGGGCATTTCTTTCATTGGAGCATCTGACGGCAGCACAGATTCCGGCATTTTCTTCTCCTCTCATTTGAACTGTCCCCAGCGGCGTGGCAGAGTAGTGCTCCACTAGCCTCCGGCTCCTCTTCTTCTCTGGGATCTTCCGGCAGATGACATCCTTTCTGTTGCCCCACTGCTCTCTCTACCGGTTATAACAATCCACTGTTTTCCTATTGTAGAGTATACAGACATGTTAAATAGCACGGTTGCTTTCTAAAACCTTGCACCCCCATAATCAGAGCTTTAAAGTATGTGCACTATTGTCTCATTTTCACTAAATAAAATTACTTGTAAGATGTTTCAAACTGACGAATAGTTTACTATTCAAGTTAATACTATTATAGCTGTGACCAATTCGCAATCTACTCGTAATATAGTTCCACATAATCTCTCTTGGCCGTCACCGCCTCCCGTGCTCACTTTCCCACTTCCTCGTTTTCCGTGCTCCATGTGTGTGCTGCGAGCCTAAAGTTTATGTCTTTCCCTTGACTGGCTACCCCGAACTAGTTAATTATATTTCATACACATGGTTTGGGCCATTTCTTGCGGTTTCTGTTCTTCCCCGATTCATACACTATATGTATGTTACTTTCTGTCGCATTATTCCTCTTGAATGATCCGACGTCCTCCCATTGACCCCACTGCTGCAAATGTTGCCTCTAGATTTAAACTATATGTAAATGCCATTATCCCTATAACTGTAATAATCCTAAACATATATTTAGATATTTTATTTTCCCTTCGGGTCCTCCGGCTTCCAACCGGATGTAGCGTGTCGTCTATATCTACGTATGGGTGGTGTCTGTGGACACAATGAGTTAAGCTAGCAGTTGAACCGGACGGCGTGTTCTCTGCTGCTAGCATTTTTATCGAACTGCAGATACAAAACAGGGTGAGCTACATATCTTAAATATATCGATCTACATGATTGCATCAGCGGTTATGCCACGTAACATCGGCTCGCTCGCTCGTGGGCTCAGACGTTCAGTTTATTTGTTTTACCGTCGTCGCGGTTGTGCAGAATGTGCTAATGCTAATGCTGTCTGCTAACAAAGCTAGCGTGAACCTCCGCGGGGGTTAGGATCCTGGTTATAAGATTACGTGGTAACTATTGGTGTTAACTAAGTTCAACACTAAAACAGTGAGCTCGTGCTCGTTACATCGTTACGTCAATCGGACGAAACGGCGTTGTAAATTAATCGACTCCGTTACACGAGAGTCTCTGTTTCCTCGAACGTTGTGACGCACGAGCTAACGAATTCCAAATACTTCTGGTTTGCTAGTTAGCATCAGCGTGGTGATGTGCAGTCAAGACGAGATGTTGAGTAGAAGGATATTGCAAACAATGTAGTCCAATTAATGTGGTCGTTACATCTGTGAGACAGTTTTAACTCTTCAATGGTTTTGTTTGGATTTCAATTGCAAAAATTGTGTTTTTGAAGAGACCGCTTTTTTTTAACGCTCTGTCGAGCGAGTGACCTACGAGTAACGCGAGTGAACACACCGAGATTATATAGACATTAAATGGATTTGTTCACCTGTATTTTACAAAAAGATCAGGTATGTGGCTCTTACTGTATTGTCTTTTCTTTTCAGGCACATCTGACTGTAGGACTCGAATAAGGAGATATTTTAATCGGTGGAAATGAGTAAGTTGCGACGAGTTGTTACTTTACGTTAACAGACATAAATGGTCCGACTCGAAACACCACGATCTTTCCCGCCAGGAATTTATCTAGCTGAGGTGATACGCCACCTCGATCGTGACATTCCTAGTTATCAATTTGTTAACTGACCATTACTTAAACACATCTAGTAAGTGTGTATGCCATGTTCTGTTTCGTATATAACTGGGATCCCTTCACTACTGGTGGAATCCACAGAAGTGTTGGCAGATTGTGGCCCTGGTGGGAAATGGTCTCTGATCGTTAACCTGATACTGATGGATAAATGTTTGCAATAACAGCCCCTCAATACTATATTAAGCTAAACACTACTACAATAATAAATACTTTGAGAAAACGATGTAATTCACTTAACATTTAAATGTAGCACTTGTTGGTTGTGCTGATTATTGTGGGTTGGCTGATTTATTTATTTATCCACACTGTTACGAGACAAAGTCGGCATCATGTTGGATATGCATAATCAATGTTCAGCTTAAGTTAGTGTGATGAGCAGCATTTAACCTATCCCTCTGTTTATATTTCACTTTCTTTTAGGTCAAAGTGACCAATTCCCCCTTGACTGCAAGGTTTATGTTGGGAATCTAGGAAACAATGGAAACAAGACTGAGTTGGAAAGCGCCTTTGGGTACTATGGTCCTTTAAGAAGTGTCTGGGTTGCCAGGAATCCCCCCGGCTTTGCTTTTGTAGAGTTTGAAGATCCTAGAGATGCGAACGATGCTGTGAAAGAACTGGATGGAAGGTAACTTTCTGCCCATTTCTCAGTCGTTGTTCCTTTTTGTTCTACATGATTTGCACGTTCTCAGGGATGTGATGGACTTCTCTTTAGGCACATGTGTGGCTGTCGGGTGCGTGTGGAGTTATCCAATGGGGAAAAGCGCTCACGGAGCCGTGGCCATCCTCCATCCTGGGGTAGGCGGCCTCGTGATGACGTAAGGCGACGTAGTAGTCCTCCGGTCAGGCGCAGGTATGCATTTCCTACTGAACTGTTACATTTACTGTTTTTATTTATTCTCATTTGCACTTTAAACAAATTGTTTTTCAGCACAAATTACACAGTAATTTTATTCCCCACACACTGTATGCAATATATTGTTAATCTATCAAAATATTAGTTTGGCAAGGCTTTTTTAAATCTGACAACCTTTCAGTGATAAATTTTCTCCAAACTATTACACCTCCGAGTTTAGTTGACCAAGTCAAAATAAAGTAGAAATAAGTTTCATAGCTATGATCTGAATTGTCACTCACAATATAATAGCACACATTATAAAATGAGTTCATCATTATTCTGTGAATCCGCCTCCTTCAGGATTTGGTATATTGGTGTCACTCATTTTGGTGTTAAAAGAATCTAAAATAACCAGATTGACACTTCATAGTTTCATTGTTTCCAGGGGTATTTTTTTAATCTTTGCTAAATTTGACAGTTTATGTCTCAAAATGCCAAACTCTATTAGGCTGATATTGCTTTACGGGGACATCTTAAGAGGCAACGTTTGCACTTCATAATCCATCCAACATTTTTATAGGTAATTTCTAGAATTACATTCTGCAGGTGTACATTTTGTTTTCTTTCTGAGTTCAGTTGCCATCTATTAATAAAACTGAACCCCGTTGCAGAGTCACCACCACGCTTCTCACCATCTGAGTCAGTCAACTAGTCTTCTTTCAGCATCATGTGACTGCTGACCAGGGAGTCCCACTCAGCTTGGCTGGTGTTGTCAAATGACCACGGCGCACCGCCAGTCGTCAGGTTCCACCAACCGTTTGGTTCCTGAGCATGCAGTTCGCAACATCCTCCGCCTCTTCCTCCAAGCTTAATCCAATCGACAGCGGCCCACTTCACATTATCAACCAATCGGCGTCTTTACTCGATCTATTCTCCACAACTCCGGTATCAACGGGAACAGCCCTTGGCTTACACCCCACTCGACCTTCCCCCAAAAAAGGCAGGGAAAATCTACAACTACCCCTTCCAACCAGCCACCAAGCAACTTCATATCGGCAACATTTGCATCATGTTGCAAATCCTCTCTGCAATTCGACTTCCCTCACCATCAGTCTGGGTTCCTTGCGTCATATCTATCTTGTCCTAATCCCCCAAAATAGTAAGTTACTTTTATCCTGCTCTTTGTAGTTGTTATGCTTAATCTAGCTTTCAAAGGTGCTTGACAGTTTTCGCTCAGCAGTTAAGTATTTCAGAGCAAGTTTAGTGCAGAGTTGCACAAATCTACTGATCAAAGTTGTGGTCAAGGAACTTTGCCATCAGTCTTCTATTTTTATTTGCAAAAATTAACTACATTTATTTGATGTTCACCACCTAATTGGGCTGCGCATTTTCATGGTTCGACATTAAGCCACCTTGATTTTCATCTATTGGAATAAAGCGTTTTTTTTATTGCTTTAATATTCAAGATATCTTCTCTCCTAGTGCTTAATTAATCCTATTTAGAATGTATTTTATTTCCGAGTTGTTCTTGCAGACATCATTGGAGCCAACTCGTGTAGGTTATGCAATAGACCCAAGTCAGTGGTTCACAATATGCCGTATATCCAAGTTTCTTAGAACTAAAAGTAAGTGCAGTCAAAGTGTCTCTCGGGCCACTGTGTAGAGAAATGTACTTGGATCATGGACTGTGTAGCTCCCTGACTCGGGCGGTCTTTGTCCAGTGCAGTTGAAAAGCAGTTTTAGAGCATTCTTGAAGCAGACCGATCCAACACGTTTCGCCCAATTGCCATAATTTAGTTGTGTCCAAAGCAAGCCTTAATGTCGACCCCTGATTTTGTTCTCTATTATGAAATCTGGATCCACAATTGGTGCTCATTGGACAAAGTTTCCTTTTTTAAATGAGTTGATCTTGATGCAGTTCATGGAGGCAACAGACACTACGTGTAACTATGTTTCCACGTGTAATCCATGTGTCTAAGGATCAAGAATACACAAGATTTAATTAGTGATAGGAGGGCAAAATCTTTCCTAATTTCTTTTTCTTTGCTTCGTTTTTTCACTTGACGTTCACTATAGGAGGAGGAGCCGCAGTCGCAGCAGGTAAGCTTGTTACAACCGTCTTATATTTACACTGTTTGTTGATAAATAATGGTAAAAATTCATGTGCCTTTTTTTTGGTGTGGTTCCCCAGGTCTCTTTCTAGAGACAGAGGGAGACAACGATCTGTCTCCAGAGACAAGAAGGCCCCAAGATCCATCTCGCGGTCAAGGAGGCAAGTTTAAGTCATATTGGAGTATTTTTGTTTTCAGTTATTTTGCACTTTAATAAACAAGTTTTTTATTTTACAGTCGTTCCCGGTCAAATGACCGAAAGTGAGGACCTCGGACGATCATTCATCTGCGGATCTTGCTATGGTTGGGGGGAAATAATAATTTTTATAGTCATGTTTTTCTTTTCTCCTGGGTTGGTCAAGTTGCATATTGTGTATTGGCAGTCTGTTGATTTAACGACAAAGGACTAGTCTTTTTCTCCTAAAGCAAATTCTATCTTACCCTGCATGTTTTGAAATGGAATACTGGTTTATTTAGTTTTACATTACCATCCTGTTTTTTATTTTTTTAACTGTTGAATTTAAAATTCATGTAATGTTTTTATTTACTTTTTAATTTCTTGGTTGACTCTTAAATTACCGGCAATGCTGACAATGTGAGATACACCAGTAGGAGCATGCTTGATGCCAGTAATGAAAATTGGACTGGCGACAAATGTTGTTCAATACTGGCACAATGCAGGCTCTCAATAAAGCCCAAACATCTGTAACTGTGTTTTACCTGTCACTTTTGCACAACAACAAAAAATCATTAACTCTAATCTACTTTTCTTGACACTCTGAGCTGATAATTTGTGCTGCAGATAAACAACTTGTTCAATAAATGGTTTTCCAAGGTGACTATCTTGCTTGTGTTCAGATAAGATTAATCAATAACTATTTTGTCACGTAAATATTGAACAAAACTCTTCAATCGGTTCAGGAAGTACTGCATATTGTAGACTCTGCAGCCCACGCAGGAAGTCCTCATTGTTTCAGTAAAGTAAACGCCTCTCTTGTGAAATGTGTTGGTCGTGCCAAGGAAGACCTGACATTGCGAATCAGCTCATGATGCGAGACGACCGCTTTCGGTGGTAAGTGTGGCGTCGTAACCATTGCATAGGAGGCTTAAACATGTCTTAATTTGTTGGTTCAACCAAATGTATGCATTTACTATTCTAATTGACAATAATCGAAATAAATTTAAATGTTTACCAGAGAAAAAAACGTATTGTTTACTATGTTTTGTAAAAGCACAACTCGGTTATTTATGGTGATGTTATAAATGGATATAAACTTGTTATGCTAACTTGTTGCATGACTGACTGTCTCAGGCTTTGAGAGAAGAGAAGACATGTCTGCAAGTGCAAACAAAAAAAGGCTTGGTTCACGTCGCAAGGCAGCGGAACAAAATGAAATGTCAAAGACGGATGACTTGCATGTCACGGCCAGTACCTTTGCAGCGCAGCCTCACATGCAAGAAGAAAATGAGCGGGTCCGGAGAAAATTGGGCTCTCGTCGAAGAAATAAAGAGCGTGTGAAGGACTCGGTGGCTGATTCAGACCAGGAACCCAGAGAGGAAGTTGAGCACACGACCCGGGGACACGCTCTCCAACCTGAGAGGCAGGCAGGCGCTTCACCCGACTACTCTTCTGAGCCTCAGGATGCAACCACAACAAACTGTTCAGAGGCTGACGGGGAGAGTCTCAGTTCCAAAAGAGAAAATCTGCCAACAGACCCTGAAGTGATTTCTGAGTCTTGTACATTAGTGAAAAACGTGCAGGAAGGAATTGAGAAATCTGACATTCACAGTGAGGAAGACAAAGAAATTGCACATCTTGCAGGCATCTCGGAGTTAACTAGTTTAAGTGGTATTTTCTGTCCAATAGTTGATCAGCAACTGATTGACGGATCAAATTGCACGGAAATGCCAGAAGGTACACGGGTCACAGAAAATGAAGGCAAGGAAAGAGATGACAACACAGAATTGTTCTTTTCTACCACACCGGAGAGAACCACGCAACATACTGAACTGTCCAGTGTTTGGAAAGAAACAATTTCCTCACCAAAAGATGAGTTGCCTACAAAAGTCAAAGAAAATGAACATTTAAATGAATCTGAAGTTGTCGATGCTCATTCAGAAGATGCTGTAAACGAAGTGCATGACAATGAGATTAAGCTCATGGATATGCATGACATGTCTTACTCATCTGAAAGTAAGATGCATGACGCCACAGACAATTCTGAAATATCTGGAAACCCGATGAACCAAACTGGAGTCTTTGAAACAAACCAATCTGAGTTGATTGTGAAGAGTATTCATGATTCACCCACAAATCAGGAAGTTTCAATTCCTGATCCCCTACAGGTGGAAAATGTTAAGGCATTAGAGTGGAACAATGAAGATGATACCAACGATGATTTTCATTCAGAGGTTGCTGTAAACAAACTGCGTGAACAGGATGTTGAGCCAAAAGAAAATCAAGAAATGACTCAACTGGATTACTCACCGGAAAATGTAATTCAGAATCCCACAGAAAGTTCTGTAATAATTTCTGGAAACCTGATAAACCAAACTGAAGTCAGTGACACATACCAATATCCTGATGATTTTTCCACCAATCAGGACCATTCAAATCCTGACAACATACAAGATGAACCTCCGACAGAAGGAAACCCTGTTGAGGCCTCAGAGCAGAAAAACAAGGATGTTCATGTTTATGAAAGCAAGGAGCCACAAATCAGCGACATGGAGAGAGTTGACACTGCACTGAGTCAGGTGTTTGAGATAGAAGGCAGAGCAGAGGATGATACAGAACCCAGTGCTAAACAAACATGTCAGCAGGAACAGGAAGGACTCCTCTCTGGAATAAAGGAGAGTGCATCTTCTTCACAAACCCTGCAGTCAGAGATAAATGTTCATTTTGACTCCCAACCTCAGCAAAACGACACCAGCTTCAACTCTATTGGGAACAGAAGGAAACTGGGGTCTAGTCGTAGGAATAAGAGAAGACAGCATATCAAAGACTCTGTTGCTGAATCAGACCATGAACCTGCAGAGGACGTTGTTGGAAATATCAGTGATAATGAAACTCTTGAAACAACAGAAATGACAATAGCAGCAGAGACAGCAGCGCAGGAAAAATCAATAGAAACCTTACAGCAAGGAACGGAGCCATTTGACACTACTCAGACTGAAGATGTTAGTGGTCAAGTTAAAGAAAGTGCACAAGACGGCACACTTGTTGGCATCAACAACATCAATATTTCGGGTTTACAGTCGAGTTCAACACTTGATCAACAGACAATCGAACAATTAATGTTCAGGGAGATGCCAGATGAAGAAGTTCCCAACGAGTTTTCTGTGACAGAAAAAGAAAATGAGGAAATTGATGAGAACACAGACAGGTTCAGGCAGGATGGAAAGTTACAGGGCAAATATTTGGTGAGTCAGGATTTAGAGTCTTCGATCACACCTGAGATAATAACAGAAAAACACATCAGCAAAGAGCAAACAGAATACGAATGCAATGTTGAACAAGAAATACTTTCATCGCCAAAAAAAGAGTTGCAGGCAAATGAGGAACGAAATAAGATCTTCAACCCACCTGAAGTCAAAGGTGATTATCATTCAGAGGTTGAACCAACACAAACAATTGGGCAATTCATTTTCAGGGAGAAGCCAGATGAAGAAGTTCCCAACGAGTTTTCTGTGACAGAAAAAGAAAAGGAGGAAAGAAACAAAGACACAGACAGGTTCAGGCAAGACGGAAATGTACAAGGCAAACATGTGATGATTGAGTCACACGTGAAAACAAAAGATTTAGAGTCTTCTATGGAGGGAGGGACAGAAAAAAGCAGTCTTGAAGAACATAATGAAATTAAAAGCAGTGTTGAGCAGGCAGACTTGTCATCATCAGAAGAGAAATTGAGGAACATAAATGAGGAACAAAAGGAGCAAGTCAACTTATCTCAAATTAGAGGAACCTGGCATTCACAGGATGTTGTAAATAAAGAACACAAAGAGGAGACCCAGCCAACAGATATGGAAGAAATGCATCAAATGGATAACTTATCAATTGACAGTGAATCGAATTTACAAAAATTGCAATCAGAAAGTAATGGTGCTGGTGAAATGAGAACAAATAGATCAACTGTAAATGACAAAGAAAACACAGAAAAGATGTCGGAGGAAGACACAATGTTGTCACAGAATGTGTGCGTCAAAACAAATGTGACAGATATTACTTCAAGCTCGGGCGAAGATGAGTCCAATAAGGAAGTCACTGAGGAGGAACATCTCATCGTAAAAGAGACTGAGGATGTAGGTCAGCTGGCAGGATGTGACACACTTCAAATGGACTTGATTCAATCACAAGAAGTCTCATTTTTGAAAGATAAGTCAGACATGCAGAGTAGTTCACATCACTACGATGTCACCGCCAGGTCTCACACTTCAGATGAAGCCTTTGATGTCCAAAACACAGAAGCTTCACACTTTGACAAAGAAACTATTACGCAACAGACCAATGAAACATCAGGAACTGTTGGAAATGTCACAGTTAAAGACTTTAAAACAGGAGCCGAGAGTACAATGTATGTACGGACTTATGAACAGGATGAAGACGCAGCACAATTAGAAGATGCGACAAAGAAAGAAAACAAAGCTCAAGAGATTCCTGTTTCAGAGGAAATGTGTTCTGCTCCGCACAACACAACTGACACTTCGGCTACATTTGACATTGGCTTCAAAGATGAAAACCTCCGAGCAGAGCCAGCTGTGGATGTGTCGGAGGAAAGTGGAATTACCAGCCAGCAAGAGATACAAGAAAAAAGTAATTTAGATGACAGTGAAAATGTGCCTGTAAGATCCAAACAGAAGAGGAGAAAGATGGGCTCTACTCGCCGTTCTCAACTCAACAGTAAACCAGAGGAAAAGAGAGTCGAGGCAGAACAAAGTGACAGAGAAGCTGACAAGATGGAAGTAGTGGAGGAGTTAACGATGATTGCAACTGCAGAGGTATCGCAGAATGAAAATGCAAAACCGTCACTGAGTCTTGTGTATAAAGAACAAATGGAAACCACTGAAAACAGCACTGTGGACGGTCAAAGCTCTGACCTGCAGAGCAACATGACGTTGGACATAGATTATTCAAAGGTTCTCCCTCCTGAGCAATCTGGCTCCCACAATGAAGACGTTGTTGATCCCGTTAAGTCGGTTCAGGCAGCGGATGTGAGTGACAGGGAGAGCAATGTAGATGTTAGTTTGGAGCCACCACAGATAGATGAGAAGATAGATGAGAAGCATATCGCTGGAAGAAACCCAATAACTCAATTGATGTCTGCAAATACGAAAGTTACGACAGACACTGGTATCTCAGGGGAGGGCGTAGCGTCTTTCTGTGAGACCACACAGAGTAGCCAACATGACGAGGAAAGGCCAGAGAATGTAAACGTATTACTGGACCAAGATTTGAAATCCACAGAAGCTTTTATTTTGGTAGATTTAGAAGAAGTTCAATCTGCAGTGAAAGGAGGAGCTGGAGAAGAGCATATAACTGCCGGGGCGAGTATACAAGAGCCGGACATCGCAAATGAAGGAGCTCACGAAAGAAATCTAGAGATGAAAAATGCAAGTTCGTATTTAGATACAAGCAGCAGGAGAAGGAAGATGGGCTCCACCCGCAGAAATCTCAGAACAGGATCCAAACAAGAAGACTTGTATCAAAAGCAGGATATGACTCATGAAGCAACAGAGACTGCAACTGATGTTGGAGATGAAAGAACTGAAAGTTTCTCAGACATTGTAAATGATGAGCTACAACTTGATGGAAAACACAAAGACATTGGCTCTGAAACAATAGAGTACAGCCACACTGGGGAGTCTCACAAACTTCTGGCCGACCAACCATCTGAAGAAAATCCTGTTTCTCAAGGTCAAATATTAGAACCCGAGCATCAATTGACTCCCAGTTATCTTCCTTCAACGCCATCCACTTCTCCCAAACTCGATTTAATATCCGAATCAGCATCTGGTGGAAGAAGAAGGAAGATGGGATCTCACCGGAAGTCGCATGGACACCAAGACAATGACAACCCAACTGCAAGAAAGGACAGAATAACAGATACACAACACGAGAGAGATGGCAGAAGTGTCGGAGAAGAAAGTGCCATCAAGACCGAGGAGCTGAGAGAAGAACGTTTGGGCCTGCTCAACATATCAAAGGTAAGCAGCAAATCCTTCTTCATTTACTATCCATTCGTTTCTTGTAAAACATTTACATTATGATTGTTTTACATTGTATTGAAACAGCTGTTGTGTATGTATAATTCAGAGCCTTTTGGACTGAAGTGAATGATCATCTTTATCAGTAAATGTTGTGCTGTGCTTTCTACCTAATGAATAGAAAAAAATAGATTAGCTGCAAAGTCAACGTATAGAGGCGAGTGGGTGCGATAGGCATGTTTGACGCGAATTGCGTGGCACGAAAGATTTGCCTCTTTCACCTCAAGTTGAAATATTTTAACTTTGGTGAAAAATTTGCCCGACGGCGAGTTGCAAAAGCCAATCGGCGTTGAGATGCTCCTCCGTTGGTGAACCTAACTGGCTGCTGCTGCTCTAACGGCGCTGGAAGCCGCAGTTATCCAGACATAGTCGGTGAAATTCACGAGCTGTGAGCCTACGGTGGATGATATGAAACACGAGGGCGTTAGATGTACCGACAAGTATAAAGCAGAACTAGTGGTTAGTTCTTCAGTGGTGAATGGTGGAGATGATAACGGTTTCCATGGAGTAAAGCCACAGAGATAAGCCCCGGCCCCTCCAAGGCACGAATAAAGCGAAAAGCCACAAATATTCAAGCCAAAACGCTTTTGGTGTGAACGCAGCATAAGGCAAATTAGTAATTTATAATATTGGGCTTATTAAAATAAAATGAATTGAATTGAATCTTATTGTTTGTGCAAGTGTTTGTTGTAAGAACAACAAAATAACCCAATGATCCAAAATGAACATGTGTACCACTGCTGCTTGATCTTGATCAAGTGGTGTGTGTTTGTCTAGGCCATTCAGCTTGTTTATTTTCACTTTACTCGCAGAGAAAAGGCCAAATGTTTTACTCATAATGCACATTTTCTTATTAATAAGAAGTATACCTTTTCATGTATTGAAATAAAAGCCTTGATACTTTTCTTCTGTCATATTTTACATTTCATCATTTGGAAAACAAATGAGAAAACAATATGCTGATAATCTAAATGTCTTGAATTGAAGGGGAACTCTGCTAATCTCAGAAGAATCTCCCCTTCTGTCTCCTCATGTTTGACTTTGAGATGTTTTTGTCTGTTCAGGTTGATAAAAGTCTCAAGAAGCCATTCTCTAACCTCAGCACCTCGAAGGAAGGAGAGCACTCAAGGCCCGTGAGGTGAGTCTGACACTGAGGAGCAGACATATACACAACAAGAAATATAAATAACAAGCCTTGTCCAGCTAGCTGTTGGGTTGCTATCAGAGACGGTAATTCATATCAAGATGGGCCTGATGTCGGTAAAATTAATACAGCATAATTCATTTGATCAGTTTTAGTTTTGACATCAAGCCTCCTTACAGAGTGAGGTCACTGCTGGTGTGAGTAAGGAGACAAGAGTGATGTGACCTCAGTTATTCTGATGCTCAATGTAACCAGCTTGGAAAAATATTACAAAAATGAGAAGAAAGTTAAACTAATCAGTTAAACTTTGAACTGACAGACAAATGAGGAGGGTAAGATAACTGCAGGGTGTTTACATTTGTTCTATTGTGTGCTCAGTTTGAGGCATGTGAGATCTTTGTTTGTGGGCTTTTAAATTATGATTTTCTTTTCTGGGGAGGTGTATTTTGAAAATTATTTTTTTATTTTTTTATTTTACAAATTAACAAGACAGGGCTTTAAGGATACAATACAAAGGGAAAGGAGAAAAAAGGGTAAAGAACCACAAATTAGAAAAAAAACACAGCAAATAACACATCACCAGTACATAAGTCAACCTTTAAATATTGTATTTTTAAGTCCATTTACTTTATGTTTTCTTTGTAAATTAGGATAATAATCATAATATGTATTTTATATGATTATTAAATTAAATTGTAAAAGAATACAATCTTTCCTTTTATGTAGTGTTTGTTTTCATCTAAACGTACGGCTTGTTGAGGGTACAGATGTCTGACGACTAACAACCTGCCTGTCCGTGACCATTTCCCCGTATGCCACTGTACGTACTGCGTTTAGTTGAACTATGTGTGGTTGTTCAACAGGGAGAAGACACCTGAACCAGTGACTCCACTTCGACACCATTCTGCTGAGAGTCAACAGAAGTTGTCTCTGGGTAAAACAAACATTTATACTTACACACAGCAGTTAGAGATGAGAGAGGGAAGTTTAAATGGAGAAATGTGATATGTGAACAGAAAATGCTCTTGTTTGCAGCAAGTAGCGCAGATCTGAGAAGATCAAACGCTTACAATGTGATGATGGTTGGAGACAGCAGTGTGGGCAAAACCTCCTTCATAAGAAGAGCTCAAAGTGGGAAGTTCTCTTTAGATATACCCCCCTCTATTGGTAAGATCCTGATCCTCATATTCCTACAAATGTATGTAAACCTACAGAATAATATTACATAAAGGCCCTTGGTAGGACTTGATTCCTGCATTTGGACCGTGATAGTGGAAGGAAAACCGGTGGCGCTGCAGTTGTGGGATACAGCGGGTCAAGAAAGGTGAGAATCCTGTTTCCTGTTACATTAATTGGGCACTTGCTGTTGTAACCGAACATGAACTATTGGTGGTATTGCAGAGAATACACTTTCCATAATAAGTGAGACATTTTGCATCCAGCATTAATAATAACTATTTTGGTGTTTCGGGGTCCCTCGATCTGTCCCTGTTGATGAAAATATAAGCTGATCTAGCTCCCTTCAAAAAATAAATGATGAATGTTCTGGTTTCATGTGTCTGATGACGAGCGTAGTGAAGCTCTTCGTGATGACTGGTGCTGTTGCTACAGACCGGTTGTCACTTGTTTAGCATTAGGATCGAAGCCCTTTGCCTCTCTGGTGGCCCGGTGCAGGTTTTCTTTACCCAAACTGAAGGCAGCTTCCTTGGTTCTCAGCAGTGAGCTGAGCACAGTCACAGATACTGTACGTGCAGAGAATGTTTTCCAAACGCTCGCAAAGTCTCCCTGAGGCCAGCCGGTAACCGGTTTGCCAAACCTCTGCTGGAACAGAGGTTTGCATTGAAAAGGTTGTAAGGGAATTGTTGTTGTAGAGGCAATTGTACAAATACTGTGTCTCTTCATGAAAAATGTCCAGAACATTTCTCATGGAAAAAAAGCTTCTCTGCAACTTGAACTAACCACTATCATTCGTCTGTTAGAGGCACACAATAAACACCGTAGTGGCCTTTTCCGGTTCAAGCAAGTTGTCAAATCACTAGTTAACCTGTAATCGGATTACATTTTTTCTTATCCTTCAAAGGTTTCACAGCATCACGAAACAGACGTTCCACAAAGCCCACGCATTTCTCTTGATGTATGACGTCACTTCCTCACAGAGTTTTTCTGCAGTCAGCTACTGGGCGAGCTGTATTCAGGTATGTCACTGGTTTGGTTTTGAATGTTTTTCTTTTAACAGATGTTTAAACTTTTCTTATAATTTATGGCCAGATATATTGTAAAGTTGCACTTGGACTCTCCTGCATTATTATTTTCAAAACAAATGCCAATGCAATACTTAGAAAAAATATTTTACATTCATGAGAAAGCTGTTTTTCCACAATCCAAAGTTCTGACACACCAACCAGCATTCTTTGCCATCACACAGAGCAGTCATACATGACCTTTTCTTTTAAAACTGGAAATGTCTGATCAAAGGATAAGTAAAAAAAAAGGCGATCAAGTATTTGTTGCTACAGCCAGAGACACATGGAGGTATATAAATGTAATACCCCGTCTTTATTTAAATAGTATTTATTTAAATATGTATTTTAAATAGTATTTATTTAAATATGCTCTACTAAACCTAATCTGACTATACTCTACATAAAAAAGACACATGTGTGCCTAATTATGTTTCTTAAAACAGTAGCACACATTTAAAGTAACTACAAGCAAAATGTTATAACTTTTGAATATTCATCAATCATAATTTGCATTGCCACATTGATATAACATCATATCGTATAACATTGTCCGCCTTCACTTGTGTATTTGAGAGCAAACTAAAATACAGCTCGATTCGGGGCAATAGCACATGGGACCTTATTTACACACGTTTGCCAGACTAGAGTCAGATTGGTCTATCGAGAGATGTTTTAATTGATGTCCACACAATTTTGCAGGAAGGGGCTGCAGAAGGTGTGACCATTCTACTGGTCGGCAATAAGAGTGATGGAGCAGAGCGGCAGGTTCAAACTCAGGAGGCGGAAATTCTCGCGAAGGTATGGCTCTGTGATATTACTTCCTTGCACACTTAGCTCAGCATTTAAATAAATAGTTCTGATCAAACAGTCACACTAAAGACAGCACTTTTACTTCCACAGGAATACAACTTTGAATTCATGGAGTGCAGTGCTGCCACCGGGGAAAATGTAGTTCAGTCTTTGGAAACTGTGGCCAGGTAACGCATTACGTTTTCTTTGTCTTAGCCTTGTGCCACATGTCACACTGTGCGACTTAAGGATGTTCTTGTGCTGTAACATTGCTTGTGATTGGGTTATTTTTTCAGGATGTTGAGTCAAAAAGTTGACACGAGAGGTGATACCATGGTGCTGCACAAAGAGCCCCAACCAAAAACATCAAGATGTTGCTGAACAAGATGAAAACGTACTGAAGTGGAGAAATCCTGCAGACAGTGAACATCCTGCAGTCGCTGGACTGGCATTTCAGAGTCAGTATGGACATCACACCTAAAACTGGAACTCCAACCATCTTGTACTTCAGCAATAAGGGAGGAGAGGTAGTACTGTAACGTCAATAAAGTACGTGTTCAAGGGTGTTGTTAGGCCCGACGCGCAGCAGTAAACAGGCCGTACAGTACATTATGGGCTGAATATACTACACCCCATGACTCACTCTCAACCAATCAGAATGCTTGATTTCATCTACCCGTATTATAATCAGCTGTAATACACATTGTGTTAATGTATGTAAGTTTAATTTCTTTTTCACAATTAGTGATAGCTGTTTTGTTATTTCTACCAAGCATTACAAGTACATTATTGATTTATAATTTTCAGATGGAATACCGGGGTACTATGGGTACTGCAGGGGTAACAAGACATTTAAATAAAATGTTAATAACAAATATTAAATAAATTAAATAATGTAAGTAAATTTAATAAATAAATTTAAGTTTAATAAACCAACTTTTATATTCAATATAAAAATGTAAACTGCTGTAAACTTTCCACTGCCGAAACGATGGGTTTGTTCCACTTGTTTTACACCCAACATTTTTTTTTACTGGTCGGGAGGTACTTGGGATAAAAATATATTTCAATGAGCGTACATTTTTAAAGTTATGGAATCACTTATTCATAGGAGAATTTAAGAGTAAAATATTACTGTAGTGCCATAACATATATTAAATGGAGCATTTATAGATGAGCTTGATATGTTTTGATGTACTATACTGTACAGCTGGTGCAGATTGTCTTTAGAGGCTGGTTAACGAACAGTTCTTCAGTGATCCAGTAAATCGGTATTACCTAATGAATAATGGTATTTAAAAAAATATTTTTGCACTGGGTTTTATCTTATTGAACTGATTTTCCTTCTAACTTGTGCAATTTGAAATGTTTGCTATGAGGCAATATCTGCAGTCATCTTGTTCAGACTGAGCTAGTTGTATTTAAAGATGCATTAACTACTCACACTGAGAGACTTTTACCACTTCAACCCTTTCTGTTCAGAAGTCTCTCAGGTCCGTATGTTTGAAAAGAGGATCCTCGATATTATGCGGTTATTAGGTATTTCTTCTCTTTCTGGAAGTTCTAGTTACAAATTGAAAATTAAAAAAACTTATCACATTGAGTACTTTTTTATAATAATTCATTGTATATAAATTTTACATAATAATGACAAAGATATTTAGATTTAGTATGTTTGCCATTTGTTCTAAATGAATGGCGTTGGCAGCATGGTAGTTGTCACACAGCTTCCAGATAATCATAAATACATTTAGAATTAAAGGAAAACGGTAGTAAATGAACTATCATGCTTAATATATACATGTACATTATGTTGTATTATGTTTGTGTATTATCCAATGACTAAATGGCTTATATCAAATGATTCTAATGTCGTGCTTAATAAACCTCCAGAATGATGACTGGTTGATTACAAAGTCCATCCTTGTCCTTGTGAGAGTTGAAGGTTTCCAGACAAAGACGACAGTGTTCCCACTGACACCACAAGCCCTTCAATGGCATGAAGAGCATGACAACAATGACATCACAATAAGCTCACAACACCCTAAAAGAGCTTTTGTAGGAAACAGAATTGCTGAGAGCAACTTCCAACCTCAACTGAGGACACAGACAATTACACCAAATCCAATATGAGTGGCGGGCTCCATTTCCCCTCTGGAAGGCTGTATCTTGTTGTTGTGAGTTATTAAAATAATTCAGTTTTAGACTGGAACATGTAAACATTGTAACTTTGCTCAACATAAGAAAACATGTGAAGACGTGTTATCGATGATATAGGAACACACATGAAAAAAAAAAAGTGATTACAATAAATATGAATTCATTCATCTTTACCATTTTCAAGGAATGTCCTACTTCCTCCATAATTAATATCACATTTTAGTTCAAATTATTTCCAGTAAACAAACCTAAAGGTAAGGTAAAATTATACATATAAAATGCATTAAAAAAAATTCAAATGGGTTAAGACACAATGCATCATGGATGTTACCAGTGGTAAACTGTTATGTTATATTTTACTTTTACTGTTTTAAAGAGACACTCAATTTTTGTGCTAATATAATATGTGCATTGTCTCATCTACAGACATTCATGAGTGCATTATAAGAGTATTTCACTTTATTTGTCATATAAAAGCCACTTTGTACTAATCCAGTGTAATATATTGTCTATAGACACTGACTAATTCAAATTATCAAATGGTAGCACAAAGAAATATATATATATTTTCATGTTGGTCACATTTATTTTTATTTCATCAACAACAAACAGTCATAATATTATTTGGGGATTACATTCAAATTTAATGCAAAACATTGTAACATTGAAACTGCATAACAAAGGACTATTCATATACGAGAGGCAGGAAATGTCTTATTGAGTGGAGAAGAGTTGATACCTTTCTGTTTTAGGAACCAGGACCTGTGGTCTTTCACATCTCTTTTCCAACTGAAGTCCCCGTAGAGCGGTTCTGTGAATATTATTAACTGTTCCTCACTGAAACACGGCGTTTCATTCGACCTACTGCTGCTGCTTTGTTGTCGTGGTACTGCCTTCTGTTGGTTGAAAAGCAGGGCTCCTGATCTGTGCCTGAGAATCTTTCTTTTTAGAGTGGTATTGTCCGATGGCCTGTAGAACGTCAGAAGCATTCCAATGGTGACGGAGCAGAGCGTTCTGCAGGGTGAAGGGTCCGTCTCGGGTCCGTCTGACTCCTGTACACGCTGCTGTGCTGCGCAGCTCCAGTCCTATCTCGTGCACGATTTTGCGCAAATATTTCTGAGTTTCATTTATACACTGCACCTCTGTAAGAACAGAGGGGAGAAACATCAGTAAGTAGTCCTGATCATTTAAAAAATTCTGAAATGAGGTTTCCAGTGTATTCAATTGAAGAGTATTTACCTAAAGTGAAGTTGGGGGGCTGGAAGTGAACGCAACGTAAGCCTGTCAGAATGGGCTGTGATTTCCCATCTGGACCCAGCAAACCGCGCACAGCCATCTCATAGGCTTCCTGTGAGCTCATGTCGACGTTGGAATACCTTGATAAAGAAAAAACAAACATTTAAAGTCATCTATATATATATATATATATATATATATATACAAATAATAAATAAGCATTTAAAAGTTTACATTAACAAGGCCTTTTGATTGACTCCCTCCAGCATCGCTAACACTCTGTCCAGCTTATCCTGTGTGATGTGATCTGTTGAACAACAACATTTAAGGGTGAGAAACAGTCAAAGCAACTTCAACTGAAAAAGGGAGATTAAGCTGTGTTTAGCCTCTGATTAATGAAGTGTCTCCATTTGAATGATGTAAATGTAGGAAATACTCGTATGTTAGATAAACACCAACTGATAATAAATAAATACAATTATTTACAGAAACAGTATAACAGAGCAAATGGCTATGAATATTATTATATATCAGTATTGAGCTAACATAAACAAATATTTCAGATAAAGTCATTGCATTACTTTAGATAAAATAGTGTGTCTCACTTGTAATGATCTAAAACAGTATTTTATAAACCGAATCAACTGAAACCATACAGGGAAAAAGTAAGCTATCATACCATAAGTGGATCTTTCAATAATTCTGCCTTTGTGAGAGAAATCATCTGTCGCAGTCCCAAATTCACCCTCCAAAGTGTATTCCTGTAACATTTCAAACAGCATTAAACTGGTGTATATTGTCTTTGCATTGCATCTGATGTGAAACCAGCAGAAATGTTAAATTACCCTCGTCACTCGTGTTCTGTAGAGATCATTCAGAGCCTTGTTTCCATTCCCGACAGCAAGAACTAAAGTTTAAAAAACGGTGTGAGTATTCTGAAAGACTGTCAATTAAATACAAGACGGTCTGAAAATAAACTTGTTTTCTCTTGTGATCAGCTGTACAATCCTACCCAGAACACCAGAAGAAAACGCATCCAGGCGATGCCCTACTCCAACTCGTATATGCTGGAATTCAGGTCCAGTCACTAAAAAAAACATAATAAAAACATTGTATTCACTTGTATACAGTCACGTTAGTTTATGATGAATAATTGAGTGCAGTTTGGGAAAAGTTATCTATATTTTTAAAACAGTACATAATGTGCAACATGCGTGAGAAGCAGCAAACAGTTAATGTCCTTGATAAAAAAATTGCATTTGACTTGGCCCCTTCCTCAATTAGTACTGTTAACAGTTGAACACAAATGGAGTTTAGGAGTAGAGGGTGTTCATTTTGTTTGGCTACTAAACAGGTGCATGATGGCCTTGCAGTGAATGGACTTATTCAATAAATTATGAATATATTCCGATTGCATAATGGCAGTGACATTGGCTCACCAGACAAGATAATATTAACCAGTTTATGATCTTTTGTGTTTACTAAAATAAAATTGAAATCATATTACTTGATCGAGTCAATAATCTACACATGGTATAAGTTGTATGTATGTGTGGATTTTTAACACTATAATAACGATAATAACAACAATAACAATAATAAGTTGTCATGAGGTGAGACAGCATTACATGAGAAGACTGTGGGGATGTGTTTGGACACAAGGAGATAAAACTAGAATGCAGAGACAGAGAAGTTGACACACATACCCAGAGGATGCTTGGACAGCACTGGCACAGAGGCTGCAGACAGTGTAAGTCCCTTGGGTGCTTCAGTCTCACTGCGTGGGGGCTCCAAGAAGCGCACCTCCTGAGGAAGCTGCTGGATCGGTGTAGCACTTAAACCTACAAGAGGACACAGAGAGGTCAGGACACAGTGACTTACATGCAGTCCAAGGTTAAAGGTCAAGCTGAGTGTCTAGAGGTCAAATGTTAATCTGCACATTAACGGTATCATG
Organism: Liparis tanakae; assembly: GCA_036178185.1. Taxonomy (NCBI): domain Eukaryota; kingdom Metazoa; phylum Chordata; class Actinopteri; order Perciformes; family Liparidae; genus Liparis; species Liparis tanakae. The sequence goes on from CM070109.1 coordinate 11,100,600, forward strand.
CCTTACAGCAGAAACATACTCCTTCCCCTGAGAATTATCAAGTGCAAGTGTTCGATGGACCACAGGTTACGATTGTATTCAGTGTTGTCCTCACCTTTAAGAAGATTTGTCTCAATGGTATCCCGAACGAGTTTCCAGTGGACACCAGAGGGCTTGTACACACAAAAAAGACCCTCTAACCTCCGAAACATCCGAATTGCTGGAGTTGCCATTACTTTCGTGGCATCAGGTCATCCCTTTTTCTTGAACAAGTGTAACAATATAAGGTTAGTGAGAGTACTTCTCTTGGTACCTCTGAGGGGTAGGAGTTTGGTTTCGGTTGCTTTTGCTCCTCTTGACAGCGTGCCCGGTGAGCTTCGCGCATGCGTACGTCTTTGTTAGATTTACTTTGTGATGGCTGCGTTATGAATATACTGCCCCCTGCTGGACTGGATGTATAAAGACAATACTACTGCACAACATGGGCATTAAAGAAACCACCGGGATAACAATTAGCGGCAATATGTGTTTAGTGGAAAGAAAACAGTGAATTGACTAATTGTGTGGAGGTTTGATAGGAGAATAAACTGGGGAATGGACACTGAAAGGGCTAAAGCTCCATCCCACTGCAGACGATATTAACAGCTGCAGGAAAAAAGAAGAAGAAGAAGAAGAACACTAGGAAGCTCGATGACGACATCACCATCGGTAGTTCTGAAGATTTGATTTCGGTAACTTTAACGCTACATACTAACCCTCGACACATTCGTAGTGTATTTTATTGTGTGATGTTACCTCTCTGACAGCTTACTCTGAGAACAAATTAGCTACAATGTCTAACGTAACGAATGTAATGTGAGCTAGCGTTACGATACGAGGACATGTCCCCCAAACGTGTGTGTGTGTGTAATCATGAGCGTCAGCAGGGATTTAACACGTGACACCCCGTCACGTCTGAATGACACAGGGTCGTAAGACATTTGCGTTTAAACCAAAGCAGCGCGTGTCTTTAAGGCGGTAGGGGTCAAAGACGCGTAACGTGTCACAGCTGGAGTAAAAAAGCACAGGTGTAAATACTATTTATGGTGGCTGAATGCTTAATTGTCTAGTCGGTGTTGGTGTCGTCAGACTAATATCACTGGTACATTTGGGTTAAATAGCACTCATTAAAACCACAACATAAAGTAGTGCTCCGTACACGCAGGTGTTTTCACTTAATGTTCAGCTCCAGGTCTGAGCCTAACTCACCCGCTGGGAAATAGAGAAACACAGGTGGATGTCTGGAGATGGTCAGTGACATCTCCTGGCTTTTTTAATAAATGGCATGACATAAATTAGACAAGTTATTAAAAACAGCAGATGGGTGTTCAGGGATAACAACCCATGAAATGCAGATTTATTCTATGACTTGGGTTCGAAATGTCAATATAACCCCAGCATCGCCGTTTCATCACAGTGCAGTCATATTATTAAACTTGCAGTTGGACAATTCTGTTCAGTATCAATTTAATCTACCTGATTTATATAGCATGTTTTATGGAAGGACAGTACCTTTTATAGGTACTTAGAGCTGTACATTTCCTAAAATAGCAAGTTTCACAGTCTGCTTTGAAAATGCCTCTTGTACAATACTGTGTTTACATTGGGATAGTTTGACTTTGCTATGTAGAATTTAATAACACTGGAAAGTTAAAATGAAAATTACAGTGTGCACTATATAGCGACTACTTAACAATTGTACATGCATGCTTTTATCTGAGTCACTTCCAAAGAAACAACCTGGTGAGGATTCCTTTGATTTAAAGAATGTTTTAATTGTTTTGCTTTGACACTAATCAAGTCTGTGGTGTCACCTCTCCAGGTGAAATGCGAGCTACTCTGCGCTGGGTGATATGGGATGTGAAAGACACCCTGCTGCGGGTGCGTTCATCTGTGGGTGTGCAGTATTGCAAGGAGGCTGAACGAGTGGGCTTGAACCTTAGTCCTGTTGAGGTTGAAGCTGCTTTCCTCCAGGCGTATCGAGACAATTCCAGCAGATACCCAAACTATGGCATCACTCAGGGCTTGGATGGACGCTCTTGGTGGATGAAGGTGGTGCGCGACACTTTCTGCCAGTGCAGGGTAAAGGACCCCGCCCTGCTAGATTCTATGGCTCACAACCTTTATCGGAACTTCTGCAATGCAGAGAACTGGGAGGTAAATTGCAGATGACATCAAATTAATAACAACTTTTTAAACTAACAATTTATTTACGATTTAACGATTCTTTGGTTGTTTAAAATAGTCTTTTAGTTTTTGTGCATTACTACCAATGTTTTCTTTTTGTGTAAATATTTACAGCAGTAAATGAAGAAGCACAGAGAATGTCAACTTACATTTGTTTGTCGCTTTGTTTTAGGTGTTTCCAGACTCAAAGAATACCCTGGAGAGATGTTCTCTTTTAGGACTGAAGCTGGGTGTGGTATCAAACTTTGACAACCGCCTGGAAGAGATCTTACGCGTTTGTGGCCTGCTGTCTCACTTCAGGTTTCTGATTACATCAGAGGAGGCAGGTATAGCAAAGCCGAGTCCAGCCATCTTTGATCAGGCACTGCAGAAATGTGGAGTGGCAGCCGCTAATGTAGCTCATATCGGGGACCACTATGTGAACGATTACCTCGCCTCTAGATCTGTGGGCATACACGGATTCCTTTTAGACAGAAACAACAAGCATAAACAACCTGACGTTCCTCAAGAGCATCGGCTCAGCTCGCTGGAGGAGCTGCCGTCACTGCTTCAGCAGCACATGCACTAATGCCCAACTGTCATGGGCCCAATCCCAATCTCCACCCTCACGGACTCAGACCTAAAGCATGTGAGGGTACTGGGTGGTCCCACTGTCCAATCGTACTGTGTTTGAGGGCTTTCTGGTAGACATTTTTAGCCCTTTATGAACTCTTTCCTTATGTAGGCATTAGATGCAGACGAGGGAGTTGTCCACAATTCATAGACGTTAAACACGCAGTTACCAGTGGAAGCATGGAGATGTAAACAAAGAGAACGGTTCAGCCTTAACAACATTAATGATTTAAGATGGAACATAAAAACTCATGTAGATGATGAGATGATATCACACAGATGTATTCATCAAACATTTAATGTTGTTATTGAAGCTGTGTTGACAAAAACATGTCTCGTGGCCTCATCTGGAGTTAAAAAGTACAAGATAAATACTCTCAATTGGACACTTTTTTTGACTTGGAATATGAATGGGATAACTTGTTATGTTATCCCATTCATTTTTACACCATTTCAAGCCCTTGCAGCCAGTTGCACAACATAAAAATCAGGTGCATAGCAGGTGACGTCGTTAAGTCCCTGAGGGTTCAGGGTTTGAGGCCTGAGGGCGGACATTGGGATTGGGGGGCCATGGACTCAACATCTACTCTGTCTGACTGAATTAATTTCTGAGATGTGGTCGTGTTGACCTGAGTGGGCTGTCAAACACTTTAGATTCTAATTAAATACTCCTGGCTACTATTGTCAAGAATATATATTTGTTTTGATCCATATTGATTTAATATGAATATTTAAAACAATCCAATATTTATTTTTGATACACTGGTACCTGTTAGCTTTCTCGCTCTCTATTTTCTCCAACAGTGAGTGTGCACACACACACACACACACACACACACACACACAGCAGTACCCGCTGCTGCTCATCATTGTCACATGATGGCCGTGGTATATGTATCCAAAACTCCTTGCTTGTCACTATTGACAATAAAATGCTATCAAATTTGGATATTTTTAAGATATTGTATCAAAGTTAGAAATTATAGTATTGACAGTATAGAAAAGAAAATCATGGGTTGTTATATACAAACTGTAATAATAATGCTCTTTTACTGTAAATACATTTGTTTATCTTAGAGCTGACCCTTTGCAAGGTTTTATTTGATGACAACATTAAAAGGTTTTGAGACAAAGTGGGTCTTTAAAAACACAAGAATCTTTGTCTTCTATTTTTTTCAGAGCCGTTGAATGTTAAGTTGTTTTGGGGTATTGTCTCCTTTCATTCCAAGTTGAAACAGGAAATAAGGGGGTAGAGAGACTGGATCTGTCTAACTCCAGGGTTCTTACGGTCATGGAAAACCTGGAAAAGTCATGGAATTTTAAAATGGTTGTTTCCAGGCCTGGAAAAGTCATGGAAAAAACAAATCACAAAAGTGTTGGAAAAGTCATGGAAATGTTATATTCACATGTTCATTTACACCGAGTTTGACATAATTCACATGTTTTAGAAAGAGACTCAAAATATAAAACGGCGTACGCTCTCATACTGGCGGCGCAATTTTCTTTTTTTTTCCGCGATGCAAGTGAACGCACCTTAACTGGAAAATTCGATGGCCATAGCTCGGGAAGTAAATGTTTATTCTTTAAATAAAATATTGTCTCTTATTCATTTGTTTCATCAAATGTATTCTGTATCCTTTGGAATTCACATTATTTAAATACTAAATGTTCTTACTTTTTCATTTATAAATCGGGATTTCAGTTTGGTCATGGAAATTTGGTTTAAAGTCATGGAAAAGTCATGGAAATCCATTGTTCAACATGTGTAAGAACCCTGTAACTCGGACTGCTCATTAAGTCGAGAAAATAAAATGGATGTAAAACTCTGTAAACGTGTGCCAACTTCAGTCAATTTACAAATGAGGAATAGAAATATGTCACATTCCCGCTGTATGGAATTAAATATTTTGATCTTGAGGTTTAGCTCCCGGTGTAAAATGAGCTTTTCATGCGCTTTGGGTGAGCTGACTCTTTAACTGATGTTAACTTGTTCTTAGTTCGTACTCTAAGTTGAATGCACTTATTGTAAGTCGCTTTAGATAAAAGTGTCTGCTAAATGACATGTAATGTAATATAATGTTGTGAGCTTCATCGGTGATTGGTGTCCATGCTGAGCAGCAAAGAGAACCAGGCGGGGTGACTTAGCTCTAATGCCTTTGTAAATACTCTTGTTTCAAACCATCTGGTCAGAGGCAGATACTGGGACCGCTGGGCTGAGGATCAGAAAGGACAGAAGAGGAAGCGGAGGAAGAATACCAGAATGTCATTCAAAGCAGAGCTCCAAACTCTTATGGGATGCGGGGATTGACACGTGTCCAAATCAGATTTAAAGAGTTCAAGAGAATTTCCTGCGGTTGAAAACACATCCTTCCACTTTGTGTCACGAAATGTGAATCAACACAGAGTTTAACAAGTTTGGATTTTTCGGTTGATTTAATTTGTTTCCCATTGCTCTCCTTTGCATGTTACAGGCTTTTGTGTATCTTTAGGGAAGCGCCCACAAGAGCTGCTTAATTCAAAGCTGGTTTAGTAGCTCAGCCAGACGGCTCTGAGGAGCTCCACAGAAATCCTATTGCAGACATAATGGGATTGTAAATCAAAACGAAGCTCCTCGTGCGGTGAGCGAAAGGGACGGCGCAGAGGAGAGGCAGCATGTCGACAGGGAAGAGCTCAACCAAATGACACACAGTAAACAAGATACAAACAAGATGCATGTGGCGCAGTCCTGCACATTGAACAAAGGCTTTAACATCAATAGGTGTAGATTCTGTCAACTCAAAAAGACAAATACATAAACTGAATGTCAATATGGAAGAGGGCTGAAAACATTTCCTTCAGCTATAGAAGCGCTCAAGAGTTTGGCTATTTGTTGCTGGTGTGCCCAGGTTCAGATTTGCCATTTCCGTGTTTTGAAATATTCAGAGGAAGAGAAAAAATACAGGAGCAGAGAGACGGAAAATCTGGGTATTTGAAGAGAGAAAGAAAAAATTAAAGTTGCTTCAAAAGTGAAAAGAAGGTCATGCAATAAATCTGGTAACAGACTTAAGAGAGACAGAGCAATAGTTAATAAGCACAAATAAAAATAATGCACACATACACACTTTAATTTTTAATTTCTCATCGGAAAATAAACAAATAGTAAAGGCTTTCCACCTGTGAAAACATAAATCTGGAAGAGTAAAAGGTTAATGCCCGAGAGGATCACCCTTGTTAGATGATTTTTACATATACATACATATATATATATATATATATATATATATATATATATATATATACACACACACACAAAATTAGTATTTATGTGTCTTTTATATTTACACTGAGCAAAGAAAAACATATCCTGAATGTAAATATCCTCACGTACTGTAAAGACAAAGACAAGTGTATCACCCACTCAGAGTCTTGTTGGCATATAAATACCATCACAATCATAGTACAGATTTCTTTCTTCTGTCTTATCTCAAAAAGTGCATGCACTCTTTATATCCCAGTCCATTTTCATTCATTATTTTATATTCCCTCACCGATTATTATCAAGATAATTAAATATTTTGTTTTAAATGAACCCTCAGAGGTGCTTTCTCTCTTTAAAAAGTGTTTAAATTTAAAGCGGACGCAATGCTACAACACACCCATCTAGACATTCAAAGTGTTTTGTGTTTTTAAAAATATACGCTGTGATTTTAGAGCATGCATGCTTCAGTGGACGTGTACAAGCTGCGTGCCTCTTCCCTTCAGTTCTCATTCAGGCAAAGTTAGAAAGTATATTTGGCATTTCTCACGACGCAGTTTGTGTATGAACAGTGAGCATAGCTTGCAGAAAGGTGAAACAATACAATAGGACTATGGAATGTGTGACTGGAGGATGGCGACACTCTGGATGTGAACGTGTCGATACAGTTATAGCTTGCAAATCCAAACACCTCTGATGCATTAACACGTTCAAATACAGCTCAGGAATAATAAATAAATAAAACTGACAAAAATATCAGCTTCAGTAGCAGAGCTGGAGTCATCAAATCCATATCGGAACAATTTTACGTTATTTGTGTTTAATTATAGATTTTAATCCAGTCAGTCCATATAAGCATTCCTACTCCTGTCATGGGAAGTGAGTTCCTTCTTTAAAAACAGACACTAAAACGTGTTTAAAGCATCAGTTTACCCCCACCATCATTTCTTAGACATGTCCTGTGTGCTTTCTGATGAAAAGTGCTCAAAGTTATTAAAAGACAAAATAGGAATTGGGGTCTTCCGACTTAAATTAACTATTGTTGTCCCGCAGAACCACCAAAAAAAACTTTCCTTTTTGATGTCCACGCAGGAGGGTTAGTGGCCTCCGAGCATTTCTTGTGTCTTCTAGGCCGGCCATAACCAATAATCAGGACACGCAGAGCTCTGCCGATGGAGGATTTGGAGGCAGCTTCATTCTCAGAGCTTCAAACAAACGGTTCCAGTTCTGTTTGTGTTTCCACAGAATCAAAGAGGGAAGTAAACATGTCCCCATGGTGCTTTGGGTCCAACGTTTGTGGGAGAAAGAAAGTCATGCAACATTTAACCAGCAGGCCTACCTTTGTCTCATTGAGAATAATGTTTCGACGCCATTTGCCAGGTGAGCTCGATCTGGACATGTGTATACCTCGTTGGATGCAATCCTGGAGAGTTGTGGGCCGGACCGATGAATCAACTAAACACGCCTGGGTGCAAACAGCTCATGCTCCAGCAGGATGTCTTTTTAAACCACTGGAAGGGAAATAATAAACAAGTATGTTTGTGTTTTTCAATAAGGACCACAACGCCTTTTAAGAACAGGGCTGACAGTGTTATAGATTTAAATTATTGTAAACTAATATCATCTGTTGCTGTGTAGCCAACACCTGATTTAGCCAAGTCCTCTGTGCCATAGAGCTTCAATTGTTTCATTAAAAAGAAAACACATAAAATAGCTCCACAGTTAAACTAGCTTTGTTACATTGTGATTAAAAAAAAGGTGTGGTTTATTTTGAGTGACTCTGCTGCTATAAATACTAAATGTGGATTAACCTGCAGTTAAAAATAGTCCCCAGCCCTATTTCCTCCTGGTTGAGTAATGATTGGAGTAAGTCTGTTAAAAACTACAGTACCTTTTAGCTTCTTTTATAAAATAATAATGAAACAATATATTTGTAACCTGTTCTTAAAGGTTACGTCTCCATTGGGATCAAATGGTCTTGGCACTGAGAGAAAGACCAGGGAAGTTGGAAAGTATTGATAAATACTTTGAGATTTTGATCGTGAGATTTGCTCACAATCAGTACCTTCATGTGTATATCATAAATATAGTACCACTCTCAGAAGGATGGCAGGATGATGCATGATTCTCTGGGATGTAGTGATGTGCGCAGCTCCGCCTGCTTACGTCCTGCCTCCACCAGCAGCTGCACAAGAGAAGACGTACAAACTCAAGAAAACTGAAGATAATCGCCATGTCTATCATTTCATCCTTTAGATCAAAAATATACTTGTCTCACATTGTTGCATGACTGTTCCTAATCATCCATGATGACCCCAGCAAGCATGTATTATATTTGGTCAAATATACAGATGCCACAAACTGTTACTCACTGTAAAAGTGTACACAACACCATGATGAGAACACACCCGATCACACACAACACCAGCACCGGGACCACTGTGTGCTGCCTGTGATTTGTTGCTACAACAGCAAGAAAGTCTGCATGCTCACACCTCATCCCAACAAAGCCCGGATGGCACCTGCAGCAAGGAGGGAACATCAAACATGCTCAGCAAAGTAGCAGTATAAACGTAAAATGTGTATTTAATATATTTATCCAGAAGCTCATATCATAATATTATTGGTTGAGAGGGGAAGTCCCAACACTTCTAGTTTGTTTGTAAAAATCCAATGTTATTCTATTCTCTCCAATATCATGTCATGCGTCTGAGAAATAAAACTGCTTTAATTCAAGAGTTTAATTTAGAAAATTTAGAATTTAGAAAATAAAGCAATGACTTGAGAGGAGGTGCGCGGATGTGCGTGCGTGCGTGAGTGACCGCTCAGCCGTGATGCGCGCACACATATCCGCGCATACAGGTGAACAAATCGGAGCTCTGCCGCGCGAGCCAAGAACTATGAGGATTCTTTTAATTGCCTATTTGGTGTCCCCGCTACAAACTGCGCAGACACCAGTCGAGCCGTTTGACGAAAGACCGTTAATATTTTTTGTCTCCGTTTTATTTGTGGTCGGCGGGAGTGCAGGAGTGCCGCTGGAGCTGGGACCTCACGCCCAAAATTGTAAATTAAAAACATGTTATTTATTTATTGTAAAAGACCTCTCAAGGCCCACCTGCAGTACCTTTGCGGCCCACTGAATCACTGCTCTACACTGTTAGCATTTCATACATATTTAAGAAGGTAACGACTTACACACACGCGGGCGTCTCCTCTAATATCAGGAAGCGGCATGTGCCGTGGAAGCAGAAATGGTGATGGGAGTCCGGACAGTCATCAAAATGAGGCCGAACAGGCGCGGCCACAAACTCTGTGAGGTTGGAAGACAAGATATTGTTGACATTTTAGAGACGTGTGTAGGCTTTTGAAAGACCATGAATCACTAATAATTCCCACAGAAACCATCTACAAATATGCCGGTGGGTTACATGAAATCCCAGTACAACTAGAACAACTTTATGAAGTCCTTCCTCAGAGTATGAATTCTACCACTAATTACATTATTAATTATAAGCCAAGGATGTCAGGAAACAAAATATGACAGCGGTGAATGTCATACATCTAAAAATAAACTAAGCCTGCAGAGACCTGAAACAACGACATGCACTAAATCCTAAAGCTGACACCCACGCCACCAGCGGTAGACTGAAGCCTTTTGTTACCAGTTGCGTGTGGATTTGTGGGAGCTTACATCCCTCACTGTACCTGGGAGGGACAATTAGTCAAGAAAAGTCCTGGTGAGACACTACAAACAAAGACCTCTGCCACAATATTACGCAGATTTCTTTAACAGAAATGAAAACCAGACTGTTGTTTTTTAAAGCAACTATCGCAGATTTCACTCAAAACAATAATTTCCAATTAAAGGAACACCCAGGGGAAAAGACAGCACACGTCATCATGTAAGCTGTACAGTCAGACAGATTCCTGCATAGCTCGCATATGTCTGTGTTCCCATAGCAATGGAAACAGATGCACAGTGTTGCATTCAGGGTGTGAAGGAGGATGGACATGCAGACAGATAGCATTAAAGCCTTCGTCACACACTCCATTCCAACGGTAAATGGGCTTTGGGATTGCAGCCTACATGGATCGTCTCCATCTTCCGGACTCGGTGAAAGCCCTCTGTTGTCCCTGAGGCATCTGCCTACCAACCCCTCTCCTGTTCCATGTGTTTTTGTCAGTGGAACGAGAGGAACATTGAGACAGAAACCAGCTGTTAAGGCTGTAAAGTGCTTTTCAGGTCATAATTCAATAGGCATATATTTTGTGCTGAGTATACTGCCCACAATCTTTCATTTACCACATTGTCTCCCCTTACTCATGCTAAGAGGATCCTTCCTTAGTAAGAGCCACGCCGTCTGCATGTGTTGGCGCACTGCAGATCAATGGGAAGCTTTACAGCGGTGAGAACTCCTGTGGTGCCAACGATGACGTGAAAGCAACGGCAGCACCGAGGACACATTTGTATGTGATATTTGTTTTACTGTCAATAAGCTACATTTTCTTCTGTGTCTTGACATAACTTGACTGTGCTGAGACTTACTTTTAACTGGATGGATTTTAGTTGTTTTTGTTGTTGTTGTTGTTGTTGTTGTTGTTGTGCTTCTGCTGCTGCTGCTGCTTGTTGCCGAGCTGCTTGATGAGATTCTCAGGGCATCAGTGAAGTTTGCAACAATGGAAATACTGGCGCCAGTCATCTTCAAGTTGCTCGGTCCTGCTCCAAATGTAAAGAGGAAACCGGCAGAGAGGAACATGAACAGCTGTTAACATATGATATGGTCTCGATGTAAAGAAATATAGAAATAAAAACAAGTGGCTGGAGGGACGAAACATCAGATTAAGAACACCTGCTGTGGAAGCAACACTGCAATGGGAGTAGATCAAGATCTTCAGAGCCTTTATGAATATGAAATACAGGCTGTTTTTGCTGGAAATGCCTTGACAACAAGCTTCAACCTTCACTTTCTTTTTGACATAACATGACAGTATTTACTTTTAACTGGAGGGATGTTAGTTGTTGTAGTGGGTGCAATAGTTGTGGTAGTCGCGCTTCTGCTGCTGGTTGTTGCAGAGCTGCTTGTGTTCAGTGCACCAGTGGAGTTTATATCAATGGAAACGTTGGCTTTAATAATCGGGGAATTGCTTGGTCCTGCTCCAAATGTAAAGAGGGTACCTGCAGTGTGGGGAAAAAACAGCTGTCATATATAGAAATAACAACAAAATCCCTGCAGGAATACTATAAACAAACGTACTCAGGAGCTCATTGTAAACTCACCATTGAGTACCACAGACATACTAAAAGTACCTCTAGAAATAAACAAATATATTATATTATCTTGTATTTTTCTTACAACATAAGGAGACCCAGGTGTCAGCTATTCTGCAATATGATGATCAACCTGCGGATGAGTCCCTGTAATCGGTCCCAGTGCAGCTATATCGTGTGACTTGTGTGATATTGATGCTTCATTGAGCAACTGCGAAGCAACAATAGTAACAGGATCAAGCGTTCACTAAAAGGATGAGACAAAAGCACTATCAATACACAAAGCAGCTCCTGTGTAGACACGCAATCATAACCAAGGTGAAACCTACTCATACACAGGAAGGGTGGGGATTTGTTTTAAGAGAGGGGTACAAACATTTGATTTAAGCAATATGGCAACACAAAAATCCATCAAAATAAAACGTTGGTTTAAATATTTGGAGGATAAACAAAACACCATCAAGCACAGTAAGGCTAATATAACTTATCAAATTAATATGGAGTAACATCGATTAACGAAATATTCAAGAGTCTTGTGATGACGTACATTAATCCATATTAGAATAAAATGGTGTAATCACAATTAAAAAAAATATTTAAAAAATTCTTGCATTTTTTTCTTTAATTAGTTACTCACCACTTATGAGAAAAATAGTATCCCAGAAAATCCGAGTCATCGTGATGATTCGCGGTCTAAACTAGTGGAAGTGACGGGCAGCTTCTCCGGAACGCGGGCGTGTGTTGGGAAGCCCCGTCATGAGTGTGTGAGCAGCAGCGGCGACCATCAGCAAGAACACACGCGGCCCGCCGGTCACAGCACACACACCTCGCGACGTACGTCATTTACACACATTTAACTGTGGTCGAGTATTTTCTTTCTTTCTTTTTTGGCCAAAGGCAGGAGAGTCTTGAGCAGGATGTCCGAGTGTTTAACTTCACTGTGTTCAATTGAGGAAACCCATGTAATCCTGTCAGACGCTGGCCAATTAGAGACAGAGAGGGAGGGGTGAGAGGAGGGAGGGTCATCTCGTTATGACCTCAATGTGACACTTCTATGGTTTTTATTGTTTATTTATTGTATCATTTTTATCCAAGGGTAGTTCAATCTGAAAGTGAGTTTGTCATCCAGCTCTAGAACTTATTTGTATCCATTTACAGGAGATAACACCACACACTAATTTATTGAAAATATAATGTGCAGGGGAAAAAAGCAAAATTAAGTTTAATACTTAAAGATAAAGTATAACTGCATGGAAATACTTGTAATATTTTTATGAATAATAATCATCATGTAATCAGTATAATCAGTATTTGTAGTATTAGTGTGGTCAAATTTGATTTATTTTTTTGTGAAGGTTTAATTTAGAAGATTACCGTCTCATGTCTTTTAAAACAATTTACATAATGTAATTTACGGTTCCTATGTTTGCACGCATTATATTCTGTTCCCTAAATTAGATAAGGTACATAACATGACGCACATTGCCTGTAATGTATGTCAAGTTAAAGGTTGTTGGAGTGATATGATGAGGAGTTGATGTAAAACATTTATTCATTACATTTATGACTTATTTGTTCTGCGCTCCGTGGATTTTGTCCATTTTTGATTTGTGTAGCTTGGGAAGCTGTCAGTGTGAGTAGGTGGCTAGGAAAAGTTAGTCTGGATGCTACAACCGACTAATTAGCAAAAGCCAATCTTGAACTTCAAATGTACTCTTTGCTAAGCCCCACCTCCTCCCACTCATTGGTGTGGCCATGGACCCCCCCTGCTACTAATTGGTTTATTCCCCTTTTCCCCCATTGAAAGTTTTTTTTCTATTTTTTGGGAGTTTTTCCTGATCCGATGTGAGGTCCTGGGATAGGGATGTCATAAGTGTACAGAGTGAAAAGCTCTCTGAGGCAAATTTGTCATTTGTGATATTAGGCTATACAAAACAGACCGAATTGAATGTAACTAATTGCACATGTCAATTTTGGTGGGGAAATGGATAAAAGTGATTTGTGAGAGATATATGTCAAACTGAGCAAAAACAGGTAACAAAGATAAAGATATAAGCTGAAGAAGCAGAACATCACAGACTACAAATTAACCACCACATCACCTGGTAATCTGGTTCCTGCAAGAACAGGTAAGTCTTAATTTGTTACAATCATTAAAAAGTAAAAGCATTATGCCTGTACATTCAGTACACCTTCAGTAGCTTAAGATAAGGTAATACTTTATGAGTGCCACAAAGGGGACATTTACGGATTGACATGTACAAGTTAAAATATCCTCACATGTTTCCACTCTGGCCATGGAGTCACTCAGCTCGTTAATGGCACACTTGGCCCAAGGAGCATATCAAATCGATCAGGAGCCCACTTCACCACGTTACCACTTTACTACTTTACTGCTGTCACTTGTGACTGAGAACCCTGCAGGTGTAAGAAGACACATTCAGTGAGGATTGTCTCCAACAGTAAACTCCACAAAAACGGTATTAAAGTCACAATGTAGGTATTGTGTCGACACTGTAGTACAATTCAAATTGGGAGACCACTACGGATGCCAATCGTTTCCTCTTTCTGATTGATAGCTGATCCTCGTTGACCATTACCAGACACGGTGATGTCCCTGTATGTAGCGGTGCTGTGGGTGGAGGGCCTCATTATAGCTGAGCAGCTGCAACAATGATGAGACTTTAAGGAACTACGATACCCTCGATGCACGAAGGAGCCAGACTGCAGGTCCTTTATTCCAACGGCAGATAGATATTTAACACAATGTAATGTCGTTAATTTCTACATAAAGTCTGAACTGTCATGTTAAAAATATAGTTATTAATGAATTCTGAAGTAGAAACAGAATACTTCACAACTGATATCACATTTATTGACTAGAGTTGTACACATTTACTAAATGTGTTCATGTTAAGTATATTTACTTAAGTGGGCTTTGAAATAATAATTTAAAGCTACTTTATATTTCTACTGATGACATTTTATGGCACACTATGATGACCTTTTATGGCTTTTTAAGGGTTAACTATAATATATGTTTGTGGCATAATATATCATCTTTTTAATATAATTTTTATGTCATAGTCTATTTTTACTTTTTCAGGACACTGTTCTGACACTTATGATATACTAAACTATGATATTTGTAGAATATTTGTACAAGACTTGATTTTTTTTGGAGAATTGTCATACTTACTTTACAAATTACATTTTTAGATTAAAATGTTTTATTGCATAGTAAAAGATGATATTTTAGGACAAGTTTTATTATAGTAAAATGTGTGATGTTATGTTAGGAGCTCTAATCACTTTTTGGAAAGTAGAAAAAGGCATGTGTGGTCGGCCGATACTGCTTCAATGTTAACAGGTGAAAAGTATTGATTAGCTGCAGTGTTCTGAGACAGATGGATCCTCATTTCAGAGAGAACGGAGACTTCTGTGCTAATTTGGAAATGAAACATGTGGGTGACTGATGAACTGGACCATCTGTCACCCAAATGATGCATGTACTCATTTACCACTGGCTCACAACGTTGATGGAGCCGGTTCAGTCCCACCTGTGAGGAAATAAAGCCCACTTTGCTTTGTATTCATTATTTCAGGGACATTTTTGTGTAAATAATAATACATATATTGTTTAAACTTAAAACTTCCTATACAGACTGATATACATGTATTTAATTGAATACATACTTTAAAATATATGATACCAGAAATATACTACTTCTTCTTCTTCTTCTTCTTCTTCTTCTTCTTCAAGTATCGTTAAAGGTGCAGTACCGCCACCTACTGGAGCCAGTCACTCAGTACAAGGAGAACACAAACTAAATTCTCTCAATACTCCAGTTTCTTTTAAAAACTCAATCATGACTTTATATAGTCCTACCTCAATGCTAAATAAATACAATACTCCTCCCACACATTTCTTCAATTACTTCTTTAACTTGTATCTATGTGTTTACTTCTGGCAATGATAGATAACAAGCTTATATAAGTTGCATTTACACATAGGCCTACCTCATGGATGTTCCCCCCTTAATGGGATTGTTGTATTCATCTTTTTATTAATTGTTTACGCATTTATATCAATATATATTGTGTCAAATATAACACCCAGAAAATTAAATGTGTTTACTATACAGCTTAACACCAGCCTCTCTTGTCTTCTTCAGTATCACCAAGTGTTTCTGAGATGGCCATTCTTTTATTACCTTCGCATTGAAAATGCAGAAGGTTTTGTTTTGATCGTTGTGTATTTATTTATTTATTTATTTATTTGTATGTGTGTTCCTCGCATAACAAAAAAAGTTTTAAACCGAATCGCATGAAATTTGGTGGGATGATTGGTTATTATCCGGGAACCATTTAATTAGATTTTGGGATGATCGGGTCAAAGGTCAAATGTCAAGGTCATGAAAAGGTCAAACTCTTTTTGAATCGCATGAAATTTGGTGGGATAATTGGTTATTATCCAGGGACCATTTGATTAGATTTTGGGATCAATCGGGCAACAGTCAAGGTCATGGTCATGGAAAGGTCAACATCTTCTTTTTACCATAGCACGGTCAATTTGTATCCAATTGGCATGCAACTAAAGGGCAGCATGGTGGCTCAGCTATGGTCGCCTCACAGCAAGAAGGTCCTGAGTTCGAATCCCTGTCCACCCGGTCGTCCCAGGTCCTTTCTGTGTGGAGTTTGCATGTTCTCCTCGTGCCTGCGTGGGTTTACTCCGGGTACTCCGGGTACTCCGGTTTCCCCCACCATCATAAAGACATGCACCGCAGCCTCACCCCGGTTCGTATGGATGTGAATGAATGTTGGTGATGGTCGGAGGGGCCGTAGGCGCATACCTTCGCATATCACAAGATTGGGCATTAGTTGCATGCCAATTGGATAAAAATTGCCCATGCTATGGTAAAAAGATTTGGACCTTTTCATGACCTTGGCCTTTGACCAGATCGTTCCCAAAATCTAATCAAATGGTCCCCGGATAATAACCAATCATTCCACCAAGTTTCATGTGATTCGGTTTAAAACTTGTTTTGTTATGCGCAGCAACCAATAAAGAGCACAAACTGACATAATCAACAAACAATTCCTGCAAATCATCAATTAAAGTTCAACTGATATGTTGACACAGCTTATTGACCATGCAAGCTTTAGAGTGCAGCTTCCCACCATCAAAGACAAACTCAACTAGGCAATAAGTGTCAACTCTAACCGCCGCACGCTTCTCTGTCTTAGTGACGCTTTAATGGTTGACCGTCTAATCTTTTCACACAGTTTATTCAGACGTTTGTCAATGAGACATTCTTGGAGCGGTGGGACATCCAGTTGGAGGACTACCAGGTGACTCTGGTCTGGACAATTATTGTCTCCATCTTCTCGTTTGGAGGCTTTGCAGGGTCTCTTATCGCAGGACCGATGACCATACGCTTCGGGGGGTAATATAAGACGTTGCATCATGCTGGTGTGTGTTGATATCTTGATGCACAAGTACAGAGGATAACACATTGAAATTGGCATTGCAACACGCAAAGAGTAAAGGATCATCCTGTTGATATAGATGAATAAATAAAGAGATGATGGTGATGGTCGGAGGGGCCGTAGGCGTTGATTGGCAGCCTCGCTTCCCAGGGCAGCTGTGGCTACTGATGTAGCTCACCACCACCGGGATGACTGTGTGTGTGGATGACTACTGGACTCTGGACTCTATAAGCGACTTTGGGTATTTAGAAAAGCGCTAAATAAATTGAAATGTTATTATTAACTAATGCCAAAATGTTCATGCCCAATCTTGTGATATGCGAAGGTATGCTCTCTACCGATTGCCCATTCTAGTTATGATATGTAGACATTTTAAATACGGTAATACCCCGCGACCCTAATGAGAATAAGCGGTATGGATAATGGATGGATGAATGAATAACTTCACATATTACACAAGCTCAAAGTACATCGACATAAAATTAAGTCATGAATAAATAAATGTTGAAATGCCTGTACCTTTGTGTAAATGTTTACGTTAAGGCATTAACAGGTTACGCCTGCGCATGCGCGACAGCGCGACAGCCGTGATTCTTGGCGACTTGCCAGGTTTTACCTACGTGAGTTCGGCTTTTCTGCTGTTGTCCTTCAAAACAAAAGCTCAACATTGAGCTTTTTTTCTTGTCTGATAAAGCAATCTGGTTTACATGAAAGTGATTGCAATTGCATTTATTCTATTATTTGAAAAGGGACAGATGCTGGAGTCACAAATGGTGTTTCTCATATTTATTATTATGATAATGATTTAAATCTGAGGATGTCTGTTGAGTTGATGTGAAGGTAATCACCAACGGTCTGAGTTCAGAACCAGTCCCAGATGAGAAAACTTTCATGAATACCAAATTTGTCCCGAAAAAAACTCGTCAGTGGAGTTGAGAAAATAACCAAATCAAATACTAGGAGCTGGATTACTGACAGACAGCTCATAGACGGCATCAGACTGTCTGCCTGTTTATGAACTAACTACAAGCTCACAGACAGAGTTCAGTCACAGCCATTACACTGACTGGAGTCAAATGACTTGATGGCATTATGATGAGAGCGGAACTTACATGAGTTGCACTGACTGATCATGTTGTCAGTGTTGTGTTGTAACTGGATTGGATTCAATGTATTGTCATTGCTAGAGTACAGGTAGAGGCAACGAAATGCAAATAAATACAACATTTATATTGTGTCACGCCCAGGCAGAGAACAGGACACAGGCGCAGGGGGTACCAGGAATAACGGTCTTTTATTAGGAAAACACCGGCTATGAAAACTTAACAATTAAACTAAATCCAGGCTACAAAACTTACGAAATCATAGTCACACTCCAGGAGGAATCCAACAAAACAAATAAACAAAAGCTCAGTCTGCGAGACGTGGTTGACGTGGCAATAGCGATGGCACGATCTGCAGGACGGAAACAAACACACTGGCACAGGACAGAGGGAAGACGCAGACTATAAGCACATGAGGGTAATGGGGAACAGGTGAAAACAATCAAGGATCAGGGGAGACAATCAGACCGGTGACACATGAGGAAGGGCAAGTGATCTGAAACGAGAGGAGAGTTACTATTTCAAAATAAAACAGGAAATGACAGAACAACAACACGCAGCAACGTAAAACAACCCAACAACCTCACCGCAGTGTGACATATTGGTAGTTCATCCAGCTGCTCATTGAAAATGTGTTTTTTTCTTGTTCATATTGTGTGCAGTTAACAAATATCGTACTTGATATATTACACTTAAATGCTGTGTTCCTGGTCAAATCAATTTGAACGCTGGACCAAAATGGCAATTAGGCCAAATAAAAAGGTGTAAGTCCAGTCTGGACAGTCGTTTTATCTCAACGCCTCAATATGTAGATCTGGCCGGTCATGAAGGCGGAGGTCAGGGATCTTGGACTCAAAAAGCCAATGGTGACCACTGCTGTAGTGAGAGGACGCCACACGCACACGCACTTTACGCGCGTGCTCGAGAGAGTTTTAAGGGATCGGAGGTGGCGAGTTGAGCTGTGTGGTTTGTTATCTGATAACATCGAGTCGTTGTTTTTTTAACGACGTCCTTTCAATAACAATGTCGTCTGCAGGTCCACAGAAGGTAAATAAGCACGTTCTACTTTTTAATTATGTATGTATTTTAAAGTTTAATCCCGAATGCTTCGTTTGGTTCGTGGACTCGAAGCAAGTAGCACATCGTTGTAGAACATCTAGATTACTTATCATCTGCGTAGTTCCTATAAGGTGTCCTGCTTTTTGAAGATCTATTGTTTTTTAATATTATACACATGACTTTTCAACGTCAGACAAAGTGACATAAAAACCATCAGTGGTGAATGTTACTGATACATTTACTCAAATGTTTAAATATTTCCATTTGATGCCGTTTATACTTCTGTTGCACCACAGTTCAGAGGCATATTAACTGTTAACTTAATTTATCTGACAGCGAAAGTTAATCAGCAGATGTATAATATTGATGCAAAATATAAGTAAACTTATAAATGTTGATGCTTGATTGTCTCTTAAATGCATATACATAAAATAATAGAGAAATGTGGTCCGCTTCTAAGAACCATGCCATTATATTACACATTAATGCATCACTAATTATAACACGGTAATTGTATGTGTATTATTCTGAAATGGGTCATTCTGCATCATGAATACTTTAGGTTCATTTAATGCTTCAACATTTGTACTTTTACTTGAGTACGATTTTAGTGCAGAACCGCTACCGAGTCTTTTTATATTATAGTGTTGCTACTTATCAGAGTATAGACCTACTTGTTCTACCAGTTGTGACCCTGCAGAAAATGTGTGTCCAGCAAAAGAAGATTTATTGTGCAGATTAAATTTCCTGAAAAATATAAGGCAACCTTTCCAAATGTCTTATTGTCATATATTGAAGTTGTCATTCTGACATTCTCTCCTGCAATTTGGATTAGGTTATAGTTAATCAAAAATATTAATCAATCAAATAGAGGAAATGCTTTTATTTTAGAAAATTGATAAGACACATGTGTATAATCTAATATGTATCTATCTGTGTGTGTAAACAGAGCAGTTCTTTGACATTGGTGCTCATGGTTGCTTCTGCAGCCTTTGGAGGAACTCTTCAATATGGATACAACCTCGCAATAATGAATTCTCCCACAACTGTAAGTTTTTGAGTCTAATTCCCAATTTAAATGTGTGTGTGTGTGTGTGTGTGTTTAAGCAGTTACATGTTCAAATATAAGAACATATATACATCCACTAGCGTGAACAAAAAGAAAATTGACATTCATGATATTTATCTGACAGTATATATATTGTGGGATCACTGTTGTACTGAGCTAGGTTGACCAGCATTACTGCTTTATCATTTTTCAACAATAAACACAGTGCAATACTATACAACATCATCAACAAATTAAAATAGAAAAATAGAAAAAAATAATTCACAGTGTAAATTGGAACTAGAACTAGAACGGGCACACGGTAGAGTGCATACCTTCGCATATCACAAGATTGGCCATTGAATTATGAACATTTTGGCATTAGTTGCATGCCAATTGGATAAAAAATTGCCCATGCTATGGTAAAAAGAAGATTTGGACCTTTTCATGACCTTGGCCTTTGACCAGATCGTTCCCAAAATCTAATCAAATGGTCCCCGGATAATAACCAATCATTCCACCAAGTTTCATGTGATTCGGTTTAAAACTTGTTTTGTTATGCGAGGAACACACATACAAATAAATAAATAAATACACAGCGATCAAAACATAACATTCCACATTTTCAATGCAAAGGTAATTAGGCTACTTGTGTCTGGGATTAGTCATTCATATTGTTTCATTTAGACAAGCAGCAACCAATAAAGAGCACAAACTGACATAATCAACAAACAATTCTTGCAAATCATCAATTAAAGTTCAACTGATATGTTGACACAGCTTATTGACCATGCAAGCTTTAGAGTGCAGCTTCCCACCATCAAAGACAAACTCAACTAGGCAATAAGTGTCAACTCTAACCGCCGCACGCTTCTCTGTCTTAGTGACGCTTTAATGGTTGACCGTCTAATCTTTTCACGCAGTTTATTCAGACGTTTGTCAATGAGACATTCTTGGAGCGGTGGGACATCCAGTTGGAGGACTACCAGGTGACTCTGGTCTGGACAATTATTGTCTCCATCTTCTCGTTTGGAGGCTTTGCAGGGTCTCTTATCGCAGGACCGATGACCATACGCTTCGGGAGGTAATATAAGACGTTGCATCATGCTGGTGTGCGTTGATATCTTGATGCACGAGTACAGAGGATAACACATTGAAATTGGCATTGCAACACACAAAGAGTAAAGGATCATCCTGTTGATATAGATGAATAAATAAAGAGATGATCATTTAATGTTCATATAACCATGGAATGGGTCACAAAAGTAATATATTTTTTTTAAATGCTTATTTTCTGTTTAGGACTGTATTTAAAAAATCAGTTTTTTAGGAAATTTTAATCAAACATATGTTAAAAGTGTATTTACTGGGCATTATGTTATGATGAATACACATTTGATGCTCCACTGAGTTGTTGTCAAGCATTTATGAGTCGATAAGGCCCTGTTCTGTGTCTCCTCTGTGTCCTCTGTGTCCTTGACTGTTTTATTCCCTTCACCTGCCCTCAGCCACTCCTGTCACCTTGATTGTTTTATTCCCTTCACCTGCTCTCAGCCACTCTCGTCTCGTTACTGTCTCATGTCGTACACCTGTTCTCATGTTGTACACCTGTTCACATGTCGTACACCTGTTCACATGTCGTACACCTGTTCTTATGTCATACACCTGTTCACATGTCATACACCTGTTCACATGTCGTACACCTGTTCCCCTCCTTTATAGTGTGCCAGTCGTTCCCTTGTCTTTTGTCCGTAGTCTTGTCTTTTGTGTTGCTAGTGTGTATTCCTGACCCTGTCCTGATCTCCGATTCCCTGCTTGCCCCTTTTTGGACCTTATTGTTTTTTTTAACCTTTTTGCCTCAGTAAAAAGTGTTTTTTGTTATCCACACCGAGTCCTGTATATTCCTCTGCACATGAGTTCTTGCCCCTCGCTACCCGTGGTGCGACCCGTGACAGTATCGACGGATACTCTCACCAAAAGTTGTGAGCAACTATGTCCTCCTTCCCATTTCCAAGGAAGAAATGCCTATTGTTGAACAACATTTTCCTCATGACTGGAGCGCTCTTAGCTGTGACAAGTAGAGCTGCCAAGTCGTTTGAGATGATCCTCATCGCACGTGTCTTGGTGGGGATTAATGCCGGTATGTCATTTCTGCCACTAAATGTCTATGAATGCGTTTCAAGTACCAGCTATACTGCGTTATACTGCGTTATATAATACTTAAAAAAACTACAATAGATTCTTTATAATAATGATTTCGATTTATATAGCGCTTTTCTAAGTACCCAAAGTCGCTTTATCAACTTCAAAGAAAGCCACTGTGTGTTTTGTCAGGGATCAGCATGAATGTGCAACCCATGTATTTTGGAGAATGTGCACCAAAGCACTTACGAGGGGCGATCTCCTTGTCATCCGCTGTGTTCACAGCATTTGGTGTTGTATTGGGACAGGTGGTCGGACTCAGGTATGGACAGTCAGACTTTTATTTGTCACAAAACACTAATCTTCTTTTGCAACATAAATAGTGGCTGTATACTTCAATTGTATCCACAGTAACACCCTGGATTAATCATTTATAGAGAGATTCTGGGCAGTGAGCCATGTTGGCAGTATCTTCTTGCCAGTAACGCCATTCCTGGCCTCGTCCAGCTCCTCACCCTGCCCTGGTTCCCTGAGAGCCCCAGATACCTGCTCATCGACAGGGGTGACAAGGAAGCTTGTATTAATGGTGGGTACTGTAATATGTCAACCGGTGGTGGAAAGTAACTAAGCACATTTACTAAATGCAGCCCAAATATACAATTTAATACAACATATTATTTACATTGTATGCTACTTTATACTTCCACTTATTGGACTTTTTACGCTACCTATAAGTGGTGAGCAGTAACACCAAAGAGACATTTCCCCTCTAAACTTCTCAGATGTTTCATTTAAATAATAGTTCTAACATATTATAAATGGTTTACAAAACAAAGCATACATCAGATGAAAGTTCAAAATATGAAAACAGGTTTGGGTAGCAGAATTAGTTATTTTCCACTCCCATGAATCCCTTCATACTCCCCCAGAAGGGGGTGGGGCCCAACCCATTTGTTAGTAGCAACTAAACTAAACTAAACTACCAAACTGTGCCTAAAGTAGTTGAACAATAATGCCACCTCAACCAGCTGCAACATTTAAATGCTTCATAGTTGAATCAGCACTGCACATTTGAAAATGTGAGTGTATTTTGCTGACCTGTATTCTTACTGAGTAGGAGTTTGAATGCAATACGTTTATATGTGATGGAGTATTTTGAATTGTTGTATTTGCTATACTTAAGTACATGATCTGCCTACTCCTCAGCCATTTGTACTAAACATATTTTATATTGAAAAAAAGTAAAGAACAATATAGGTTATTGCCAGAGAGCCAGAACTACAACTTCTCAAGTCATTGAAATTGTCTTTTTTTCCTTGTTCAGCTTTGAGACGGCTGCGAGGCTGTGAGGTCCAGAGCAGCGAGCTGGATGAAATCCTGCAGGAACAGGCTGAAACCAGAGGCATGAGGCCCCGCTGGCCCTGGGAGCTTTTTACTGATCGTTCAGTGCGCTGGCAGCTCATCTCTATCATGATCGTCAGCAGTGCCATGCAGCTCTGTGGTAATGACTCGGTAAGAAAAGATGGAGCGTATTGTTATACAACCCATAAAGATCACTGTCACATGATACCGAGTTACAGTATCCGATGTTCGTTTGGCCTCTGCAATGACATGGTTAATTTGGAATTTGAGATGATCCATCAGTGGTGTGTCCTGTGTAGTTTTCTTTACATTGCTGCAGATCGTATTAATAATTTGAAGTGGGGATGAAGCACCGTCCCTCCCTGTAATGTGCACGGAATAATTTGTTCAGACAACAAGGCTTTGTCGTCTCTTTATCCTTTTTATTATGTATATTTGATAGTTAATGAGTCTAAACTTATTTTCAGAGCTGCAATAAGTTGCCTTCTCATCAGAAAATGCTGACTAAACACTTTCAAAGCTTTTAACCACATGCTTGGCAGTTTTAAGGGGCGGGCCAGAGTATTAACATAGTTGCTCTTTGTACAAGATGCTGGTTTAATCCTTTTCTTTTGTACTTGTTCTTTCAGATTTACTTCTATGCATCATACATATTCAAAGAGGCCGGAATATCAGATGATAAAATCCAATACATCACAATTGGCACCGGTACTTGTGAATTCACAGCATGTATATTGTGTGTAAGTATCCGCCCTAAAGCCCATGTTACGTAAGTGGCTCATGCCATGTTGAGAGAGACTGTTGTTTGTATTCCTCTGAAAGCTTTAACAGAGACTCCGGACTTAACTAAGAATAGTCCAATGTGCATACAACAGCTTTTATATTTGAGATTACAATTGAAAACATTTAGACATCTGACGTTACGCTAACACAATCTGAACAATTTGATATAGACTCACAGGTCGAAAGACATTAGATTAGAAGCTGAAACTAACTGCTATTTCTCACTTGAGAAGAAAATATTATGTTAAAGGTACGGTCTGACATTTTGGTAAATATGCTTTCCTGATCACAGTTAGCTAAGGTGATTGACACTGTCCACTTTAATGTGTGTCCGTTAACTATAAAGCTACAGCATGTAGCTGGTTAACTTAGCACAACTACAAGGCTGCTTCAATGTTTTTTCAACTTGAGGTGCTTAATGCAGAAGCAGTGGTTGGCTGCAGAAACACGCTATGATCAGGCTAAGAAACCGCTAGCGTGGCTCTGTGTAAATCATCGTAGTCCCTCTAAAAGTGTTCAATATCGCATACTCAATAAGTCCTGCATAGTGACTACTAAATGAGCAGGTGTCCCGAGTAGCGAGGGGTAAGAGCTCATGTGCAGAGGAACAGGACAGGACTCAATGTGAATAACCAAAAATATTTACAGAGGCAAAAGGTTTCAATGAGGAAACAAGTTCAAAAAGGGGGGAAACAGGTGTACGGCATGAGACACTAACGAGACAGGAGTGGCTGAGGGCAGGTGCAGGGAATGAAACAATCAAGGAGACAGAGGAGACACAGAGGAGGGCGTTAAAGCAGGTAAGTATGATATTAAAAGCAGACTGTTCAAATGTAAGTATTCTTAAATGACAGCCGGTCTGAAGTCAATGGCTCTCATATGTTCTGAAACGTTGCAGCAAATAGGTGTTATTTAGCACATATTGGGAATCCAAATGGCTACTTTCCCCCCAGAAAATGTATTGAAACTTAATAAAGTGGCATATTAGCAGCTTAATGTCTGGTTAAAAATCACTTATATTTCACAGTCTGAAGAGACACAATGCAATTGTTGCTAATCTAGTACACCAAAAGCCACAAACTATGAAGTTTGAACACACTTCAAACCAAATTTGACATCATACTTATTATGAATAGTATTATATTATTCTTATTATGAATAGTTATTGTTTTCGTCCACGGCCTGAAGGATAAATTATGTTTTTTGTTTACAGAAACACAATAATAAGAAACTGGAGTCTCCATGGTTGCCTGGTAAAAACAGGACTTCAAGAAGGTCCTGCACCTAGCCAATAAATAGTCCAACCAGTGTTCGTGCAGATTAAACTATCAAGATTTACTATGTTAATTAGAAAATGTAAGAGGTGCTGGTCGGTAGATGTTGGTATCCTGGAGAGAGACAGAGGCATTCTAACTGTTTCCCCCTGTTTCCAGGCGTTATGCTAAGCCAACTAGCTGCTATAGCTCCAGCTACATATTGTACTGCACAGACTTGAGACTGGAGTCAACCTGCATTTGCACATTACAATGATTTCCCAATATATCAAAATATTATTTTAATAAACAGTTTAATTATTAATTTAGAGACATCTCTGACTCAACTAACTGAACACAAACACTGACGGTAGACCAAGCTACTGTGTGTTTACTGGAAAATAACCATAAGTTCATAGATAACACATTAATATGATCTATTCTCTCATCAACAGGAAGTTCCTGATTAGTCTTTGCTCAGTGTTTGTGTACCTTTCTGTAAAGTCGTATATATAATGTGTTCCAAATATAGAAGAACAGAGTCTGATATTCCATATTTTGGTGTTTTTCAGAACCTGCTGGTGGAGCATAAAGGTCGGAGGTTCATGCTGATGGGAGGGTACATCCTCATGACCGTCTGGACAGTCGTCTTCACAATTGCTCTGTTATTAGAGGTGTCATAAATCACTTAATTTACCTACAGAATAACCTCCATATTACATTTTCTTAAAGGAAAATCATGATTTGCAAAGTAACTATGACACATAAAGTCATAATTTGGATTATTATGTGAGATTTCAACAGTGAACTTTTAGTAAGAACTGAGCATTGCAAGTCAATGGTCAATCTATGGGACATAAAAGTGATCTGTTTATTTTCTTCTCGCTGCAAACAGCACAATATATCCTGGATGCCATACCTCAGCATGACTTGCATCTTCACCTACATTCTCAGCTTTGGCCTGGGACCAGGTGAGTTTCATGTTTTTCTACTGTAGGGTATAAAGTGAAACACACAATTAACATGACATATCAATATGCACAAATACAAATCTTCTTGATTAATCAGTTAAATAGTTATATTTCAGTAATACATATTTAATACTGTTTTAATAATTTTCTCCCCTCAAGACTTTGCATGACAACTCAAATTATTTCTTCAGTGCATATTTTAGGTGACAAACACTCTAATCATCTCAAATTAATTCAATCTGATACAACATCCCTGCAATAAATACATGAAGTTACAAATGTTCAGTTTGAAAGGTGTTGATTCAACTGCTTGATCATTTTGGAGGGAAGACAGAATCACGATAGTAATTATTAGGAGTTGTTTTTCTTGGCGTCTTCAAACCTAAATGACTAAACATCTCAAAGTGAAGTGACTGTGTACTCATGTTTTGCAATAATTAATAGTAATTTTTAAACTATTCCATAAATAATTTGTATGAAAAGTTTGTCAGCTGTAATACATTTTGAGGTCAGGCTATAACAGCTAATGTTTATATTTCTACTGATGAAACTCACTCAATATGATTTTTTTGTTTGTATTTCCTCAGCTGGAGTGTCTTGCATTCTGCCCGCAGAGATCTTCAATCAGACGGCTCGGCCAGCAGCCTACACCATCGCTGGCTCCATGATGTGGATCAACCTTTTCATCATTGGGATGATCTTTCCATTTCTAGTGGTCAGTCCGTCCTTTCATCCACCCATCCATTTTACAAACCTGCAGTGACAATGACCCAGCATATATACACTCAAACCTCTCTCTCTCTCTCTCTCTCTCTCTCCCGCTCTCTCGCTCATGTCTTCAACTATACTACATCTAATAATGTTGAAAAGAAAAAAATATTTTGGTCAATTTATTTTAGAATCAAAGATAACATCTTTGATACAACCTGGCATTAGAAAGGGGAGACTACAAGCCAACAGGCAGATTAAAATGAAACATAAAAGACTCCTTCAAATGTGAGATGTCACCCAAGAGCGCCTCCCAGAGTTCAGAGTCTGAAACTAAGGGATTGCGGCACACAACTAGACATGTCGGCAGTCGTTTGTCTCACTGCCTGCATCCGTCTGACAGCTTTCTGTTGCCTTTCTTTTCCAGAGCGAGTTGAGTGAGTACTGCTTTGTGCCTTTCGGGGTGGTCTGCCTGCTGTCGA
Source organism: Liparis tanakae (assembly GCA_036178185.1). NCBI lineage: Eukaryota > Metazoa > Chordata > Actinopteri > Perciformes > Liparidae > Liparis > Liparis tanakae. Next base: position 11,128,322 of record CM070109.1, read on the forward strand.
CCGTGTTTGTCGGCCTGGTTCTGCCAGAAACCAAAGGAAAGTCTCTGTCCGCCATCACAAGTGAATTCAACAAGCTCAACTTCAAGGGCCAAGAGGAGAAGTGTGCGCTGCAAGCTAAAGCCCAGTATCAGCTGGGGGAAGCGAGTCTTTCTAGGGACTTGTAGACCGACTGATACTGAAACACAAACGGCTGCGAACGCTGTAGGCCTCCCGGTTCTGTTCGAGCAGCAAGACGCCGTGACCAAAGGAACGGTCACTCTCACGTCACCGAAAGCATCTTGGATCTGTAACCACTCCTTTATTTTGATTGTTTTCTTTCGAGAGGATTATAAGGAATTTCCTTTGACATCTTCCCATGTTGCACCTGTGTTTGGTTATTTGTGTCACTTGTTGACATAAGACAGAATCCCAAAAAAAATATTTAAAAGGACAGTGATGTTAATTTGCTCCATATCAAATATAAATGTAATGCATCAGTGTCCACACCTCATTTATAAAAAAAGATATCATGATGTTGATTATTTATATGTTTAGTAATGACTGAATAGCTATAATTTCTATGGAATAAGTGCAATTGTTTATGTTGAATATTGATTTTGGGGTTTTAATGCTCTAACTTTGCAGCAATAAAATATTATGTACGGACATATCTTTTCAAGGTGGAGTTTTTTTCAATATAATAATACAATGCATAATACAATAATAAAGTCACATCAAACATAAATAGTATGGAGTTAAAAGTGTCAGTCACTGTTGGCACAAATGCTCCTTTTCACCATCAGACGCACACACACACCCACACTTACTCTTACTACAACATACAACAATAATTAATCTTTCTACTAAAGGTACGTTCACACCGGACGCGTCGGCTGCGTCGGCTGCGTCTGGTTTACATGTTAAGTCAATGCAAAGCTGCGTCAAAGCTGCGACGCTGTTTTTTTTCCTGCGTGCAGCGCGTCAGGCGCGTCTGAGCAGCACGAACAGAGCGAATGTCGCGGGGCGAAACGAGCGAACAGAGCGAACCGACGCAGCTTCTCGACGCGCGAGTTGAAATTTCTGAACTCGAGCAGCAGAAACGCGTGAGTCATAGTTGCGTCAGCCAATCAGCGTTGAGAAGCTCCGCTCGTCATCGTTCTGCCGGCCGGTTTAGAAAGTGGAGAAAAAGATTATTGTCGCTGTTCGTGGGCACCCCGAACTTTATGACACAACTCTTTACTTACCGAAACCGTAGCGATAAAGATGAAGCGTGGAAGGAGGTCGGAGAAGCCGTGGGACTACCCGATACGTTTAGAATGTGTGCATTTGCTTTTATTCTCGCTGTGTGTTGTACTTTACTATGAACCAAGCGCCGGCATATGTGTTTCATGGCAGCGGAGATCTGCCGCCGGAGGAGGAAAAGTCTCAGAGACACGAATCATAGAGAGAAGAGAGAGAGAGCAGCGAGTAGCGCAGTGAAAAAGTAAAAAGTGGAAGCTCTCTGCGGTCCTGTCGTTCCTCGACCCGTACAGTACTCCGCGGGAGACTAGCGGGAACATGGGCGGAGGGGCGGAGGGCCGTGGAAGTCAGAACCGCAGAGTCCAGAGAGAAGGAGAGAGAGAGGGGCAGCAGCAGGGCGACTCAAAGGGCGACAAGTGAAGACACGACATCTCAGTCTGGTTAAGGAAAGGATTTATATGGCTGAAGAAGCGGGCGAGATAAGCCACGCCCACGCTGCGTCTCGTCTCGACGCGTCCGGTGTGAACACCCTTTTTTCGACGCGCGTCAGAATCCTGCGTCAGGCGCGTCGATAATTTTTTCGACGCGTCCGGTGTGAACGCATAATGCACAGAACATCAAGAATATTAGATTTCTAAATACACGTCATACAGCTGCGACAGAGGCGTATTCAGTGGAGATGGCCGGTGCTCAGGGCAACAGCAGCGATTCAATTCTTTCTTTGAAAGAGATCCTTTCGGTCGGCGTAACAATGAAGACACATAGGCAACAAGACAATCAGGACCTCCTAGAGCAGCGGTCGCCAACCCGTCGATCGCGATCGGCCGGTCGACCTCGGAGACGTTTCCTGTCGCTCTCCAAAATAAAATGAAAATAAAATAAGAAAAACATTGTTCCTCATTCTCGAACATTTTCTAAAGTTCTTCTGAAACGTCAGAAAAGATCTCCGTCTGATTTTAATGAACGCCTGAAAACGGGTTCTCTGACAGCCGTGTTGTCAGCTGTGCTCCCCGAGAGAGAATTAGGACTACAGGTGAGGCGCAGGGGAAATGCAGAAATACCTTTATTGATAACTTCACATATTAGACACGGTGACACGGCCCGACAGCTGAGATTCTTGGCGACTTGCCAGGTCTTACCTCCGTGATTTCGGCTATTCTGTTGTTGTCCTTCAAAACAAAAGCTCAACATTGAGCTTTTTTTTCTTGTTTGTTGGAGCAATCTGGTTTACTTGAAAGTGATTGCAACTGTATTTATTCTATTATTTGAAAAAGCACAGATGCAGGAGTCACAAATGGTGATTCTCATATTTATTATTATTATAAGTATTTAAATCTTGTTGAAAAATTACCAAATCAAAGACCAGGAGCTGGATTACTGACAGCAGCTCACTGACAGCTCAGACTGTCTGTCTGCTTATGAACTAACTACAAGCTCACAGACCGAGTTCAGTCACAGCATCACACTGACTGGAGTCACATGACCTGATGGCCTTGTGACGAAGCTACACATAGACAGCCGTCTGAAGTTCTGTGGTTTTGGGAGGGTTAATCCCTATCAAAAAAATTGCCCCCTCTGAGAATTTGTTCAGGAGCCGCCACTGCTTCTCAGACATGCTCAACGTCCCAATCTGCTCGGGCCCTCACACCAGAGAAGCAAATGCTGTTCAGATGTCCAAGACCCAGACTTTCAACAAAGTAGATAATGCTTTGATTATTTGAGCTGAAAACTCAAATAATCAAACTTCAGCAGTATCAGATAAATTGAGTCAGTGCCTCAGTTTAAAAAGCATTTAAAAAGCAACCTGTTCAGACTGCAAACATGTCTTTATTTTTGTTTGACCACTATTTAAATCACTGCATGTGTAATAAAATGTTCTGCTGTTCTTTACATGTTTCAGAAAGGCACTATAGAAATACGTTTATTATTTTTCTCATGCTTGTCAAAGCTCCTCCTGAACATGAGGGGACATTATGCAACAGTGTTACCAGAAGTAGTTTTACTTCCCTCAATCAGTAACCTGATCTTCATGTAGAATCAACAGGTGTCTTTTTTCTACGTGCATGACTTATATTTACATAAGATTAGTATAAGGTACACATTGAATATGGGCTTAATGTTGCGTATAATCCTCTCATCTACACATCTGACCTGCATTGAAGACACCTCCCTCCCAGTAATGTCTGACTACACTGGCAGCACTTTGTCATAACAATCACAGGAATCACCCAGGCAGATCAGGTTGAATCGAGAGCAGCGGTTGGTCATCCTTTTTACACACGTCATGAACATTATGATCTTCTAATGAATCACAGTGTCTTGATGTGTAACTCTGGCACCCTTCAAATAAAATGGTCGTCTCCTGCGTCACCGTTCTGCCACCATGCAGCACCCAGAGAGCCACCAGAACATGGAACCAACAAAGGTAGGTGGACATTGTTACAAGAAAAAAGATTATCTGTACTAGTGATCCACAGCATATTTTATTTTTATTCCTGCAAGTACATTTGCATTTATAAAACACATTTATGTTAGTTATACTTGGTGTATGCTACAAATGATGCACATACACGCAGAGGTAGAGGATTTTTCTTCTTACTAAAGTAAAATGATCAATTATTCCATTAAGTTAAATAATCTGTAAAAAAAAATAATTTCAGTTTTTTATTATATTTGTATACTGTGTTTGTGTAGCCTGATTTCATTGTCTACTTACCTCTGTTTTGAGAGAAATTAGACCTGAAAATTAAATTATACAAAGCTTTATTATTAGCAAAATGTACTGAAACTATCAAAAGAAAAAAACACTGTGAGTGTTTATAATGATATAGTATATCACAAATGAAATGTTATAATCTCATCATATATATGTCTTAAATGTCTATAGTTTAAAAAGGGAAAACAAACAATATAGATAAACTGCATATATGATGTCCGCTCGACATTCCAGCTGCAGTACTGGAGGCTTTACATGCTGTCTCTGGTGTTGGGAATCGGGGGCTCGTTCCAGTATGGGATTCAAGTTTCTGTCCTCGCTTCTCCAGCAGTGGTAAGATTTATATTAGTTAGATGCAAAGATTGCATGTAGAAGAATGGTTTGCTATGTGAACTGAAACACAACCCTCTCACACCACGCCGTGTGTTCCTCGGCTTCGTTACGTCCTGTGGTGTGTGCACACAGATAAACGTATCAGGGCCTATTTTCTTTCCTCTGATGAAGCCATGTGCTGTCATTATTCTAACAGAGCAGAGTAGATCATTTAACATAGTCAATATTAGGTTTTATTGTGATTCTGTCAAATTTCTATTTCATTGGAAATACATACTGTACATAGTGCCTGACTTGTGTTTCATATTTATATAAAAACAGTAAATAATTCCTTTAAATAGTGCCTTTTTTAATATAGCTAATGCTGGCATTCTCACTTAAATTGTATTTCATTTATATACAGTATATTGTATATTATATTTATTATACAATGCAGTAAAGATGGGGTGTAAAGTGATGCTTGATATAATAATAGTAGTTGTAATAGTTGTTGTTGTGGCTGGCCAAATACATTAGACTTTTTCTTTAAAGGCCTTTTATTTAGTGTATAGCTGATACATCATTATCATTTTAAATGAGACTGTGACATTGTTGTTTTGGCTCCGTGGGCCACGAGTTACAATTATGGGCTAATGAGGAATGAGCATGAGGCGAGAAAGTCAGAAAAATGCCTGAAGAATTAGCAATATAAGTACCGGTGTGCTTTACTGTGATGGGTTATTTACCTGGAGCAAGTTTCTTATTCAATTGTCAACCTGATAACCAGGAGATCACTTTAACATGTGACTTGACCTCTTTGCCCTTCCTGCAGCATATTCAGAGTTTTGTAAACCAGACATGGTTGTCGCGGTACGGCGCTCCAGTGGATGATGCCACCAACCAGATCATCTGGTCCTTCATCGTGTCCGTGTTGAGCCTTGGCGCCTGGGCCGGGGCCGTTCACAGCGGCAGCCTTCCTGTCACTTACGGCAGGTGAGACACACACGCATGAACAGACACACTCTGTGGTTACATAAGGGTTGTAAATTATTAGCTTAACACTCAACAGTTACTTACTGACTTCTATGTTTTTCAAACCTCTCAGACCTGCGAAATATCTGTCTTACAGGCAAAAGAAAAATTAATGTTCACTTTTAGTTATTACAACATAAATCTTGTCTATTTTGTATATCATCATAGAAAACATGACACAGTGAACTTTAGAAGTGCTGGTCTGATTGAGTTAGCTTCGGTACAGTCAGGCTAGCTATTTGCGTCATCAGTGCGAAGAAAGATATTTGGTGTTTCTTTTGATTTTGCAGGAAGAAGGCTCTCTTGTTCAACAACGTGGTGGCGATGGTCGCTGCTCTCATCATGCTCTTCAGTCGCATGGCCCAGTCCTTTGAGATGATCTTGCTGGGAAGATTTCTCTATGGATATAATGTTGGTATGTTCATTTTTGTCACTTACATTTTTTATTTGTTTAGTGATATAAACATAAAACAAGTACAAAAATGTCAGACGTAAACATATATATATATATATATATATATATATATATACATACATATATACATACACGTACACCCATACACACACACACACACACATATACAAACATATATATATATATATATATACACATACATATACACACGCATACATATACACACATACATACACGTACACACACACATACCCTCCCCCCTCCAAAAAAACAACAATAAAAAACAACAAAAAGACAACAACAACAACACAAAGCAAACCCCGACACCCCCTTAATTATCTTTGGATGTTGGTATGTTCTGATAATGTGTAGTGTGTATATTACCTTTTTAAAATAGTTTCTGTCTGGTTTTTATTCTAATTTCTCTTCATCTTGTTTCCCCCCCCCCCCCCCCACACACACACACACAGGTCTAGGCTTGAGCGTACACCTCATGTATCTCGGGGAGTGTTCTCCAAAGAACCTCAGAGGTGTCATGACGCTCACAGGCTCCATCTTCATCGGATTTGGAAAAGTCATGGGTCAAATAATTGGCATCAAGTAAGAGCTGACTGTTCCTAGTATTCACTTTGTTATTCTTACCAAGATAACGCCAAGACAAATTGGGCAATACCATGTTTCACTTACTTATTACAGTTTTTTTCAATCGCTCACAAGCGCTTACCCATACTAGAGATACTTTTTCTCACTCTTAACACAGACCCACACCTACAAAGCATAATTGTCCAAATTGATTATTTTCTTGTCAAAAGCACATTTTGTTAAATATATACTAACTCTTCATTTCAAAATAGAACACATCTTTTAGACACTAACTTTACCAAAACACTGGAAATGTACACCAGGTTTCAAAACACTGGCTGTTGCTGACATTATAAAAACTGTATAGACTTTTATGTTTCAGTTTTTACAGGTATTTGCATGCAAAACATGCAATCCACTGTTTTTACACTACATGTCTTGGTTGGGAACTATATGTCCACATTTAAGGTTCACATTCAAAAGCATTCCAGTAAAAAACAAATCCTTTTTTTCTTCTCCTTTACTGTTTACTACAGAAGGTACAGTACAAATATTGTTCCTTTAAAAAACTTACAGTAAATCCAAACTTTTCTTTTCTTCTTCTTTTCAAATAAACCATTATTAGGGGCAACGGCTGCAGTCGATGATTGAACAACATTCGGTTAGTCAATGTAGGCGGTGTCTGTGTGATCAACATCTCAACCTGTAAATTATAATCCAAAACTTGCTAAAACATATTTCTAAAAAACATTCCAAACTCTGACCGACCATCAGGAGATGAGGAATCAATTGTTTGTTAATCATCAGCTGAGATATTTTGTTTTAGAACTGATATCATTGCAGAAGAGCTTTCTAGACTGTATCTAAGGTTTGGAATATTGTAAAGCTTGGTAGTGCCTGAACAAAACTGTAATAATGTTGATCAGCACAACGTGAAGGGATCTTAATTACTGTATATTAAGTGAATATTTGCTCCTTCCATTTATCCAATTTAATTAGTTTCTCACTCTGTTTAGGGAGCTGATGGGAACAGAAGAAATGTGGCCGTACCTCTTAGCTATCAGTGGTATTCCTGCCATCCTGCAGTTTGTGGCTCTGCTCTTCTTCCCTGAGACTCCTCGATACCTCTACATCGACAAAGGAGACACCGAAGGCAGCAAAAAAGGTGAGTGGACACAGCAGACTCTGAATCTACATATCCACACTAGATCATAAAGTTAACCTAGTAATTGTGTAAGTTTAGATACAATTTGACTGTAACATTATACATAATAAATAAAACAAAAACAAATAGTGTCCTGGATGAGCAGGGTCTCTAATAATGGCTACTTCTTGTAACTTGTACCAGAAATCCCATCTCGCTCTGGATGATTTTCACCATATTGTTTTAACCTTAACACGTGTGTTAAGTCACTTCAGGCTTAGCATAGCAGGTACAAGAAACCCTCTAACCTCCAGTATGATCTATGATATGTTTGCATCTGCATGTCAAAGCCTTGCAGTGGCTGTGGCAGGAAGACAACTTAAAGTTGGAGCTGGAGCTGGAAGACATGCAGAAAGAGAGAGAGAGTTCTCAGGGAGAGAAGGCGAAGACCGTGAAGGACGTGCTCACCTCTCGCTGTGTGAGGTGGCAGCTGCTGACTCTGGTGATCCCCTGTGCTGGAGTTCAGCTCTGTGGCATCAACGCTGTATGTTTGTCTCAGCTCTTCCCTTCCTAAGACATATTAACACATTTTAGCAACTGAGTTTTGTTTCACACAACCTGTTTAATGTTTGGCTTCATACCGTTTTAATGGCTTCTAATATTCAGTTATCTCTCATCCAGCTTTATTTTTACGCCTTTGACATCTTCCGTGAGTCTGGAGTGCCGGAGGACCAGATGCACTACTTGTCCATTGGTCTTGGAGCAATAGAGCTCATCACCGTCGCACTGTGTGTAAGTGTCTCCTCAAAGGATGAAACAGGAACAGACAATAAGAAAACAAAGCACATAACACTCGTAATAGAAATAGTTTTCAAAAAATCTGCTAATTTTCATCAAATCTGGACACCATATACATTTTATTTTTAATGGTTACTGGGATAGAACATGTGGAGAAGAGTCATTTCTCTTTATATTGGGATTCCGGTGGTTTATTATTGTTACACTATCAATTATTGTTGTTGGTCAGTTTCAGAGAGTGGGACTATGCCGTGCTTTAATCTGCATGTGTTCCTTTCAGTACAAATGGATAGAAACTGATTATAATTGATTGTTGATCAGTTAGATGTACTGTAAAAGGCTCCTGTGTGATAGAGAACATAAATATATCTTATAGGACATCCCTGTTTTGCCTCAGTCCTTCTTGATAGATCGTGCTGGCAGAAAAAAGCTGATGGGCTATGGCTATTTACTGATGGGTACCACCATGTGTGCACTCACTGTCACACTATCCATCAAGGTAAAGATAGTACATCAGTGCACCCTACTCAGCCCTAGAAGTGTGGACAAATGCAAGGATGATAAATATATACATGTATAAATGTTTCTCTTTTCAAACAGGATCTGACTTCATGGATCCCATACGTGAACATCGCCCTTATCTTTTGTATCATCTGCATTTATGGACTCGGACCGTGTGAGTTTGCTGTTGCTTGTTCCCCATAAGTAAATGATTTCATAAAATATATATCTACATATTGTTATTCTTATTATTCTTTCTTCTTGTTAAAGCTGGAGTTTCTATGGCTCTTCCTGCGGACCTTTTCTTACAAGCATGGCGTCCTTCTGCGTACGTGATCAGTGGGACGGTCAACTGGCTTTGCATGTTCCTCGTGGGGATGTTGTTTAGCTATATTGTGGTAAGAAAGCTGCTCTGGCTCATATCTTATTGGAAATATGCCATAACTATGATATCTCTCTATTCCTATATGATATTGGCTTTTGTATCTAAATCTTTGCTTTTATGTGCGTCTTTGCAGAAAGGACTCGGGCAGTTCTGCTTCCTGATTTTTGTGGCTTACACCATTTTAAGTGCAGCATTTCTGATCTGTTTTGTCCCGGAGACCAAAGGGAAGACGATAGCAGAGATCACGGAGGATTTCAACGCACTGAACTACAAGAAGAGGGGCGCTGGCATTCACAAGACTGATGCTGTCGTTCTTGCAACACATTCATTTTAACGTTTTCTTTTTTAGTTTAGCAATTTCTCACTGCATCTCTCGTCGTGTCTGCTTAAAACATGACATACAGTTTTTATAAAAAATATATACACCTTTTTGTTCTAGTTGTTTGTTTTAACATGCTCCCCTGCTTTCTTAGGTGGGCAACTTGTGAACAAAATATATTTAGGATCGTTACAGTTTTGTTCAGGCGCTACCAAGCGTTTGTCCAAATAGGAGTCCCATTTTCAAAGCTCTAAACACGATTAGCACTACATCGGTGTTTTGTGGCCGTACCATTCACACGTTTCATGTCGTTTTCACACAATATGCAGTCAGTGAACATATTTCCACAATGTTTACAATTTCTTAACAGACAAGCTATACCTCCCAACAAAACAATGGATTGTTTTTGTATTATTTACGAATGTTAACACACAACATCCCACAATGGAAAACACAATATTCCAAACCTTAGATACAGTCTAGAAATTTGGATTAGAATTAATATTTTTATTATAACAGGTTGAGATGTTGATCACACAGACACCGCCTACGGCACCGCCTAGACACCGACTAAACCAATGTTGTTCAATCATCTATTGCAGCTGTTGCCCCAAAACATAGTTAATTTGTAAACAAAAAAACAAAAAAATATTTTGGATTTAGTGTAACTTTTTTAAAGGAACAATAGTTCCCCCACTTTTTATCTGGGCTTCTTGCCGTTGTGTTTTTGTTCAGAATGCTCTTGTGTGTTTCATGGATATTGTGTTCACTGTTAGCAATACTGTAAAACATTTTCTGTTCCATCAGACTGTAAACAGTATTCATGCTGTACCTCCTGTAGTAAACAGTAAAGTAAAACAAAACTGATTAGTTTTTTACTGGAATGCTTTTGAATGTGAACCTTATATGTGGACATACAGTTCCCAACCAAGACATGTAGTGTAAAAACAGTGGATTACATGTTTTGCATGCAGATACCTGTACAACTGAAACATACAAGTCTATGCAGTTTTTATAATGTCAGCAACAGCCAGTGTTTTGAAACCTGGTGGACTTTGACTGACTGGACGGAGCTTGTGAAGTGAAAACAAGAGTTATTCTTTGACAGAATAATTACATTTTGAGTCAGATGTCCAGTGTTTTGGTAAAGTTAGTGTCTAAAAGATGTGTTCTATTTTGAAATGAAGAGTTAGTATATAGTTAACAAAATGTGCTTTTGACAAGAACATTATCAATTTGGCCAATTGTGCTTTGTAGGTGTGGGTCTGTGTTAAGAGTTAGAAAAAGTATCTTAAGTATGGGTAAGCGCTTGTTAGCGATTGAACAAAACTGTAATGATTCATATTAACTGTACTTATTGGATTAGTAGAGGACAGACTTGCGTTTAGTGTCTCCAGGTTTCATGTTTTAGTGAAGCTTCACCACCAACACTACTCAGCGACACCGGTTTCTGCGGTGTATCGTAATATCTCCTGACATCCAGCATGGGCCAAGATGGATTTATCGCTTCATCCTCCAGGTGTAAGAACTTCAAGAGAACAATTGGGAGCTTTTTCAATTGCAATTTATTTGATTCTCATCTCTGTACCAACAAGAATGGCGAGACTCAATGACAGAGTACAAAAACAAATATCTATAGAAAAGTATGCTTATATTGAAATATGTCCAAAGTTATAGCAATTATAACAAAACATGTAGCTCATATTTCTTAAGCGCAATCTTGTTGAGTACGATGATAAAATACCAAGTTAACATATTGTACATTTTCTGTGTTTTTATACAAAAGTGTCAATGCAAGTCACTCTGTACAATTCTCAACCTTTAGAAAAGAGGACCTTTTTTAATCCACTGCTGCGCACAATCAGTATTTGGAAGGCACTTTGCAACGGACCAAAAGCAGAAAGCAAACACATGGAGGCCTAAATACTCATTGAAAACACCTTTTACACTCGAGTACCAACATGAGTGAAACTAAATCATACACCTCGGTGAAAAACACAAACAAAGGAACATTATTTCCTTACAGCATTTTCCACTTGTTTTCAAAAAAACAATAACAAAAAAACAACCCTTATCACTTTTAAGGAGTAAATACTAGTGCAGAGTGGATCCAAAAAGGAGAAAGAAAAATTTGGTCAAGACGTGAGTTTTGCAACTGCAACTCGCAGTACGGTGAACAGTGAAACCACGACTGCCCCAACCAGTGATCGACATTCAGCCGCCAGCTCAGCTCCAAGTCACAACCTCCAGTTTACACTTTCAATCAAATGGCCATAAGTTAACATCCCTCCCCACATATGTACAGGACCACCGTGACAAACACCGATCATATTGGTTGGTTCATATATATTTATATATATGTATATTTATAGAATGTGTATATGAATGGTATATACACTTGTTACAATCACAACATAACCATAAATAATACAGGAATGTACTGAATTTAACAGCCTAAATTACACACAAATAATAATTAAACAGAAAGCAGGAAACACAGGTCAAAAACACAGAAACGGACACACAGGCGGTTCACATAGACACTCTTTTTACAGACCATCACCACACACACACACACACACACAGACACACACGTGCGCGCACACACACACACACACACACACACACACACACACACACACACACACACACATACTGCTAGTCCATTCACTGCTGGACTGGGATTGATTTGCATCATGATACAGGTTTTACAACACAAGAAGAAAAAACACCAACCTATGAAAAGATGTTAATCATCTGATGTGAGGTCATATGATACAAGATTACATTTGGATTCATCTTCTCACAAAGCCAATTTTCTAAGAGTTATTGCTTATTTTGTGTTTTAGCATACAGAAAAAATATGGGGAAGTACGTCATGATTGTGAAAATGGTCCGTTTAACTTTAATCATTTTAACCAAAACCAAATTAATCCTAACTAACACAGAATTGATCTTCACACATTTGTATCCTAAAATCGGTGACATCCTGTTTACTATTTCAAGACGCAAAACTCATTCAGCAGCATGAGAGTGGAGCTTTCCAATGAAGCAGACCAGTGGACGAGGAGCTCCCGTTGAACTGATTTGAGGAGCTCTTCATCGAGCCGTCGTCACAGGAATGTCTGGGTTCGACATTTTGTACCAACACATTTTCACTGCAAGACACTCGTCGGATGGATAGTTTACGCCTCGACCTCACGACCATTAGTGCAAACACAAGACACGTCATCTACGATCAGCACGAGCACATCCGACAGGAGGTTGGTGAGCAATACGAGAAGTGCAGGTGACGAAGAGGATAAAACACTGCAGAAATAAAGTGATCTTAATTACTCGAGACTGTAAAAGTAGCAGTACTTTTGGTAGGTCCAGAGGCTGGCGGGTCAGGGTGTGACCCCTTCTTCAAAGCCCCCTAACGTTTTGCACAACACGTACATAACCACACATTTCCATTTAACATAATTGAGTGGAAAATTATCAAAAAGAGAAGAAAAAAAATCACTAGATTCTTTTGTTTGACAATTCTTTTTAAAAAGTACACAAAACTGAGGGCATGAATAAGTTAATAAAATATAATCTACATTTCTTAAAATATATACTGAAAATATACCATATTGGTCCCTGTTAAATGAACACAGTGGATTTAAAACCAAACAAACAAGGTTCGGAAATTGTCATTGTGTGGGAGAGGGAGGGCGGGGGGGGGGTCTCATTCCTAACGAGCTCAAGGCATGTTTCAAGGCTAAAAGAATATTATCTTGAAAAGGTTCATTTTCTAAAGTATTCCTGCACACACTGTAAATTTGAGTTATAATGGCTTTTCCCTCTTTACTACTTTTTTTAACATAAATAGTTTACAAATAACCAAATGAAAGCATTATTCAGACGTTTTCTCATCACTATTGAGCTGCAAGTAGATTGTCTTTATTTAGAACGTGAATCCCTCTGGCGGTTACGTCAGTGAACCGACTCCCTGATTAAGATTCACAACCGCTGAGGAAAGTCTTTGTTCAAACACAAAAAAATGCCCTGGATCTGAAAAACAAACCAACAATAAGAGCATGGTGGTGCTGATGGAGCTTTGAACACAGTTCCTTCTTCCATGTTGTCGGCATTTCTGATTACTGACCGGAAGAGTGGTTGCTTTTCATTTGCAACTTTTTAATCATTTAAATCGTTGGCGTAAAACACCTGACATTATTTTCTTGCCAGGTTTTATGGTGCCATAAGTTTTGTAACCATTCATATTTAAAGTTGTATCAAAACATGTTTTAAAAGTGCTTCTTACTCTGAGGCCAGCAAACTGACAGAAACAGTTTTCAATAAATGTGTAATGAAATATGCCATGTGCCTGTTAGGAATGTTTCTCAGGAAACCTTCTGTCAAAATTAAGGCCAAAACAAAAGCCATCGTAAAAACATGAATACAGCATTCATCCCTCTTGTTGCTCTGAGTTAAAGACACAGGCTCTATAGGGGAAGGAGGATTAAGAAGCATTAAATTCATTGAAACGGCCGAGGGTTGATTCACCAGTTACATCAGGACAGTTAAAGTGGGCAAACAGATAAGTAATTACTTTCGAAGGCTGCTGTAAATATTTCACCTCATGTGAAGAAACGTTTGTGCAGCTAAGAAAGCTCAAACACACACAAGCCAGAAACCACAAAACAAACAAATGAAAGAATACCAAACATAACAGATCCACATCAGATAAAGGAAACAAAACCTTCATGTCATTTCTTTAGAAAAAAAATTGAAACACTGTGCACTCAATCTTTAAGCTCTGGAAAAGTAGAAAAAGTAGGAATCGTATGGCAGTCTGTGACAAAAATATCAGATACACAATAAGTCACGTAACAAACAGAAGAAGAAGCCTTGAGGCAAAGCGATTCCCAAACACAGAGCATCGCCGGAGGGCGACCCAGCGTTGTCCTAAGAATTAGAGGGTTTGCTCGGCCTTCAGCAAACATGTCACTTCCCTCCGAAGTCTATTCCACTTTGACCCGCCTCGGGGTCCACCAGGGAAGAGGCGAACGCAGACTGGACTATCTGGAAGCCAAACGACTCCAGAAGGGACATGTTCTGCTGGGGGGAGAAGGGAGAGGTGAGGGAGGGGGAGAGCTCGTTTAAGCCCGACGCTGACCCCCCCGGGGCCTTCTGGGCTTTGTGAACTCGGTGCTGGTGCTTGTTGAGGTAGGACTTGGTGCGGAAGGCCTGACCGCAGATGCCGCAGTTAAACTTCTTCTCGGGGTCCGCCTTGGCCTTCGACCCCTCTGGGGAGCCCAGGGCCTCGGCGGACGCTCCGTTGCAGGCCAGAGAGGGCATCGCGACCTCCGGCCCGTCGGGCTTGTGTGGAGACTTAAGCTCGTCGCTGTTGGACAATTCCCCAAAGGAAGGATCCGATTCCTCCGATTCCAGGTGAGGACATTTCCCAGTGTTTTCCTGCCCGTCTGTCGTGGTCAGCACCGCATGGATAGGAAGGAAGAGAGCGAGACAGAGAGAGAGAGAGAGAAAAGTGGAAATGGGAGGAAAGGTAGGCATGAATTAGGACAAATGGTTTGATAAAAGGTTTTTTAAATGACAACTTTAATCCAGTAGTTGGTTG
The DNA here is from genome assembly GCA_036178185.1 of Liparis tanakae. Taxonomy (NCBI): domain Eukaryota; kingdom Metazoa; phylum Chordata; class Actinopteri; order Perciformes; family Liparidae; genus Liparis; species Liparis tanakae. Next base: position 11,143,352 of record CM070109.1, read on the forward strand.
GCACCTGCAAACACTTAAAAACATTTAACTTGAATACTTTAGTGAAAAGGCATCAAGTAGAACACATTCTGGATATTATTTCTATAGATGTATCACTAAAATATAGTAAAAACATGTGTTGCTCCAGCATTACACAGTCATCCACCCATGTGCCCAGTGTCCACTGACGGTTCAGCGGTGCTCTTCCAACCAGCGGGCAGCACTCGCACCGTGCCCTCACCCCCCCTCCGGCTGGACTGTACTGACCTGCAGCAGGCCCATGGACGGGGAAGCCAGGCACCCCGCCAGAGCGACAATCCCAGAAATACGGAGCCCCACCTGCCTTCCCCAAGAGCAGCTCGGGCTGCAGGCCCGAGGCTGGAGGGCCAGGCTGGGGGAGGACCGGGTGTCCAGAGAGCCCGTGAAAGCGACCCTGAGCCTCAGGCGAGGCGAGAAGCAGCTGGCGACTGGCGCACAGGTCTACACAACACCACCCGGCCAGGGAGAAAGGAGAGGGGGGGGGGGCAGACATAACAGGCCGGCGGAAACCAGACGGAGAGAATTACCTTCATTTTGTCACCAGGCACCGCTTTTTGTAAACAAAGTCAACTAGACTGTTTGGCTCGTTTGAATAAATCCACGTTGAGTGAATCCCGTCATTAACGGCGTCAGTGAGTCATTCGTCATAAACCAAATCGCTGAACTAGGTCACCGGTGACACGTATCATTATTTGAAATAATTGACTAAAACAGATGATATTTATAAAAATACATAGGAAGTGAATCCTGCCGATTGCTAACAATCAACCGTTATCCGATACATTTCATAAACGGTGTTACTTCAGTGCAGACCTTTCTCACAGTGGATATTTTGACACATTAAACACAGGCGTATTAAAAAATATAACAACCGGATCAAGGCCAGGACCCTGCCAGTGTGCAGACGAGGTCACTGACACACCTGAATGAGAGCGCCATCATTAGAGCCGTGAGTCACGTCTGTGTGTTGCGGTCAGAATATCCCTGAGAGAAAAGACATATTGTGTACAACACAATATAATGTTTACACATGCTGACTTGTCTCACAAATGAAATGACACTTAATGAAAACTGGTGTGAACTGTAGTATCTATAGTGACAGTACACACTTCAGGATGTGGCCATTTCAGAGGAGGAATCATATTTTCATCTTTAAAGCCGATTTGTGTAATCAATCATTAACTAAATTGTTAAAAACAATGATTGCTAAGGGCATTGATCTCTCAGCTTATTCTGATGTTCAGCAGTGTTTCGTCAATGTTTATAATTCAAATATTTATATTCTTTAGCCAACTTGTGGTTCTGGGCACTTTGGAAACTGCTGAGCTGGTATCCATCTGTCACGTGACCCACAGCCAACCGTTCACAGCGCTGAAGGAAAACACGAGTACACTAAGGTCAACGACAGGGCTGTTCCTTCTGTGGTGATCATACCAGGATCGAATTAGGGAGAATCACCAGAGAATTAACACCAATCAATTATATAAGGCCACTCTTGCTCTCACAACTTCATTAATGCTATTCTGCAACTGAACCAACTTGGAAAGAAGATTATTGCATAACACGAGCAAGTAAACAAGAAAGGCTGTAGCCCAAAGGAACTACATGAAAATGATAACTCCTTATGAGTTGGTTGGTCACGTCTCAAATTGCTTTTCCCTGCGAGGGCAGAAGGTGAATATATGGCTAATGAGCACCTATTAATTAAATGATAATATCACAAGTAAAAATGGAGGCTTGTGTAGACTCATTTCTAAAAATAACGTAAGCTAAAAAAAAACGATAATGTAAAATACCAACGTGTTAATGCACCTACAAACGCATGCCGATCATAAACAAACAAAGTGGCCATGATTAGTTTGATTGATTTACTAATGGTTTCACCGTATATCAGTTATACAAGCAGCTCTCATGATAATCAATAACTTTAAAAGCCAACCTCAGTTTGGTAATTCGCAAACAATTACATATTTCTTGATCTGCACTCAAGCGTGAATGACATAATCCAGTCAGTCAATTAAAGTGCCATCAACAGACGTTAACGGTGCGTAGCATACAGGTAATCAGAGGCGTGGCTCACAGTCCGCTGTGCACTGTCTCTAGGCAACGGCTACTACAACGTTCTCAATGAGTCGTGGACAATGGAGCACACATCAGGACACTCATGCAACACCGTGCATTACTGAACGACTGCTGCTGGGTCGGCCAAGCAGAATGACACCACTCGATGGCCATGCTGGAGACACACAGACACGTGACGCAGCGCTGCAACATCAGACATGGTCAACGACTTCCTCATCTTCAGTTATGTGTACGGGGCGATGAGCACTTCTGTAAGAGCCAAATGCATGATTTTCATTTTTTTTTAATCTTTTTAAACTAAATTATTATAACAAATGAAATCATACCACTACAACTTCAAATGTGTTTGTATTAAAGTCCCAAATTCCAGACCTATGAAGAGAAAAGTGTTGTACAATGTAGTTTTTTGGTAACAGAGGTGCACAAAGGAGCAGGTATCCTCACTTAAACTACAGAAAGGTGTTTCCTCTGTAGTTTACCTTCTGCATGTGAGTAAATGAGTTGTCTTCCTATTGACTGGCTTTAATTCTATAGTCAAAGTTGCTGGTACAGCAAACCTGAAACACAACCCGTTGACATAAGTCATTGAGCCCTCTGAGAACACACTAGTGTTCCCAACACTCCTCTAGCTCTTACCCAGTATGTTGAATGACCCTAACCCGACTACCTGCCTGATCGTATACTACTTATTCTGCAGTTTAAGAAGTTAGACAATAATTAGACGGAGACCATCTGTTCTGAATACTCTGCCCCTCTGGATGGAAGATGAGGACATTTAGTGAGCAGAAAGACAACCAGCACATGAAATTGCACAAGATATTTGAGCGCAAAGCATGGCAGCAGAGATCGACATATGTTTGCGTTGTAAACATAGACAAAGGATGCAGCGGCATGTTCCTCCAAGTAGCAGCAGAACAAACGAAAGCTAGAAACATGAGCGCTCGGGGCGGGCGGCTGCTTGCCTTCCACTGAGCACTGGCGTCCCATGTGGTAAGGGGTGCCGTTGTGCATCTGCAGCTCCCCCCTTGGCTCAGGAAAGCTGTGCATTGTGGCAGAGGGGGGCATTGGAGCGCCATGGTGTGTCTTTATATGCACCTTAAGGTAGGACGCAGTGGAGAAACCTGGGACCAGAAGAACAGAAGACAAGGCAGTTGTTTGACACGTCGAGGCCTCGACGACGAGGGGCGGCCGGCTCTTTGACGGCATCACTGTAATCAACCTAACCAAACAAAGAGTGATTCTCATGGTAAAGAGATATTTTTAAATGACCACTATACTTTTATTCTCATTTCACTCTTTGATTGGTTACAGCAGCATCAGCATCAGCAGGTACAATGGAAAGCTTTATGGCTGGCACCAGCTTTCTTACCTCCTCCACTGATTCATTTCACCTCAAATTTTCCCCATCTTCTTGAATTAAAAAAATTATAATATTATATATATATAAAAAATAAAAATAATAAAAGGTGACTTTTTTGTTGTCATCTCCACACCACATTCACGTTGTTTGATGACAACTCAAAGTTTTTTATAACTACAGTCTTTTGATTGTTCTGACCGCAAATCAAAATAATAACAAAAGCATTTTAAGAAAAAAGGTCCTCTGAATAATTCAGTGATCGGGCCCTAATAATACTAATAACAACTTTACATTATTATTAGATATAATATGGTTATAGTCATTCATGAACCAACTTCCTTTTTTTTTTACTTGTGTGCTCTGCTGAGCTTTGAGCCTGTTCCATGATTCTATTCCATGATTCTATTCCATGATTCTATTCCATGAGTCTATTCCATGAACCTGTTCCTTCGACGTGTCCCATCAAAGATGTTTTATTGCGAAGATCACCACATCGCATGTTGTCCGTGTCTCACTCCAATCTCATAAACGCTGTCCAATTCCCCCCCCCCCCCCCCTACCCAAAACAAAAACTCTTCGGATCTACACTATTCACGTGGATGACCTATTTTGAATTTTGCCGAAAGGTGACAAGTTTGCAGGTATGATATATATTTAACCCTTTAATACACTTTATCCAGTATTAATTCAGTTGCAACTTTAGGAGAGTTCCATGTTCCAATCTTGTGTTGTTCGTACTGGGGAAGAAAAGCAGAGAACCAGGGTGTGAGGTGATTTGGTGTCGTGCCCTCAGGTGTTGGTAACGACTCTAGTGTGCAGACTCTACAAGCACAAACAAAAGCCCCCAAACTGAATGTACAAAGTAGGGCCAAAGTCTCCCCTTTCACATTCAGCTTGTGCATTTCCTCTCGGCTACAGATATGCCCCGGAAGCAATTATGAATTATGAATATTGTGCACAACTCAATGCAACCTATTCATGAAAGACGACACACTTTTACAAACATTGCATTTGAGTGGAACCGTCCAATCAGGGAACAGAAGACACTAATGGTATAACACACTCCCTGCCTCCTCCTGCGGCAGAAAACACAGACAACCCCAGGGGGGGAAACATACATCACACCGTGTGTGGCTTTGTATCCCAGCATGTATCTGATGTCCTCTGGGCACTTGTTGCACATACTGTACGTGAATGGTTGATACATTGCTCCAATAGATCACAGATCAACACATAGGCCCAATCCCAATGTCCAACCCAAGGCCTCAGACCCTGAACCCGCAGGGACTCACTGACGTCAGCTGGTAAATGGTTGAGTGTGAGAAGCTGTACGGGCTGGAAAAGGTGTAAATAGGAATGGGACAGCACGGTGCTGCACCGCACATCGTCACCATGACAACATCAAAAAGATGTGTGTATGATTGTGGATATTTATTTTATAGTCTTTACTCCCTGATTTAACTTCTTTTCATTTCAAATAATCTATTTAATTGTTTTTGCCGAAACAGCTTGAATACCTAAACACAATCTTAGATGAATACATATTTGATATAATCTCTTAAATTTGATGTCCGATCTTTAATCCCTCATGTTGTTGTGTAAATGTAATTTATCGGGCTGAACACCCATGTGCCGTCTTTTTTGTTTACCTTTTTCTTACTTCTCCATTCTTCCATTGGTAACTGCGTGTTTAATGTGACACTGCAATGAATTGTGGGTAATTCCGTTGGGCAAAGTTGTCATCTGATGCCGACTTCCGAAAAGAGTTCATAAAGGGCTCAACGTGTCTGCCTGAGAGCCCTCAAACACGCCACAGTTCGCCAGTGGGACCGCCCCCCTCCAGGAGTTAGCAGGAGCGCGCCTCAAAGTCTGAGAGTGTGGAGATTGGGATTGGGCCTTGGACTCGGGTCAATCTGATGTTTTTAAATGGTTTTATGCTCATGAGAGTCTATCTTTAAAGTGGTAGAGGAGATATTAAGTGTTTTGGAGGGAGAAATTATTTTATATTACAAATAAAAACAACCTACCGGTAATTCAACAAATATGTGATCGATGCAATAGCACAAACGCAACTCCAGACATTCTTTATTTATCTTTAAAGACAATGCAGAGCTAGCCAAATACCAAAACCAGATTACAGAAATGTGTTGGTCCTCTGAATGTTTAGGGCTTCAGTACCAACTGAATATTTGTCTAGACATGAGACAGAGGTGTTAATACGGAGCCTCCAACAGTGTGGTGCGTGCTGATTTATTTAAAATAAGTACCTTTGTTGCAAATGCCACAGTAGTTGTGCGTCCCTTCACTGTGTTTCTTGAGGTGGTCAGTCATGTAGGCAGCTCGCAGAAACTTGCCACAAACTTTGCAGGGAATCTTGTCTTCATGGCATGCAAGGTGTGAACGGAGGCGATCTCTTGTAGCAAAAGAGGCATTACAAATCTGAAATACAGGAAAAAATCTGTTAACATCTGTCTCACATATAGTTATTACATTACATGTCATTTAATATATTAAATGTACACTTATATATACATACACACACACTATATATTGTTACCTGGCACTTGTGGGGTCTCTCTGTTGTATGAACCTGCTTGATATGTCCATTCAGGTGGTCCGGTCTAAAAAGAAAAACAATTAATATATTTCCACACCTGAAGACCAGAACAAATATTTACACACGGAATTTGTTGATGCCTCTTGCACCCTCTTCCTTATCACATTGTGTTGTTATTGTTGCAGTTCGCATACAGTACTGGTGACTTTTTCACATGTATAATCTGCATGCCTTTGAACCTCCAAAGCAGTAGATGGTGGCAGTGAGTCTGCAGCAGGGACTGAGAGCAATGAGCCTGGGAAACTGGTCTGAGTGGCTGAAGCCAAATCATCTGTTCAGCAGTTTTCCAAAAACAGAAACCTAAATGTTTGTGTATGTTATCACTTACTCACACAAATACGTTTGGGTTTGAACTATGCCCTCTCTATCAACTAGTACCAACTAAAAATAATGACTTGAGATGAAGTTGAACAAATATACGCCTTTTTGTACATCAGACCTTGATCTAGGCTCCTGTGATAAAGTAGTATGTGCTTCTCTAAAGCTCACTAACAGCAGGGCGGACATACATTTATTCCATCAGTTGTTGCAAAGCTGTGATGTCACAGCTGTGATTGGGAGGAGCTTAATTACTTAATTCCAGCGTCTCACGTGCAGGTATAGAGTAGCACCTGTAGCAATCAGTGGCCTGTGTACAACTACATTGAGTCGCAGCAATGGTTTTTCTTCAACTTCAAAAACACATTTCATAATGTCAGTGTGACCAAAGTTCAACTCACCTTGAAAAACCTTTACCACAGCTTTGACACACGTACGGTTTGCCGACCGACCCGTCGTGGGAGCGCACATGGTACGACATCCTGTCCTTGCGTTTGAACCGGAGCCCGCACACGTGACATGCGTACGGCTTCTCCCCAGAATGCGAGAGCTTGTGTCGGTTGAGGTGGTACACGTCGCGGAACACTTTACCGCAAATGTCACAGCCGACGTGCCGCCTTGTCCTCTCCCGCTTGCGGCCGTTATCCAGGGCCAGCCCTCCGTGTAGCTGCACGCCGTTATCCATCAGACCAGTCTGAGACATTAAAGACATGCCCGTTGTCGATAGGCTGTCACTGACGTTGTTTACATCGTTGATGTGGGCCCCGTGTTGCGCTTCGTGGTTCTTCAACCGGGAAGCCTCCGTAAACGCTTTCCCGCAAGTACCGCAAGGAAACAACACAATGTCTCTCTGGGTGTTGTTATTTAAGTGCACAGGCTCCACGACCGCACCAGCTTTCTTTGGTCTCCCACGGCTCCGTTTCGACCCCGGGGACTCGGCGTCGTGCTGAAACGTGTTGCCCAGCATTTCCGCTGTTGGGGAAGCGGACAGTCCTTCGACGGGCTCCAGTATCGGCATCGACGACTCCCCGCCGTCCCCCAACAACACGACGGTGGTGTTTCCACTCCCGTCCACATGCATCTGTGCGTTGTTGGCGAAGCTTTGGCCGTTCACCAGCATCCCCGTTCCGTTAACGAGATCCTGCTGCGCCACCGTGAAGCCCAGCTCCGGGGTCCCCGTGGCCTGGAAGAGGCTGGCGTCTCCTCCCCGTAAGGTCGGGACCAGGATCTGCACGTTTGACTGTTTGATTACCTCCTGACAAATCTCTATTACGGACCGCATCAGCAGAAACTTGGCAGCTGTCATCAACTCTGGGAAGCACTCCAGTCGCACCACGATTCTGGAGGTGTAGGCGAAGTCCAACACGTCTTTAAAAACTTTGGGGCTGATGGTGTGCATCTCCAGCTCCTTGGTGTCCCCGTCTGCTTCCGCCTGTCGGCTGAAGACCGACTCAAAATACTCGCTGCACGCAGCCAACACAGCTTTGTGCGCGGGGAAGCTCTCCTCGCCGACGCGTAGGATCACATCGCAGAACCTGCCTCCATCTTTCCTCTGAATGTTGAGGTTGTGTAGCATCTCCGCACTGTGCTTGCTCACCTGATAGGTGTACGAAGAAGTCCAAGACGGCTCCGCTACCTTCTCCATGCCGAATGCATCCAATTCCGATGGTTGTTAGGGACAACGGTCGGAGAAATTACAGTTTTCGTGAAACGAGTTCGATCACTTGGTGCCAGCTAGCTGCAGAATCCAAAACCTACCGCCCCTCCCCGTCGCTTTAGCATCTACAGTTAAACGTTAGCAGTAGCAGGGGAAAAAAATGGCAGCCCCCCAGCTTCCTGTGAACTTTGACCCTGGTTTCTTGAGGGGTGGGGGTCGCTCTTGTTGGGTTAAAAATGTTTCCGTCGGGGTTTATATTGACGGTGTATTTAGTTTGATGTTTCTCTCATTGTGATGGCTGTCAGATCGAGGAGTAACGTTCAAACCCGAGCACAGCGGGGGTCCCTCGCGTCTTCAAGCCGAAACGTGAACACGCAGGTCTCTTCCTGTCTGGTCGGTTTGTGAAACCCCTCCCCCAACCAAGCACAAATAAAGACACCCCCTCCTCCCCCTGCGAGAGCAGTCTTTATGTGAAGCATTATCGTACTGTACAAGCCACCGGGGGGTAAGCTCTGGGTTGTCTACATCGACCCATGCACCGCAAAGACTTGCATGTAGACACCAGTGTTATTGTAAATATGAACTTCTAATATCTGTAGAGGGTATTAAACAGAAGATTATCAGTTTAAAGATTGTCTGTGTGTGTGTGTGAATTAATATATATATATATATATATATATATATATATATATATATATATATATATATATATATATATATATATATATATATATATATATATATATATATATATATATATATATATATATCACATTCCACAAAAATAATCATAAATAAACATGTCTCTAACAGTGTCTTATAGAGCTTTAGTGCAGCAAATGGCATTGGACTAAAGCTGTATCCATATTTTAAAGTTAACTACTATATATATATATATGTGTGTTTTTACAGAAACCCTAAGTTTTGTTTTTCCGTGAATAAATAATTACGTCCAAAAATATGTAAATATACAATTATACTGCAGTATTTGACATTTTTGCAGTAGTTTAATCAACACATTTCAGATTGTGTAAATAACACATTTTGCAAAGGCAGAGGCGGCTCAGTGATCCCGAGAGCCATGTTGTCCAGGGGATTAGCCCCCGTTAGAGTCTCCCAAGGCAAACATGTCTCGGGTGAGAGTCCAGACTAAGAGCGGTTCAACAACCCTGATGAATAGCAGCCCACGGACTTCAGCTACCTCCCTCGGACAAGGGAAACCGGGGAACCCTCCCGGAGCCGGAGCCAGAGCCAGGAGGGAAGCTCGCCGGTGAGCGTCTGGTGGCCGGGCCTTCGCCTTTGGAGCCCGGTTGGGCTCAGCCCAAAGAAATAACATGGAGCACCCTGTGGACTCACGACCCACAGGGACCAGCATCGGGGTCGCATGCTCTGTAGACCGGGCGGGAGGCCGGGTGAGCAGATTGCCGGGGCAATGACAGAGAAAACCTGGCGGGGTGATTGGGAGGAACGGCTTGCCCGATCTGAACCCGAGCGGTGTTCTTCCATTGGACTTCTGTGCTAGCCACGGCTTGTCCATAAGGAATACCATGTTCGAACATAAGGTGGCTCATAAGTGTGCCTGGTACCAGAACACCTTAGGCCGGAGATCAATGATCGACTTTGTAATCGTATCATCTGCTCTGCGGCCGTATGTTTTGGATACTCGGGTGAAGAGAGGCGCAGAGCTGTCAACTGATTACCACCTGGTGGTGAGTTGGATCAGATGGCAACTCTTGTGAAAACGGTCGATACGATCTGTGCTCGTAAGGTCATCGGTGCCCGTCGTGGCGGCAACCCGACAACCCGGTGGTGGACGCCGGGGTTTTGGGAAGCCGTTAAGCTGAAGAAGGAGGCCTTTCAGGCCTACACCAGTATTCCTGGCAGAGGCCACCAAGGCTGTCAAAAAGCACCGTGGTGGCAAGGCACTGGAGGTGGATGAGATCCGCCCTGAGATACTAAAAATTGTTGGTCTGTCTTGGCTGACACACCTCTTCAATGTCACGTGGTCCTCAGTGCCCATGGGTGGTGGTTCCCATTTTCAAAAAGGTGGACTGGAGTGTGATCTATCTATCTATACACACACTTATACATACCACCAAAAATAGGAAAAAACAGTCAAGCAATTTGTGTTTTACTGACTTTTATTTATTAATTCTATTGTGCTTTTTATAACTTAATAGCACATAAACAAACTGAATCCCAACCACCCTCAAAAAATGTACAATGTGAGCAGTGCTGACCACCCCCCCTCTCCTCCTCCTCCCTCTCCCCCCGCCCCTCCCCTCAGTGACAGGTTGGATAGGAGGATACAGTTCAAGAAAAAATAACCCCACAAACAAAAAAAAGGCACAACCAGCGCTCGCTGCATCCCCCAGAGTAATCTTGAAATGTTCCAGCCAATCACATCTACAGAAAAGGGCCACAAAAGTGGAGAGTAAACCCTGAAGTTACTCATCAATTTAATATTTCTCACTAGCAGTAGCCCTTTCTTGGAGCAGTTTAGCTAGGGAAATTAAATTTGGACAAGACAAAAGGAATGCTACCAGCTCTTGGGACATTGTCTTGCAGTTGTTGAACTGCAGGATAGTTTCATCTTCCCCCATTCCAAGAAAAAGAAAAAAATATCTATATACAGGGAGAATACAATTATTTCCCATGGTCTGTACAATTGGGCCTATACATTATTTACTGCGCAGAGTCTAATACAAAAAAAAAAATTCACTCAGTCACAAAACACAGCACCATCATTTGTCTTCTTTTCTGCTGATGAGCCTCTTCAAAAAACAGTAACTTCAAGGTTGAAGACAAAGCATGGCAAGGTTAGACTGTCCAGGTCTGTGCACTGTCTTTCAAATTAAAGTTCATTTTTAGGGTAACAAGGAGGTGGAGATGGGCACAAAAGGAAAAAAATCTTTCTTCCAGCAGCGTATTCTTTTCATGGCCGGAACTCCAATTCATCGACACTTATGACCTTGGCCGGCATGGAGGGTAGAGGCTGTTCCAACACGTCTGATCCAAACCACTTGGAGAGGCCTAAAGGGGTTCCCCCGTGTTGCTGAGAGCCATTTGTCCGGTGAAGGCCGTGGCTCTGAGACTGAAGCCCTGAAAGGCCTGGATGCACTGAAGACGGGACAAAAGGACAGTTAAAAAGACACAGGAAAATGCAATAAAAAAAAAAAAACACATTTATTGTCTCTTTTGCCTTACTTCTTTTTTGCCTTAATTAATCCTACCTTAATTTAAAACATGAAACGATTTTGTTTTAGATTATTTTCTGCACCAATAATCAGTAATGCAAACCTTGAGGGGATGTAATGCTTCCATTAGCTCATGCACATTCTGAGTCCTAATATTTGATTTCCACTCACTTGGTCTCTGTTGCTGAAGCTGCTGCTGCATTACTGCCAATTGCATTTGAGTATTGGCTCGAGGAGGTAGAAGTGGATGCCCTGTTGCACTTAGAGGGTACAGCTGTTGTCCAAGCAGGGAAGGAGGCAAGCCTTGAAGTTGAGCAAGGTCAACATGTGGTGGAAATATCCCTGTGTGGACAATTAAGACTTTCATCAGTTTATCAAGGTCAAAGGTTTCACATCTAGTCAACAGTTAAATAGAAATATTAAAAAAAAAAAAAAATCTGAGAACGTGTGGATAAAATAAACAAACCAACACTAACCTGCCTGCACAAGAGCAGGCCCTAGTTGCTGGGGCTGGATACCCTGTGCCAGCATTCGCTGAACCACATTAGGGTGAAGCTGGGGAGGAGGGCGCGCCATAGGTACATGTGATAGCAGCGGTACGGGATAGATGGGACGTGGGAAAGACGAGGGTCCTGGAGGTACCATCGTGGGCGTATGGTGTCCCGGCCTCAGACGCTCATGGTCCTTGCTTGGCAAGCTCTGTGAACAAGTCTTTAGCCCCCCAGGCTGGGAAGCACCACCATCCATCAGCTCCAGGTATAGATTTGCGGAGCTGCCGTCTAATCGCAAAACACAAATTGCAATGTTAGTGTTGATGTACTTATTAAAATCAGGAAAGGGTGGGTAAACTAATGCTCTGTACCATCTCGAGTGTGTCCTGCTGCCTCTTCCTTCATCTCTAAACGACTTGATGGTTCATCTCTGCTTTTCTCTTTTGTTGCATACATTTTGCGGATCACAGATGTAGGTGTAAATGACGGGGACAACTGTAGGGGAAAACAAATAACATTTATACTAGCAGTACCAACAAGTGCCAAGAGATCAAACAAAAGTCTGACTTTACAGGACAAGTCTGAACGATGACAGCTGGTGAATAAAGTCTTTACTCACCATGCTGGTGACCGCGTTGCCTGGAGAGTGTCTTTCAGCATGCTGAGGGCCTGGACCAGGGGAGCGAGTAACACGCTGCAGTCTGTGGATCACAAGCGCAGCCTTACGCACAACTAGCAAATGCAAAAACAATCATAGTCATCAAGTTTATGTGGCTACATTCAGGACTGATGTATGCCAATACATAGACCGTTTTCTATGATGGTTAAGAGATTTGTACGCTTAAAAAGATCAATGAATAAAAGAAGTTTCAAGTAGTTCCTCTATAACATGCATTACACTAAACTGTAATTGTCCACCATTACAATTACTAAAATTAACAAGCCAGACACCGCAATTGAAATACAATTATTTCACCATGATAGACACAGAAAATGATCTAAAACCAACCTATTTCGAAAGGATTTGTCCAGTGGTGGCTTGTAACCAGACTGGAATGAGTGATGGGCATGGAGAGCAAGGTCTTGTTGAAATGCCAGAGCTTCCAGGTCTGTATGGTTCATCGGCATCGAGAGCATCCTCATCTAGTCAAACAAAATACACTTTACATATAGCGAATAATAAAACACAATATACATTTTCATAATGCAGCTTGATAAGAGGACAGTCAGTAACTTCAGTTTCACTGAAAATATAAAACACAATACTGGAAATGGAGCCCGAAGGTGCATTTTTTACATTATAAAATAAGACTAGTCCTCCATTAAACGTCAATTATTATACAGACGATTGTATATAAAATATATATTTCAATCAAACAGTAATGCTATTAATCCAAGTTCATTGTATCCAGAAATCTAAGTTACCTGTTGCTGAGCAGCAGATCCAGGGCTGATAGACCTGTGAACATCAGCAAAATGTTCGGGCATCATGGACTGATGACCACCAGGAAAACCTTGACAGAGGAGAAATAATTAGATTATTTATCTCCACCTATAGAAAAAAATGATATATCTATAATTTATGTTAAGATATTGGAGGTTGAAATTACTATAGCCACAGTACAGCAATATTTAGTTACAGAGAGACACTCATACTGGCTTGACATTTGATTATGCTGAAAACCATTTAGAAAGGTTCACAATGTTGAAACATCACTACTTTTCTAGCACCTGGGTAACATGGCCTCTGAGATTTGTTTCACTTCTTCATTTCTGTTACTACTCAGAAAGGGTCGATGCCATATAACCAAAGCTGTAATAGAATTTGGGTTGCATTATTTTTGATAAATTGTCAGAGGCAGCACTGAGGACCAATGTTTCATGGAAAAGATCACACTGGAGTCCAAACTCTTATGGGGCCATTTCAGCTTTTGCAATCATGAAATCTGTGGGTGGAGCCTACAGAAAGTCAATGCATACAGTATGTCATCTTTCCAATTCAAAGTTATGCTTTACATGTCTCAGGCTGCAACATGTCACTTTTCCATTTAAATTACCTGCTGAAGGATGCATCCGACTGTTGAAGTAGTCAGGTGAGGGTGCCCTCTGTGGAAAGAGAGGGGGTGACGGGCCCTTATGTAGCAGGCCATGTAGAGGGGCAGAGTTTGTTGGGCCCTCAGAGCTGGACATCAGATTACCAAGTAGTGTAGGAGAGCCACTTCGAGCAGGACCTCCCAGGAGCTCCTGCGTTACAAACATACATATACATTACCAAAGATGTCACAATGCCCGTCACAGTTAATTTAAAAGCAAAGCTATCGTCCATAAAATGTGGTACGTAGTATTGTATTTACTCACTGTAAAAAAAATTGCACACAAATAATGTTACAAAATATTTACGTTTTGGTCTTTTTAAATGCTGGCTAGCAGTAAACAAACGCTAAATCTCTACTGATTGGCAAGGAATGTATATGCTAAAGGTATGGCCTAGTTTACATATAGTATTCACAGAATGGGTTTCATTTAGAGATGTAACAATATAAATGTAGTGGTCGATATCAATAAATTGAATATTCTATGATGAAGAATAAATCTCATGTACTTAAACATTTTTTATTTTATTTTTATTTCGGTTACCGTATTTTTTGCACTATAGGGCGCACTTAAAAGCCTTTATTTTTCTCAAAAAAACGAAAGTGCGCCTTATAATCCGAAGCGCCTTATATATGGATTCATTCTGGTTGTGCTTACTGACCTCGAAGCGATTTTGTGTGGTACACGGCGCCAAGTAAAAATGTTTTAGTACGACTTTGGTAAAACTACAAAGCTGCACCGATTGCAGCATTAAGGCTACCGTAGCCAGGAGCGTCGCGGAGTAATACATACTGTGCTTCACCATAATACAGGGCTCTCAACCCTCACGCATTTCAGTCTTAATTCACGCTCTCCCGCCACACATCCAATTTCTCACGCTGAAAAAAAATCTTGGCTATTTAATGTGTTAATGTGCCGGCGCAGCGCGCAGACATGAGCCGCAATGCCCCTCACGGTGGAGAAATCAACCCCCCCCCCCCCCCCGACTGATTTATTTGACTGTTTCTCTTAATGCGCCTTATAGTACGGTATATACAAAAAGCAAGATTTTTTACAACAAAAGAAGAAGAAAGCGGCTAAACATTGACTCCCTTACTAAAGTTTACATTAAGCTGTTTTAGACTGAAGACTTGTTGAGTTAGAATTTAAAAGACTTTTCTATAGAGACCTTAAAATTAAAAAATGTGAATACCTCTGGCCGTCCTAAAAATTAGTCAGCATTAACCTGAGAGAATAGTCCACACACACACACACACACACACACACACACACACACACACACACACACACACACACACACACACACACACACACACACACACACACACACACACACACACACACACACACACACACACACACACACACACACACACACACACACACACACACACACACACACACACACACACACACACACACACACACACACACACACACACACACACACACACACACACACACACACACACACACACACACACACACACACACACACACACACACACACACACACACACACACACACACACACACACACACACACACACACACACACACACACACACACACACACACACACACACACACACACACACACACACACACACACACACACACACACACACACACACACACACACACACACACACACACACACACACACCTGAAATATGTTTTTCTGCTGCTGAGGAGGCACCCGTGCTTCAGACATCGTCACCACAGCTGGGTCTGAAGGTTGCTGCATTGTAGAGGGAGAAACAATATGTGGCCGGTGCAATGTAATCAAAAACAACCACTTCCGGCAGTAAGGTAGAGAGGGTGGTAGACATTATGAAGTGTCAAAATATAAATTTGCATAGAAACTGGTATCAAGTATCAGTGAACCCCATGAACATTTGGATATGCAACTTGTACAGAATTTGGTAGAACCTCTGAAAGCCAACAGATGAGTTTGTACATTAGTCACAATCCAAGTGTCCTTCATGTAAGTCAGGTATGCCTTGGATGCATTCATACAATAAATATTCTTGACTCAGTAGAAAAACAAATAAATTCAGATTGCATTAAAAAAAAGAAAGACAATTGCAGCTTTCATACATAAAAACATTTAAACAAATGTATGACGATCCCTTTCTCATGTGTCCATGACATTTTCAAAAAGCTGGTTTTGGGTAATGATGAAAAAGCTTTCATGCAGCATCCCACTGGGATGGATTTGAAAATAGAAATACTTACATTGACACTCTCCGTATTGGTTTTGGGGTGAGTTGGCAGAGTTCCACTGGCCTTCATGTTGCTGACTAGTTTATTAAAGGCTGACATATCCGTGTCACGCGAGTGTGGCCGGGCACTGGAGCCACCAGTTAAAGCTTCCTCCAAATGTTGAGCCATGAAGGGAGTGCCATTTCCTCTTTGAGGTGGCGGCACTTTCCGCACCTGTGGTTCTGAGCCCAGCTTCATCCCCTTCATTTCTCCCTCCACTTCCTCCAGCGAGAGCACCGCTCCACAGTTAGCTGTGGACAGAGATACAAGTCAACTTTATCAAGCGCACTTTAAATATCTAAAAAAAAGCAGTGCTTTAGAAACAAATATAAAATGGTAATTTAGAGAACACCATACATTATCATTTTGAAAGGATTTATAATGCGACACCGACTGCATGACTTTTAGGTAGGACTTCATGTTCAGATTACTGAACAGTTTACAATGGGGTATCATTAGTTTGTGGTTCATCATTATAGGTATTGGCAAGACCATGAGATTCAAATGAGAAAGTACAGTTTGATAACTTATCAAATGTATGGATCTGTCCCTAAAAAACATGTCATTTAACCTTTTAGACATGATGTTACTACACTGCATACAGGGACAGTCATTTACTTTTGTTTCAAACATGAGAATAGCAGCGATAGTGGTCATACTACGAGAACCAAGGATGTGCACCTACTTTATGCTCACTAACTCGGGTCAATGAGAGCAAATTTGAGGATGTGCATTTTGTATTTTTATATTTAGTGCTAATGTTGGTCCGATCATCAATTTTCATCAAGTACAATAATCACCATCTATTGCTATTACAGAATATTAAAGATACCATGCTCAAATCATCCATATTGCCCAACATTACATTTCTAGTGCAGAGTATATTCCCAATTAAAGTTGTTTCATGGTATACTTCGGCCGTTCCACTAGTGAGCTGGTACTCACTGCTTTCCCGTAGCCGAGCTTTGTTGACAGACAGGGTGGAAAGAAGAGGCTTCAAGTCAATTTTGGCCTTGTGCAACAGCTCCAGGATGTCCACCTTCTCCTTGCCCTCAGATGATTGAATAGGTGTGAAGTATGAGGCAGGGCCCTGGTTAGAGGACGTGGCACGTGGCTCAAACCCTTTAGAGGAGCAACAAAGTCAAAGATTTAGTACATCCAACATAGAAAGTGTTTTTGGGCATGAAGATAAAGCAAGAACATAACAGGCTAGTAATCAAATAGCACTGGAGTGATATAGTAAAGCAGCAGTTTGGCATTGACGGTTTAAAGAAGCTTTTATAAACATGATACACCGTAAGGTCAAGATTTGAACGCTACAGCCCAGACTGAGGTTGTCAAGATAATATGCCTATGTTGTATTAGGCAGCTTGAACAAGAGAAAAAACACCAGGAGATTGTTCAGTGAAGGATATTTCCATAATCATTTGTAGGGGCGGGGGAAGATAACATGTTTAAAATACTTTTTTTAAACAATTCATGCCTCGATCAAGATTCGTATTTTTAAAAATTGGAAACTTCCAAATCACTAACAGATAATGCATTTAAAATTAACATTTCAATAATACAATGTCTGTCTGCCTCCCACACACAGAATGCACTGCATGATGAGTCACAAAACATCACTTTCATCAATTGAAAATGAAACGTTGGACCAAGCTGAGGAATAATTCAACGAGAACTGAGCCGCAGAGAGGAGAGACACCGTGTCCTAAGCTGCATGCTCCACATCAGACTTGAGACACACCCACTTAAAAGATGGATGAGTTATACTTGTCATTTTCCTAAGTCTGTATTTTGTTGTTGACAGAACGTATTTACCGTTTTGATATTTAAAATAGAAATTATATACAATAGGAGCAATAGTAGGACCCTTTCTGGTGATCTCCTTTCAGCCAGCTGCCACCGTAGCCAGTTTTCTTTTAGGTGAATTTAAGTGGTATCGCATAGATAACCCCTAATATCAACATTTACCATGAGCCATTTCCACATCTATTGAGGCACTTTCAAAGCAAATGACAGGAATATATAGAAATACGACATCCGACCATAGTTTGTCTCGAAACTGCACAGTAAGGTCACAATGTTAAAGTACATCAGGAATATAAATATATTAAAAAAATAAAATAGTCAGCTGGCATGCCAATTTCATTCATTTAACAATTAGAATATCATCTTCCTATAACTGACATTTGGCATATTAAACATTTAAACAAAACAATGAGAAAGTTTAGCGTGAATAAATATTAACTTTTGTCTTACATTATTGTAGGAAGACTATTACCAATATAGAATGTTTCAAAATCATACTCTGCTTTCATGAAATCATTGTCACATTGCTTTCATTTCAAAAAGTGGACTGCAGTAGATCCTAAAATTAGCTCACACATGTACAAAATTAAGAATCTTATTTGAGTCAAGATATTGAAAGTTTTTTAAGGTTTCAAACCTTGATCATATGAATCATCTGAGGAACACCCCTTAAAAACAAGGGAGTAATCCTTTTACTTCTTAAACCACACTTTAAAAAGGCCACCAATCTTGACATTTATACAATCTAACTTGCCGTAGCACAGCTTCAACAAGTTTCTGGTTTTAGGCTACATAGTTAGATGAAACTCCAGCGGGGTAAACAAATTATTACCTGCAAGTTTTTCCAGCTCTTCATGTGGAGTGGACCTCAGACTGCTGGACCGGCTGCCTGAAGGGCTCAGGTTACTGGAGAACCACTGACTGAAGCGACTAGCCGATACAGGACCCTCCCCCAAAACATCCTCTATCATCTGCAAGACAGAAAAAGGAGCCTGTGAAACAGAATGAGAAACAAAAACAGCTGAAAGGTACAAGTACATAGGTGGCGGTTACATTTCAGGTGTTTTCGCATTGATTTAGCACAAAATGTGCAAGAAGATAGGGCAGTGTCATTCAATGCACTACTTCTTTACTCGTGTTGATTCAATGCCATTAATAAGTCTGTACACCACTTTATTTAGTTTATACTCTTGTTTACTTAGTTCTTCGATTAGAAGGTATAATATAGCTATAATGATGAGCATACATTTTGATCGTTTTTAACCTATATTTAACCACATGCAGTGTTTGTTTACACAAATATTTTGAAAAGTGCAACATTCAGTGATAATCCCCCCCCCACCCCCAGCAGCAGCAGCAGCATTGTAATGTTGTGCTAAGAATGTATCTCAAAAGGCTTGCGTATATTATGTGAAATTTGCAATTTCTCCTTTATGGTCCTCCCATAACCACAAGGTATCCGGTTCAGTCCCTGCTCTCCCCATAGTTACATGGCGAACTGTGCTCCCATAGCGCTTCACTGCAGCCCACTGCTCCTTAATAACCAAGGATGGGTTAAATGCACAGAGGAATTTTCCCACGGGGATCAATAGATTTCTTTCTATTTCAATTGTGCCACAACTGTCAAATCTTGTCTCTAAATGTTGTTAATCCTGGTATGACATGAAGAAAGGTTGTTTGAGGGGGAGGGATAAACACTTAAAAAACTGTTCAAAGTGTATACTCATGAGAAGACTTTCAGAAAACCGGACTTTAAGATGCCATCCAAGTTTTGACATTCACACTTTGAAAAAACACAGTGCACCCTAAAACTTACAGAGGCCAGTCCTGGCATGGTCTTCTCCAGATTGAAGAATTCATTGAAGTCAAAGTCCCCAGTCGTCTGCTCAGGCAGAACATCAGGGTGGGGAACCTCTTGATCAGCAGTAGCCTGCAAACCTGCATCTCGCTCATCTGCCTGTCCACCATTACATTCCACTGCTGCACAACAAAAATCACAATCTTAAGTCTCCCTAGAGCAATAGCAACACTAATACACTGGTTATCAAAAATAAATAAAAATAATATGCAGTTAACTAATTACACAAAATGCATTTAAAAAATTTAAACTGCATTATGCTTTGACATGCCTTCTCTTATGGACTCTGCCCGCTTCCTTGACCGCTTGGACCGGCGTTTATCATCCTCAAGGATTTTGTCATCAAATCCAATGAGTTCAATGGTCTCAGACTGGCTGGTGGGACCCGCTGAGAACCACTCCGGCTCCTCCTCTGCATACGAGTCATTCCTTCTCCTTTCATTGAACACCCGTTTGTCACCAAAATCCCTCTGCAAATGATGAGATAATATAGTATCACCATGCCAACCGTAATGCACTGAAACGCTATATAAATACATTATGGATGAACAGAAAAAAAAAATAACACACCCTGAATCTTTTATCCTTAAAGTCTCTCTCACGTTCCCTTTCTTTCTCCACACGCGCTTCTCTCTCAAAGGCTCGGGCAGCAATTATGCGGCCACTGCCGATTCTTCGTGCCCCTCCTAGACGGAGACTCTCATTCTCCTTATTTTCCAGGGGGCTAATTGGGCGACGAACATGGGGCGCAATTGCAGCATTGCCCTGGCATCCTCCTCCAAAGCTGCGTCGCTGCGGGCTCAGTATGACATCCAGGTCATCCTCCTTTAACCGCTCTCGAGGATCTGAATACAATGCAGCAAATAAGCTAAGCATTAGATGTTTAACACAAACAATCACATCATAACCAAACCAATAACCCAAAGCAAGCATAGATTAAGGAAGATCTTCCAATTTTCTCAGAAATAATATAATTAATTTCATTTCTGTCTCAATTACATTGTTATCTTACATGTAGCTCAAATACTTGTTTAGCTGCTGAATATTCAGGAGTTGTGAGCATTACAATTACAGAAATCTTTTCTGGGTAATAATTATGATACATCAGCAGAACACCTGACAAACATCCTGCAACAGAAAGTAAGATCATTTTGTGAGCCATGTTTTGATTTGAATCCTACTCTTTAGATTTCTGGCTTTGGGTTATTTACCTGGAATTCTTCGTTTCAAAGGAACTCTGTCATCCACATAGTCCTTTTTAAAACCTTCCACTGGAGAGTTACACTCTGAAGTGGGATACAGTGAGGCGTGCCACTTCTCAGGGTCCCAGACACCATCACTGTATCAAAAGACCATTTGACACAATTAAAACACATACTCAATCAGCTGACTATGACAAGACAATTAATAAAATGATATCACAAAAAAATAAAATCACAGAAGTAAAGAATGTACATGTTGGCTCTTAAATAAAAAGGCAAATATAGGTCACCGCTTATATTTTTAATGTAATTTTTGTTTCTAGCTATTATA